>WOAB01000601.1:666424-1332849 GCA_027886185.1 Rheum nobile | reverse complement strand
GAAGATTGACCTATCTTAGATTCTGAATATGGTACAACAATCAGGATGAGAATTTCATTTGTTCTGGATAGAGCTGAATGATGTCTAAACAAAAACTTTTTGAAACAACCGTTTCATCAGTAGTTCATCTGATTATAATTGATTTCAGAAATCACCCAAATACAAGATCGGCTGAACTGGAATATGAGAAAACCCTACTTGATGTGATTGAATAAGGTTTGTTAGTATGTAGTATGTTTATTGTTGTGTTGAATGTCAAAGTGCTCATTATTAATTGAGAAAAAATGGCGGGGGAATGGGGTGAAGTTACAAAAGTGCTATATGTACCAATTTCATGCACAAAAGGTATAGACAATGAGGTGCTGCCTATTTAGAACCATCAAACATACTTATTTTTCATACAACAACTGAAAAGGCCTAATAAGGTACCGGGTAGGCCAGTAGGGTGATAATGTGGTGATACGAATGCCTTGTAAGGCAATGCTTTTCCAAACAGACCCTAGGGTTCCGTTCGGCAACAGTAATATTATACATTAACAATATTTATAATAGCTTAAATTGAGTAATTTATGTTTGGGGCTACATGACGTAATAAGGTCTTTTTAATCATCTTTACCCAAAATTCATTTTCATCCCAGCTCCCCCTTCCCGTGTCCCGAAAATCTATTTTGTAAAATGTACCCATTATAATAACTTACCGAACAGTTCTCAAGTGTGTTTGTGATTTCAAGGATACCTTAATTTGAAATTAGCGTATAACCCCATTATGAAAATTCATTTTGTACACATTTATCATACTTTGTTTTTTCCTTTCCCGTATAAGTGTCATAATTCAATGTATAAATGCATACATTATGTATTATAACAATTCTGGTTCTATTCTTGTGTTAAGTTGCCCTCTGAAAGTTTAATTATAGGTTTCATTGAAACTGTAAGTTCCTAAAGTATTTAGTCTTTTCTTTGATCCTTTTTCTTTTCTTGTATATGGTCTCAACATTCAGATTCTAAGGTTATTCAGTGAATCTGCTCAAAATGTTGCCGCATTGAAGTCTGACTTAGTTGAGGCAAAGAAATGTCTAGCTGCTAGAAATCAACAGTTGCATCAATTATGGTACAGATCAGTTACATTGCGCCATATAATCTCTTTGTTGGATCAAATTGAAGGAATATCCAAGGTATGTTGTGGAAACACTCGCCAGTTCTGATATTTATGCTGTCTACGTTCTCTAATCTCTATGATGTTTATTGGGTCATTTTGAAATTTTGTGATCTTGTCATGGTGAAACTATTGTGTTCTGTGTTCTTAATGGACATCATCTTTGGGTTTGACCAGCAGTTGAGTTTGCTTAAATTTAGATCTTCATGTGTTAGTTTGTCGAATGCTTCCCCAGTCTATGCATATCATATATTAAGCTTTTACATTATAATAATGCAACATGACTTGCATAAGCGATATAGTGATTGTGCATTCTGATTCTTTTTCAGGTTTTTAATTCATTTAGAATCAGCATTGTTGACTGTTGAGTCTTCTAATAATTCTGAAGACATTCTCGATTCTAGAGCATTGATCTCTCATGACTTTGTTTTATTTTTCTGTCTTATATCTGACTAATAATTTCATGTTTCTGTTTTTATCCTGTGGTCAGATTCCAGCTCGCATTGAGAAGCTTATAGCAGAAAAGCAATATTATGCTGCAACTCAACTTCATGTTCATTCGGCATTGATGCTTGAGAGAGAGGGTCTTCAGACGGTTGGTCTTTTCTTTTGTAACTCCTCTTTATTTATTTATACATGCACATTTATGCATGACATGTTGACGTGTGTTTCTGTCTTATTTAATTTCTCCTCTTTATTTATTCTAAAATATTATAATTAATTAGTTAATAATAAGGTCAATTTTGATAAATAAAGTGATAAGTTATCCTTTTAAATATTTATTCATAAAAAAGGTTGTGGCTGGTTCTCTGTAAGAAAACCTAAACTTATGGGTGGTTTTGTCATTTTGTGTAATTTACCATATCTTCTTTGACAAGTTTTTCTTTAAGTTATGTATTACCCCTCAGTGCTGAAAAAAATCTTTGTGGCCTTTCTACCATACAGAAGTAACCAAATAAGGTGTTCTCTTTAATGTCCTGAGGGTGGGATGTTTTTTTGACATTCCGTCATTAGAAGAAGCTACTTTTTGTTGCTCTGATGCTGTTTATTTCATGTCTGGTTTCTGTTTGGCCTTATTTCTTTTGATGTGCTAGTACTTAGAGTGTGCTTGGATGGTCACTTTAACTAGTTATCTTGGTTTTAAAAGGCGCAAGGCACACCGAGGCGCAAAGGGGCCCTGGTGCCTAGGCGCAAGAAAAAAAGCGCGCCTTTCGTAGGCAAGGCGCACTTGTTTCCCAAAAAAAATCAGTAAATTATTTCTAAATAAATGTTGTACTCAAAACAACATAATAGTGGCTGTAAAAATTAAAATAGCAAAAGAAAACAGCCCCTGCAAACAGTAGGAAAAAAATATGTGGCACTGGCTGCTGAAAGAGAAAAATAGCAAAAAAAAACTTGCTGCAAAGAGAAATAAAGAGGGAGAGACCGAGAGACCAAGAGAGGAGAGACCGAGAAGAAGAATTAGAAGATTAGAAGAGGAGAGACCGAGATAGATATATATATAGAGAGAGAAACCCTAGTTCTTCACCTTCCTCCTTCAAAATCGTCCGCTGCCTCCTTGCTTTCTTTTAGCTTTTGTTTCTCTCTCCTAAATCCCTTCTATTCTTCCACTTTATTCACCTTTTTCCCTATTTTTTATTAAAAAAAAACTTTTAGACGCATGCGCGCCTCCCCCATAAAAGCCCTCAGGCGCGGCGCCTCGCGCCCTGTGAAAGGCGCCCCAAGGCGCGCCTTTCGTGCCGCGCTGCGCCCACCTTGTTCGAGGCGCTAACCCTTGCGCCTCGTGGCGAGGCGTGCCTTTTAAAACCAAGCTAGTTATTAGCTAAAAAATATTTAGAATAGTGTTTGGTAAGTCAAAATTTAAAAAACAAGGGGTCCAACTAGTTTATATGAAAAACTTAAAAAACAAGGGGTCCAACTAGTTACTGTTAGTTATCTGTATTTGATTTGACCAAAATATCCTTATCCTTTAATAGAAACTACACGATGACATGGGAAATTGGACTGAAATCTGAATAACTAGTAACTCGTAGACGTAAATAGTTAACAAATTCCAAACAGAATTTAGTGTTTTTTTTAATTAACTTTTAAGTCTTTTTTTTACCTTGTTATCTAACTTCAACTCCAAGTTCAACAACAACTAGTTAAATAGCTCGTACATCAAACATAGCCTTAATCTGATTTAATACAATTTTATTTTTGGGAACGTGATTGATAAGTTACCCTCCAATGGATAAAACCAAAAGTGCACTTCAGTTACTTTTAATTGATTGAGAATGACTCCTCTTAAAGTACTAGGTATTGACTTTTCGTGTCTACTTCTGAATGTACTTAGTTTCTAAATTCAGATTGGATCCTCAATTCTTATTTCTAAGAGGTCCTGTTTTTCCTATAAAATTTGGTAATACATCCTGTATCTTATGCATATGTCCTACAATGCCTAGGTTGGCGCTCTGCAAGATGTTAAGTCTGAGTTGAGCAAATTGCGATCAGTTCTCTTCTATAAACTGCTGGATGACTTACACAACCATCTTTATTACAAAGGAGAATATAGGTATCATCTTGCCTCAAATGGGTTTCCTGCTTCATTCATTGTAGATATGATTTAGGTTTGACCTCTCATCATCACTTTGGGGGTGGTTTCAGCTGTGGCAATTTTTTTAGCTTGTGCTACTTACGAGTGGACAATTTTTTTGAAGTACAAGATTGATTTGATATGGCTGGCAAAATCAGATGGAAATATGCTCTGGAGCCCATTTAGTGATACGATTTTAGGAGCATATTGCTTTTCTAGAATTGACTACTTGTATTTTATGTTAGGCTGTAGGATCTACTTGCCTTTTTCAAGGGGCCAAAGTCAGCTTTTGAGCAAATGTGAGTCAGTTTGACAGAAGAGAAAGATAAAACCGGCTATTCGTTTAGCTGATAGAATGATTTTGTTGTTGCTAATCTTCATCATAGGACTACCAGTTTCATCATAAATTTAATTATTCTGAGTTTTTGACTTATACTGGGTGATTTCTGCAGCTCAACTTCTGCAAGCATACTTGAAATGGATGATGAAGTTCCAACAACTTCGGCTGCACTCTCAATGAATGATTTGCAACCACTATCTCGCCGAACAAGATTAGATAGATTGCATAAGCCCAGCACCGTTGCTGGAAGGTTAGTTAAATGTCTTCTGTTTGCATTTTGCAGCCTTTTTGTCCATCATTTCTACTTTCTGTGATGTTGTTCATCCTAATCCAATTTTCGGTAGACATCGAGAGTTTCTTTTAGTGGACGTTTAGTAGTTACAAATATTTTGCTGTAGCCTTATGTTATATATCCTTATCCTCTGTTGTTCTGTCTGTATCTTAATTTGGATATTCATACTTTCCTGTTCTTTGCACATGCCCTAAATGCTCGTCTTTGTGGATAACTCACAATTGCTTTGAATTTATACAATGCTTGTTTTGAAGGTATATGGTGGCCTTATTCAGTAGTATTGGTAAGAGTATGTTTTCTAGGTTACAGAACAACTTTATCAAGAAGAGAGAAAGAAGGATTATGAAAAGAGGAGAAAAATGTCCTCTAAAGCTATGAAACCTATATACCTTGTAAGCAAATATAAAAATCAGGGAACCTTGTTATAGCCAAGTGGCCCAAGTGATAGGAACTACACCACTAAAACAAGCCAATGATGGACATGAAATATATAACCTCGCAGTGAATCTAGGAGGATTGTATGAGGTTCCATCAAATGATATCAAGATTGGGATTCTAGGATTGCATGATTATAATAAGTTAAAATCATACATAGGTTGTAAAATTCTAAAAAAAAAACTAAAACTGTTATAAACTAACCCTGTATACTATCATACTCTCAATTTCTTAAATATAAAGTGAAACATTATGAATTGTAGATACTAGGTAGCGTTCTTACAAGATTAATGGAATAAGTAGTAACAAAAATTAATAATAACAATTATAGCTAGGGCTGTCAAAACTTGTCCCAATCCGAAAAACCCGACCGACACCGAACCCGATCGATACCCGAAAAGAATAAAAAAAATGCATACCCGAGTACCCGACCCAAACCGACTAGTCCGAACACAAAAATAATCCAAACCCGAAAATAATCGGTAACCGATTATATCCAAATGGACTAACCCGTTATCAACCCGATACCCGAAGTCACTCGACCCGAAATCACCCGAAAAGCTGAAGTTGCCCGACCCGAAATCATCCGAAAACCCGAAGTTGCCCGATCCTAAATCACCCTAAAACCCGAAGTTGCCCGAATAAATACACATAACACATCTTAATATTAAAATAAAATATTTGCAAAATCTCTTTCTCGTGAAAATATAAAATTAAATATTTTAGAAATCTCTTTCTCGTAATAATATTAATTTATTATTATTTTATTGTTCTTTTACAAGAACCTGACAATATTGATTGAATTAGTATCTAGTGTAGTTCCAAATAAAGGTTAGGCTCATTTGCAAAAGTATACCACTTTTATTATGAAATTTGCAAAGTGGGTATTCTTTTATTAGATATTGCAACAATATCCTCTTTTCACTTTTTTGGATTTTCTTTTGTCTTTATATTTTGGGACAAAATTTCATTTTCAGATTTTATTTGTCTTAATTTAAAGGGAAAAGAAAATTAAAACATGGTGCCGGCGACCTCTCCCAGAACCCGGTCGTCTTCTCCGGCCCGAACTCCCTCTCCGGCGACCTCCCAGAACTCGGTCGTCTCTGTCTCCCAAATTCCGACCTCCATTGAAGACGACCTCTGTTGAAAACGCCATTGAAGAAGACGAACCCTAACCCAGCGAAAGAGCTAGGCCTTGCTGTTGAAAACGCCATTGAAGACGACGAACCCCCCAGAACCCGACGAACCCTAAACCAGCGAAACCAATCCTCTCGTCGATCTTCCTCCTCTGCAACTCGATTTCTGCAACTCGGCTTCGACTTTGATTTCTGCAACTTCGGCTCGCTCTCGATCTCTCCGCCTAAGGCGGTTCGATTTCCGCCTCCCCCACCTACAGGCGGCCCTAAATCTCCGCCTCCCCCACCAACGCCGTCAACCGCCTCCCCCGAATTCCGACCTAAATCTCCCAAACCAACCCCAAAGCTCCTCTGAAATCCGGTCCTCTGTGGGCCGTCTCCACTGACCCGGCCCGGATCCACCTCATCTTCCTCCTCTGTGGGCTGTCTCCACTGATCCGGCTCATCTTCCTCCTGTCTTCATCTTCCTCCGGTCCTCTTGGAGAAGACGATCCACCTCATCTTCCGGTCCTCTGTGGGCCGACTCATCTTCCTCCTCTCGACTCCCTCTCCCACAAGTTCGCTCTCCCAGATTTTATAAAATCTGAAAATCTCGACCTCGATCTGGCCAGATCTCGTCGGCCAGATCCCTCTCCCCCCGCCTCGCTCTTTTCCACCTCGATCTCTCCTTCAACAACCTCTCCGACCACATTCCCCCCGCCGTCAACCTCCTCACCCTCCACCTTCAACAATCTGAAATTTTCAGATTTCCGCCTCCCAAACCCTAACAATTTTACCCTTAAAGAAAAGATAAATTCAGAAATTAATTTACCTTTTCTTTAAAATTTCGAAATTGGGTAATTTTACCATTACACCCTTATTTGGGTATAAAAAATGATATTGCTGCCATATCTAAAAAAAGAATACCACTTTTGCAATTTTGGGTACAAAGTGGTATATTTGCTGCTAATTTTTCTAAAGGCTATCATATGATTTCATGCTTTAATCAAATTCAAGATTGAAAAAAAGTTAATATGCATTTTAACAGTATTAGTGTGAAAAGATGAATATTATATACATGATTGATATATAATTGTTTATCATTCTATTTCGAACAAATAACAAAAAAGCCAAAACTCAAAAGATTGTAAAGTAGTACGTTGACATTAAAATTTAGCCACAAACTTATATTGTTATTATGATAGCCTTGAAATTGAAGTAGGTGGATAGTGGAATACCTTGCATGTTCAATCTTAATAGTAGTGCATAATAGGGGAAAATTAAGAATCGATGCAGTGAAGAAGAGCAATAATAGATACTTAATAGATTTTTTATATTTATTAAAATCCCTAATACTTAACAGATTGTACTCGACCAGCGCTCCAACGCCAATCGTAATCTGGTACTCAACTGAAATCTAATTCATTCGAACTCATATTTATCTGAAATCCGACTCAACCGAAATCTAATTTATCCAAATTTTAGTTCGGTCATAATCCGAAATAGCCCATCGAAATTGACCCAAATACCCGACTTTGCCTAATTAAATAAACAATTGACCCGACCTAGTTGGATCGAGTTGTCAGAATACCTTTCTCTAGTCCGGATCTGGATTAATCCGAAACCAAAATGACCCGACCCGAAACCGATCTCATTCGCCCGATTGACACCCCTAAATTTGTTCGAAATCCAAATGAACCCGATCGAAATTGACCCGAAAACCCGATCTCACCCGATAAGTGAATACCCGACCCGATTTGATCCAACTTGTTAAATATCGGACATTGGCCCGAATCCGAACCGGCACGCCCGATTGACGCCCCTATCGGATTGACACCCCTAATTATAGCTGAGAAACATATTAATACTCTCTCAATATAACGCTGCCATGTTTACTACAATGTTTTCAGTTTGAATATGGATATATTATACCTAATTAGAAGATTGATCAATAACAAAATTGAGCATTTCTTAAAAGTCTCTGACTATAAATTTTAACTACATAATAAAATAATGTCATGCAATATTAAGATGATACGAATCTTATGTAGCATTGTTAGAATCATAAGATCTGGATCGAGATTCTAATAACCGCAGGATCTTTGTTTCTTAAAATCGACTTAACTATAGTAACATGAGAAAGAAGAGTAGATTGAAGAAGGATAAGTCATCCTGGTGAACTGACACAAAGAAGACTCACATATTCCTAAAAAATGTAATATTCAACACCAAACAATACTTTTTGAGTAGAACTAACTTTATGACTTGACAGGATTTGCTATCACTTCATTTCATTGTGCTAAGCTTCCCTAAATACTAAGCATTTCAGGTATCGATCAAGAGAATCTGTATGCTTCTTCTTCATTGTTCGAACTATTCATTTGATTCTCTTGGGAGTCTGGATGGCCTCTTTCATTTATAATTTTACAAGATTTCGTTAGTGCAAAGTGCACTGCTCAACATCAGCAGGAATAGTGTTTGATGCTCAATGTTTCTTCGTAGCATGTGTCATTTTGAGTTGCTAATTCATTTACTATTCAACAGTATTGTGATTTCCGTTTCAGGAATAAGGTTCTCTAATGTTGCTTACATCAGGACAACCACTTTTTTTGCTTATTGGTTTAGGGAAGGGGGACTAGAAGATTGGCGAAATTACGTTCTTAGCTAATTTGATGAAGTTTGTTCCAAGTCGTGTTTGATCATTTTGTTGATGTCTCTCTCTCTGATTGTAGCTCATCTGATGGACATGGTGAGGAGGGTGATAATGATGAAGCTTCAGTTAATGGATACTCATCTCGAGGCAATGGCAGTGATAGTGTTCTAAAGGAGAACAACATGCAATCTCGCCAAACTCCTCCATGGCTTTCATTTGCTGATCCAGATGAATTTCTTGTATGATCAATGGCCTTGTAATTGTACCGATGAGTTTGATATCATGTATTCTTTGAATGTGATTAATCACATTGCTTATTTGCTTGCAGGAAGCTGTAACTAAAAGTGATGTCGCTCTCCATGTGAAGTATTTGCAGACCATGGTTGAATGCCTATGCAAGCTTGGAAAAGTTGCATCTGCTGGTGCTATGATATGGTATCTATCATTGCGATTATTTTAATTTTTATATTTAAAATTTACTTGTCTCCAGTTGTCCTATTTGAGAGATTATTGAAGCACTTCTTGGAGATGCGGGAAAATATCTGTTATGTATTTACTCATTAACTGATTGTAGGTGTTTTTCTCAGTTTTGCATTTAGTTGGACGTTTGATCAGTCACTATGTTCTTTATCTGTTTGTTAACTTCTTTTGAATTCATTTCTTGGTCCAATTAACCACCTCATAGAGGCAAAGCTATTGTCCTTGAGAAGGAGACTCTGGAGGAGGGGAAGAAATACCATGGGAAAAGTAACCGTATATAGTTGATAAAGCTCACGTTTTTTCTGTTCTTTTATACTATGTTTCATCTGTTTCTGGGTATGTGTATTTTTCTCTGATTTTGTTTGTGGTTAGTATTTGTTAATCTTGTTTGGCTCTTGCTATTTCCAATAACATTCTTTCATTTCTGTGAATGTGATAGTTATTAGTCATCTTCCATGCATACCGACATTGGTTTGAAATCACTTAGCAGGTCATACCAACATCTGCAATCTTGGTCTGAAATCACTTAGCAGTGCATACCAACATCTGCAATCTTGGTCTGAAATCACTTAGCAGTGCATACCAACATCTGCAATGCATAAAAATGAAGTTTTATCTGATGAGCGTCTGAGTATTCTTATTTGCTTTGTGTTTTCAACAGCCAGAGATTGCGACCTACAATTCAAGAAATCATCACTTCCAAGATTAAAGCTCAGGCAGAACTCATAAATTCTGCGAAACATGGGAATTCTGTGGATACTCATTCTTCTTTGACTCTGCAATACATGAAAGGTCAACTTGACATTTATCAAGTAAATAGACAGAAGCGCCAAAATGGGGTCTCTCTTAGTGGAACCTTGTTAGCAGTAAGTCCCGTGACGCCTGTCATGGCACCAATGGGATCAGTTCAGGCTGCTGCAAGAGAGCTGCTATGTTCAATTCTGGACACTGTTACCAAGATATTTGGTACGATACTAATATAAACTTTCCTATTTATATATCAGCATAGTATGATGCTAATATATCTTGGTGTTGGTTAGAGAACCATGTTCTTATTGGGGAGTACCTTGAATCCAAGGTCAATCAGCCAGTTGACTCTAGTACCCGGAAGTCACTAGTGGCCGATTCAGCTTGGAATGTAGAATCTGAAGGATCTCAAGTTACTGGAGGATACAACATTGGATTTTCAATCACAGTTTTACAAGTATGTTGTTTTATAATCTTTCATAGATTTTAGCTATATAATAGCATCTTTCTTAGATTTAGTTTATTGTTGTGGAGCTTGTCACCAGAGTGTTTTATAAGTATTAAACTGCTTCTGCATATTGGATATATGTGGTTGTTACATATTGATGGGTGGTTTGGGTTTCGGAAAGTTCTTCTGATTTCTTCCCTATCTGGTTTTGTACAAGAGTGAATGCCAACAACTGATATGTGAGATCCTGCGTGCTACTCCTGAAGCTGCATCTGCTGATGCTGTTGTGCAAACTGCTAGACTGGCAAGCAAGGTTCCTTCTAAAGAGAACAGGCAAGTTGCATTGCTTCCACAAGTGATGTATGTGCTTCAAATTACTATAGAATTTTATAGGGTTGATTATAGAGGACCACCCCTTTATAAGTTAGCACTTTCAAAACATTTAACCATATAACCATCTAATTTGGGGAAAAAATTAACAGTGTCACATCCATGTATATTGTTGATGTTAAATCCTGTTAATATAGCGAATAGATGACAAAAAATGGCCTCAGCCATAGGCAGAGTTCACACCATTGTTACTATTTTCTCATATGCCATCTTTCACACCTAATATGGGTTGGAATAGAGTGAGACATCGATTTGTCAATGGATTGTTTTCATAGCAGGATGAATTCCCTGAAAAATGCGAACTTGTGGGTTTTGAGATTGAATTTCATGGGGGGAATTTGATAAATTGGAGGCTGAAATTCAGATGTGGAGGGTTTGTACTAGTAGCAATTTTCTAAACCTATGTTAAAAAGTAAGGGCAATTTTGTTACGTTAATGTGACTTAACAATTCTGAATTTCAGCCTCCAATTCTGAATTTCACACCTAATATGGGTTCGAGAGGGTGTTTCCAACTCTTTAATGTGACTTAAAGAGTTGGAAAGAGGTAGTTAAGCATGATTTGACGCTCCTGACACTGACAGAGGACATAGCTCAGAACAGAGAGCTTTGGAGGGAAAAGATTAGGGTTGAGGATTGATGTGAACAGAAAGTGTTTCTTTGGTTTTGGTTATATTCTGCAGGTGTATCAGTCTCTTTTGGGTCTATCAGGAAACACCCTCTCGAACTACTTCGGGGTATGGGTGCGTACATCTGACCCCCAGACCCTGCCATTGGTGGGACATTACTGGGTCGATTGTTGTTGTTGTTGTTGTTGTTGTAATGTGACTTAACAATTTAGTTGGCGGAAGGGTGTCAAGGGGTGGCATCTGAATGTTATGCATGGTTATGTATAAAATAAAATAAAATAAAACAGTGGTGGTTTTATGAAAACACCCGTATTTAAGAGGTTCTATGTAATTAATCCAATTTTAAATACCCTGCCGTTCAGTAGTGGTAGACCATAAGAATGCTAGGTAGAGTTCTACAGGTGATGAATGATAATTGCAAACCCCCCAAAAATAACCAGTATAACTTGGTTTTTATTTTTTTGATCAGACCAGCATAACCCATTTTTTACAGCTTACTATATGAGTTAACTTGTGATCATTTTTGTGTTTCAAAGAAGGAAAAAAGGATATGGTAATTTTTAGCATCACATTAGGCTTAACTTCTCCATGCATCTGGTTATTCTACGTTCAAGCCCTCTTTTGTGTTGGTGCTACTGATGGTTTATTGCAAATATGGCTTTTTAAGCATGTAATAATTTATTTATATCAGCTAGACTAACTAGGGTTCAGTGTCTGCTGTATGCAGTATCCAACCCTATCACTTCCACATTCCTAAATGGAGAAATGATAATGAGTATGTAAGGAGTTAATTTGTTGATAATAAAGTGTTTTTCATTAAGAAAGATATCAGAGAGCTTCTCAATCTAAAATGTAAGTTTTGTAGTAGAGGATAGGTATTGGAGATATGTTTTGGGTGTGTAAGGATAACTTTGTTGGGGTCTGCTGACTCTCTTTTGCTATTAGTCTCACATTTGGAATGGTATTTACCTATCATTCAGATAAGAATAAAGTGCTAACATGGATTTGTCATAATATTGTCTACTTACAATACTAAAACCAAAGTATTAAATCCTTGGCGTCATAGTTGTTCCATTACGTATATAATTTATTCTCTAGTTTGTAATGTTTTCCTGATCAATTATGTCATGCTGAATATTTATTTACAGGGATGGGTCTGAAGATGGTCTGACTTTTGCCTTCCGCTTTACAGATACTGCAATAGCTGTTCCTAATCAGGGTATGCCTAAAAAAATATTTTTGAAATCTGTTTTAATATTGACGACCTATCTTTGAGTTCTGATTTATATGTGCAAGTATTATCTGGAGCTTCATCTGTTACTTTGTTTTTCGATATTACTTGCTTAGTGTTAACACTTGTTTATGGATGTGTCCTGCCTGGTAGAATGGTTCTAGGAGATAATAGTGCAAACGTGAAACATCTGAACTCCTTATTGTTTCTCAGCATTCTGATACTTGGCTTTGGTTTATCCATGAAACTCGAGTGACCTCACGGAACATGAATAATTACTGCATTCTTTGACAAAACTCGTGATTTTCTGTTCTACTCTTTAAATCCTGTGCTGCAAAGTGCCAAAATTGGCTCATGCTGTACGCCTGTACAGCTTATGTTGGCCACCTGTCTTCGACTTGTATAGCAAAATAATAATAATTGATTCCTTCTAAATGAATTCTATCACCACTGCGTAGGTGGTTAGGAGAATAGGACCTGTTTCATTATTCTCAGAGAGCTTCACCCTCATATGCTCTAATAGAAGCTGTTTATTTTTTAGATGATAAGACTAAGAGTGTCTTTTCTATGAATAGAAAGGACGTCTTCTCCTTCACGCCTATTTAGACTTTATCATCCTCAAAACATTTTCCTTGTGTAAAAGTCCACGTGTTCACATGAAAATAACAATGATTACTGTCCTATCTATCACCCATATACATCTCATTGGAATAGCATGTTCACCTTCTTGCTCTTCTTCTTTTGTTCTGGATGCTCTGCTCACATCCATCTTAGTTTCTGTTCACTTTTGAAATTAATCTATTTTTATATTCAAACTATAGCAGAAATTAGCCGTACTTTTCCTGGTTACATCGTCTCTTCTTTAGGGTTTTGACTGATGATCTCTATTTGTTAGATATTAGAGATAGCAATGAGTTTGCCATTGTCACCAAAAATCCCTTATGGATGGCATTATTTTTGTATGTGGTCTGATCTTAATTGACAGGTTGGAGTAAGAAGAGTTCGACTACATCAAAAGAGGGATATGGAACTGCAACTGTTTTACCAGAGCAAGGCATATATCTGGCAGCTGCTGTATACCAGCCTGTTCTTCAGGTTGTACTCAAATTACACTGTATTTTCTTAGCTTTTTTTTATTTGTTGACTTTTGCATTTAGTTTGATCTCTTTCTTACTTCATGCTCTTGCAGTTTACTGATCAAATTGCTTCAATGTTGCCAGAAAAGTTTTCCCAACTTGGGTAAGTTTTACTCTTGAGTCTTGAGTTCATACTGGATTTAGGGAAGATAAATGTAACGATAACTGACTATTATTGATAGTCTCAGCAATAGATTATGGATTAACTATTAAGCAATAAATTGATAATTGAGAGCAATGATAGTTGCTAGCTGGTGAAATTTAGATATGTAGTGACTAATGAGTATTAATTCGATCAGCTAGAGGTGGCAATCAGGTGGATAGGGTTGGGTTTCGAGTCAAATCTTTTCAGGTTCGAGTCATTATCGGCCGAGTCATTCGCACCCGGGTACTTAGGGTTTCAGGTCAGGAATATAAATTATAATATAAAATAAAGTTAGCTTATATAATCTTATTGTTTTGAGTTTGCATATATTTCGGGTTTGCGTATTTCAGGTTTGGGTCATTTTGGTTTGGTTCTGTGGCGATGAGTTCTGATATCTTTTTTGAGTTTGGGTCAGGTCGGGTTTCTCGGGTTGGTTTTTGCCACATCTATCTGAAAGAAATATTGTATTTAAGTTTAGTTCAGCTCACCGGCAATCAGTTCCTTTGGATTCATTACCCGTTGATAACCTTCTCACTACTGTCTTACGCTTTGCTTTTATTATACGGTTTTTCTAGTATGTGCCCATGGGCACACTCTAACAAGTTAAAGTACGAAACTATCTACAAAATATTCCCTAATAGAGAATGGATAAACCCTTAAGAAAAAAGATTAAACTAGTGGCTAAAAGATTATTGCTAAAAATGGGCTTGTTAGAGTGTGCCCATGGGCACACACTAGAAAAAACCTTTATTATATATTCCAGATGATGATGTGAAACTTTATTTTGTACCTTCTATATACAGGAATGATGGGCTGCTCACATTTGTAGAGAACTTTGTGAAGGATCATTTCTTGCCAACAATGTTTGTGGATTACCGGAAAAGTATTCAGCAAGCTATATCAAGCAAGTTCCATCACCTTATAAACTTGTGATGATTACCACTTTAGTTAAAAAAAAGAGTTGCTTGATTTAGAATTGGTGTAATGTTACAATAAGCAAAAGTATATGGTGTCTGGATAGAAGTTCTTACCCTATTCGCTGTGAAATTTTATGCAATGACACTAGGAGTATGAGGTCACTTGCTAATGATACAGGACATTTTAGAAAAAGCTGCCCAAAACACATAAGAGATAGGTTTCCTTGAATCAGTGATATAGGCAGCAATGATTAAGCTGTTAGTTAGTGTATATAAAGTTGCATAGTACTTTCACAATTAATAGGGCGCCATGTAAAACCAATTTTATTACTGATAGATGTTTTTGAATATATAGAAGCCGAATGTTTTATTTCAAGGCACCAGAAACTTCAAATCATACTAGGAATCAAGTTTCTTTTTATCCGGATAAACTCTACTAACTAGATCTCCTATTTTATTTCAGAAAAAGCGTACAATAGCAAATTTTCTGAGAGCAGAAGCTGAAATGATAAAAAGCAACGGAGTTATTTTAGTCTACATTATATTGAGTATTTTTAGGATGCTCTGTAAATAACTCTTTTAATTGTCATCAATAAAAAAGAGCTAGGATGAAGAGAGAGTCAGGGTTTTGGTTAGGCGGGAAATAGAAGGCGATAGGCGAGTTGAGGTGGCATCTGGAAGAATTGACTTTAGCGTGAAAAATGTCATTTATGTACTGTTTAGGACAAACAGCTTCTCTATATTATTTTGAATATGTTTTACCCATGAAATTTGCCTTTGTTTAACTGCAGGTCCTGCTGCATTTCGCCCACGTGCACATGCTTCTGCTTGCTACAACCCTTATGTCGATAAGGGACGTCCTATCCTACAAGGACTGTTGGCTATAGATCTTTTAACAAAGGAGGTAAGTTTTGCTGAGTCTCATCTGTATCTTACTTTTGTATCACAGCGCTCGATGATGCTGTTTTGAAATATGCTTGTGAACTTGTCGTGTCATTAGGTACTTGGATGGGCCCAAGCAATGCCTAAGTATGCTGCTGAACTTGTGAAATATGTACAAACATTCCTTGAACGAGCTTATGAAAGATGCCGTACATCATATATGGAGGTTTGGATGTTTTATTTCTCCTTGTGGAAGACATTTCTACATTTATACAAGTCTCCGATTAAAATCTGCAAAATAGATTGCTAGGATGTTTTCATTTGTGACTAGGTAGAAATACTAAATCACTTGAGCCGTAACATTTTTATCAAGTATATTCATTAATTAGAGTTTATTGCAAGTGCTTCATTATATTCATAGTAAGAGCATGCATGATGCATCAACCAAAATAAACTTGAGAGGATTTTTACATTCATGCTGCATGCTTGCCTTTTGCGAAGGCGCTTTTATTGCAATTTATGTAGGGCCTGGACAAGATCAATCAAACTATTCTGCTTTGAATATTATGCTATTTGCAAATTGTTGCTCTAAACTTCCTTGTGCTTACTGTCTCAGACAGTTTTGGAGAAGCAATCTTACATGCTAATTGGAAGGCATGATGTTGAAAGCTTGATGCGACGTGATCCATCTAGCTCATGTTTACCTAATTCTATAGCTCAATCAAATGTGAACAATAATGCTTCTGATGCTGAGAGCATAGAGGTTGAAACCCAAATGAGTGATCTGCTCTTGAGTCTGCGTCCAATCAAGCAGGTATGGTTCTGTTTTTTTGTTTTTTGTTTGATCGGAGGTATGGTTCTCTGTAGCAAAGCTAAAGCTCATCTTTTAACTTTATTGTTGAAATAAGTTGTCTAACTTCAGTAACTCCATAAACCTAGCTATGTCCTGCATAGGAAGGTTCTTTTGTGATGCATGCATTTTGGCTATGTGAAAGAAGTTTTTTGAAGGCACCCCAAAGAAAGAAGGGGTTGAAGATTTCAGAATGAAAAGAGATTTGGTTAATGTTTTAAGTGATAGCTTCCCTCTTCTCTTTGGATCTAGTGGATGCATTATTTTTGTTTTCTTGTTACCAAATGTTGCTGATTCATAATTTGTATAAAAAAGAAAACGTGTATGTGACACTATGTTTTGTTTCATTCAGGAAAATCTAATACGTGATGACAACAAACTGATATTGCTGGCATCATTAAGTGACTCATTGGAGTATGTTGCTGATTCAGTTGAAAGGTCAGTTTTTCTTGTTTAGCAATGAAGTCTGACCACTGATTGGTTTTGCTTGTGAAGCGTCGATCTTACAATTATGGAGATCATATGAAATATAATTATGGAGACATCCAACAGTAGCAATGTTGAGCAATCGCCATAGTCCGATGGATTATAAAGTGGGAAGTTTATAAAGTGGCCAACTTAAATCATATCTGTGCCTTTTGGAAAATAAAAATCATATTTGTGGATATTTTTTGTGCCATTCTTTCCATTCCCCTATTGGGTTTCTCCATTTTTCTATGGAAAGTTTCTTATTTTCCTTCTGTTCTCATTATTTACTGAGAATCATGAAACATTATATGCCACTTCTTATTTATCGTGCACTATATTATCATCATTTTCCCTTTCTTTTAGTTTGTTACTTGTGCCTAGAAAAAAAATGTTGATGGAGTATTCTTCTCTGTTTGGCATACAGGATCGCAGAAACATTCTCAGCTGCATGCAAGCAAATACAGGAAAAAGGCAACAAACAGAAAGCTACTGATCGTAAGGAAACATCCGAAAAGGATCTAGTATCATTTGCTAGTGACTACAGGAAACTGGCTATTGATTGCCTGAAGGTTTTACGCATGGAAATGCAGCTGGAGACAGTCTTTCATATGCAGGTATGTAAAGATTTTATAGAACTTGCCCTGTTTTGGCCTCTTCAAAGGTGTAGTACAATTTGGAGTCATTGTTTGAGGTGGTTTTGTGTTGCCGTCTTCTGTACTTATTTTGAATGATTCTTAAACAGGAAATGACAAGTACAGAATATATGGATGATCAAGATGCAGAGGAGCCAGATGATTTTATTATTTCACTTACTGCCCAGGTGGTTTCACATCTCAATAATTCTTTGCTTCATCACAATGCTATCATAGTTTTTGAATATGAAACGTGGGAATCAATTTTATGAACTTGTTAATCCAGCTATTGTCATTCAATGTACTATTCCTAGACTTTCTTCTACTGCCATTTGGATACTAGAGGAAAAGCCAACTAGCATCATCTTGGACAGGAATATGTTTGATCCATCTCTCAATCTAAAGTCAATTGATGTTGCTTGGCATATTTGGTAGCGATAACATGTTAATTTTATTGAACGAGAATTTTAGTGATAAATAAGTGTTTTTTGTTTTGCGTTTAACATGCTGATTGTGCTGAAATATGAATTCTGGCATCTTAAAGAGGAGCATGAACACACTGAATGGCTTCACTAATAACTAGCTCCATATTTCTGTTTAAATTGGTGACCTTGCACTTTGATTGCAATGTGAAAATCAAACGCATTACTTCGTGCAGCATATCTAGTAATTTATTGCTGGGAAGAACCGATTTTTATAGTGTGTAGAATGCCTTTCTTGATGGCATTTGCAATGTAACTCTATTCAGGTGTCAAATTAATAGTAGGATATTCTTAACATTTTGACTTACACAAGTGCAGATAACAAGGAGAGATGAAGGAATTGCTCCTTTTATTGCTGGCACAAAGCAAAGCTATGTGTTTGGTGGAATATGTAGTGTTGCAGCAAATGCGAAAATTAAGGTTTGGCTACAAATCCATATATCTTCTTAAATGGTATATGCAGGCTTCCTCTGAAATATTTACTAGACCATATATCTCTTCTGTCAGGCCTTGGCTGAGATGAAAGAAATTAATCTTATCGGTGTCCAACAAATATGCCGCAACTCTATAGCTTTGGAACAGGTTGGTCCCAAGTCTAAAACTGAGAATTCTCAACTGCAACCTTCATCAACATATATGATTTTATATCTTTCACTCTCTGCCTGCATGGACATCAGTGTAGGGTCTATTTTTATTCCAGTTGACATTATAGGCCAAAACATGAATATTCCTAGGTAATGGATTCTGTAGGCGTATTCTTGCCCTAAAGATCACCTAGTCCACTTTTATAGTCCATTTTATGGTCCAGTGTCTTTGATTGGTGAAAATGATTTAAAAATGTCATATATAACTAGAATATTTTGCAAGAAAAAGTAGAAAAAGTTCACTTCAACCAATCAAAATGAATGGACTATAAAAAGGACTACAACTTTGGACTAGAGGATCTTTACTAGTATTCTTGCATGAGCAGCTTGGTATTTATATGTAACAGAGTGGCCATTTGTGAACCAAGTCTACATATATGATAGTCCTTCTGGAGGATGGTTCACCATGCTGTCTATTATGCTAACATGTTTCGAACATGTCTTAAATATAATCTGATTGCTTATAAGGGCCCATGGCACCATTAACACTGTTTCTACTTTGGTGGCTACTACGTTTCTTCTATCATTTTGTCGATATGCATCTCCTTTGGCCTTGATATTCATTGAACAAGAATGTACAATCACCTATATCTCTCCAAGCTAATAGTTCCAAGTGTTTTGACCATCCTAGTTTTTTCGTTGTCATAGATGTTCTAAGCAACTAATATGCTTTGACAGGCGCTAGCAGCTCTTCCATCCATTGACAGTGAGGGTGTTCAACTAAGTTTGGACCGCGTTAGGACGTACTATGAACTCCTAAACATGCCATTCGATGTATATCTACACTGCTACTGCTACGCCTTCCCCTTTTCCTCGTCTTTCCCCCCTCTCCTTCGATGTTTCATTCTTTTCCTGCTTTCCTATCATCAACAACTTTTCCTCTTCCCTTTTGCAGGCATTGCTGGCGTTCATTGCAGAACACGAACACTTGTTTAGTTTTCAAGAGTGAGTTTTCTCAAAAAACAGTCTCTTTTTCAACTGGTTTCTACAAATGATCTTGCTAGATTGATGACAAAAATGTTTGTTCGTTGCTAGGTATGCTAGCCTGTTGGATGTCCAGGTCCCCGGAAGGGAAATTCCACCCGATGCACAGATCAGATTGTCAGAAATTGTGTCTCAATAGCTCGCTCGGGACGTTCAATCCATGTTTCAGTAGCTTCTCTCTTTGGTTCCTTCTGTAGATCAACTGTTGTTGTGATTCCGGCTTTAGGTATATTCCATTCCCTGTTGCAGAATGTTAATATAATTTGCTTGTTCTTAATACACACAACCGAGTGAACAACCTTAGATGAGCCTGTATAGATGGTGAGTCTGTATTATCGCTGATGGCGTCCGATTTCAAAATTTGCTTCTGGATGAGTACTAGTCTTGATTTTTTGACGAGTTACAACTATGAGCAGTTCGAATATTCTACAATCAGAAATCATTTTCCTTAAATACAGACCCATATTAGCTCAAATGTCTATAGATAAAAACCTCATTGATTTTTTTTTATGGGAACCTGATTGAATTTAACTTTACTCAAATTGGTCGATTATTTGCTTGATTTAACTTTGTTCAGACATCAAACCAGATGAAACTTTATATAACACTCCCTTCAATATAAAACAACTGCTTCCACTATATAACACTACCTCTACTAGAAACCATATAGGTGATTTGGCAAGCAAATTTTCTTACAAGAAATCAAGTTAAAAAATAAAAGCACAATTTTTTCAAAAACAAACAATTGTTTGCCGAATCACTAATGAATTTTGTTGAAGGTAGTGTTATAGGAATCAGATGATAATAAATCGAGCTGTATTAGAATCATTTGGTTTAAATCAAGCAAATAGTTGAACCAAATTTGGTTTCTCCAGCAGCAGCTAGCGTGAAGTGTCCAATGGAAATGAACAAGAACAATGAGGAGATTTTAGAGGTTGATTTGATGAATCTAAACCCTAGTACAGAACATACACATACACATACACTGAATTAAGTGCATTGACCAAACGACACCTCTCCCCTTTCCTTGTCTAATTACCTGAAAAGGCCAAAAGAATAAAGACAGAGAGAGAGGAAAAAAAGTAAGAAAAAGGTGGGGTCCACTGGGAAGCCTGCAAAACTGCAAGTTGCCTCCTAACTAATGAAATGAAATTGACATCAAACGAACGCACCTGGACCACCCCTCCAATTCTTCATTTTAATTGGATTAATCTAATCACGTGGGTTTAGTAATCAGTATTAGTCTCACCTGTAAATTTGGGTTTTAGGTTAATTTTCTCTTTTCCGGCACCAAAATGTTTGATAATGCAACCATAAAATGATTAAAAAAAATATCGTTCGACTGTGCTAAAAATAAATAAATAAATAAAGGGAAATTCTTGTTGGTGTCCCTGACTTTAGGGTTATTTCTGTTGATGTTCCACGATTAAGTTTTTTTTCTGATTGATGCCCCTAAAGTTTGGGTTTGTTTGCTTCGTAAAACTTTTTCATGTTTGTACCATTCTAGTTAAAATTGATTAAATCCAAGCCCATCATTGTGTTCTTCGTCCTCAAATTAGTAATATTTGACTCCTAAAATATCCAAATTCATGTCCGAACCATGTCGATTTGAATTCCGAAGCAACAATCCGTTTCTGACTTTACGAATTCAAATCAGAATGGTTCGAGTATGGATTTGATTGTTTTAGGAGTCGAATCCTACTACGTTGAGGTCAATAAACATAATGATGAGCTTCGATTTGATCAATTCGACCTGAAATGACACGGATATGGAAAATTTCGGTTACAAAGAGAATAAACCAAAACCTTAGAGATACCAACTGAAAAAAATTAATCATAGAACACCAATAGAAATAACCATAAACTCAGGGACACCAACAAAAATTTCCATAAATAAAAGAACAGACTTGGTCACACGGTCCATCTCTTCCCTTTTTTTTCTTGTCATGAAAAATAATCATTAGAAGGCTATATAGCTTATGTATTAGGATTATTCCTTTTCATTTTTTCACAGCAGATTATGAGATTATATTTTTGTAATTTGCGACGCTTCTTTGCCTCATATTCATTCGATAGTGCTAATTGGATTATCAATCATGTCGAAGATTGTATTAGAGAGTGTGGTTCCGGTGCGGAGCACTCTTCCCGTGTGGACGTGCGGACATGCACTATAGGGCCTTATTTGTGCACTTTAGGGCCTTATTTGTGCACTTTTGTAAAAAAATTGAAAAATGCTTGGAAAAAAATTTGAAAAAGATTATTATTTTTTTTTTTTTTTTAAAAGTGCACAAATAAGACGTTAAAGTGCACAAATAAGGTCCTAAAGTGCATGCTCCGCACGTCCGCACGGGAAGAGTGCTCCGCATATGATCCAAACTCTTGTATTAGATCTAGATTGAAGATCACAAATCGAGACACTAGACAATGGTGTAGGACCATTGGTTTGGGAGAAAGAAGTTTGTAGCCTAAGAAAGCCTAGAAACATTTTGTAATTTTATTTTTTATTACCAAAATTGAATGAATTACCTTTTTATTCAAATAAAAGATGTTGTTCTGTATTTTCATATACTGTACGTTGTTGTTGAACATTTTGTATTTTACTTACGCTCTTTCTATTCTATGTACCGAAATTATAAACTATAAGATAAATATGATAAACCCGTCACAAAAAAATTTAATAGAATCCTAATTAATATTTTACAAAATCTTCGTAAATATGGATGATTATCCTATGTCATAAAGGCATAGGTTAGAAAAATTCTTTTACTTATAGTTCATATTATGCATTTGCGTAGGCGGACACCCCCTCCCCTCCTACTTCTACATTATTTAGATGTTTTATATCTATGATTTTGTTGTAGATTTTAATTTTTGATCGAAAATTTTAGTTAGAATTTGTATAGTTGTCGGATCTAATAACGTGTACAAGTTTCAATTAGGCCCACTAAGTATGCAAATCATACGTAAGTGAGAGTATTTGCTAAGAAAATTTGGGAACACTGGGAACACTCTCACTATTAATACTTTTTATTAGATTAGAAATAACACAAAATCATAAAAGGATGGTTCTCGAAAAATTAAATTCACCCTCATCAATAAAGTAATCGATATAATGTGAACTCCTGACAAACTAATGGATTTTTACATTATTTTCTAACTCACCCGATATTTTTAGTCCATAACCGCTTTTAAATATAATATGATAAAAAAATATCGCTTAATCCTTGTTTTCTTAAGAAATATAAATAATCAAGTATCTATCAAGACTCACTGTCTCGACCAACATAAGAACACCCAACAATGAAGAAGACGAAAGACAAAAAAGATTATACACCACATCACACACCCCACTCGTCAACCGTGAATAAAAGCATTGCAAATGAAACTTCTATGGAAAATTTTGGCCAGACCAAACAATATCTGGGTTAAAATTGTCACAGAAAAATATCTCAAAGATATCAATATCCTATACTACAGTAAAAAAGGGAATCATTCCTGGCAAGGATACATCTTACAAACCCTTAATAGGTTGGGATAAAATTTGTAAAAACAAAGTAAATGGAGGTAATGGAATTAGGAAAACCCAAGATATGAACAAAGCATTACAAATGAAACTTCTATGGAAAATTTTGGCCGAACCAAACAATATCAAACAATATCTGGGTTAAAATCGTCACAGAAAAATATCTCAAAGATATCAATATCCTACACTACAGTAAAAAAAGGAATCATTCCTGGCAATGGTCACAACTACTGAAACAAAGAAATGAATTTACTACTGACCTTCAATGGACTGTTGGAAATAGAAATTTCATTAATTTCTGGACTGATAATTGGATTTTAGAAATCAATCTTAGAGATTACATCCTACCACTCAACACTATAAAAAATGACACTAAAGTAAATGAATTTATAAAATGTAACAAAACATGGGACCAAACCAAATTGAAGGACTTTCTAAATCCAATTGCCATTACCAAAATCTTAGACATACCCATCCCAAATCATCCAATCCCTAATAGATTATATTGGGCACCCAGTAGAAACGGTTGGTTTTTTACAAAATCTACCTACGAACTAATTTCAAAACAACAAACACCCTCCAATAATAACATTGCCTGGATTTGGAAATTGGATACATATCCAAAAGTACAGAATTTTATCTGAAAAATCTGTCATGATGGTTTACCCACCAAACAAAAACTAGCCTTAAAGCACGTTCATGTCCCTCTAGCATGCGATTCATGCGATAACCCCCTTGAAGATCTGAATCATTTCCTTACACAATGCCCCTTTACACTAAAACATATCCTTAAACAAAATGTGAATATAGAAAATATTGTAAGAAACTTAGACATTACTAATAAAAGACCAAGAAATATTTTGACGGATCTTACCTCCCTCCTAACCAAGCATGAATTCATTTGTCTTATCACTACTTGGTGGGGGATCTGGATGAATAGAAATCAACTTATTTTTAATTCTGATCCCAGTATTAGAATTAAAGACCTATCCCAATACATTACCACACTAATAAAAAAATGGAATAAAACAAAAAATTCTGATGATGATGAAATAACCCAACTAAAGAAAAGACCACAATAAACTAGGAAAACAAAATTCCTGAAATGGGAAAAACCAAATCAAAACTTCTACAAAATTAATTTTGATGGATCAAAACTAGCAAGTGGTGAAGCTGGCATTGGCTTCATCATTCGGAATGAAAAAGTAGAAGTAATTCACATGGTTAGCAAACAATGTGGATTTAATAACATTCTCATGACTGAAGCCTTAGTTTTAAAAAATAGCATTAATCATGCCAACAACCTAAACATCCAAAAACTCGAAATTGAGGGTGATAATCTCTGCCTTATTAATTCTGTCAAAGACATTTGGGATTGTCCCTAGGAGATTGAAATGGTTGTCGCTGACATTCTAGTCGACATTCATTCCTTCCAGGAGGTTCGTTTTAGACACATTTTTAGGGAGGTGAACCGTTCGGCTGATCGCATCGCTAAAGTAAGTTTTTCACCACTTGTGTCTAACCTTAGTACTGATTTAGAACTTCGGGTTCTCATCCGTAAAAATGCTCTAGGCTGATCTTCGCATAGGAGCTAAGACCAGTCTAATTCTTTCCTCTTCAAAAAAAAAAACCGTGAATAAAATTTTTGTGACCCCTATTTCAACTATTTCTGCGTACGTTATTGTGCATTTGTAATAGATGTAAGTATGGAACCAGACAAGAGTTATATATACATTTACAATAAGCACTGAGATTATGAAACTTCTCCCTAATTGCTAATTAGCTAGAGATTAAAGGATAAATTAAAGTCTAAAAATGAAGAGATCGATTTTCTGCTGGATGTCTGTTGAGAAGACATGCATATTTATGATTAACTAATTAGGCTTGCTTGCGTTAAACCTTAGCAATAATATAATCTATACGTAAATTATTATAACTTGGAAGTCCCAAAAAAGAAAAAAAGCTTTAAAACTAACATAATGAATTAAATATGCTCCACAAATAGATTTTGTTAAAATGTAGGGTAACATCCAAACCATAAGATATATTTAGGGTTTAGTCCTAGAAATATGGGATGCATTCAGACCTATAAACCTTACTCCACAATGATCCTTAAGGTTATCATCATAAGTACCATATTTGTAGGGTTTTAACTTTTCAAGTTTAATTTCTTCCAACGGACACATATAATTAACAATATTGGGGTTTTAGACTTGTCAACTCAACCAATTCATCAAGCATATATATTTCTATAGATAATTAACAACATTAGTATGTATTATATATTAGTATTATATAGTCTGGTGGACTGAATAAACACGAGGGTCGTGTCTGTACGTGAAAGAGTGAGAAACTCAATATATAAGTCTAATGAAACTTCAGCTTAAAATTAATTGGTTATAATTGGTGGAGTATCTAACTAATTAACCCTTTATACTCTACTTGCTTTTCTCCCAACCTCGAATCTGTAAAGTGAGACATTTATATTTTTTCACACGTCCACTCAAGCGCTGCTGTCTGGATGAATTGACCCTTACAACATACCTCAAGACCGGCGAACAAAATTATTCTCAAGGCGGGCAAACCAAACAGGTTAGCTCATATCATACCTCATGCGCGCGGTCTAAGCCCAGATAAACTAAGATATATATGAACCTAGACCGGACCCTGGATCTGCTAGTTAAAATTTTGTGGGCTGATACGTGTCCATACGTGCACATGCATGACAAGCTCGGTATATAAGTTGAGATTTAACTTAAAACTAATTGACTATAGGTGGAGTAACTAACTAACCCTATATACATTTTTTTCTTTCGGAAAGGCTTCGTATTCTCATTAGTTTCAAATATATTATCGACCTCGTTCAATCAGCGGCGGACCTACGTAGGGACCAGTGGGGGCACGGGCCCCCACTGCAAATATTTTTTTTTACTTCGATTCCTACCTAAGGCTACTTTTATCGCATTCTTTCTCTCTATTCAATGTAATGTTATGTTTAATTAAATCCATAGTGTGTGTGATATGAATAAGGTGTTGAGATTATACAGTTTACCTATAAGTTTTTGTTTTCTCTACATACTAAATAAATTAGATTGGATGTTTAGAGAAACATTATATGTTGAAAGGGGTAAATTGAATAGATATAGGATAGAACATACAAAGTTTATGTTCACTAAATATAAAGCAGATCCAACCATGCCATGTAATTCGATAAGATAAAAGAGAATACTCCTAAGTAATGTTTAGTTATCTAAATCACTGATTATTCAACTAATCTCAGCTTATCATTCTTTTTCTCATGGGTATGAAGAGAATTTTTATTATACATTTGTTATGTTCACTCAATTTCGCTTAATTCTTGCTTTGTTGATTTTTTTACACCTCCTCATTGTATTGTGAAATCATTGTTTTATAATATTCTTGTATCCTTCATGAGAAACTCTCTTAATTTGTATTAATAATAATTACATCGGGCTAGTCCCGTCATATTAATTGATTTAATTTTTTTGAAAGATTATAATTTAAAAAATATTTTTTAATTACGCAGGATTTGTGCCCCACTAGACGAAAATCCTGCGTCCGTCCCTCCCTGCGTTCAATAATTGTTCTTTAGTAGGTGTGCAGGCAAATTAAAATCTAAAACACAGAAGAAAAAATTAGGGCAGGGAATAAATGATGGATGGAGTGAGGAGGTAGAGGACAGTGCATGATCTGGGTCAATATTGTATTATTCGAACCACCAACTCTTTCCTATCTAAGTAAAAGTAGATACAGATGTCACATGGGCATCCTTAAATTAGAAATTATAATAAGAACACTCAATTCAAATCCCTTTTTCTTCTGCAAGCCATATATTCTCTACCTAGCTAGCTAATAGAACACGCAAGTATATGTATATTTATTCCTAGATTTATATCTTATACAAAAACGTACAAGTTTATGTGTATACAATGACCTTGATTTCATAGGTAACGACCAACCAACAAATATACGGTACGTTTGAGAATAGAGTATAAGAGTATTAATATCAATTCATTTATGTGATTTAATTCAATTATCTGTACACATATGTGAAGTTTCATTCCCTTTTATATTAGTGTGGTTTGTTGTGAAGGTGGAACTTGAAGAGCAATTCTTCTGTGGTATCCAAATCGGGTGGTTTCTTGAGAGAGCTTCTTTGAGAGAGAGAGAGAGAGTCTCATACTGGTATGATTATCTACCCATTTTCAAGTGGTTTATGTTTTGAATTGGGTGTGGTGTATGTTTTGAATTGGGTTTCAAATCAATTCAAGGGTTTCTTTCCCAAAATCTGCCCTCTTTTTCGGGTTTTGCTAAGAGCTAATTAATTTGCACTGCTGCACACAATGCAAGTGTTATTATTGTTATCCTCTAAATTTAGAACCCTGAATTTATTATTGATAATTTGTTTGCTCCCAGCACCTAGCTAGCTGATCATCACTTCTTCTTCTTCTTCTTCATCATGATCACTGCGCGCTGATGGATTTATACATAAATTAAAGAATATATTTTCTTTTGAAATTCTATACTTTGAAGTACCATATGTATTACTGCTTCTCTGATCGATCATGCAATATGATACTTGGGATCTCTGAGCCCTTTCTATAGTTTCCTCTAAATCAAGCATGCCAAAATGTGATTTCACATATATTCCCCCCTTTTCAATTAAACCCACTTTCAATATTCCTTAAAACTGATTTAGGGTTCCCAAAAGGCTTTCTTATATATATATATATATATATTTATTTATTTTCAATTTCAATTAAACCCACTTCCAATGCTGTTTAATATAGTTTGGCCAGATCTGGGGTTATTAGATATAGATAACATGTACGTTAATTACTTGCATTGTGATGATGATCCATTTATATATATATATATATATATATATGCATATAAAATTAATGATGGATGCTCGTATAAGTGCAGGCCGGGATCGATCGGAAATATTAATATATATTAATTAGTGTACATAGGGATCTTGATGGGGCGCGGGAAGATAGAGATAAAGAGGATAGAGAACACGACAAAGAGGCAGGTGACCTTCTCGAAGAGGCGGAATGGACTCCTGAAGAAGACGCAGGAGCTTGCTGTTCTCTGCGACGCCCAGATCGGCCTCATCGTCTTCTCCTCCACCGGCAAACTCTTCCACTTCTCCAGCTTCCCTTCCACGTACCCCTACTCTACTCGATCACTACTCCCTTTCTTTCTTCATCACATCTACCTAACTAATTCTTCTCCATTTCAATTTCTAGGATGGAGCAGATCATGGAGAGGTACCAAACCGTGCAAGGTCTTAGAATTCCCCACCACAATGACCAGGTTTATTAATCATACAACTCCACTCATAGGCATTCAATTTGAGCTTAGCTTAATTATATTAATTTATAGATCAGTCAGTAATTAAGTACTTTACATATAACACGTACGGATGGAGTATTAATTAATTTGTAGGAAGAGAAGTTGCAAGAGGTGAATGAAATGAGACAGCTGGTACATGAAGCCCAGATGAGCCTCCAGAGCTTCTTGGGGGATGAACTTCGCTTTCAGACGCTCGACGATCTCTACAACCACGAACAACTTCTCGAGTGCTCTGTCGAAAAGATCAGAGCTCGAAAGGTATCTTTATTTTATGTATCCTAGCCTTAATTAATAAACACATCTAATTTCTCCTCCCTGCAGAACCAGCTCCTGCAGCAGCAGCTCGACAATCTGCACAAAGCGGTATTATTCTTGATTATTCACTTTTGTTCCTATTATACCTACAGTTTGTGTATATAGGAGTAATTACCTTGATCGATGCTGAATTATAAAATGTGACAAAATTCAGCATTATTAATTAACTAATTAACTTGTATTAGGAGAAGAAACTGCAAGTGGAGAACAATAGCCTGTATCATTGGGTAAGTATACAATATCCAACTAGCTGCTCATTATTAGCGTGTCCTTTTTTCTGTTGCAATAGTACAAATTATATTAATTAGGTAATGTTATATATATATATATATATATATATATATATATGTACAGCTGAGGGGAAGCGGACAACTTGAAGAGCAACAAGAGATGGGCTTGTACGCCGCCGGGGAGGAGACAGGGAGTACTATGCTTCAGCTTTCCAGTACGGTGCCGCCACCGGAGCTGCCTCCTCCGCCGCCAGCACAACCGCCTCATTTCTATCCGTACGGCGGCCCCCCGCCGGAGCTCCACCTCCAAGAGCTGTCTCTTGGCATCCCTGATCAGCTCCATGATATGTGGCTCCCAAGAAGCCTTTGAATTAGCTCCATCATATATATATATATCCAACAACTTACGTACCTGGCCGTCAATCTCTCGAAACTCAAAACTGATTGTGTTATTATAGTATTAATTAATTTGTGTGCGTGGACTTATATTTATGCATTATTAGTACGTAGATAAGCTATAAACATTATGTATTGTGGCTTTTAACTGAATATATACTCAGCTATTATATATGTTATATATTGTATGAACCTTTGGATATTTTGTGTCTATATATATATGATGATTTAGGATGTGTGAAATACGAAATTATCTCGGTCATTCATCTAATTCTATCTAACGATTTTGCTTATATGCTTGTGTTAGAGCATTTTGAAAAACGAAACGGCATTTTAGTCAATTTTCTCTTTGAAAGTTTCATCCTCCAGAAGTCTATTCTTCTACCGCTACGCTCCCGTTCCTCCAAGTTTGATTTCGCCATTGTTAATTGCCTTTTCTATGCAACATATAGTACATTTCTTTCTCATTCTCTATTGTTGAATCCTGATGTTGCGATTCGTCTTAATTTTTTCGTTCATGATGGATTCGTATGTACAGTCAAATTCTAATTTGGTTTGTTTCAATTTGAACCCTAGAAATTTAGGTTTAATTTTGTGTGGTTTATTTTTGCTTGATTCAACTCTTTTATAATGTTTCTAAGCTTCATTTGGGATAGTCATTATCATTCAATCAAGTAAAATTCGTTGATGGAGATGATTGATTTCTAGATTGAGAGATGCCCATAGGGTGTTCGATGAAATGTTTGAACGAGATGCACATGATTGAAAGAGATACTCATACTCGTTCCAGTCCGAGTTGTTAAAATCAAAGTGCATAATTGTGTTCTTCGCCCTCAAACACCCAAATCCGTATCCAACCCACCCCGATATGAATCCTAAAAAACATATATTATGAACCTCAACATTTATTTAATATGAATTTAGATGAATATATATGAACATTGACACACAGCATATGAACCCTAGTTTATTTATATGATGCACACATTATGAAAATAAGAATTTTTTCAAAAGTAAAGTATGAACTTTAGATAATTATATATGAACATTGACATGTAATATATGAACATGAGGGGAATATATATGAACAATGACTTGTTACATATGAACATGAGGGGACTTTATATGAAAAATTGACATGTAACTTATGAACACGAGGGGTTATATATGAACATTGACATGTAACATATGAACATGAGGGGCTATATATGAACATTGACATGTAACATATGAACATGATGAGACTATATATGAACATTCACATCAACAGATGAACCTTAAGGTAATATATATATGAGGGCGCGGTTCTGGTGAGAACCAATCCCTAGGAGGGAACTAAGAACCAATACAAACATTCCACGTAGCAGCTCTAACACCCTATCAGCGCGTGAAAAAGCCAAAAGAGAAGCGCGTGTTCAGATGAGCAATTCCTAAAATCGAAAACTGAAAACCTAAAACTGAAGAACGGCGCCCAAACGAAGCAGCAATTCCTCTGGAAACGAAGACGCTGCTGCGAAAACTGAAGAACGACGCTCCATTGAAGATCGTTTTGAAGCGCAATGTCGGAATCGAATCAATTGGGAAAGAAAACCGAAGCAGTCAATGAACTCAAAGGCAAGAAGGTGAAGACAGGTAATAAACACGGATTCAATCGTTATTTTTTACGTTTTTAACTACTGAACACGAGTTCTACAGATTTACGATCCACAAACAGAAAATTCCAGATTTAAGGTACACAAACAAAACATTCCAGATATTGATTCCGCTGTAAAAACTTCTGTTGAAATCAATGAACGTTCATGTGTATCGCCTTGAACATATCTTTTTCATGACAAGAAATACTCAAAAACTTGAACTAATGTGTTTTTTAGACATGACTATCGTGAGTTTAAACACAAAGCAAAACTGTTTTTAGTAATGAACCCTGCAGAAGCACAATTCTGAACTTGTAATGAGTATGAATGTTTATTGTAATGAGCATATCAGTTCATTGTAGTGATCATTACAGTTCATGGTCTGTTGATGACTTGTTTTTCCAATTTATAGGTACACCAACACTTGCTCACACTCATAAGAACTCAAAGCTTGTTACATCACCCGGCCAAACAGATTACTTCATTCCAGAATGTCCTACAACGTTGAAACCATATGTTGGGCAACTGTTCCAGACCTTGGAACTAGCAACCCATTTCTACGGAGAATATGCAGATATATGCGGGTTTGACATGCGTCACAACACAGTCAAAAAAGCAAAAGATGGTACAATTTTGTGGAAGTATATGCTTTGCTCAAGAGAAGGTTTTAAGAATGTCTTCCCAGAAATAGTTACAAGTGAAGGTTCTACATCTGACAACATACAAAAGCGTAGAAGAGTGTCCAACAGATGTAACTGTAAAGCAGGTATTAGGCTCAGATATGCAGGATCCGCTGGTTATATAGTGAAGGCGTTTGAAGAGAAACATACACACCTTATGCTTGATGATGACTACAAGCAGTTTGCAAAAAGTAATCGGAAGATTGGATCAATCCATGAGGAATTCATAATGAACTGTGTGAGAGCAAATGTTGGGATATGCAGGAGCTACAAGCTGTACAAGCAATTTGTCGGAAGCTATGTAAATATAGGACCTACACTTGTAGACTTTAAGAATTATAGAAGGAGTCTGAATTCGTTCATGGTTGGTTGTGATGCACAGATGATGGTTGACAGGTTCTTTCGGAAAAAGGAAACATCTGATGCTTTCTATTTTGACTATGCTGTTGACAAACAAGATCAACTTTGCAGAATATTTTGGAGTGATCCTATTAGCAGGAAGAGCTTCTCAAACTTTGGAGATGTTGTCTCAGCTGATGCAACTTACAACATGAACAGGTACTAGTTATTTCTATGCCATCCAGTTACAACTTACAAACTTTAGTTTTTCCCTTCCAAAACCCTGAACATAAATGTCCAAGGACATGAACACAAAATCTCTGAAAACCTGAACAACTGCCTTCATGAACAACTGTCTTTCACTTTTAAGTTATATCATTGAACGAAACGAATCATGGACATGAACTAAAATGTTCATGGACCTGAACAAAAACTCCTATACTTTTTTCCCAGCTAATTATAACACTTCCATACTTTTCTTTTGTCTAGGTACAACATGGTCTTTGTACCTTTTACAGGGGTTGATAACCATAAGAAAACAATCACTTTTGCTATTGGGCTTCTCTTGAAAGAGGACAAGGATTCCTACATTTGGTTGTTTGAGAACTTTAAGAAGGCAATGGGCCATGAACCGAACATTTTGTTGACTGACCAAGATCCTGCTGTAAAGGTTGCGTTCGAACATGTCTTCACCACTTCTGTCCATAGATTTTGCATGTGGCACATCATGTTCAAGCTCCCTGCAAAGGTCGATGTGGACATTTATAACAACCGGGGGTTCAGAAAAAGATTCAACAATATTGTTTGGAGCAACGAGTTTACAAAGGAGGAGTTCGAAGAAGAGTGGAGATCTGTGGTGGCTGACTATAACCTAGGAGACAAACCCTGGTTTGCAAACATGTTTGAGCTAAGGAGATTTTGGATACCATCGTTTTTTGATGATGTGAAGATGGGAGGACTACTCAGAACCACATCCAGGTCAGAAAGCCAAAACAGCTTCTTTTCAACTTTCATAGGTGCCAGATCAAGCCTTGTTGAGTTTTTGTTGCAGTATGATAGTGCGATTGATGCACAAAGGCACACAAAACTGAAGCTGGATTTTACTACGTCAACATGCTACCCATCCATGAAAACACATTTACCAATTGAGAAGTATTGTGCATCTATATACACAATAAATGTTTTCTATGACATCCAAGAGGAGATTTTTGCGTCAGTCTACTCCTGCTCACTTGCTGATTTGAACAAGGTTGGAGATGTTCACACCTATGAGATAGAATCTGAAGGTAGGAGTTACTCTGTGAAGTACAGTGTCGTAGATGGGGATGTTTGTTGCAGCTGCAAAAGTTTTATGAATACGGGGAAACCTTGTAGCCACATGTTTACAGTGCTTAAGAACATAGGTTGTGATGTGCTGCCACCGAGACTTATCACAAAGAGATGGACAAAAGAAGCAACACTCAATAAGATATTTGAAATTGACGGTTCAACTTACGAGGAGTCTACACAACAAGATGAAAATAAGATGTTGTTGAATGAGTTGATATCACAAATGCACAATTGTATCAACCTTGTAGAAGATGATGTTGATGGAATGAAAGAGTTATTGGCACTCATGAAAGATCACCAAATTACTTACAAGGGTAAAAGGATTACAGAACCTAGTGCTTCTTCAACAAAGAGCAACTTTAAGAAGCTTGTGGGACCGTTGCCAACTGAACTCAATGTTCATCCCCCTAAGCAGGCAAAAAACAAAGGAAGCAGACCAAGGCGCATGAGAAGTGGAAAATAAATCTCAATGGAGATAGCAAAGAAACAACAAAGAATGTGTGCAAGATGCAATCAGTTTGGACACAACATCAGGACATGCAAAGTTTCTCAGAACTAGTTTTTTTACCATGAACAATCATAGTTTCATTGAATACTTTGACTTTATTTTCTTAAAACAATTATACATATTTCTGCATATTTTTTCTGGCATGAACATGGCTATGAACAGTTCTAATCAAGGACATGATTTTTGGATTATTACCGTAAAAATAATTGTTACAGCCAGTGGTGTCAAATGTCCTATTTCTACATATTTTTGCTAGCATGCACAGGGCATTGAACAGTTCTAATCAGGGACATGTGTTTGCATTATTACCTTAGAAATTATTTTTACAACCATGAACGTTCATCGAAATGGTCGTGAACTATCAATGTCAAACTAATGAACATTTAAGCTCACAGCCATGAACTTTCCGTTTAATGACCCATCAACTCTCAGGTTGATGTCCCCATTCATGCACTGCATAATCACGACCATGAACTTTCATGCACATAACCATGAATCTACACGCTCACAGAATTATATTGCTTAACCTTTCAATGTCATCAACAATTGTGATAATAGCAATGAATGTACATTTTTATTGACATCAACATACAAGTTATTTCCCATGAACTTAAAAGACATGAATTCAGTTTGGCAAATGTAAATTTTGATTGAAAGAACATGAACGATTATACTGAACACCATGAACACTAATGCCCTAGAACGAAGAACCATTACCAAAACCGCGTTCAGGACAATTACAGATTTGTATAATAAGCATCATACTAAATCAAATCACATCAAACTATGAGAGAGAATTCTTCCTATACAAACAAAACATGAGACACCACGAGTTAAACGTCATAATATTTTCAACAACATCAACCTAAATTGTCAAACTGTCATAATATCACACATCAGCTAAACATCAAGCTTCTTTCTTTTAAACATCCTCATTGCTGGAAGAGATGAAATCGCTTTCTTCACGTCTTCGACCAACAGATTGTGGTTGCTTAACAGAATTACACTCATGTACCGGGTCCTCATCCTTGCCATTTGATCCTTATCATCATACTTCAGCAAACAGTTCCAACCTTGCAGACCACTCCCCATGTAGGTCTCCATGTGCCTCATAAGGTAAATCCCACAGTCAACCTTATTTTCACCCATCCAAGGAATTCCCAGTCGTTCGGGTTTTGCCTTTTTAAACTGAACAAAGGGAGCAACCTTGCTTTCCATTCCATTTTGCTTGAGGAGCTCACAAAATAGTTCTGTCTGTAATGATTGGAATGTATTCAGTGTACATATAATAAATGTTCATGGATTTGAAGAACCATGTGCATGGTCAATATAACAAACTTTCAGGGCATTGATGACATACCAGATTCTCAGGGACGTCGCGATACTTGTGAAGTTGTGGCCAATCAGCATCACTGTTATCAATTATATCAATCCTTGGGTTCTTGACGTTGTAACTTATCATGAAGAAATGTTCTTCAAAATACACAGGGAACACAAACTGCATTGAAATAAATATAAACAGACATCAAAATAAATTAACTTTTAAGAAACAAAAACATTACAGAAAACAAAACACTTACCAACTCTACTTGACTGATGTTCAAATCTGGGATGAGTTTTAGGAAATCCATGAACATTGTGTTGAAATAATTACTTCTATCCTTAAACTTCATCTGTGCATGAGTCACTGTAAACAGCTGCACAACAAAATATGTACGAAAATTATCAGGAAGGTTTCAACTACGAAGAGAAAAGTTGTTCATGAAAAGGTCAATCTATGTTCAATATAAAGATTCGTTGAAAATCAGTGAAAGAATAGACATACAAGAGCATTAGGAGAGCTAAAGAATCTCAATGGTGAATTAGCACTCCTCTCCACTTCAGCAAGATTCAACAAATTTGCCCAAATCTCAATCGTATGCTGGGCCAAATAAGTTTTTGGCTTAAAGAGTTGGAAATCCTCACGCAATCCTATATAACCATTCAACTTGAAGACACATTCCCTGCAAAAGTGGAATAAATTACACCAAATAACCATAATCAAACAAAAATAAAAGGTATTTGTTCACTATTAGTCCCATAAACAAAGAAATAAAAAAAAATCAGAACTTCCATAAACAGGCAAGGACACGGCCATGAACAACAAGTCAATCTACAATGAACAATAAAGTGAGAATACCATGAACGAGTATGTTCACTACTAGTACCATGAACAAACAAGCAAAAAATCAAAACAACCCTAAACAGGTAAGGTCATGGCCATGAACAAGTAGTCAATCTACAATGAACACTCAAGTCAGAACACGTGAATGCATAAGTTCACTACTAGTTCCATGAACAAGTAAGCGCAGTATCAGAACATCCCTAAACAGGTAAGCTCACGGCCATCAAAAGTAGTCAAATCTACTCTGAAAAATCAAGTCAGAACACCATGAACTCGTATGTTCAAGACAATGAACAACATATTGTTCACAACTGAAAAAGGAAAAAAATCATAGACGAGTACTTACTTCTTATCTTCTACATCATGCATTATCCATGAATAAACTCTTATCTCTTCCTCAGTCAGATGTCTCATAACATTAATCGCCCTGACCTTGAATGGAGATTTCTTGACGTTGGCCAACTTTAGCACACGTTTTGGTCTTGTATCCACAGGTGTAGTAAAGGAAACAGATTTGTTCTTCCTCTGGTAAAATGTTGTCTCCTTCACTTCTTGACTAACCTTTTCTAACTTTACTTCTCGAGGCGATTCTTTAATCTTCCTCATTGAATCAGAGCCTTCACTAGTACAATCCACCACTTTTTCACTCTGACTATCAATTTCCAGCTTGGCCGACAATATATCATCATTGCTTACAGAGCTCAACAACACGAACTAAAAAACAATAAGAAAAAGGTATATAAATAAAAAATCAACCAAATAAAACAAAATGGTGAATACGAAGAACATAAAAATACATTCCTAACCTCGACAGACTGCTTGATCAAGCTAGATGTAGGGTTCATGACTGAGTCAGATGCAACATGTATAATAGGATCTTGCACTAGAGTGTTTGCAGAAAGCTCAATGTTCATCGCCTATAATATACGATTAATTAAATGACAGAAACTAGCAAATAAGAAAGACTAAGACAATACAATAAACATCAAACAACCTCGTTAACTTCCCCTTCAGTATCACACGCACTCTTCCCTGTCTTCACATCAACACCATGATCGGCAACCACCTACAGAAATAAAAAATTGATCATACTATAAAAGATTAAAGAAAATCAAAGGACTAGTGAAGACAAATAAGAATAAAAGGCACATTACTAACCACATCTGACTGCTCAACCAAATTGCAAGTAAGGTCAGCAGTTGTGTCAGATGGAATATGTGAAACATGTTCTTCAACTGCAGTGGTAGCTGTAAGCTCGAGATCCATCGCCTGTCATATAAGATTATCAACAGATCAGAAAATAAACATATTACAAGACGCAATGAGCAACACTACAACAATACATTGAACAAAAATACAAACCTCATTCGTATCTTTTGCAGACTCATACACAGAACTTAATTCACCCTCAACATCACAAATTCCAGTAGAGTGTATGGTTGGGTCACTTAAATCATTAACAGCAGCAGAAACCTCGACCATCTTACAAAATAAAAAAAGATACATGGAAGAAAGTAAATTTAGTGATACAAAAAGTGCATAATAGCTACATCACTGAAATGAGGTGTTTAGTAAAATCAACAATTAACAATGGTGTTTATGGACATGAACGACTATGTATGTACCCATGAACAAATGTGTGCAGGGGCAACAACTATTATAGCCCATGCAAACATGAACCTTTTACATCATTCAGCATAGAAAATATTCACAGCAGAACAAAAGAGAATAACCTTATTAGAATCATTATTCAGATCTGAGATTGGATAACCTCCTTCAAACTCATTTCCAAAATCCAATGGAGCATTATGAGCAAGAACAACATCCTCCACCTAAGAAAGAAAACATTCAAATTATTACAAAAGCATGAATGTAAGTGCAAAGTGTTCAAATTAAGGAAGATTAAAACTTACCTCCAAAGTAGTCTTCAAATTGTCATTCTCTTTGTCAGCATGATCAAAAACAAACTCAAAATCCGATACAACAACACTTTCAATACCATCACCATCATTCAACTCCATATCTTTGTCATGATCTTCATTAGCACATAATTCAGGTGTGTATTGCTGCGCAATACCAACAACATCAACATCGTCAGGGGAACTAAAACCAAGTGAGAAGCTTGGGATATCGTCCTTGTCAGTGCGAACTCTAGGAGTATGGCTAGCTTTCTGAAGTTGAGGAGAAGATCTGTCAACTTGAGGACTAGATCTATGAACTTGAGTAGATTTCTCATTGCCTTCCTCAAACTTGTTCTTCATCATTACCGCTCTTTCAATCTCTTCAATACATTTAATCACAGCAATATCAGAGAAGAATCGATCTTGGCTATCTTGAGTTTCAGACTGAGACTGCCTCTGCGATTCTGAAAGGAACTTCACATTCAGAAGCTTCTCACAAGCTTCATTAATCTTGATGAATGTGACATTATCAACCAGCTCTTTTGGCGCTTCACTAACAAGCTTCAAGAACTCCCTCACATGCTCACCAATTCGACTGCCCAAGTTAGTAAGTCTAGCAATATATTTCTGCAATTACAGAAAATGTTAAATCATTCAATTAAAAGTTTATTGAAAATAGAACATAAATGACAGATACCAACAGTGTTCAAAGAGGAATATATAAACGTTCACGTTAAAAAACTGAAATGTTCATGCGCTAAAATTGAGACTCTATATCACAATACATCAATGTTCATGACAAACAAACATAGCAGTTCATGGAGTGAATGATAAAATATGCATGGCTCTACAAAAATCTTGATATAAATTACCTGTAGAGTGTCAAAAGAACTAATCCCATCTTTGTGGATTGGTAATTGCTTATCAGCTGTATCTTCTTTTGACTGATCATCTGTAGAGACTGGGATATCAGTTGGTTCCGCTCTCACATAGCCCAATCCAAATCCTCCCAACCCGACATCTTGTTCCTCTCTATCCTTCAACTTCTCTGAGGTCCAATATATAATACAAGGACTTCTCCTAGGTTCTGGAACACCAAGAACAACCAACCTATCCACATATGCAAGCTGCAACCAGACACATTATTAACTGTAAATAACAAGTGTGGATCAACAACAAATAAAATGCATAGAAAGTTAGAATAGATGAACGATAATTTACCAACAACAGTAGAATTGGACCCTTGAAGTAATGTGGATCTTTTTGGTTCTTCTTAACCTGAACAAGTGTGCGAATCGTGTACTCGCACCAATTAAACTTCTTAGCAACATTAAAATCCCCCAAAAACCTCAAAAACTTAGTGTTCACATCACCGTTTTGACAGCTTTCCACAAGGAGTGAGTTGACCAACACTAGAAGGTTTATTATAAACATGTCATTCTCAGATTCATCACAAGCAATCATCGCTGCACATACATCACTGGGAGTGATTTTGGTCTTAACAACTAAAACACCATCCTTCTCTACCATGAACTGGGATTTCCAAGCAAGGACAACAACAGGGTCTGCTTTGAACTTTGAATCATCCACCTTCACTGAACCCTTGGGTAAGCCGATATACCTCTCAACACTACTGTCAGTCAACCTTATATCTTCCAGAGACGAAATTTTGATTGAACAGGAAATCCAATCAAACTTGTCAACAACAAAGTATGACAATCGCCAAGGAAGCTTTGTCAAATCGCATGACAGCAGAAACCCGAAACCCCAGTCCTTAATCAGATCCTTCTGAAACTCAGACAATAGAGTTATACAGGACATAAACGGGGCTGGACATGTCCTTGAATGCAACAACTTAAGCTGCTCCGACTTTGAAGAACTAACACTAGGTCTCTGTACAGCAACACTCTTCCCTATATTTCCCTTTGCACCTCTACCAGCAACTCGGGAACGTCTCTCATCAATCACAATAACATCCTTTCCTTTGTCAATTTTCTGACCTTTAGTAGCACCTGGTTTTTTAGGGGCAATAATGCACACCTCCTTCCCTTTCCTTTCCTTTGCTTTATCAGGACCCTTTGCTTTCACTGATGATGGACGCTGAGCAATAGATTTCAGCTTCGGTTTCTTCTTTAACGGGGTAGAAGGCTTTCCCGTAGAAAATCGAGGACTACACCTTCTTTCGAGCGTCAAAGACGGAGACGATATTTTCCCTTAAAATAATGACATGAGTAATATAAGAAAACGATCATAGAATACTGTAACAACAACATCATCTAAAAAATAATGCATGAAAATGTATGAACAACGACACCACAAACATATTCAAGACAGAGCATTGACAGTTCAACATAATCAGTATTGTAGTTCATGGTAATGAACACACATGTTCAGTGCAGTGCGAATTTATGTTCAAGAAAAATTGATTGCAACTAAACAACTGAAATAACTTTGAAATGACAGTTAAATTACTCTTTTTGTTCTTCTTAACAACGACTGCCAAAGCCAAGGCATTTTCTGAATTCCGGGATTTGGTGCGTCTCTCCGCTACAACAACAAAAAACACAACACCAAGTTTATTATCAACAATTGAAAGATGGTAAAAAAAACACAACAAATGAATAAAAAACAACACAAAACAAATGAGTATACCAGCACTGGAACCACCATCCTCCGAATAATGACTTGAAGACGCAGTTTCATAACCACTGGTTGAGGGAGTGTATTTATCACTGTTGGAAGAACCACTTCCAGAAGCATCAGTCGACTTGTTTGAGTAACTATCACCCGTAGTAGGCATACTTCCACAAACGACAATTGACAACGGGACTTGATTTTAATATCTAAAACAACGGGAAAAAATTAACATCATAGTTTAAAACTAACTGAAAACCAGTAAACAGAAAGATTCATAACAATGAACATAGGTGACACAACACATGTACACTCAAGTTTGTTCATGCACAATAAACAAAAAGTTCAAGCATACTTGACTAACAGTTCATGCACTTTTCCACTAAACTCTTTCAAGCCATTTATATCCATGTTCATCCACAACAGTACAAATGTTCATGGATATCATTTAAACAAACTCTTTACTCCACATACAAACCACACATTAAGCCAAACATGAAGATATCGCTAAACTTAACACCAAATCACTCAATAGACCAACTAAAGCCTCCTCGGAGGGGAGAGCCTTTTACATCCATGTTCATCCACATCAATACAAATGTTCATGGATATCAATTAAAACGTTGATGGAAATTAACAAACTCTTTACTCAACATCCAGACCACACATTAGGCCAAATCTGGACATATCGGTAAACTTAACACCATATCACTCAATATACCAACTAAAACCTCATCGGAGGGCGGAAAACACATAAAAACACACTAAACCGTACACGTTTCCCCCCAAAATAAAACAGATTTGGCTTCTTTTGCCATGGAAACATCATAAGAACACAGATTCGAAAGGATATTAGCACCATAAGATGCGGAAAACTACAGGAAAAGTGGAAATCGAGTAATTCAGGGTTTCATACTCGGTTTTTGAGAGACCGGAACTTCAACTCCTCCTCGGTCGGAATCAATAGACAAATGCAGAGGATTCGTTGTCTTCGAAAGAGGAGCGTTGAAACGACGAACAAGGACCGAAAATGGCGAAGAATCGAGAGCGAAATGGAGAAGACACGAGAGCGAGATAGAGAGAATCGAAAAAGGAGTGAAAATGGCGGTTCAAATTCCGCGAAAGTTTGATCAGGAAAACAGAGAGACGCGCGTGTAAGAAGAGAGTGGATGCTTCTCCTAAAAAGCTGACTCCCTCAGACGCACGCCTCCCCAGCCATTCGATTCTTTTATGATCAACGGCCCACATTTTTTCTTAGTTCTCTCTTGTATTTATGTTCTTATATGATGCTTCTCCTATATATGAACTTGAACATGATACACGTAAACCCAACTTGAACTGAGACTTTTCACAAACACGATATGTAGCCTATGAGGGATTCGAACCCACATCCATGGGTACCAACACATTGCTCTACCATTTGAGCTAACAGACTATGATAAAATCAATAATTTGGACATATAACACATTAACCCTTAGTCTTTTTGATGGTGCAAGACCATGGAAGAGGAACATGAATGTTTTTTAAATGACTAAATATGAACCGTAAAGTACTATATATGAACATTCACATATAAAACATGAACCCTATTATTTTATATGAACATTCAGACGTAAATCTAAAACTCAACCATCCACACAGTTCAGTAACCTACAATTTAAGCCCTAGAATATTTTGAATCAAAAAAATCCTAAATTTTGTGCACAAGATTAGATGCAATGTTCCTTTTGTTGTGCGTTGTTGGTTGTTGACTGAGAACCACGAGTAGAAGTATGTAAAAATACTTTCATCGATTTGTGATGAAGAAGGTAAAAAATCAGAGATTCCATGGACCTGCGGCGAAGAATTTCAGAAATCCACCGGAGCTTTCATGGACGTGCGACGAAAAAGGTTGAAAATCAAGGTCAGATTCAATGAGTGTATAATGGCTCAGCGGGATTCGAAAAATTCGGTAGTGATTGTGAGTTGCCATGGATGAACGAGAGAGAGGAGCAGAGGAGCCCTGAAGCGGAGAGGAGAGGTGGCCTCCTTACCCTTGTAGCTCTAAATTTGAAATATTTACAGATTTGTCACCTAAATGAACCGGTCCCTTTTTCTATTTTTTTGCTGAACGCTTCCTTCTAATCTTAGCCACACAATCCTTTAATCCAACGCTGTAAAATGTTTCGCACATTATACTGTAGCATACAAATGTATGTGAAAAAGACTGTATATATGATAATTGGATCTTGATCTATCACTCAATTATTGTTGCTAGCTTATAGTGATTGGTTTTGTTTGATTAAGTGGCGACTCATTCGTATTTGATAGGCTTGATGAGGTTCAACCTATTAAATTTAGATTTGTGTTTGAAAAAGTATTCCTCATTCATTCAATTAATCAACATATGCATTGTATATTGTATATGACGAATTGTCAAACCTTAAAGCAAAGAATTTTATATTAGATAATCTAATTTTACCTAATTTAATAATAACTTTCTAACACCCTGCGTACAAGCTAAAGCATGAATGTCATAAACGCCAATTGCATAATAGAAATAGAAATTGACGATGCTTTTGTCAAGACATCAGCTGGTTGGTGAGTAGTATGGATATAAGATAAGTCATGCTCCCATTCTAAACTTTATCATGAATAAGATGACAATTAATTTCTACGCGCTTTGTTCTCTCGTGAAACACATGATTTATCGCAATGTGCAAAGAGGATTGACTATCATAATACAATATAGTTGGTCTGGACAAGCGAACTCCTAATTATTTGAGTAGACCGGTGAGCCATTTTACTTCACACGTCATTGACGCCATAGCTCTATACTCAGCTTTCGTAGACGATCGTGAGATAGTTTGTTGCTTCTTGGTCTTCCAAGACAGTAGAGAGTCACCAAGAAACACACAATAGGCGGTTAACAATCGACGAATAAGAGGACAACTAGCCCAATCTACATCACAATAAGCATGGAGCCGAAGGTCACTAGTCAATTTCAGCAAAATGCCTTGCCCGAGTTTCCCTTTAAGATATCGAACAACCTTCAATACGGCTAACCAATGCTCTTTGCGAGGCTCGTGCATAAACTGTGATAATATATATATGTGCACGCTATACGAGATATATGGTCAAGTAATAGTGAGATAGACCAAATGACCTACAAGAAGACGATATGCTTTAGGATCATGGAGTACTTCACCCATTGTTTGACCTAAGAATTAATTTTGCTCCATAGGGATAGAAGAAGGTTGAGCACTAAGCAACCCACACTTGGCCATTGTATAGCTCGTATTTGTGTTGTGAAAGAAAGATATATGTGCTTTAGTGTGATACCTCTATCCCTAGAAAATACTTGAGCTTTCCCAATTACTTCATATAAAAACACCGACTCAAATAGTTGTTGAACTGGAGTATTTGTTGAGACTTGTAACAAAAATGACCAAATCATCGACATTACAAGTACATGGAGGCGGGTTTCTCTTATACAATATACAAACAAGGAATAGTTCGAATATGAAGGAAGGCATTATGCACATCCATTGATGGAGCTCACATGCAAGTGTCGCTGCCATTACAAGACAAGTTTGCATGATCACCTGTTTCACTATAGGCGCAAATGTTTCTTTGTAGTCAATTCCTTCAATCTGAAGGTTTCCATGAAACACTAGCATCACATTTATATCTTTCAACACTCCCTTCAACATTGTACTTAATCTTGTAGATCCCTAATCATCCATTGGCTTTCTTTCCTAATTGAAGATCAATAACAATATGTGTTTCATTTTTTCAAGAGCATGAATCTCGTTTTTCATGGCTTCACGCCACCATTTATCTTTTACGACTTCTGCAAATGTCATAGGCTCCTCTGCAACTGTAATGGTTGCTAAAAAATAGAGTGGTGTGCAAACAACTTATCATAATTTACAAAGTGAGCGATAGGATAACACGTACATGAGGAATGTGATTGTTGTTCGGGTTTGAGTGAGGGGCTCAGGTGAGTTATATTTGTCACAAAGTCACGAAAATGCGTCGGGGATTGTTTAATCCGATACCCATGACCCAATTCCTCTTGTTCAGATTCAAATGTTACACTTGAGACAATTTCTATCGAAGCACTTGGTGAGACATCAGAAGGCATGATATGATCGGTTACGAAGACTAAACTATAGCGTTGTTCATTGACATCTCTTTGTCCAGAGACAACAATTTTTTCATTGCAATAGCAAACTGGATTTGGATCAACCTCAAGAGCTATCTCGGACGTCTCAGAAGTTGTGAGATCGAAGGGAAATTTCGATTCCACAAATCTAACGTCCCGTGAAACATAAAAATCTTTGCTCTCCAAATTATACATCAACCATCCATTCATTCGAGTAGGATAGCCAAGGAAAGTACATTTTCTAGTTTTTCCTGCAAATTTATCTCCACCCGTTTTGAGATTATACGCAAAGGAAAGACAATCAAATACATGCATATTTCTATATGAAGGAGGCTCACCATAGAGAATCTCGTAGGATGTTACTAGTGGAAAAAAGGCTTTTTACCACGGTTATTTTGCAAAGGTTACTACGGTTATGAACCGTGGTAAACTTGGCCACAGTTGCATGTTTACCACGGTTGCATATTTATCACGGTTGCTGGACCGTGGTATATGCGATAACCGTGGTAAAAATGTAACAATTCAATAGTAAAATACAACCATAGTAAAAACTGTCAACCGTGGTAAAATTGAATCTTAGTAAATTATTATGAACCGTGGTAAAATTGTATAACCGCGGTAAAATTAAATCGTAGTAAATTTGATCGAATCGTGATAAATCTTTACAACCGCATCAACCCAGGTAAATGTGTACCTCTTTTTTTTTATAATATATATTATGCCATACACATAATCGTCAATTACCAAAATGGATCAAATAATGTCAAAATATCATATATCAATGTATTGTCATAAATTCAAAAAAAAGTATAAAACACTACACACATGTTCTATGTACTAACTAATCTATGAAGCTCTGGACAAACATTGCGCATTGACCTCGAATCTCATATATCTTGTCTTTTGAATATGGTATGGACCCATCAAACTTTGGATAACACTGTCACATATAAACTTAGATTAGAAATGATTTTAACCAATAATATATAATTAATTATTAAAAATTAGATGTACCTTTCCAGGGATAATCTTTCTTTATGGATGATCTCGTGTATAATCGAAGAGCATATCCACAATCTATATTATTGGTCTGCTTAGGGCACTACAAAGCAAACAATCCTTAAATATATTAGGCGGAGAACAATGTATTATTTGTTGTAGAAATTCGAATGAAAGAAGTGATTATACATCATAAAATGCAACTAACCTTTATTACAAGAGAAAGGGGCAATCAACTTAATTAGTCTACATAAATGCAGAATTTATGTACAAAACTTCCTATAAATAGTCAATAAAGCTACCGTCCTTCATAAAAGAATTATCATTGTTTGAATGAATTGATTATAACACTAGAAGATATGAATGATTAATGTCACTTGCTTTGTACTTCACTAAAGCAAAGATTTCGTACCTTTCTTGACATGTTCATAGAATCATATTGATACTTCACTTGGAAAAAATTAGAAATATCACATTAATCTTCAAGTGGGCTTTCAGAGGTTAGTACGCTCTATGTTTAGTCCCTAGCTAAAATAAATTCTATAATCCATATAAACGTTATAAGTGTACTATGCTATGTATACGGACATCATTAGTCCATAGATGAAAAGATACTACAACCCATCAAGCACATTATAACTATTATAAAACATTGTATTCTACGTACTAATCCCACAAAATTCAAAATGTCATCAAATTATAGCATATTTACCTCACAATACCGCAAACAACATTTCAATATTTTTCTTAACCATCCAATAACCCCAATTTCAAATAAAAAATGCTCATAGAAACAAATGATAGATAGATATAAACAATTATTATTCTAAACAAATTACTAAAATCAAAAGATTAAACCAACAAGACAATACTACTTCTCTTGAACATTTCATCAAACACCTAAAGTGCATACTTTCTCCTTATATATTAAACCTAATATCAAGAGCTTAAATACCAAAGGATTAAATTCATCAAATACAAATCAAAATAATTTGTGGCGATTAATCCATCAATTTCTCAAACCCTAGGCTCAAATCCAAGTTTCTACCTTAACTTAATTCAAACACAAGAGAATGAAGAACTCGCGATAGAGTTGGGGAGCCAAGGTAAGCTTCACAATTGTGGTCGACCTGACAGTGTTCAATAGTGGTGGGCGTGAGACGAGATGCACTCTTAGCAAAATGGACATCTGCACAGCCTTACGGGTTCGGTGGGGCTGACCATGACTTGCCTTGGTAGGGGTGCAGATCTGGGCGCGAGGTCACGGCTAGGGTGGTGTAGTGGTGAGCTTGGTGGTGCAAATGAGGGCGGGATCAAGTCGGGGCAAAGTGGATCGAGGTCGCCAGATCTGGGCGCGGTGTGGTTTAGTAATAGGGAGAGGGTTTGGGAGGGTGCGGGTTCGGTCAAGGGAGAGAGAGAGAGGTTGAGTGGCTAGGGTCGTGTAGGCTTGTGAGGGCACGAGTGGGGTAGATCTGGGCTAGGGTTGGTGGGTTTGAGGAGGGCTCGAGTGTGGTGCGGTGCAAGATAGAGGGGGTCTGGTTAGGAATTAGAAGAGAGAAAGCGGCTGTGAGAGGGAATAATGGAAAAAGTGGGAGGGGAGAAAGAAAAAGAAAAGATTAGGGTTTTCGGTTTTTTTAATTGTAAAAATTACCACGGTTGTTAAAGGAACCGGGGTAATAGTGTCAAGTATTTTCATTTACCACAAAAATACACAGAACCGTGGTAAAAGTAATTGTAAAATATACCACGGTTGTTAAAGGAACCGGGGTAATAGTGTCAAGTATTCTCATTTACCACGTACGGAAATACACAGAATCGTGGTAAAAGTAATTTTAAAAATTCCCAAGGTTGTTAAAGCAACCGGGGTAATAGTGTCAAGTGTTCTCGATCATTTACCACGAAAATACACGGAACCGTGGTAAAAGTAATTGTAAAATATACCACGGTTGTTAAAGGAACCGGGGTAATAGTGTCAAGTATTCTCATTTACCACGTACGGAAATACACAGAATCGTGGTAAAAGTAATTTTAAAAATTCCCACGGTTGTTAAAGCAACCGGGGTAATAGTGTCAAGTGTTCTCGATCATTTACCACGAAAATACACGGAACCGTGGTAAAAGTAATTGTAAACATTACCACGGTTGTTTAAGGAACCGGGGTAATCGTGTCAAGTATACTCATTTACCACGAAAATACACGGACCGTGGTAAAAGTGATTGTTAACATTACCACGGTTGTTTAAGGAACCGGGGTAATAGTGTCAAGTATTCTTATTTACCACGAAAATACACGGACCGTGGTAAAAGTAATTGTAAAAATTTCCACGGTTGTTTAAGAAACCGGGGTAATAGTGTCAAGTATTCTCATTTACCACGGAAATACACACAACCGTGGTAAAATCAACCGTAGCCAATACCTCTTTTTCTACTAGTGTGTTTATCGTTGTAGTTGGATGTTTAGTGTTTGATTGATCAAATATCCCGCTGCCAAGATGCATTCTTTCCAAAACTGAACTGGAAGATGTGCCTAGAATCTTAAAGTTTGTGCAACATTCAAAATATGTCGGTGTTGTTGCCCACCCAACCATTTTGTTGTGAAGATCCATCGACCGACGTTTGATGAATGATTCCATGTTCATCAAAGTATGATTTCAAACATATAAATTCTACTCCATTATCACTTCATATAATTTTCACTTATTCCCAAATTGAAGTTGAACCATAGCCACGAAATTCTTCATGGAAACAACCACTTTCCCTTTTTCAAATAATAAGAAAATATACAAAGCTATAGAAAAAGCATCCACAATTCTCAAGAAATACCTAGATCCATAGAGCACAAGTTACTCGATAGGCCGGCCCCCATAAAACAATGAATTAAATAAAAAATACAAATGCTTTTATTCTCACTTAAATAGAATGTGTCCTTAGTTTGTTTTGCGCTGAAGCATGTCTTACAATCAACAAGAGTACTAGAACTATTAATTGATAAATGAAGCAATTCTATCACTTTTAATGATGAATGACCCAACTTTTACTCCTAGATGTTTCTGACCGAATCGTGCATGCTCTTGCTTGCTTGACATCCACCAGAAGATACAACCCCCCACTCTTCTTACCCACATCAATCGGCATCCTCGTACTATGATCATGTATCACACAATTTATTTTAGTACACATTACCGAACCATCTCGATCATCCAGCAAGTGTGGTACTGATAGCAAATTACATTCAAGATCAGACACAAATAAAACATTTCTTAATTTTAACTTGTCTTCAAAATCATGATTGCTTAGTTTTAGCATGAGTAACGTCCCCATTCGGTAGACGACCTGGAAAAGGATTCATATATATATTTCTCACTTTTGTAAGGCACTCCATATGCCTCGTCACATGATGAGAGGCGCCGATGTGACCATGCCTAAGGTCAATCAAGAAGACTTGCCCATGGCTTCACCAAGCTCTCCCAAGGCGCTCGAGCCACGCGTCACTCGTTCACAAGCGCGCGCCACCGCTAGGGTTTCTATACCAAAGCAAGGCTATGAGCTAACTCATGGCGTGATCACAAGGGCCCAATCATTTAGACTCAAGACTAAGCTTATTGAGGGTCTTTTGAGCATAGGATTGCCCAACCAATTTATACTTGACTCGGTGGTTCTTCTTTAAGTAGGGATTGAAATCACCCATGGGTCGTGGGTGACCGACCCATCTGGAAAATCCGACCCAAGTATATGGATGATCACCCGAAGTAAACTGGGTACTAGATGGTTGATGGGTCGGGTGAAACAGATGACAGGTGGGTGATTGGTGATGTAAATCTCACCCATCACCCGCACTTCACCCACCCATCCGTTCACCCGTCGATAATTGTAATTCTATTTTATTAAAATTATGACTTTAATTTGTGTATTTTTATGTTTAAAAAGTAAATATTTTAAGAATATTTTCTATAAACATCCATCAAATCCTTTATTTAGAACAACTATTTTCATATATTGCAAAAAATTAATTTTTTTGCACTTAATCATGTATTTTATAATATCTAAATGATTATATAATTTTAATAAGTATGTTATGCGGATGACCCGACCCACCCGTGGATGATGGATGGACGAATGCGAGTGAATTGTTTTACGGGTGACGAGTGGGTCAGGTGGGGATTTAACTTCACGGATTGGGTGATAAAATGGCTTCCCCATCCATCACTCGATCCATTTCCACCCCTATCTCCAAGTAAATCTAGCGTTGGCGCCTCCACCGCAAATTTGACATGTTGGCGTAAAACGAGGCCCATTTCAAATTCATTTGGGCCTTTTTTCTTTAATTCAAGAGGACACGTGAGACCTCCTCCTCTACAAGTTCAATGCAGGGTTTAATCAGATTTGAAGTCATTTAATTGATGTAATTAGTTGGCTAAGTGAAGGGTTTTCCTTGTCTTGAATAAGCTAGATCAAGAGTTGTAACTCTTGCAATTTTGTTCATATTTAAGATGGTCTTGTTGGCCTTTGTTACACACTTCCAACTTAATCAAAAACCCGAAGAACAACTCAGTTTGAGTCTCAAGAAATTCCAAAAATTCTATGCTTGCTCGTGTGTCATATCAAGTGCCGATCGAAGCCTCTTGAGTGCATTATATATCAAGATCCTTAGATCTTTATCCTTGCTCGTGTGTCATATCAAGTGCCGATCGAAGCCTCTTGAGTGCGTTATATATCAAGATCCTTAGATCTTTATATTATTCTTGAGTCATGAGTTATATTCACAAGAGAGTAGGATACCTATCCCCTTAAATTTACAAAAAATCACAACTACAGAAACGGATCTTCGATCCATTCAAAAACACATCCAAAATCCACCGAGGAACCATCTCTTGCAAATCAAGATTTGATCCTTACATGGAGCAACAAGAGACGAGCCAATCTTACCTTGAACCGGACAAAAAGAGACGCAATCCTATCAAGTGGTATCAGAGCTACTCAAGGTATGACCTTCATCCTATGTGGTTTGAAAGTTGAAACCGAAATTCAGTTTGTATTGCTCGATCTCTAGCTTTGTGTGTGCCTCACTTTTCTCTGAATTTTACCATGCTTTTTTATATGATTTTCCACGAAATTCCAAGGGTGAAGACAACCTTTCATGTGTCTAAACTCCAAGAAATAACTCAGCCTCATTGAATCCCAATCTAAAATTAAAACCCACTTCATTCAAGTGCAACATTAACTCGACTTTTATTGTGTGTCTCCTGAAACTTTCAACCATTAACTCTATTGTTTCTGTGATACCCCGTATTTCTGTAAGGTTATTTTGGGAATTTTGGGAATTTTCCCGAGTACCCGTTTCGTACGTCGGATTTAATTCAGATAGTTTGAGACATTCTGTAATGTGCTCTGCCTCTGTAATATTTTTCTCAGTGAAATAACATACAATCGACGCATTTTGGGAGTTAATACTCGTTCGTGTACGAATATATTTAACACGGGGTTAAGATTATTGCCCAAGAGTTATCATCCAATGGGCACTAAAGTACAAGTTTGTTACCCTAAGGTTTTTATCCAAAGGGCAAAGTGCAAGGTTATTACCCAAGGGATGGGAAGGAAGCTTCCTATCACCTCCCCCCCCCCCCCCTTGGATTTGCCTATATAAGGATGGCTTGGGAGGAAGAGAGAGGGTTAGTTTCATAAGCTCTCAAACTCTAAAAAACGCTCTCTTCGGGAAAGCTCAAGTCGAACGTCGGAGCTCGTTTGGTGTCGTTTCTGGTGGCCAAGAGAAGCTTGGGAGGCCCTTAGAAGCCTAGAAACCAAGCAAGGCGAAAGACGAGCCAAACCGATCGTCGAGGGTGGATTTTTCCTCTCGTATTTCAGTTTCTATTTAGCGACGGCGACCGCCGGCTTGAAGGCGGCGACCGCCGGCCAGAACACGGCGCCCGCCGTGATGAGCGGCGACCGCCGACTAGAAGCGGCGCCCGCCGTGAAGAGCACGGCGACCGCCGTGAAGATGTGGCCACCGCCGTGAGGAGCAGCCTTTGAGCGGCGCCCGCCGCGGTGGTGACGGCGCCCGCCGTAAGTGATGCAGCGCCCGCCGGCGAGATTGGTTGTTGGCCGGTTGTGGTTTGGCTTCCGTGGCCTTCGTTCGAGTTTCGTTTCCTTCGATTCCTTTCGTTCTTTCTTAGATCTGTATTGTTGTTTGTCGAATCTAACTTAGGGTTTCTTTGTGGGTCGATCCGAAGGAATCTGTGCTCCAGATCTGTCCCTATGTCGAGCCCGGAATCCCGTCGTTAGACTTCATTCAAACTCTGGGGATTCAGGCAAGTGGCGGTTCGCTCTTGCTCATCGTTCCATATTTACATTAATTATCAGTTGTTTATCTGAGTAATTAATTTGGAATGATTACTGTGTTTATCTGGAATTGGTTTTATAAACTGTTTTGGAAACTGTAATAATGATATTAATAGGTTGTATATCTGTTAGAACAATGCTATTATTTATGTTCGCCTTGAGGGCATTTATGTGGATTTATCCTGAACTATTGTTGTGCTTGAACTGTTAGTTAGCACGAGTATTTGTAGGAACGCCTGGACTCCGAGAGGTCCATTCGTTTCTTTATAACTGTTAAGGGTGAGTAAGACCCTGCGATAGTAGAAGCTTGGACTCTGTGAGGTTCATTCCTTCGATATAAGTCCAGAGGCTTGGATTCTGTGAGGTCCATTCCTTAGTTGTATGTCCTGCGTGACAGAGCATATGTTTAAAAGCTTATAACGTAATGTGGGTTTTGGAATTTAATAAGATAAAGTGCCCGAGTGCACATAATTAATATACCTTTGGCGAGTAGTGCAGCTAAGTAAATAGTGCAGCTAGGAAAGCTCGTCTCGACTTTTGATAAGAGTACGTTCTCTTTCCAATCTGGATTCGCTGTAAGCGGTGAGGTTGGTCGTGAACCGAAATATCTAAGTCAGCTTTTAAATCACTGATGTTTGATTCTTTAAACGTTCCAGATTTGTCATATTTCCTTAAAGACTCAATCTCTTGGAGTCTCTTTTCGGGTCGATTTCTGTGAAGATTCAGTCTTCCAGAATCTTCTCTTGTGCATACCTCTTGTTTATTCCAGTAGGAGTATGATGGTTGACTATCGTCATTGGTTATTATTCGAGAAGCGATGAGTCTAACCTAATACGACTGCTTCGAACCACTCTGCTTTGTACCCTTGCATAGTCTATTCAGTAGACTAATCAACCGCAATTGTTCTCTGCATGGTTGGCTGGTGTCATCCGTTCGATTCGGCACATCAGATAGAGCGAAGATTTGAGGAGACTAGATTGACTATGAAGACGATGGTTGTTTTTGGATGTTTTTAATAATTTCTTTTAATCAGGTTGAGATCCTTGGGAGATGACCATTGTGGTCAAGATCCCTGTTTGTAATATATTTAAAAGACTTCCGCTGTACCTTGTTTAAAGACTTCCGCTGTACTTTGTTAAACTCTGTGTTTGTCCTATTCGGGATTGGGATGTAATCCCGAGACTCATGTTTTATATGAATAAAGTTATCATTTTGTATCATTGTATTTCATGGTTTGTATTCAAACGGTAAAGCCTTGGGTGATCTCGGTAAGGAATACTGAGGTCACTGGCGGTAATACCTTTCCAAATGAGTTCATATTTGGGGGTGTTACAGTTTCTTCCACTTATCTGCATATTAAATCAAAATTTTATTGTGCATTATATGTTTTTTGCATACTAAAATCGAGGACACGAGATACGGAAAAAAGCACCGAAAGTTTGATAAAGAATATTGTGATCTTGAAAGTGTAACGAGTGAACTCTTGTAAGAAAAAAATGCTATCCAAATTGTCAATGTTGCAATTCAGTTTTGAGCCTTAAAACCATTTTATCTCGAAGAGAAAAAGGGGTTGAGACTCATAAATACTCGGTCAAAAATAAAAGAGAGGAACAAGTCCAACCAGAAAAAGGCTTTGAGTAAGGCTAGAAAAGTTGATAAAAGTTTCATTTGTATTTTGATTGTTGTAAAATGGAGGTGCCTAGTAGCTTTTTGTGTTGTTTGACTTGAGTTTGCATCAACTTAAAGTGCATAAGAACTTGTTGATTTGGGGTGTCATCTTCTGTCAAACACAACTACCTGGCCCTACCTTTTTCGAGTTCTACAAATCAGAATCTTAGGGGTAGACTTCGAACTACATGTGTGGGTTCCTTGTGTGGATTAATGTACCATTGAAGGTAGCCCTATTTTCTGCAAAGTATTGGTTGTTTGGTTTGTGTATTTCTAACGATGCGTAGGTTAGAACCATGCAAGACAACCAAGGCAAGGATGTGGCCACTAGTCACTTCGAGGGCAAAGCACCTCTAACGGTGGGTACCATTCAACAAATAATCCGAGGGCAATTAGAGCAACAAAAGGAAAACCTTTAAGAGGAGAGGGCGTTCATTCTTGAAGAGAGTGACCGACGCCAAGAGGCTAGGGATGCCAACATCAAGCTCTCTTGCTTGGAGAAACAACATGTGACACATTCTTTCAACACCAAGGTCATTGTTCAAGGAAAGACTTTTCTTACTGTGATCGACCATGAGTTGGCATACAATGTTGTTGGAGAGAGCATGGTTGAAAAGTTAGGGTTGATCACTTTCCCACATCCTACTCCATACAAGTTGAGTCTCATAGATGGAAGAAATGATGTCAAAGTGACGAAGAAAGTTGTGGTCACATTTTCACAACATGCATATAGAGCTATTGTCATTTGTGATGTTGTGCCCCTACGAGACATTTGTTTGATTTTGGGAAAACCTTGGGCACAAGCGGATAATGCAAAATATCACCCTAAAACTATAAGGTACACCTTGAACTATGCATGCAAGAACCTCATTTTTCATCCCATGCGTAAAGAGGAGGTGTTGGAAGCTAAAGCTCAAATCGACAAGAAAAGAAGACTTGAAAGTTTCGAAAAAGTTTTTCAATAAATATGGGAAAAGTTCAAGAAAGCTCAAGCCAAGTATTCTTCCATTACTGAAGTTGGTCAAAAGGGTGATTATGAGGTAGTCACTTTGATTACATCTCAGGTGCAAGAATTCTTGGAACCATCATCATTTTCCTCTACACCTTCAAGTCCTCACCATTGTGTCACCATTCCGAAATGGCTAACACTAAAGCCTCTTGAAGCTCCAATGGTTGTTCCTAGCTTCTTGAACTCCATGGGCACTCAAACATTGGATGCACACCCCGATCTACCCATGTGCTTGCCATCCAATTGTGTGCAAAAGAAGATCACCATGCTTGTCCTTATTGAGATCAAGAATAGTGCCGCTCTTGAAGAAAATTTCACACAAACGGAGCTTCTAGCACTACTTCCCATTTCATACAAAAGGAGTAATAAGAGTTCATATTTTAGGGAAGAATTTTTCATTCCTTCATATTTTGTTTATCCCTGCATCCGAGCTATTGCACATGCATCTAGCATTAGCATTTCCTACTTGTTGCATGTTTTATTTGCATCTAGGACTATGCATACTTTCTTGCATCATAACTCTTTCGCAACACATGTCACTTAGGTTGCATCTAGACCATATTGTTACCTTTATGTTGAAGCATCTTTGTTGCATTGATTGTTTCATTATTAAGCATATGCATAGGACTAGGAAGAAGAGTGGAATAGCTTGTGCATGCATCCTTGCATATCATATACAACTTGGAAATTTCATTCTTATGTTATCACATTTTCTTGGTAGAGTACAAATGCCTCAATTTTATATTTTACTTGTAGGGTACTTGGATTTGAGGTTAGGAGGATGATGTGATCCCGCCTAAGGTCAACCAAGAAGACTTGACCATGGCTTCACCAAGCTCTCCCAAGGCGCTCAAGCCACGCGTCACTCGTTCACAAGTGTGCACCACCGCTAGGGTTTCTACACCAAAGCAAGGCTATGAGCCACCTCATGTCATGATCACAAGGGCCCAAGCTCTTAGACTCAAGACTAAGCTTATGGAGGGTTTTTTGAGCTTAGGAGTGCCGATCCAATTTGTACTTGACTCGGTGGTTCTTCTCCAAGTAAATCCAACGTCTGTGCCTCCATCACAGATTTGACATGTTGGCGTAAAACGAGGCCCATTTCAAATCCACTTGGGACTTTTTGCTTCAAATTCTAGGAGGACACGTGAGTTTAATGAAGGGTTTAATCCTCTACAATTTCAATGAAGGGTTTAATCAGATTTGAAGTCATTTAAATGATGTAATTAGTTGGCTATGTGAAGGGTTTTCCTTGTCTTGAATAGGCTAGCTCAAGAGTTGTAACTCTTGCAATTTTGTTCCTATTTAAGATGGACTTGTTGCCCTTTGTTACACACTTCCAACTTAATAAAAAACCAGAAGAAGAACTCAGTTTGCGTCTCAAGAATTTCCAAAAATTCTATCTTTGCTCGTGTGTCATATCGAGTACCGATCGAAGCCTCTTGAGTGCTTCATATCTCAAGATCCTTATATCTTTATCTTATCCTTGAGTGGTGAGTTATATCCACAAGAGAGTAGGATACCTATCCCCTTAAATTTCCAGAAAATCACAACTCCAAAAACGGATCTCCGATCCATCCAAAAACACATTCAAAATCCACCGAGGAACCATCTCTTGCAAAGCCGGTTTTGATTCTTCCTTGGAGCAACAAGAGACGAGCCAATCTTACCTTGAACTGGAAGAAAAGAGGCGCAATCCTATCAGGCACCCGTGTCAATTAACCATGGAAAATCTGTTAGCTTACCACTACGACGTTGTCCATATTTCGATTATTTACCATCAAGCAAGTTTTAAGAGAGAATTATATTGCTCTTGTTAAAGACCCGAAACTGGAACTTCTTTACTGTCAATTGATTCGGCTTTTGAATTGTGGACGCCAACTTGAGCCGCATTAGCCATGGATAATGACATGCTTCGTCCAACACCTGGTTTTGCAATTTGTTAAGAGGAATTCTTTTGACGCTCCATTTCCATGCCCATCACCTTTGGATCAATCACCCCACCACTCGGGATAACCTATTAATTCAAAGCAACCCGGTGGTTGCCTTGGAGGAGTTTGAGGCATGGTGTTTTGGCATAAGAAATTGGGATGGTTCCTCCAACCATGATTATGTAACACCCCCAAATTTCCACCTTTGAAAGTATTACTGCCAGTGACCTCGGATATAACATCCCGAAGTCACCCCAGGCTTTTCCAAACGATATAACCATCAACAAACAACAATTATGATACAAAATATCATAACCTTCGATTAAAACCAAAGTCGCGGAATTTCAACACAATTCCAATACGACCAAATACATCAGAAATACATAATCAGAATCTTTACAGCGGAAGTCTTAATGTCAAACACAAATAACACAGCGGAAGTCTTGTAAACAAAGCGACAAAATAACTTGTCAAAACACCGTTCATCTTCATAGTCGTTCTAGCCTTCACGGAACAGCAACATACCTGATGTGCCGAATCGAACGGATGACACCAGCCAACCATGCAAGGGAATAATCGGTTGGTTAGTCTAATGAAAGACTACGCAAGGGTACAAAACAGAGTGGTTTGAAGCAGTCGTATTAGGTTAGACTCATCGCTCCTCGAATCACAACCGATAACGATAGTCAACCACCATACTCCTACTGGAATAAACAAGAGGTATGCACAAGAGAAGATTCTGGAGACCGAGTCTCACATCAATCAATCCCAAAAGAAGACTCCAAATGAAATGAGCCTTATAGGAAACATGACAAATGTTGGGAAACTTAATTAATAATATTCATACAAGCGTTCAAAAATGACTTGATGTTTCGGCTCACAACCAACCTCACCGCCCCAGGGCGAATCTAGATTGGAAAGAGAACTTTACTCTGATCAAAGTCAAGACGAGATTTCCTAGCTGTACTATTACCTAGCTGCACTACTCGCCTGAGGTATATTAATTTTTGTGCACTAAAGGCACTTATCTGATTTAATTCCAAAACCAATCCACATCACCACATTATAAACTTTTATTATGATCAGCTCGTCCCGAGATGAGAGATCTCTTGGGAGCAACTCCCGAGATTTGCTCCCGAGATATGTGTGACACTAGCTAAGTGCACCACTTCTATACCCGAGTATAGAGGCTAGTCATGACCCACCAATGGTATTAGGGTCTCAATGCCCTTTTCTCCATTTAATTATCAAGAAACGACTGGACCTCTTGAGCCCCAGTAAATGTTCCTACGAATACTCGTGCTAACTAAACAGTTCAACACAGTCATATATCACATCAAAACAAAGCCATCAAGGCCAACATCATAGATCTATCAATCTATATATATATATATATATCAAAATAGCGTTGCTACTAACAGTATATGCAACCTATTATAATCTTTCATATGAAATTCACCTTTAAAATCCACAACAAAACCATTATGAACATAATAACGCTGTATCTAGCAATATACAACCTATTATAACAACACTTCTTTTCATCAAATAATTTATCAAAACTGTTTCCAACAAAACAGTAAATCATCCCAAATTAATTAACAACTAAATAATTGATAATTAATGGTAAATATGGAATGATGAGCAAGAGCGAACCGCCACTTGCCTTAGATCCGACGAGTTCGAACAAGGCTTAGAAACGTCTGGTTCCTGGATCTGAAACTGGGGCAGATCTTGGATAATAAATCCCTAAGAAACGACCCATAACAAGATCCTAACTTAGATTCAATATACTTATATATGAATCTAAAAGAATACGAAAAGAATCGAAGGAACCAACCCTCGTACAAGACCACAACACACAAAACCACAACACGAACCTATCTCGCCGCGGGTGCGGTGAGGTCCATGCCGCGGGGTGCGGTGACTGCACAGAGGCGAGCTCCGGCAGTGCATGAATGGAGAATTTCTTACCCAAATCGTTTGTATGCTTCGATTTGTCTATGGTTTGATCTCCCAACACCTTAGACCTTCTAATACCACTTAGGAGTACCCTTTCCAACACTCAAAGGGATCCGATTCTCTTCACCACAAAGCTCAAAGCTTGCACAACAATGGTGAAAAACAGAGAAAACAGAGCAAGGAGGAAGATGAAGCTTGGGACTTCGGATTCAACTCCCTTTTATAGTCCAAATTCGAGTTTCCTCAAAGGGAACAAGTAAGAGGACAAGGGGACAAGGGAAAGAGCCCACTTGGCTGCCCAAACGGCTGTCACAGTGCCACTTGCAGCTGGAGCTTATCGCGAAGACAACGACTCTGATTTTGGCCTTCGCCGCGGGTGCGGTGGCTACTTGCCGCGGGGTGCGGTGAAGGCTAAAATGCTTTCGTCTTATCCGATTCACCTTGGGTTAAATTTCTTAACTCCGGGTTAAATATATTCGTACATTAACGACAAATTAACCCCGAAAACACTTCAACTGTATTTTATATTACTCAGAAAAATTTACAAAGCTCAAACATATTACAGAATGTCCGATCTTCTCTGAATTTAATCCGTCTAGTAATACGAGAGTTGGAAAAATTCCAAAATATCCTTATAAAATGCGGGATATTACAGATTAAATGTGTTAGAATATATTTCATTTTGAGGTATGGGTCTTGGTAGGGGTGTTCATCCGGTCCGATGGACCGGATTTTTTCAAAAGTCCGGACCGGACCTATTCGGTTCAGTCCAGTTCCGGTCCGGTCTAGGACCGGTTTAGACCGGACTTTATTTAAAAAAATATAATTTAAATTCTTATTTAAAATCTATAAAAAATATCTAAAAAACATATATACTCCTAACTTATTAAATTAAGAAACATATCTATAAAAAATACATATAAATTAATTAATTAATTTTTTTTAAATAAAATCCGATCCACCGATCCAGACTGGTTTTTTTCCAGGTTTGGACCGGACCGGACCGGAAACGGATTAAGGAAATTATCTGGACCGGAGACCGGACCGTATTTTCACCGGTCCGGTCGAGATTTGAACACCCCTAGGTCTTGGATTGCTAAGGTAGGTAACATGCTCAATAGGAAGGTCTTGGGAATAATTCGCATGTTGACAACTCATAGCAACATGACCAAGCATACCAAAAATTTCACAAGCATTATGTGGCATTCACATTCATGCAATTGAATTTTTGCTAAGGGCATGCAACTTAGACGACAATGCATCGTTTTTAGTTGATAAAAGATCAATGGTAACAACATCATACCTTCCAAATGATTTCTTGCGTTCGAACTTGGAGTTTGACCACTTTTAGCGGTTCATTGCCATCTCTTCTATCAATTCCCAAGCCTCGGGTATCCTCTTTCTCATGAGAGCATATCTGCGACACTGTCGATGCCCATCTTTGAAAGCATGAGTTAGCCCATTGTATAATTCTTGAACTAGGAACCACTTTTTAAATCCATGATGTGGGCACTATCTCAAGAGCTCCTTGAATCTTTTCCAAGTTTCATAGAAGGATTCTTCTTCCTTTTAGGGAAAGCAGTGATCTCATTCCTTGCTTGGTTGAAAATATTCGACCATGAAAGCAACATAGAGTTATTCCCAAGTGTTGATTATGTTCTCCAGAATGGCGTAGATCCAAGACCGTGCAAGTTTCATAGCCCATTTTTTGGAAACTTTTAGACCTTTCCTTCATTTGTCTAATACTCGATTGTGATGTTTCAAGTTTTCTTGTGAGTTTTGTTTCTTTGCTAGATAGTGATTTAAGTAAATGGAGTGACGTGCTCAACTCCGATTCAAACGTTTAGTGGATCTTAGGCAGTGGCAGAGCTATGTGGGGGCCAAAGGGGGCTCCCCTCTGTAGCCCCCTCTGCCCCCACAAAAAAAAAAACTTTTTTTTTCAAAAAAAATTAAAATTTTAAAGCTTTTTTATCCTTATTTAATATAAAAATGTAATTTCAGCTAGCCCCAATAGAATTTCTCCCCTTCATCTCATTTGAAAATGCAATTTCAGCCAGCCCTAACAGATTTAAGTCACAAAATTAAAATTACTTAAGTTTTTTTCCTCATATCATGTGAAAATTACCTTAAGGTTCATAAAAAAGTTAAACTTGTTTTTTTGCGAAATAGGATTTAAGCCATGTTGGATTTAAGCCACACGAAAATTATACCGTGCATGATTTTAGCCCCCTCTGGGGTAAAATCCTGGCTCCGCCCCTGGTCTTAGGGAGAGATAAAAACTACGGCCCTAGTAAGTATAAAAATAACACTTGAATAATTTTAGTAGTTAAAAATTAAAGGTAAAAATATGAAACAATATGGAAATATTGTATAAGAGAATTAAATAAATCAAATGAAAATAAAAACAAATCAATTTTCTTATGCAAATTAGATTTGTGATTTTTAGAACAATGAGGTTTATGATATATAAATAATATAAGAAGAAATCAATATTAACAACATTAAAATAAAAAATCATTTATATAAAAAATAATAATAACCCCCATAAAAGTATGATGAGGTAATATATAATCTACTTATTTTTTATTTACAAGTTTTAATAAATCAGCTAATTATCTTATTAATTGAGGTGGGCCTAATTAACAAAAGCTCATTAAGATGGACAAGGTATTTAAGATGCTAAGGTAACCCTAATTATTGATCCTCATTCAATGTTCATTCATTCTGAAACTCTAGTCTCCCCTCATTCACAAGACTAAATCTGACTTGAGCGTTGGAGGTGAAATAAGAGACAAGCCCCGCCTTTGGATGTTTTCTCTATTCGCAGGGCACCGGTAACGAGATCAAAGGGAGTCTAGGATCGCCGAAGTTGCAGGTTCTCATCGTCATCAACTATTATTGTGATACAAATTTATGCATACACAAAGTATAAGGAAGAAATAAAAAATATATCCAAATTAAAAAGAAATTGGTTCACATAACAAATGAAATTAAATTGAGAAATGTTATAAACATAATATAAGAAAAAATTAAAAAGTTTGAGTTTTTTATTTTGCAAAAAAAAAAAGGAAGAAAGAAAGAGGCTCTACATATTAAAAGCTAGTACAATGAAGAAACTATATGTTAAAATTAACTAATAGAGAAATGGCTTTTACCTAGAGTTGTCAATCGGGTCGGTCAAGTTGGGTTCGGTTCGGTTATTTCGAGTTCGGGTTGAGAACGGGTCGGGTCATTTCGGATATCAGGTCAAGTGGGCGGTTCGGGTTGACCAATGGGTCAAGAGCGTCATTTTTTAAATATTTTGTTCACTATTTAAATATTAATAAATAGTTAAAAACTAATTTAAATTTGGTAAAATAAGTTGAAATGAATTAAAAAAAATAATAATACTACTCATTATTTTATATAATTGATATTAGTAGACCAAAATCATATTTTTTTAAATTTTAATTTATATTGTATAGTTTATAAATTTCTGAATTATAAAAATTATATAATTACAAAATGTTCTGTTTTTAGGATAATTGAGCATATTACCATTATTTATATGTCATTTATCATATATATTTTATGTTATATTCTATTAATTCTCCACATTTATTTGTTAATCAGATCGGGTTCGGGTTGGTCAGGTTCGGTCTCGGTAAATTCGGTTCGATAACTTCGGGTTACCAAAAATTCCGATCAGACCGGGTCGGGTCCAAAAGCGTGTCGGTCAGGTCGATAAAACGGGTTCAATCACTATTTGACAGCTCTACTCTTACCCTTTGGTTTGGAGTCCCATATGGGAGGATTTTGATGTCCCGGTTTGCTTTCCCCCATTTGTGGATGTACTTCGCGAATTTATGAGAGCAAACATGGTGTTTCACCTTTTGAACCAATATATATGAACTATTTTTAGAATTTTTTTGTGAATTATAGCTGCTTTTTGGGGGTTGGTCTCCTATTCATAAGCTCTCTCCATTATTTCCTACCTTAGGACCTTGTGGGTTTTGTTGGATTCTGCTGGAGAATGAGGTAGTATTTGGACCTCCCTTCACAACCACTTTTCAAGAAACAAAGCTACTATGTGTGTGTTGTTATACCATGAGCTATATAGTGACATGCAAATTGCTTCCCGTGAGGTAATTTCTGTCCTCAATGACCTGAAAACTGTTTTCGGTGATGTCATATGATGACATAAAAACAGCTCCTTGTGCCAAATCTAAGGTTTGTCTTATTAATATCTTTTTGACTATTTTGCATGATGAGTTGATGTTTTTTTGAACAAAAATACTCTCCCATGAGTGTCTAAGAACGCGCCTCACGTGCCCTAAAGTAAGACGAGTGCCGAGCGTCTCGGAACCCTGCCGCCTCTAACTCTTCGCCCTACCTTCTCCCTCACCTCTCACCGTCGCCTTTCTTCCTACCTCACTGACTGCCCACCCTTCCTCCTCAAGCTCCTCATGGCCAACAACAAACATAAGAAGGCAAAGAAACAATCCAAAAAACTCTACCCCATCAGCTCTGATAAGCCCTGAAGCCGCCTCCCCCTAACCCTAGCAGCTCGGAGGGAGACCTGAGCCCTTTTAACCCTGTTTTAGACTTCCTTATCTCTACTGACAATGCTAGACTCCTAAAAGTGACACAATCTACTCTTCATCTCTCCATTGCCCCTGAAAAGTGTGAGGTTTGCATAACTCAAGCCATATTCTCCTCAATCTCTCCACCTAAGTCCTCCCTGGAAGGTATCACTGTCTCTACTTCCCCATCATCGCCCTCTACCTTACACTGGAAAGTTTTTCCCCGCTCCCCTCCCCTCCTCAGGATAACCTGTTTCATGTGGCCCTTCCACCAGAGGCAGTAGTATCTGTCGCCTCGTCCCCCTCTGTCCACCCCTCTACTAACCCCCAATCTAGCCCCCACCAACACCTAGCATTGTTCAATTGCCTAAATCGTCTCCCACTGGATCCTCAATCTAAGCCCCAATCTCCCACGATATCTACCCCCCTTGATCCCCCTTTGGCCTACACTAGTGAGCATGCTGCAGTTAACTCATCCCTCCCCCCTGTCATCTCAATTCCTCCAAAGGGTCCCCCCACTCTCCCTCAACACAAAACCTATAGTGGAGTCGTTAACACCAGGAATAGGGTACCAAAGGTGGTACCACTTCACTTCGTTGAAGGTATCGTCAATGGAATCATCCACTTTACTAACAAAGATTTTTTGAGCTAGTGGACAAGTGGTCGCTTTCGCTAGTCAGTGCCCCAATGGGAGACAAAATCTCTTTCAAAGCTATGGAGAGATACGTTGCACTTAACTGGACCAATGTTGGGCTCCCAAAGATTATCAAGAAAGACAACAAACTGTTTGTCTTTCATTTCTCAAAAGAAGAAGACTTGGTGGCGATCCTTGAGGAAGGCCCATGGATGATGGACGGGCAGCGCCCGATTATACTCAAACGGTGGCAACAAGGTATGGATCTGGACCTATCTTGCCTCGACGAAACTCTGATCTAGGTTTCCCTACCAGAATTGGATGTGCGCTTCTGGTCAGAGGACATGCTTGAGGGAATCGACTTAGCGATTGGTTCACCGATCCTCAATGATTTTAACTCGGCACACCAGAAGCGACTCTCCTACGCACGAGTCTTGGTCAAAATTTCTACAAAAAAGACATGCTGCGTAGCATAAGCTTACATGGTCCAAACAGAGAAATCGTCCACCAACATCTTGAATATGAGTGGTTTCCCCCTAGATGTGCTCAATGCAAACAGTTTGGCTACATACGCCCTGTGGAAAAGTCACATGAGCATGAAACTCAAGCCACTATAATGACTTGAAATGAGAACCCCCTAAATACTCTGCCCCCCTTAAACCACTCCTACATACCCTCCATCATTCCCTCCAAATTAATACTACTAAAAAGGATGCCAACCTCTATTTGCATTCAACTCAACCCCTCCACTCCCCCACCTTCTACCAACTCAACAAAAACCTCACCCAACACTGGCGCCATTGCTAAATCATGCTCAAAGTTAATCCCTTTAGAACTTTTACTTGTTGATAACACCTCCCTTATCCTCCTCCATCCACAGTGAAATTACTCCCTATCCGATCACAACTCCTTCTTCTTCTTCTCCCCCCTTGTCACTCAACCCAATACTTCCTTCTCCCATCGTCTCCGAGAACCTATTGGAGCCTATCCTCCATGAAATCATTGCCCTCATTGAGAGTAATAAAAGCTTGGATGCTCAGGCTTATGATTATTACTCATCATCCATTACCCCGGCACCCCTCATCCCCTCAATGCCCTCACCCTTTCAACCTATCAACCAACAACTCCTCTCAACAACGAAAGCTTGTACACTGAAAGGAGTAACTCCATCAACCCCAAAGTTTCTAATGAATAGCATCCGCATTACCGCTTGGAACATTCGAAGACTGAATGAGAACACTAAACATGATCATGTTTGACACTTCGTCCTTAGAAATAAAATTGATATCCTTGCTATCTTTGAAACTCGTCTATCCCCTCAAAAGGTCCTCACTCTCTCAGACTGCCTCTTGAAAGGATGGCATCGACTCTCCAATACCCACCTCTACCACAACTGTCGCATATGGCTGTGGTGGAATCCTTCCAACATCACCATCACCCCCATTCTTATTACCAACCAACTCTTCCATACCCATATCACCACAAAAAGTAACCACCCACCCTTTGCTTTTTCCTTCATCTATGCCTCTAATAGTTACATTGATAGATTTTTGCTCTGGAATGACATTAAAACAATTCACGCCTCCACCCTCGGACCTTGGGCTCTTCTAGGTGACTACAATGTGATCCTGTACCCCACCCGAAAAAAAATCTTGGAGATGTTCTCACCCCCTAAGTGCCTTAGATGAGCTCCTACAACTTCTTAACAATACCAACCTGTTTGACCATGACTACTTTGGATGTAAATACACCTGGAACTCCCCCAACAGGCGCATTCATTGTAAACATGACCGTACCCTCATAAACCTCCCCTGGAAAATACAATTCATCAATTCCTCAGCCCACTTCAGTCCTAATGGACCCTCTAATCACTCCCTAACTATCCTTCAAACCTACCCTTCCTCACCATCTAAACCACCCTCATTCCGCTTCAACAACCATTGGATCACTCATAAACAGTTCATTCCCATGGTTAGCAACATCTGGAGCCAAACCTCTCAAGATCAACTGATGTACAAGGTGGTTGCAAAGCTAAAGCTGCTTAAAGCCTCTCTTAAGAAATTTTAGAGTATAAAGATGGAAGATCTCATTATCTTGGTCCAACAACATAGAGAAGAGCTCCAAAGCATCCAAACTGGACTCCAAAACGATCCCCCGAAGCCAAGTCTGATTGAAGCGGAGGATCTGGCTTTAAGCAAATTGAAAACAAGTAGCACAAATCTTCGCAACAACTGCAATCAACTAGCAAAGATCAAATGGATGAAATATTCAGATCATTGTAGTTCATACTTTTTCAAGAGTATCAAGAACAAAAGATGCTCCACAATCAGTAATGACAACCATATTGCAAAAGCAATAGTCAACCACTTCGAATCCCTCATGGGTACCTTTGATAGCACTACTACTCAGATCACCAGATTTGCCTCAAAGGGACATGTCCTCACCCATAATGATTAGCACCCCTTAACCTACCCCCCACTGCTCTTGAAATCAAAATGGCTATATTCTTAATTGGGAATAACAAGACCTCGTGGCTCGATGGTTATGGATCACAATTCTTCAAAGTCATATGGAATATAGTGTGGCTTGAAATCACGGAGGCCATCCAAACCTTCTTCCTCCATGGAAAACTTCTCTGCCAGCTTAATCATACCATCATCACCCTCGCCCCCAAAACCTCTGACCCAAACTCCATTTCCAACTACCGCCCCTTCTCCTGTTGCACAACCATATACAAAGGAATCTCCAAAATTCTCACTAACCGCCTCAAGATTGTCCTACCTACCATTATTGTTGATAACACACAACTCCATGTTCTGTCAAGAAATTCTCAAAGGCTATGAACGTGCCAATCAACCCCCAAGTTGTGCAATCAAAATCGATCTTAAAAGTGCATTTGACTCCATCAGTCACAATTTCATCCTACAATCTCTCAAGGCTTTCGGCTTCCCAAATACTTTTGTGAGCTGGGTTAGATCCTGCATCACTTCAACAAATTACTCCATTAAAATTAACGGTGCTCTTGAAGTTTTTTTTTCAGGGAAAAAAGGTTTCAGGCAAGACTGCCCAATGTTGCCCTTTCTCTTTACCATTGCAATGGATACCTCTCAAGAATTATCAAAGAGAGCACATCAGACCCAAAAATTCAACTACCATCCAAAATGTAACCGTATTCAACTCACTCACCTCTACTTCAACAACGATATCATCCTCTTCTGCCGGGGAGACATGGGTTCGGCTCGGATCCTGAAATCAACAATAGAAATGTTTGGAGACATTTCGGGTCTCAGGTGCAACAACACAAAATCCAGCGTCAACTTCGCTGGAATTGGGGCCTCTGATCAAGAGAATATTGCCAATATGCTCCGCTTTAACATAGGAACTCTCCTTATGAGATACCTTGGTCTCCCAATGGGATCCAAGCACCTTTCCATCCATGATTACAAACCTCTCATCAACCAAATCACCGCCAAAATTCAATCATGGCACCGAGATTGTGTACCTAAAATGGAGAAATAGTCTTGGTCTTCTTTCTTTAATTAGCCGAAACAATAGTTTTACAAGAACCATAGCTTTCTTATTTTCATAAAACTTGATTTCAAGAGACCGTCTTCTCACCCTAAATTGGCTTTGAGGTGGCTTATGGATACTTTGGAATAAAGATTATGATACTAAGCCTTTGTCCACTATTCTTATGCAATCTAATCTTATTAATTTGAAGTGTGACAATGTTCTTATTAAATTTTCTATTGTTTTTCTTTATGCAACATCACGAGAAGAACACACATTTGAGTTCTGGAATAATCTTGCCTCGATTAGTGTTAATATGAACTTACCTATTATTATTGTTGGAGACCTTAATGACCTATATACTCCTCAAATAATATTGGTGATCCTTCTCCTTCTACCAACCGTATTAGATTTCACAAATGAATTTTCTCTATTGGACATTGAGTCTTCTTGTTTTCCTTTTACATGGCGTAAATCTATGAATAATATAGATAATATCTTAGAACGCTTAGACCTTATTTTTATGGACTTCCTTCATTCAATTATTTTTGAACTTAATTGTTCATCAACATCCTCTTACTTCTTCAGATCACTCTCTTATCTCATTCACCTTAGGTTCAACCAAAAAACAGTTATGGTTTCCTTTTTGATTTGTAAATAATTGGACCACTAATCCGAATTATTTAAATTGGCTAAGAAAGTATGAAGTTACAAGTGGCTCTTATATGTTCAGTTTCTTAATCAAAATGAAACTTTTAAAATAATATTCTAACCCTTTGTTTAGAAGTGAGTATTTGAAGGGAAAAATGAGGATGAGAAAGGAAGGGAAATTGATAGATGTGTTTGGCTGAATTATTGAAAGAGATTTGAGAGTAAACCGGAAGAAAGAAATAGAAAATAAGCTAAGGATTTGGGGGTGACAAGGCCGGAAACCGGTGTCGTTTTCCTGTCAAAGAAATCCTAATTCACCTACTAAAGAGTATAATAAGCAAGTAAGGGTCGATCCCACAGAGAGTCGGTTATCTGTATGCAACTGACGTGTGACTAACAAGTAACAAGGGGGTTTTAGAATAATCGCAAAGTACCACAGATGCAAGCTTAAAAACTTAGAAGAAATATGATGAGTGGAAGTATTTCACTAGACAAATATCCACACTGCAGATGAAATAGGTTGATCACTGATAACTATTTTTCCAAGTTCTTTTCACAATCTTATAGTTGTTCCCACCCTGATCTTAAGTACTATCGATTCTCACAGTTGTCGATAGACTTATTACTACGTCAATGGGAAAGTACCTCTGATTCTCACAGTTGTTGGTGTACTTTACCACTAACACAGCAATAGCAATGCACACAAGGATATAGGATACATGCAAATAGAAGAAAACCTTACTACTTAACATGTAAATAATTCTCTCTCACAATTGCACACTCGTATTCCACTATATGCAACAATTGTGTTTGCCACTAGGTATGCACTCGTATTCCACTATATGCAAACCCTAGCACTATGTTGGATATCGATAAACCTAGTTAGCAACTCTAGATAAATCAATACAAACCAATACACAATATGATCAAGAGAATTAAACCAAATTCATAAGATATAGAACACGAAATAGAAATCTCACAACCAATTCATTGCAATGCTTCAATTGTCTAGCGAAACAAAGGTTTTTAGCTCTCCATTCGTTCAAACCCTAGATCTGGAATGAATAAAGAGAGAGGACCGACCTCTTCTCAAAACTAGAAAAAACTCTCAAATAGGTTTTAGAAAAGAACTAAACCTAGCAATTAAAATTAAAGGAAATAAAATAATAACAATTGCTAAATCCGAAAATGCTAAAAAGAAAACAAATAAACGCTGGCCGCGAGGCGTCGATCTCCACCGCGGGGCGGTGAGTTCCACCGCGGAGCGGTGACTTTGCTGTGTCGCCTTCTCTGAGATTCACCGCCGGGTCGCGGTGGCATGTGGCGCGGGGCGGCTACTGTGTCTTCAGTCTTCATCATCTGCTCTTCTGCACTACCAAGTAATGGTAGCCTTCCTCCATGAGTCCTAAGCAGATCTTCTCCTCCATTCTTCATCATCCTTCATTAAGTTGTAAATCCTTCGATATCTGCACTTCTCAACTCTTCTCTTGGATTACAGACTTAGCCTAAATCTACACCAAAACTCCATCTAAATCATGTCAATAATCACTAGTTAAGATGCCTGAAATGACACCTATCAAATTCCCCCACACTTAGACCTTTACTCGTCCCGAGTAAATCAAAACTAATCATACTCCAATCATCAAACACCAAGGCCTCAGGAAGTGCGAGAAAACATGATACCAGTGACTACAACAACTCAATACTCAGCTCCAGACAACCAAAATAAGTGATGCGAGAAAAATCTATTCCTAACTCCTGTCTAGCTCCTTATCGCTCCAGAATGACCTACCCGAACTCCTTATATCACCTCTGCTTATGACGCGAACCTCCAGAATGATCCTAAAATCACTCCTTTTTCTTTACGCTCATCTTTCCTAGGCGCCCTCTCGGGTTTTCACCTAGCCACTCATTTCATTTTACTAGACATCTCACTTGTACTCACATCACTCCAGTCCACTTTTGCACTGGTCTATACCAGTCGGACTACCTGCTTGTTACCTGAACCGCTCTTTCGGGTTTTCAGCTCATCCCAGGATTTTGAATGCCTTTTTCAATTTGTTTTTTCTAATAAATGGTCGAATCTGAAATGCAAATACGAAATGCATAAACAAACTATGTACAATAATTATGATAAGCAGCAAGTCTAAATCCCTCCCCCACACTTGAAACACACATTGTCCTCAATGTAGAGACGAAGACAGAACGAAATAGGGGATAAGGAAAATAAACTCATTGGAAAGGTGGATATGGTGGATAGCCCGGCGGAGGTGGGTGCCTTCCAAAATACTGCTCCTGCATGAATGCCTCAGCTGAACTCAACTGGCACATAATATCTCTCTCAATGTCCGTCTGCAAAGTCTGCAAGCGAGTCAGCATCTCCTCATTTGCAGCGTGTTGATGCAGTGTGAAAGCATCAAAACGAGCAAACACCTCATCCCAAGGAAACTCAGAAGTCGATGCAGAGGTAGAGGCGGCGTCATACGTAGGGGGATCACAATCCATAATTGCAGGAACAACGGCCAGGGGCTCATCCTCAGAATCGGAAGGCACGACCTCAGCGTCAGACGGAATGAACCATCCTGTGAAATTCCGCGGGTAGGCAAAGAGGCGAGGGAGACGCAACACGTGACCTCCATAAGAACACCACATGAACTGCTCCGGGGAGTTGCTCAACATACCACACCGTCGCAGATATGGAATATCATAGCGAACAGGCGTGATCGGTTGCGGAATAGTGTCCATATGAATCCTGGCCGCAGCAACCAAGGTAATCAAACCTCCCTGAACAATATCTCGCGTCTCACACTCACGAATCCTCATAATGCTGTGAGTCCACACCAGAGCCCAACAAGGAGACTCCTCGTCCAAAGGATCCAGCATAGGAAGAAGCAAACTAAGGTGTCTCAAAGACACTTTCCTATCCTCCACATTTCCCACAAATGCCTGCACCAGCACTCTGTGAATTAAGCGCAAACACGGGTGCACTAGTTTGTTACTGGGCTCCTTACTTTTTTGAAAATCAGGCATTCCTGTGGCGGCAGTCCAGAAGTCATGCATCTCCGTATCGTCAGGTACCTTCTTCCACCAAGAAGTAGGTGGTCTAGATACACCCAGCATCTCTCGGACTTCCTCTACTGGCATCTCGTACGCTCGTCCCTCAAACTTAAATCGTATGCCCGCAAGCATCTTGCGCACCTCACCATTAATGGTGCGTCTCGCATGGTATATCAACATGGTGGCAATAAATTGGTAACAAAGTTCGGGGAACGCAGGGGCACACTTTTCCAGGAAGCCACCCAAGCCCAACCTATCCAGACACAGCTGGACCATCTCTAACATTCTCAACTCAGCCAAAGTCCCTTTATCAAAGAATCGAGGTGGGATCACAGCCCTTTCCGCAACCACATCATACATCTTATTCTCTTCTATAGTCATACCAACTTTCCTAGCTCTCGACATCATGAAAGTATTGGAACACTCGGAATCAAAGAGCTAGGCAAAGAGGACTTACAAACCAAAGACGGGGGTTCGCCAAGGGTTCACCGCAGGGCGGTACACTACACCGCAGAGCGGTGGAGAAGACCAGGTATTCCACTGAAAGTAATCTCCGGGTCGCGGTGGGGGCTGCCGCGAGGCGGCACTGTTCACCTTCTTCTCCAAATCAAATCTCCCCGACTCGCGCGAGGTGGTGAGACACCGACGCGGGGCGGTTACTATGCAACCTCCATTATCTCAACCTCCGATGAGCCTAGATAGCACTCAACCTCCTCCAATCAGACCTCCAAAACGTCAAAATGCCTCCCTTATACTAATGAACACCACGGGGCGGTCGGACAGATGCAATGTGGCGGTATGGGAATGGGAATTTGAAATTGGGATCAAGGATCCTCCACAACCACATCTTAGAACAAGGGAGAGTTGGGGATTTGAGGGGAGAAAGGAGGGTGCGGCAGAGTGAGAGAGAAAGAAAGAAAAGGTTGAGGGGGGGGGGGGGGTAGGGTTTGGCGGGAGAGAAATACCAGGTACCGGACCGCGGGGCGATCCAACTGACACCGTCAAATCCTTCGTATCCAACTCGGATTTTTTTTTTTTAATTCAGAGTTGAGTGGAAATACCCAGGCCTTACCGCGGCGGGGCGGTTACTGTGTTTCCTGGGGAGTTAAACTCGCCTCTATTTACTTTCGTACCTGAAACGTTAATAGCAGGCGAACGAAACAAAACAAAAAAAACTACGAAAAAGTCTAAGGAAAGAAAATTCAAAAGAAAAGAATAAGAAAAATACCTCGGGTTGCCTCCCGATCAGCGCCTTGGTTAACGTCGTTGGCTCGACATAGGCTGTGGCCTATCAACTTTCAGCTTCAGGGACCTCCAAACCCACTTCATCAACTTGGTTCGGGTTGAAGCCTTCATGGTAAGGCTTCAATCTTTGGCCATTCACTTTGAAAATGTCGTTTGTCTTGGGGTTAATCAATCCAATGGCGCCATGGGGGTGTACTTCAGCAATTTCATAAGGACCCATCCACTTGGATTTCAGCTTCCCAGCAAAAAGCTTAAGTCGAGATTGAAATAGGAGGACCTTATCCCCTGGCTTGAAATCCCTTCTCAGAATTTGCTTGTCATGCCACTGCTTGGTCTTCGCCTTATAGTTAACAGAGTTCTCATAAGACTCAAGGCACAACTCTTCTAGTTCTTACAACTGCAGCTTCCGGAAATCTCCCACTTCATCCAGTTGCATGTTGCATTTCTTTATTGCCCACCACACTTTATGCTCAAGCTCTACAGGGAGGTGGCATGCTTTTCCGAATACTAACCGGAAATGAGACATTCCTATTGGAGTTTTGAAAGTTGTGCGGTATGCCCACAGTGCGTCATTAAGTTTAGAACTCCAATCCTTCCGGTTAGATGTAACCATTTTCTCCAGGATAGATTTAATCACTCTGTTGGAATTCTCGGCCTGCCCATTAGTTTGAGGATGATAGGCCGTGGAGACTCTTTGGGTGACATGATACTTCTTCAGTAGGGCAGTCACTGTCTTGTTGCAGAAATGGGTTCCCCGATCACTAATTAAAGCTTTGGGTATCCCAAATCTTGAGAAAATGTTCTCCTTAAGAAAACCTGCCACAACTTTAGAATCATCAGTCCCGGTGGCCTTCGCTTCCACCCACTTGGAAACGTAGTCCACCGCAAGCAATATATAGAGATTCCCATGAGAGCTAGGAAAGGGTCCCATAAAGTCCATACCCCAAACATCAAAGACCTCACAAAAGATTAATGATGATTGCGGCATCTCATTCATCCTGGAGATATTTCCAACCCTTTGGCATCGGTCACAGGATTTAGAAAAGGCGTAAGCATCCCGAAAGATGTGTGGCCAATAAAATCCTGCATCCAATACTTTCCTAGCAGTCCTATTTGCTCCAAAATGACCCCCACATGCATGAGAATGACAAAAGTTAAGGACTGATTGTACCTCATTGTCCGGAAGACATCGGCGCACTACCTGATCGACACAATGTTTCCATAGGTAAGGATCATCCCAAACATAGTGACGGGCTTCTCTTCGTACCTTCGCCTTTTGAGCTCTAGTGTAATCCGGGGGTAGTTCCTCTCGAACCAAATAGTTCACAATATCTGCGTACCATGGTCTGAAAGGACGGAGTCCGAAGACGGCCTCGGCTATGTGTGGGGGAGGTTCAAGGTCTTCAGAGGTACTTACAGAGCAAAGTGTGAGTCCGGAGATGTTGCTGCGGGGCGGTGTTGTCGACGCGGGCCGCGGTGGGCTTTCCTGGTCCTTAAGTAAACAAGCCGCCGGGTCGCGGTGAGTGTCACCGCGGGGCGGTGGGGCTTTCAGTTCTGCACTGGCTACCGATCGCCGGATCGCGGTAGTGGGGGCCGCGGGGCGGTGGTCGCTACCCGAAACTCCTTCGATCATAAAGAGTGTGTCATCTGGAAAAGTTCCGTGAATAGGGCTCTGTGCTCCAGGCTTATCTTCCTCATGTACGAGCCTACTCAGGTGATCATCCACTAAGTTCTCCGCTCCCTTTTTATCACGTATCTCCACATCAAATTCAGTGAGAAGGAGAACCCATCAGATTAATCTTGGCTTTGCTTCTTTCTTCGTCATCAGGTAACGAAGGGCAGCATGATCTGTGTAGATAATCACCTTTACTCCCAAAAGATATTGCCTGAACTTTTCCAAGGCAAAGACAACCGCCGACATTTCCTTCTCAGTGGTGGAGTAGTTCCTCTGAGCTCCATTCAGAGTCATAGAGGCATAATGTATCACATGGGAGGCACATCCCACTTTCTGTCCTAGAACTGCTCCAACTGCATAGTCACTGGCGTCACACATGATCTCAAATGGGCGAGACCAATCGGGTGCCTGAATGATAGGTGCACTTGTCAGGCGTTCTCTCAAGCAATCAAACGCCTTCTTGCACTCGTCGGTGAATTCATAGGTCACCTCCTTCTTCAGTAGCTCGCATAGGGGCGAAGAGATCTTAGAAAAGTCCTTGATGAATCTTCGGTAGAAACATGCATGACCTAAAAAGGAACGCACTTCACGCACATTAGTAGGATAAGGCAAAGACTGAATCACATCAATCTTCGCCTTATCGACCTCAATACCCCTAGCAGAGACAATATGACCAAGTACTATACCCTGTTCTACCATGAAATGACACTTTTCAAAATTCAAAACCAAGTTGGTCTCAACACATCTCTTAAGTACAAGTGCCAAATGGTTGAAACATGAATCAAAGCTAGTCCCATGCACTGTGAAATCATCCATGAACACCTCAATAAATTTCTCAACATATTCAGAGAAAATACTAACCATACATCATTGAAATGTACCGGGTGCGTTACACAAACCGAATGGCATTCTGCGGTATGCAAAGGTGCCAAAGGGGCATGTAAAAGTGGTTTTCTCCTGGTCTTCTGGCGCAATGGCCACCTGAAAGTATCCTGAATACCCGTCGAGAAAGCAGTAATAGGGGCGCCCAGCAAGGCGTTCTAGCATTTGATCAATAAAAGGCAAGGGAAAATGGTCTTTCCGAGTTACCACATTCAGCTTACTATAGTCAATGCACACCCTCCATCCTGTGGTGGTCCTTGTAGGAACCAAATCCCCTTGTTGATTCTCCACTATAGTGATTCCTCCTTTCTTAGGGACAACTTGGGTTGGACTTACCCATTGGCTGTCTGAAATAGGGAAGATCATATCAGCTTTGAGGAGTTTCAGCACTTCCTTCTTGACCACTTCCATCATTGGGGGATTGAGTCTTCTCTGTGGCTGCCTGGACGGCTTGGCTCCATGTTCAAGTAAAATCCTATGCATACAAGTCGAGGGACTTATCCCTTTTATGTCTGCAATGGTCCATCCTATCGCAGTCTTGTACTCCCTGAGCACGCCTAATAGCTTCATTTCCTGGTCTGCAGATAGCTTACTAGACACAATGACTAGCAGAGTGTCGTTGGCTCCAAGAAAGGCGTACTTGAGATGATCCGGCAACGGCTTCAATTCAATTTCGGGGGCCTGTACAACAGAGGGAACAAGCTTCTCGCTTGGATTTAGTAAATTGGGGCCAACGCCCAAATGATCTATAGGAAACTTACCATATGCATCCATCTGAGCTATGATTTCCTGCATGTTAGATGGTAAAGAGTATTCCTCATGGGACAAATCCAAATTATTCTCAACAATGGACATCAACTCATCAGGACCAGATATATCAAATACATCATGTGCAATAGAATCGATCACATCAATGGAGCATAAAGAATGGTCTTCATTGGGATGTTTCATAGCTTCATATATATTATATTCCACCTTCTCTCCATCAAATTCCATAGAAAGTGTCCCACTTTACAAATCAAGTTTAGTCTTAGCAGTTTTCAAAAATGGCCTACCTAACAGTATAGGGGTTGCCTTTGTATCTGTTTCCATATCTAAGACATAAAAATCTGCAGGGGATATCAACTTATCAACCATAACAAGAACATCCTCTACTACTCCTCTAGGGTAGACACTAGACCTATCAGCTAATTGAATTACAATTCCTGTCTCCTGCAGAGGTCCAAGTCCAAGAGATTCATAGAGGGAATAGGGCAAAACATTAATGGAGGCACCAAGATCAAGCATAGCTCTTTCAAATTTAGTGTCACCAATAATACAAGGAATGCTCCACATACCTGGATCGCCACACTTCTTTGGCATACGCCTCTGGAATACAGCGGATACGCGTTCGCTCACCTTGACTTTTTCCTTGCCCTTCAGCTTATGATTTCTTTTGATGGTGCATAGCTCCTTTAGAAACTTAGCATACATAGGTACACTCTTGACAAGCTTGAGGAGTGGGATGTTCACCTCACACTTACTGAAGGTGTCGAAGAGATCCTTGTCGTCAATTACTCTCCTTTCCTTTAGTGCCTCCGGAAAGGGGGCAGGGGGCTTTTCAGAACCAAGAGGAGGGAAATTGGGACGAACATAGGTGTCCTCTTCTTCATCATGATCAGTCTCTGGGCTTTCACCGCAGGGCGGTGGGCTCACCGCGGGGCGGTGCTCTTGGCCGCGGGGCGGCAGTGTCGACTCAGAATAACTGGGAGCTGCCACCGGGTCGCGATGGTGATCGCCGCGGGGCGGTGGAATTTGCCCATCTTCAATTTCGATTTTGTCGTCCTTTTCAACAGTAGGAGTGACTTGTAATTATTTGCCACTTCGGAGGGTCACAGCATTTACACTTTCTTGCGCATCCCTTTTGTCCAACCTAGCGACCATATCTGATAAATGAACCACGGTCTCCTTCATGCTCTTGATGCTGGCCTCAGTAGTGTGCACATGCGTTGTGAAGTGCATTGTTAAGGCCTTGAGCATATCTTTAGTTGAAGGGGAGCTACTAGCTTGGGGAGCTGCTGGTGGCTCATCAAAGTGAGGTTGTGGTGGTGGTTGTAGCTGCTGTTGATCTTGTCTAGGTCTAATCGGCCCGTAACCTCCAGCAGCGTATACTTCAGCAGTAGTGACATCCTGAAGTTGGGGACAAACGTTGGTGTTGTGAAATGGGTCAACACAAATTCCACAAGCGTTGTGCTGTTGGGGTGCTTCTTTTGTACTCATCTTCACAATAACCTCTTTCAATGAAGTAATCTCTTGCAATAGATGTGCATCGTTGGAGTTGATAGCATTAACTCCTCTGATCTTTGGGGCTTCATCAAAATCCCTTGTGCCCTCAGCCATATCATGAAGTTTAATCATGGCTGCATCAGGGGTCATATTCAAGATACTACCACCACAAGTAGCATCTATGATTCTTCTTTCATCATCTAGCAGCCCATTGTAAACATAGAGTACCAGAGCTTTCTTGTCAAAACCATGGAATGGGAAACTAGAGCAAAGTCGTTTGAACCGCTCACAATAGTCATAAAGGATCTCCTCCTCTCCTTGTTCAATACTGGCAATTTCCCTTTTTAAGGCGTTCACCATCTTGGTTGGGAAATATTGTGTGAGGAATGCCTTATATATGTAGCTCAACCCATGAATCTATGCTTCCGCCAGGCAGATGATAGTACCAGTCCTCAGCATCGTCCTTAAGAGTGAACCCGAAGGCTCTCATTTTAATCTGATCTTCAGTGACGTTGGCTGGTTTAATGCTTATAATGACGTTGTGGAATTTACCCAAGTGAACAATGGGATCCTCGCTACTTCGTCCATGGTATCTCGGAGCAACCGTATCACTCCTGTTCTGAGCTCAAATGTCACACCATCTGCAAGGGGTGGAATGATTACAGCCAATGGCTGCTGTATCAGATCTGGCGCAGTCAACTGTCGGAGTGTCTGAGCCATTCATACCTGTCGCTGTATCAACTTCAACAAGTAATGAATCAGTAGCAAAGGTGCGGACCGTAAGATAGATCCATACCGTAGTCAATCACAAATAATCACAAACAGAGAATTTGACTCCCCGACAACGACGCCAAATTTGACAAGGCCGGAAACCGGTGTCATTTTCCTGTCAAAGAAATCCTAATTCACCTACTAAAGAGTATAGTAAGCAAGTAAGGGTCGATCCCACAGGGAGTCGGTTATCTGTATGCAACTGACGTGTGACTAAAAAGTAATAGGGGGGGTTTAGAATAATCGCAAAGTACCAAAGATGCAAGCTTAAAAACTTAGAAGAAATATGATGAGTGGAAGTATTTCACTAGACAAATATCCACACTGCAGATGAAATAGGTTGATCACTGATAACTATTTTTCCAAGTTCTTTTCACAATCTTATAGTTGTTCCCACCCTGATCTTAAGTACTATCGATTCTCACAGTTGTCGATAGACTTATTACTACGTCAATGGGAAAGTACCTCCGATTCTCACAGTTGTTGGTGTACTTTACCACTAACACAACAATAGCAATGCACACAAGGATATATGATACATGCAAATAGAAGAAAACCTTACTACTTAACATGTAAATAATTCTCTCTCACAATTGCACACTCGTATTCCACTATATGCAACAATTGTGTTTGCCACTAGGTATGTACTCGTATTCCACTATATGCAAAATGTTGGATCATTAGAGTTACGTCTGAGGGAACAAAAGCTTTGTTCCCACAGAAGGCACAGCGGATTAAAATAGCAAGAAAGATAACATAACGAACTCACGATATATAGTGGAAACCCTGATTAGCAAAACTAGCTTCTCAAGGAAAAACCACTACCTTCAAGCTTCCGTTTGAGAGGATTTTGAAGTGTGTACTTGTCTTATTGATTTCTTGTTCGATTACACTTGTAGCATGGACTCTAAAACACTAGACTTCCCACCTAGATTCGAAGATCACTCCTACAACAATGAATTCGAACTCAACCCTCAAAGACTCACAAACACTTCACTCTCCTTTTCTTCTCAACTGAACGCTCTTTGTTCTACTTTTTCTTCTGCGTCGTTACATAGAAAAGAATCCATGCTTCTCTTAAATACAACTCGGCTAAAACCCTAATTGACACAAAATTAGGAAATACTAGAATCGGATTACAAAGATATGATTTTGTTTTGAAGATAAGATATCACAACCGGTTATATTAATTAAGGAAGGAGTTCCTTAATTAATCCAATCGATTGGATAACGTTCTTCTCTCTCCAATCGCCTTATCTTAGGAAAGATTCCTAGAATCAACACGATCGGGTTTTCTCTCTCCAAATCTTCGCGCAATCCGGCTTGATCCTTGGAGCCGAAGTCTTCATCCTCTACCGCGTGGCTTCTTGGTTTGTTTCCTTAACACAGCACGCTGGATGACTTCTTTCCTTTTGCAGCCTTGATCTGGTCCGTCACTTCAGTTCCTTGAGAGGTAACAAAGCGCTAAGCAAGCCTTTGTTCCCTCTGAGATCCTGTGCTGCAAAGCTCCCTGTGATAGCTCTTTTTGTTCCTGAAACACTTGGTACACATATTAGTTGAGTGTTTGTAACCATCAAAACCTAAGGAATTCAACACAAACCCTAGCACTATGATGGATATCGATAAACCTAGTTAGCAACTCTAGATAAATCAATACAAACCAATAGACAATATGATCAAGAGAATTAAACCAACTTCATAAGATATAGAACACGAAATAGAAATCTCACAACCAATTCATTGCAATGCTTCAATTGTCTAGCGAAACAAAGGTATTTAGCTCTCCATTCGTTCAAACCCTAGATCTGGAATGAATAAAGAGAGAGGACCGACCTCTTCTCAAAACTAGAAAAAACTCTTAAATAGGTTTTAGAAAAGAACTAAACCTAGCAATTAAAATTAAAGGAAATAAAATAATAACAATTGCTAAATCCGAAAATGCTAAAAAGGAAACAAATAAACGCTGGCCGCGAGGCGTCGATCTCCACCGTGGGGCGGTGAGTTCCACCGCGGAGCGGTGACTTCGTTGTGTCGCCTTCTCTGAGATTCACTGCCGGGTCACGGTGGCATGTGGCGCGGGGCGGCTACTGTGTCTTCAGTCTTCATCATCTGCTCTTCTGCACTACCAAGTAATTGTAGCCTTCCTCCATGAGTCCTAAGCAGATCTTCTCCTCCATTCTTCATCATCCTTCATTAAGCTGTAAATCCTTTGATATCTGCACTTCTCAACTCTTCTCTTGGATTATAGACTTAGCCTAAATCTACACCAAAACTCCATCTAAATCATGTCAGTAATCACTAGTTAAGGTGCCTGAAATGACACCTATCAGGGGGTAAATCAATCCCTTCAATTTGGGTGGAATTTGGAGGGATTCCTATTTGTTTACAATATTAAAAAAAAGGAAAAACAAAAATCAAACTCATCCAACTCAATTTTTCTTTTACTTTTCCCCACTTCCCAAACAATATTTTTAAAATTCTACCATTTCATTTCCACCCAGTCAAACAACATTTATTTAAAATTCTGTCTTTTCTTTACCTATCATTTTCCTATCATCTTTTCCTATCATTCCTTCCCTTTAATAAACCTTTAGCCAAACACATGATAAAAGTGGGGCTCGCAAGAAAACCACTTATAATTTTGAACAACATAAACAAATTGAAAGTAAATTACAATATCTCCAACAACAATACCTCTACAGTGATCATTTGATTCAAATACAATTATCGACACACTATTAAAATATAAAAAATTTGCAATTCCAAAATAAATATTGAAAGTAACATGCTATAGTTAATCATACTACTCGAGCCGATCGAAATACTATATATTATCTGTCTATTGCTAAGATTCATACTTTTCGTCAGAGAAATATGTTTTTTTAGACAAATGATGATTTAACTTTATATGAGGAGGAATTTATCTCCGAAGCAATTAAGAATAAATTCAAACTTAAATTTTGTAAGAGCACTTCAACAGAAATAACACTACTAGGCTTTAAAAAATTAAGAAAAACCCTAATGGAAAGAAATACGCTCTCTTCTCTCCCAAAATTCCAGTGCCCAGCGCCGTCGGTATCCCTCCCCTCGTAAACCCTTTCGATCAAGCAAATCCCCCCCCCCCCCCCCCCCCCCCAAAAAAAAAGGCCTTGGAAATGTATTATGCTCACAATCTCCTCTCCCACATACTACAATCCACAAAAAACAGGGCCTCGAAAGGACCCATTAGCAGCCCTCAACACCAAAAATCGAACCCTAGGTCACGAGCCTACACTAATTCGAAAGGCCTTTGCTGGGTGTTTATCGAGGAGATCTGGCACCCGTCCAAAGCCCAACGTTGGTACTGGGGAGCTTTATTCCCGTTGTGGTATGAAGAATGCTCGACTTTGTTGAACCAGCAGAAAAACAGATCTAAAAATGTTGAAGACTCTCATTTGGGAGACGACGTTGACCAACGGAGACCCCTTGTCTGGGACTTGAAGCTAGCTGTTGATAGGGATTCATGGGCTTTGCTTGGGAGACCTGGGAGGAAGCCCCCGCCTATAGCCACACCCGGAAGTTTGACCTACGAAAAGCTTACAAGGGAGACGACAAAACTACCCAGGTGCTATGTTCCCAACCTTAACCCTGCTTTTACTTTACTTGTTTGTTGGACCAAAATTCATGTCTATAAATAATGGGCAAAGATGATACCCAACTGCATGCTCACAATTAGCACTCATTTGAAATACAAAATACAATCTAGCTCTTGGTTTCTCTGGGAGGTCATCAAGCACTTGAGTCTAGTGATAAAGGTGGTTCCATTTCTAAACCATAAGCTGCATACGACACAACTGTCCATGGCGAGAGGTAACCCCTCATACTATGAGATTCTTTGTTCCGATCCCTCAGTCAAAAAAATTTCTCCAACTACCCCAAACCCACCTCTGGCATTGTTATCAATGAGCCATCTGAACAAACCTCTAAGAAAAATACTAACAGTGAATCCAACCTACCCTCCTCTAACAAGGATAAGGGGAAAGGTAAACTACATCCTGAAGAATCACATGTCTCAAAACTTGCCAAAGTCAAAGAGCACCTGAAAAAAGAGAAAGATCTCTTATGGGAAATATCATAGGAAACCTAATGGAGTTCCCTAAAGCTTTCACAAAGCTCAAAAATGACTGGAGATTTTTAAAAGGGGAGGTTAATTTCTTTAACCGACAATTTAGTTGGTTTAAGATTAACTTCTCCAACTCAAATGACCTAAAGAAAATTTGGAAGGGTCGCCCATACCATCTCTTTGGCCAATTGTGCTCCTTAAGCAATGGTATCCTGGTTTTAACCCCCAAACTGAATCTGTTTCACAACTAGACATGTGGATTCAAATTCCCCTTCTCCCTTCTGATCTGTACAACAAGGAAGCCATCCAACTCATCCTAGAGGAAAACAAAATCGTGTCCCTCATAAGACTAGACCCCCTTGCACCCAAGAGAAAATGAGCAAAATATATTAGAATTTGTGCCCATATTGACTTCTCTGAGCTGGTCCCAAGCTATGTTGATATTCCTAATGAGGATGGCACAAATGAGAGATATAATGTTTGGTTTGAGGACATTCCTGAATGATGTGGGAATTGTGGAGACCCTAACCACTTGTTTATAACCTGCCCACTAAAGAAATACACACCACCCAAGCTAAACATAGCTATTCAAAAAACCCCTAGCAATGCCCCTATGAACAGTTCCCCTCCCAAACCTGAAAATGAAGAGGACAAGGATGGGTGGACTGAGGTCAGGACAAAGAAAACAAAGGCTACAACTAGTGAGCATGGTCATAAACCATATGTAGCTCCAAATGGTGGCATTAATATTATATACAAGCAAGCTCCTCCCATCAATAACCCCGCAAAAAGGCCTTTGAAAACCACCTCTAGCTCAGAAAGTGAAACCCAAATCTTTTTTGGTTCCCAGGTTGTATCACCAAACTCTAATGTCATCCTTGATAAGGAGAAATCAAGCCAACCTACTGCATATCCCCCTACAAAGATGGGGGAGATCCTACAGCCAATAACTATTCCCATCCCCACCCTAAAAGTTCCCTTCCCCCCTAGATTCTATTTGATCACATCTCCTTCTTCTGTCACCACCCCTCTTCTTGCTACACCTAGTCTTGGATTCTTGGGAGGGACAGAAGAAAGGCCACTGAATTTCCCTTTTGATACTAAACCAACAACCATCACTACTCCACCTCCCTCCCCCCCCCCCCCCCCAAATGATGAGTTATCTAAGGAGGCTAGGAAAATGCCCTTTCCTTCAGTGATCCCCATGCTGAAGGGAGAGGATGTTGAAGCTGAAAAACATAGTATTGACAACAAGTTCAATATGGAAGAAGATGACTTGCTAGAAGATGATGATCCTTTCCTTCTTCTTAATGAAGATGATGGGGCACACTTTTCTGAAGGTGAAATTCACTTCTTATTGCATTCAGATGAAGAACTGGACCAAGAGGATGACTACTCCTCTGCAGACTCATACCAATCCTTAAAATCTATGCAAACAAACTCATCCAACACCTCCATGGTCCAAAAATTAGGTGTCATGACTGTCCATGCAACAACTATATCTACTTCTGGCTCCAGCAAAAGGAAGCTGCAGGAAGATGATGGCGACACTGCCTCCTCAATGCTGATGGGGGGGGGGGGGGGGGGAGAAACCAAAGCTCTAAGCTAAGACTTATTCATGATTAAACTAAGAAGTCAAACACTTTTGGACACCAGTGAAAGCCACATTTCCATTAACTGGTGTGAAGGGAAAGCCTTTACATGCCTTTATCTTTTGATATTACACCCTAGTTTGAGTTCTTGGTGTAATCACTCCTATCCTTACATTTCCTGTCTTTTTATCTTAAGATGTACACTGCAGAAGGTGTATGAACCCTGCATTTGTATCCCACTTTGGATTATGTTCTCAATTTATGTCTTAGAGTGTGTTGGTTTAAACTATGACACCCATCAAAGAGCTTATGGCTTATATGCAGAAATCCTGCACTGCTTTAATAAAGGCAAGAACAATATTGCTCATATAACAAAAACTACTAATGATCATGAACCCCCTCAAAGAATACTACATAGTGATATACCCTTCTCTGTTTTTTGGTACACATATATGCATAATAATTTTGTTATCAGTACAAGGGATCACACCAAGAGAGAAAATTATATACCCTCCCATAAGAAAGACAAACATATAAGTAACTATCAACTAACTCTGCATATGTCTATTTCATGCAATCTCTACAACTACACTAATACCAAATATCTTATGACAGGAACAACCAACTACTATCTATGTATCCAGATGAGGAAGGCCACCGCCTCAAGGACCATGCCAAACGATAAATATAATATACCAAGGCCTGGACACACACTTGGTGGGACTGAGAATGAAGACGAAACCAATCACCTACCAATACTAAGGTATATTACTTACTGGTTTCACGTGCCCAAACTCCAAAGAAATTACAAACTCAATAAAAGAAAACTAACACACCAGGTGCTATGCAAATATTTACAGCCAGATATTGCAGATAACACTTGCAATAAGGAGGTAAAACAAGAACAACATCATCTCGAGTTACACTTAATGCTGCCAGGAGCTTTATATCTCACTACAGACAGAGAGTACAAAACCAGGAAGAGGATGACTTACGGCATGAGGAGGCCAACCCCCCATTTCTTGCACCACATAAGAAGTCTATATACTATCTATGTGTATTTCAAAGAACATAGAAATGAGTCTTTACACCAAAGTTTGTCACGATGTAGTACCCATACAAGATTCACATCTCAAATAATTAGTAGTTTACCGAAAACCAAACACATATATGTGCACTCCCTTGATTACAATATATTGGCCATGATCTTCAGGATGAATTCTGGAAAAACCAGCAATCATAACCACCATATCTACATCTTCTATCTAAGCTCCTCCTACGCATCCAAAGGGATGATGCCCATTACATTTCTCAATCACTACAATACAAAATGGTTTCCAAACCACGTATCTCATACAACACATTGGACGCAACCACCTTTGAATTACACAAAAATTAGAAACAAAAACCCATATAACCAAAGCACGCCCAAAGGGAAGATCGATGACAGTGGTCATGAGATACATCAATCACCAAAAATCAACAACCTCTCTATACCAGTTAAACTAACGGAAAATACAAGTTATAAGGCAAGACTAACCTCACTTGCAAAACCCCGACATGGTTTTTTATGAAGATAAGCCTATGGAACTATCGTGGTATCAGCCGCAAAAACATCTAGACTGATATTGAATCTTTATGTAAAATGGAAAAGATACAAATTATAGCACTAGTTGAAACTAGAACCGCTAAGGAACCTAATCAATCTATCTGGCAAAAAGCAGGATTCGATACCTTCCATTTCTCACCTGCCACATGGTTCTTTGGAGGCATCTGTGTTATGTGGAAGGCATACCAACTATATAATGAAATATATGAATTAACCCACATTGATAAAAGGTTTATTGCCATCAAATATAAAATAATCAATAAAAACTACTATATGATGCTCATCTTTCCATATGCTCCTCCTAAGGAAAATGAAAAAAATAGCCTTCTGGAATCGACTAACAGATTTCATCAAAACTACACATATGCCATGTAGGGGTGAGCATTCGGAGCGATCCGATCCGATCCGTTATACCGGATATCCGGCTATTTTTTTAGTGAAACAACGATCCGTATCCGATCCGTTACAAGCCGGATATCCGTCTTTTTCGGATCAGATCAAATTATTATACCGGATATCCAAAATATCCGGATTGTACAATTCCAGATTAATTAATTATTTAATTGTGATCATGTGACTGAAATTAAACCAAATAACTGTTTAATCCACTTCTAAAACAACTAGTACGAGCTGGATCTCGAACCCCATTCCCCATACCCTTGACCTAACCTAACCCATCCCTCTCTCGATTTCGATCTCAATTTCTCCGTCTTTCTATGGAGTCGGAGGAAGATCGCATCACAATCTACAACGAAGACCACGACGACGAGCCTCTCAACGACGTCGTTCTCGACGACGGCGAAGATTTAGTCCTCGGAGACAGAGACGCCGACTCCTCCTCCGATTCTGACACCAATTCCACCTCCTCCGCCGCTGTTCGTGCCGTCCCTCTCTCCTCCTCCTCCGTCTCCATCGCCGTCCTTCCTCCCTCCTCATCCAGCAACGGATCCGATCTCCGCCCTCCTATTAGGCCCTCCTTCGCCGCTGCTACCGCCGTTGTCGTAATGTCTGCCCCTAACGCCGCCGCGACAACGACTCCCGTGGCGGAGAGGAAGCCGATCGAGGATTCCAGGAAGCTGTTTCAGAGGCTGTGGACTGACGAGGATGAGATCGAGATCGAGATCTTGCAAGGGTTTTTGGAATACAACACTCAGAGAGGGCCGAATCTGTCCGGATACCACCACGACACCACGGCATTTTACGACCAGATCAAATCGAGGCTACAGTATGACTGCAACAAGAACAAGCTGGTCGAGAAGCTTAGGATATAGAGACTAGGGTTTGACAAATACTTGTTAACTTTACTGAGAAAGTAAATACAATATATAATTGGGCTTGGGTTGGGCTTTGCCTGAAATATGGAGTTGAGGTGTAAGTATAATTGGGCTTGGGTTGGGCTTTGCCTGAAATTGGTAATTGTTTTCTATGGCTAAAACTAAATAATGTTATTGCTGATTTGTATTTGTTCAATTCAAAATATTAGGTAAAAAAACACTTATATGTATCATTCTAATTTTCAAAAATATATTTATTATACGTAATATTTCTGGATCGCGGATATCCGGTTAGATATATGTATCTGGTCCGGATATCCGAAAAAATGACCCAGATCGGATACGGATAAAAATTAAACGGATTTTTTAGGATACGGATTTTTCGGATTCGGGTTGGCGGATTGACCGGATCGGATTTTTTTGCTCACCCCTAATGCCATGCCTTATTATCGGAGACCTCAATGAAATTACAAACAACAATGAAAAGAATGGAGGAGGCCATCCACAACCATCACGACTCTTAAAACTTAATCAATTCAAGAAAAACTATGATCTACCAGAAATTCCAACACAAGGAGGAGAATTCACTTGGAGAAAAAACACATATGAAATAAACAACATCTACGAAAAGCTGGACATAGTGCTTATCCATGACCAAATCCTTCAATGGTTCCCATGCATTTATACTAAAAACCATGTTTTTACATCATCGGATCACTGTCCTATCTCAGTGGAACTACAAAATCCGAACCCTATAAAGGCTCAACCCTTCAAATTTGAAAAAATGTGGACTAACAGAAAAGATTTTAAAAACATCGTAAAACAAGCCTGGTGTATTGATACACAAGGCTCCCACATGTACAACCTAGTAAAGAAAACATTAGCACTCAAAATAAGTGCAAAAAATGGAATAAAATGACATTCAAAAATATTTTCAAACAATTACAAGAAACAGAGGACAACCTTTTACAAGTCCAAAAAGATATCTTAATAGACCCAAATCAAAATCTAATAGCAAAACAACATAGGCTCCTCAATAAGAAAGAGAACCTATTGTCATACCAAAAGAAATATTGGAGTCAAAGAGCAAAAACCAAACACATAAAACTAATAGATACAAACACTAACTATTTCCACAGGATTGCAAATGGAAGACGTAGCAGGAAAATCATTCGGGAAATCAAAACTACTGATGGCACCCTTATCATTAGTATTGAAAACATTCGCAATGAAATTAGAACCGACTTTGAAAAAAGATTAAAAAAAGATACCATCAATCATGATATCTTACAAGACTACCTTGGTAACATTAACAAAGAAATCTCTGATCAAGAGAATGATGAACTGACAAAACATATCTCTAACGAAGAGGTTAAAAATGTTGTATTTAGCATTGGGAGCAATAAATCCCCGGAACCAGACGATATGTCTGCTATATTCCACCAAAAGTATTGGAACATTGTAGGCCCAATGGTTATCAAAACTGTTAAAAGCTTCTTCCACTCTGGAAAAATTCTAAAGCAAATCAACCATACCTTTATTACACTCATACCAAAATGTGACAACCCAAACTCAATAAGCCACTATAGGCCAATTAGTCTCTGCTCCACCATTTATAAAACAATATCAAAAATAATAACTGAAAGAATGAAACCCATCCTAAACAAATTAATTCACCCATTACAGGGTGCATTTGTCGCCGATTGAGCCATTCAAGACAATATCCTAATAGTCCAAGAATTTTTTCACTCCTTCAGAGCCAAGAAAGGTAAAGAGGCATGGGCAACAATCAAACTGGACTTGGAAAAAGCATATGATAAAATAGAATGGGAGTTTATCCTCTCAGTACTTAATAAATTTGGATTCTCTACCCGATTTATTAGACGAATCAAAGAATGTATTGAAACAGTCTCCTTTTCGATTCTTGTCAATAACGGACCAACTGAAATCTTCTATTCACAAAGAGGATTTCGCCAAGGTGATCCACTCTCCCTCTTTTTATTCATATGTCGCGCAGAAATACTAGCTAGGAAACTCCAACAAGAAGGAAATCTAAACCACAAACAAATGGGATTTCAAATTACACAACATGGTACTAATATACATTTCTTAGCATTTGCGGATGATATTCTCATCTTTGCAAAAGCAAACCAAACTGCTTGTACCAGAGTCAAATATTATGTTGTTTCAAAGAGGGGTTGCAGTTGGGTCAGAGCATAGAGCATTCCTCATTGTTTGTGTACCCATATCCATAGTCAAAGGATAATAGGAAGCAGAACAATGACTGAGCAATTCTAGAAACGAAACAAATAAAACACAAATTCAAAGAGAGATGAGAGGTAGAGAAGATGTTGTGCATATAAATTTGTTCAAGAGAACACCATGTATAGATAAATCAGTGCCACGTCAAGTAAGAGAGCATTTGGTAAAAAGAAAAGAGGAAAAGAGGTAACCTGATTTCCTAGTCGAATTGGTACAGAGATGTATGTTCATGAAATCTACAAGAACACTCCAAATCACAAAGAGGAGTGGGGATAGGAAATGTAGACCACACAGTCCATCAAAGATCGCCAACAGACGCCAAACAGGCGTGAGAGGAGGGAGCTCACCAACCACCGCCACCAAAGCCGCATCATTCTTCCAGAGGGGGAATGAAACTGATCTCCACCAAGGAGGAGCCCATATACAAATCAGAGGCCATACCCATATATTCATGGGGCCAAATCTAGGGTTGCAGGGTACATTAGTTTTAGATTTGGGTTTAGGTTTAGACGAAATCGAGATAAATTCTCCATAATCAGAAGTAGGCGATGGTGGTGAATCAGAGTAGAGTAATGGTGATAGATTAAGTCTTCGATTGAAGCGTGAATCAAGGAGACGAGATCTATATGAGAAGATTAGTGTTTTTTTTTTTTGAATGAAGGGTAAGAATTTCATTCAAGGTAAGTAACCGAACTTACAAAAAAACCTAGGAAAGCCTAGGTATTACAAGGATTGATCCTAATCCCCACTCTCTCTAAGCATGTTCTAGCTTCTCTATTAAACTTGCTCCATCTAGTTCTAGTACAATTCCGAATATGATTGACAGTCATCAAGTAACATTCATAAGTATTGATATTCTTCCTTTGGAAGACAATTAAGTTCTTGCATCTCCAGGTGAAATAAATGATAGCAGTATAACTGCACATCCAAAGAGCATATCTCATGCTGCTTTTCCTTCTCAGCGTACTCATGCAGCTGATCCATTCCTGAAAGTTTTTATGCCTTCTCCCAATTTTCCCCCAGTCAAGCACTATATTCCTCACTTCACAGGTGAACTTGCAATCAAACCAGAGATGATCAATGGTTTCAGGAGCCAAATTGTAGAAGGAGCAATGATCGTCCTGTACAATTCCCATTCTCTTGAGTCTGCTTTTGACAGGAAGCCCTCCATGTGTAGCAAGCCAACACATGAAGGAGATCCTTGGTGTAATCAGTTTGCCCCATAAACTCAACTTCCAGTCAGAAGCAGTGGTTTTGTTTCTGTAGTCATCATAGATAGTCCTCCAGTCATATCTCCCTCCTCTGGACATGAGAATAGGTGCATGCCCAGTATCCAGCCTTTGAATGAGTTCATTCCTCAAATTAAGGATCATGGTCCAGACGGCACTGTCAGTGCCTTTCTTCCTGATACTCCAAAAATCTCTGTTTCGAATCAGATTAGCATTGCCCCAAGTATGCCAGATGGATGAGTTGTCCTTGATGAGGTCATAGATGAGCTCAATGACAGATGCTTTGTTCCAGGACAGAATTTCCTTGAGCCCAAGTCCTTCTTCTTCTTTTGGTCTACAGACCCTGCTCCATGCAATAGGCGATTTCCTGCCTTCCCTTCTGCCACTCCAGAGGAAATTCCTCAAAAGGGAAGTGATAAGGGAGATGATTTTCTTGGGGATGATGAAGATCTTGCACCAGTAATTGAGCACTCCATAAAGCACAGATGAAATGAGCTGTAGCCTGCCAGCATAAGACAAGTGCCTGGAGGCCCAAGAGTTGATTTTGCTGGAGATTTTGGTGAGCAAAGGATTGTAATCTTCTTTGAGTGCACCCCTGCTTCAAAGGGGGACTCCAAGGTAGGTAGCTGGCAGGACTCCTTTGGTCATTTGGAGCAGGGTCAAGGCATCTTCTTCAAACTGAGCATCAGTGCCAGCAAAGAAGATTTTTGACTTGCTATAGTTGATGCTGAGTCCTGAGCAAGAGCATAATTCATCAAGTGATTCTTTCAGTACTTGCAAGGAGCTTAAGCTGCCATGAGAGAAGAGGAACAGATCATCAGTAAAGCAGACATGGGATAGTCCAATTCTGGAGCATTGTGGATGATACTTGTAGGCCCTATCTCTGCATTTAGACTTGAGCAGTCTAGAGTAATATTCCATGATGATAACGAAAAGATACGGAGCTAGTGGGTCATCCTGCCTGAGGCCTCTCTTGCTTTTGATGAAACCAACCAATTCACCTTCCATATTGAAGGTGAAAGAGCTGCTTCTAACACATTCCTGAATCTAGTTGATCATTTTCGGGTGGAACCCGAATTCGTGGAGAATTAGACAGAGGAAGTCTCAATTCACAGTATCATAAGCCTTTCTTAGATCAATTTTGATGGCACATCTAGGACTCGTGTGCTTTCTGGCATAGCCCTTGACAACGTCCTGACAGACAACAATATTATGACGAATAGATCTGCCTTTGATGAAGGCTCCTTGTGCATAATCAATAAGTTTGGGGAGCACCTCCTGCAGCCTAGAGACAAGGATTTTACTGATGACTTTGTAGATGACAGTGCAGCAAGCAATGGGTCTGAAATCATTAATGACAGTAGGCTGATCAACCTTGGAGATGAGTGCAATGGTGGAGCACCCAACTTGTTTCAGAAGTTGGCCACTCTCAAAGAAGTCCATGACAGCATTGGAGAATTCATCTCCAACAATGCTCCAAGAGTCCTTGAAGAACTGAGCACCATATCCATCTGGCCCCGGAGCTTTGTTGTTCCCGATGTCAAACAGAGCTCTTTTAATCTCTTCTCTCTGTATGGGCTTAGTCATGTTGATCCTGTCACAGTCATCTACAGTGGGACCCGAGCGAATGATGGAGCTGTCATGTGGAGTACAGGTAGTCTCTATACCAAACCAATTCTGAAAATGACGCACAATATGATCCTGGATGTCCCTAGGTTCAGAGAGGCTGACGCCATTATCATCAAGCAGACTAGGAATCTTCTTTTAGTTTGCCTGGTTTTGATGGACCTGTAGAAATAGCTGCTGCATTGATCTTGATACTTGAGCCAGTGAAGCTTAGCTTGTTGCTGCAGATTGCTACTCCTCCTTGTAATAGCCAATTTGAGAGCAGAGAGGGTGCCATCCTCCTCATCAAGTAATAATGGGTCCGTGGGTCTGGAGAGAAGATCAGCCTGAATGTTCTCCAGTTTACTATGCAGCTCTTGAATGTTCAGTTGCTCTGCATCAATGGATCGCATGCGAAGACTTCGAAGGGCATGTTTCAGAGCTCGGAGTTTGCATGTTAATCTGTACATGGCAACTCCATAGACCTCTAGCTTCCACCCTTCATTGATGATGTTCAAAAAATTAGGTAAAGAAGCCCAAGCATTGCAATATCTGAAGCTCGTTCTCTTCTGCAGTTTCTGGCTGGGAATCCTGAGGATAGCTGGGCAGTGATCTGAGCATCCTTTGTTGGCAAAGTGAGCAGAAGCATGAGGAAAGGCTGAGATCCACTTTTGATTAGCAATAATTCTGTCAAGCTTGCTCTGAATGAAAGTGACATCCCTGTGATTATTCGACCACGTAAAAAAAGCACCGGAGGCAGGAAGATCAAGCAGACCAGCAGAATCAAGGCAGAGCTTGAGATTAGGGTTGAATGTGTTGGAGGAGCTAGAGGCAGTGACCTTCTCTTTGTTATCAGCAATGGCATTAAAATCACCAAGGAGGACCCAAGGATAACCTGAAAACAGTGCAGCATAGTGTTCCACAATATTCCAAAGCTCTATTCTTTCAGTAGCATTGTTAGAGCCATATACAAAAGCAACAATTACATGTTTGGGGAGAGTGGGAATGATGATCTTGCAAATGAAAATTTGACTAGTTTCAACTACTATAGAATCAACAGTAATGCAGTCTTTCCAAAAAAGCCAGATACGACCATTAATACATGTGCAGTTTATGACTCTATTCCAGCCTGCAAGCACCAGTTTAGCAATCTTTTCCTTGTTTTGCTCTCTGACTCTGGTCTCCAAAAGGGCTAGAAAATCTATGTTGTGTTGTCTAACAAACTTCTCAACAAAAGTATGACTAGTGGGGCTATTGAGGCCCCTAATATTCCAGCTCGCAATAGAAATATTAGTCATTAGGATGGATTGAGTCAGTGTCCATACCAATGTCCATATCAGCTTCTTTTGTGTTTTCCTGAATGTCACTGAGAGTCAGATATCTAGATTTAGCAATCTTAGAAGTCCTAGTTCTGATTTGCTCCTGTGCTGACGCCTTAGAATTGCTTAGAGGAGCTTTGACAGTCTTAGAAGGAGTCTGCCAATCAGTGGAGCACTTGGCAGACACATTAGAGCTAGGCCTTGTCTTGGAGCATTCCCCTTCCTCCAAGCATATAACTGGTGCCTTGGTGATGGTCTGAACTTGAACAGACTCTGTTATCTTCTTAACCCACTTGGGTTGGCTGATAGTATGCCTAGGAACAGCATACAATGACCTCCTGGATTAGAAGATTAGTGTTTTGTTTTGGTGAAAGGGGCGGTATCGGGTTGAAAGAGGAGGGCGAGAGCAGGAGCGTTTTTAAGATACCTTTTATCATTCTTTGACAAATTTTTATACAAGATGGTTTTATTGATTTTTAAAGATAATCCACCCTAATACACTATAAGAGAGAAACCAAATATGTACAAAAATTTGTGCCACTTGGCTCTTTGTTTTACTCACATCTAACATCTCCTAAAGTAGGCATCTGGCAATCTCCCAAAAACATTGCTCATCTTCTCCGCGATGTCTCCACTTTGTTTTCAACTGCTTCACTACGTAGTACTACTTCCTCCTCTTAAATCGTTCTCCAACTATTTGAGAGCAGTAGTTTTGTTTTCCAATTTCCTCCTATTTATTCTTTAATCAGATGTCTGCTTCTTCTATATTCTTCTTCACTTTCTCCATTTCCTTGCTTTTTATCTCTATTTCCTCAATTTTTTAGCTTCATTTTGAAGGGTGGCCGACGGGAGGAAATAAACCTTAAATGCTCCAATTTTGAGGCTAACGAGAAGAACTTGGTCCAACATATGCACACTTGAAAAAGAAGAAATTAAGGTTGTTGGGAGACAGAAGCCCTAATTTTCTTTTAATTGAGTCTTCTCCCACGTCTCTTCTACTCTTTTAGATAGTTCTGCAACCGATTGTGAGCATGCCTTTCTTCTCCAAATTATTGTGGCTCTTCCTTTTCTTATTCGGTTTCTTCCTCTTTGTCATTGAAGGAGCGGCCGCTGGGAAGAACAAACCCATACTTCGCTCCAGTTTTGTGGCTCCCAGAGAAGCAATTGCTTCAATTTCTGTACGTCTGAAAAAAAAAATCGAAAAAGAAAGAAGAAGGAAAAGCTATCGGATTTCAATGAAATTGATATTGGCACGCATTCTCAAGTAGACGCTCAAGTACTGGCTCAAATCCTTTAGTCGAGATCAGTTCAAGCTGCAAGGCCGAATGGCGCAACTCTCCAATTTAGGTGATTTTTTTTTGTTGATTTGCTGTTGTTTCTAGATTTTTTTTGATTGGCATTGATTCGGAGATTGGTTTTGTTAGGATCCGTTTGATTTTATTTATTATTTGATTCGTTTGAGGTCGATTATAGGTTTTTATTGTTGATTTTTTTTAATCTTTTGTTGATTCCTATATTCTTTTCAGATGCTACCACAACTAGAGCTGGAAAATTGGAGATTGTGGTGACCAGTTTCAGATATTGCAGTTAAATTATGTTGTGATGATCAGATCGGTTATTTTTTTTGTGATTTGTTGGTCTTTAACAATTCTTTGATATGAAAATTGTGAAATTGGAAATGCTATCATTAGATACTTTAGCTTTACTTCTTGTAGAAATCGAATACAAATAGAAACGAAATCAAAAACGGGAAAAACTAGAAGGAAGCAAACTCAAATATATATAAACCAAGATTTAATATAAAATGTTTAAGGCCTCAATTAGAACACCCAAGAACAATAGATAAGAAATCAAATGGGCAAATATAAAAGAGCTAAACAAATGTAAAGAGAAGAGGACATGAGAGTGGAATGGGTGACATGAAGAGAATCCAAAATCCGAATCTCATCACCCGCTACTAGCACCAACTCTTTAGTCTTTCTCCTTTCTAGCTTGGATTGAATGGAACTCTTTGAAGAACACTAGAGCAAGAGAGAAAAACAAAGGGAAGACAACCCTTATAATAGCTCTCTGCTGGCTGCGTTAGAAACCTTCAGCAAAAAGAAGAACCAACACTCACGGACAGCAAAAGGCTTGCTTTATAGATGCTGATTTTCTGCAGCATATGTTAGCTGGCCACAGCTGGCTACAGCTTCCATTTGGAGCCCAAAACCGCAGCACTTCAGCAAGCCCATTTAGTGTGTTTTATGGCCCATCAGATGAGGATGAATTTGCCTTCCGGTTTAGGCCAAGAGTATGGGCCCAAATGTTGCAAAGTTTCAGCTCATGAGAGGGCCCAACATACCAAAACCAAACTTGGAAATTACAAATATTTACTCTACACTTCTTATGCCCATGAAGAATTTGACATAATCATTTTGCAAGGTGCTAACCTTTTATATTTTTCTGTTAGCTAAAATGGCCTTTCTTACTCCCTTAATGCCAATTCTGTTGGTAAGGTGCTAAACATTAGACATTGTTTATCTTCATTATGTTTTGTTTGGCTAGGCTAGAAGAGCATTGGTTGTTTAATCTTTTCGTGGTTGTCTTTTTGCTAGGTAAGATTGATAAAACTTCCATTGCAGCTTGCCATGTGTTTTGCCTGACAATTGATTAAGAGGTCTTCCTTGACCAAATAGTTGGTTAGTTGACAATTAATTTTGTTCTGTTACCGAAAGCAAAATCTTAAAACTTGCACATTTTATTTGCTTTGTTTTGGTATTCAATTGTAATAAGTATTTGGATTTCTGCATTCGCATTTGGCACCCATCAATTGTAAAGCTAGAAGATGTACCCAAGAGAAGAGTGGAGTGGATTTTTTGGTCACTTGCTAAGCAATATCAAGTGGGATAAATGTGTCTTGGAACTTGCTTGTAAGGATCTTGGAGGATGCCTTTTTTTGTACTGCTTGTACTTTGTAGACATAGAGCAACTTATTGTAATGAATCGATTTGACATTTTGTGCTCTCATAAGATCTTCTTGATGGTAGGGTATGAAAATCCAAACATATGATAACCAGCTGTCTTAATTTGGCTGAGGATCTTGCTCGAAGGATGTTGCCTGCATTCGACACTCCTACAAGTGCATTTTGTTTGTATGCTTCTGCTTGACAATTTTGTTCATCGTATACCTATCCATGGTTTATCATTTTTATGTTTTACTAGGAAGTTTTTCCATATGGTACAATTTAATTCATTGGAATGACATTGACATTTTCCACATGGTATTATTCAATAAAGTGGTAACAGTATATTGCTTTTGTCTAGATGGTGTTTGTTAGGCATTAGCTATTGATATCTGCATCTTTCTTTTGGGTCTTAAATCCTTTAACTTGATAAACTTGGCTATGAAGAAAGTCTATTCTCGTGTCTTTGATATTACTATTAATTGGGAGCCCTTTACTAAGTAATTTTACATTATTGTTTCTTTCATTTTGTCATGACTATTGTTGTTTGTTGCTACATGAAGTTGAAATACTTGCTTACTTCGATTGAGCTGTCTGTATATTTAATTCACTTCTTTTTGGTTAAAAATCTCATAATATCAATAATAGTGTTTTTCTTTTCTCATGTTGGCTATCAGATTTTTTCGGTTTCCTTTTGAGTGTTTTTGTGGACTTATGAAGGAGGCAATAAATTGTATCTTACAACATAATATGGCATTATTAATCTGAATTTGACCTTTTAACTATTTGAATTTGAAAATAAAATCAACTTGGTGAATATTTGAAAATATTTTGGATAGATTTTGCGTTCTAGGATATTTTCCTAAAAGATTAAGATAAGATCTTATTTGCCCAATTAGATAATATTTGATATTATTTATAATATATTTTCCTAAAGGTTGTTAGGAAAGAATCCCACTTGATTAAGATAAGGATATTTGATATCTTATTTTATTTATGCATATATTAATGCATTTTAATGATTAATTTTATATATTGATTTTATTTCAATTAAGATAATGATATTAAATTATTTATCTCATGAGATGATTTATTTAATTTAACAGTATTTCATTTACAATTATTTAAATTGTTTTATTGTTATTAATTAGATTAATATTATTTATAATATTTAATATTATTATTGCATACATGATTTAATATTTTGATATTATTGTTTGCGTGAGGTGACTAGTATGGCCCTTTTTAGGATAGAAAATACGATCTGCGTATCGTTATGTTTTCTTGTACACGATCTGCGTATCATTGTGTATTTATGTAATTTAATTTTCAGTAATTAGATTATTTAGAAAAATTATGTAATACAAGAAGAGAAGATCCTAAGAAGACCAAGGATGGAGATCCATGAAGGGTACAAAGGATGGAGATCCATGAAGAACAAGACCCATGAAGATTAGATCTTTATTTTCGGTTTTTAGGGGCTATATTAGGATCACATTTAATTATTACATTTTGAATGCTTTATTATTTTAAGCGTTGCATGATTGTTTGTGTATGCTATTTTGTTCACTAGTAGATAGACAACCATTGCATGCTTAAGTCCTTAAAAGAATATTGAGTTATTGCCTTTCCATGTCACAACTCATGAGGCCCTTGAGATTCGTTGGATAGGTTTCGCCAAAGCGAGGTGTCTTTCTTTGACCTTGGGATAGTGAGGGTGGATCTATATAAGGGATTCATAAACCTTGATATGATTATACTCAACAAGAGACCAAAATACAAAGTTTTGGATCTTGAGGCATAGAGATGAGTCTAACATGGGATGTGGACCATCAACCAATAATTATAAGGAGTTATAATTAGTAAATGTTACTTACCTTGATCACATAAGACTTAAGGAAGTTCTAAAGTACGCTTGGGTCTTATCTGAGATAGGGTTTTTGAATCATTTTATTCACTAGGGACAAACATAAATTGAATAAAATGTGCATTAGCTTAGATTTTAAAACATGTTTAATTTTGAGCCTTTGCATGTCAAGCATAAACTTATCTGCGTATTACTTCCTTTGTAGATATCATGTCTAACAACGATAACTTGAAATTCACCCTTCGCTCAATTGTTGAGAAGAATAAACTCAATGGAACAAATTTTCTTGATTGGGAACAGAACTTGAGAATTATTCTCAGGTCCGAAAGACGTGAGGACGTCCTAGATATCCCTATCCCTACCTTGACTGACACTTCTACTGCTGAGGAGAAGGCGAAAGAAAAGGAGATAAGAGCTAATTTGGTGCATGTCACCTGTCTTATGCTCGTTGCTATGGAACCTGGCCTTCAAAAGAGGTTTGAACGTCAGGATGCTCATACAATCATTGAAAACCTGAAAGTATTGTTTCTGGAATAGGCTAGGATTGAGAGGTATGAGACTCACAAGACCATATTAGAGTGCAAGCTTGAGAGGGGAAAACTAGTAAGTACCCATGTATTCGACATGATTGGTCTCTTTGACCAAATGGCAGCATTGAGTTCCCCATACAGCCAAGAGTTGGCTACTAACATCATACTGCACTCCTTGCATGATGGATTCGCCCAATTCACGATGAGTTACCATATGCATGGAATTGGCAAAACTCTAAATGAACTCCATGGCATGCTCAAAACTGCTGAGCAAAATATCCACGTTGACAATAAGAAAGAAGTTCTCATGGTCAACAAAGGGAAAGCGTACAAGAAGGGGCCTAAAGGGAATCAGAAGCAACAAAACCAAGGGAAAGGCAAGAAAGTTGCCAAACTCAAGGTAGATGAGAAGGCAAAGGTAGCTGCTAAGCATGACTGCTTCTACTGCAAGGCCAAAGGGCACTGGAAGAGAAACTGCCCTAAATACCTGAAAGACAAGAAGAATGGGACTGTGAACTCCACTTCAGGTATTTTTGTTATTGAAGTCTTAACAACCAAGGCTACTACTTGGGTATTGGATACCGGATGTGGTTCTCACATTATTTTGAATGTGCAGGGACTAAGAAGTAGGAGGCGCTTGGAGAAGGGAGAGATAGACCTGCGCGTTGGAAATGTAACACCCCCAAATCTTAACCCATTTGGAAAGGTATTACCGCCAGTGACCTCAGTGTTCCTTACCGAGATCACCCAAGGCTTTACCGTTTAAATACAAATCATGAAATACAATGATACAAAATGATAACCTTATTTATATAAAACATGAGTCCCGGGATTATATCCCAATCCCGAATAGGACAAACACAGAGTTTAAATAAATTACAGCGGAAGTCTTAAACAAAGTACAGCGGAAGTCTTGATAAACAAATAACAGAGTAAATAAGTTACAGTGGAAGTCTTTTAAATGTATTACAAACAAGGATCTTGAACAAAATGGTCATCTCCCAAGGATCTCAACTTGATTAAAAGAAATTATTAAAAACATCCAAAAATAACCGTCGTCTTCATAGTCAATCTAGTCTCCTCATCTTCGCTCTATCTGATGTGCCGAATCGAACGGATGACACCAGCCAACCATGCAGAGAACAATTGTGGTTGGTTAGACTACTGAATAGACTATGCAAGGGTAAAAAGCAGAGTGATTCGAATGATCGTAATCGTTTACTATCATTGTCCCTCGAATAATAACCGAAGGAACGATACATAACCCGACACTTTCACGGAATAAAAACAAGAGGTATGCACAAGAGAAGATTCTGGAAGACTTAATCTTCACAGAAATCGACCCGAAAAGAGACTCCAAGAGATTGAGTCTTTAAGGAAATATGACAAATCTGGAACGTTTAAAGAATCAGACAATCAGTGATTTAAAAGCTGACTTAGATGTTTCGGTTCACGACCAACCTCATCGCTTACAGCGAATCCAGATTGGAAAGAGAACGTACTCTGATCAAAAGTCGAGACGAGCTTTCCTAGCTGCACTATTTACTTAGCTGCACTACTCGCCAAAGGTATATTAATTAGGTGCACTCGGGCACTTTATCTTATTAAATTCAAAAACCCACATGACATTATAAGCTTTTAAACATCCCTCGGGAACTAAATCCCTAAGGCAGAGTTGACTCGGGAACTAAATCCCAAGAGTCGAATCGAGAACTAAATCCCACGGGAACTATATCCCTCAGGCGGAATCAGGAACTAAATCCTTACAACGGCACTAAAGAAGAATGGTAGGAACTAAATCCTAACCACCAGGTTATCAAGAAACGACTAGCACTCGTACTGAGATACACAGTAGCGTTCCTACGAATACTCGTTCTAACCAAACAGTTACAAACGCAGCAATAACTCATATCAATGCCCTCAAGGCCAGTTACAGATAAAATAGCATTGTTCTAACAATATACAACCTATAATAATATCTGTATTAATTCACATATATATATATCTAATAGCGTGATTCTAATAGATATACAACCTATTATAACATCATATTTTAGTTTTTCAAAACAGTTAACAAAACCGTTTCCAGATGAACACAATAATCATTCCAAATTAATTACTCAGATAAACAACTGATAATTAATGTAAATATGGAATGATGAGCAAGAGCGAACCGCCACTTGCCTTAATCCGCAGAGTTTGAACGAAGCCTAACGACGACGGGATTCCGGGCTCGACACAAGAACAGATCTGGCACACAGATTCCTTCGAACCGACCCATAAGGAAACCCTAAGTTAGATTCGACATAAACTAGTACGAATCTAAGGAAAGACGAAAGAAACCGAAGGGAACGACGCCTCGACGACGACCACCAAAGCCAAAAGCCAAAGGGCATTCTGGGCTCTGACGGAGGTCGCCGCAGTTCATCACGGTGGGCGCCGTGAAGAACACGGCGGTCACCGTGAAGAACTCCGACGACAGAAACGGCGAGAAAACTCACCCAAAACACGAGCGACTCGGCCTCCTTCGACTTGCTTTGGGTTCTGACCTCCAAAGGCAACCAAAAGCTTCTCGAAGGGCTACTGGAACAACACCAAAGGCCACCGGCGATCGCTCCAGAAATCCGGCGAGGGGCACAAACTCCGGCGAGAGGAAGATTTGAGGATTTCAGCTTGATTTGTGCATGAATCTGACCCCAATCCTCTTACTTTTATAGCCACAGATCATGTGGACACCGCGATGGTCTAAGCGAGACGTGGCGAGGATAAATCGGCGCCTTGTCAGACGTCTCCGGCGACCACAGGGCTACGCCCCCGCTAGGAAACGGCGGGCGCCGTAATTCCCTTGGTCGCCGCTTCACAAATTGCACTACGACGGGCATTTACGACGGGCGCCGCAAAAGCGCGGCGGGTGCCGTTTTCTGGTCGTCGCGCCCAGCTAGAAGACGAGGGCACTATAGCCTCGAGCCCTTCGTGGCGGGCGTCGTAATAAATGCGGCGGGTGCCGCCACCGTGGCTTTTCCCCTCTCAGCTTTTGGACGATGACAACTTAAACCGGGATAAAAATAATCGTACACGAACGAGTATTAAAATCCAAAGTATGTCGTTTGTATCTTATTTCACTGAGAAAAAATATTACAGAGATAGAGCACATTACAGAATGTCTCAACCTATCTGAATTAAATCCGACGTACAAAACGGGTACTCGGGAAAATTCTCAAAATTCCCAAAATAACCTTACAAAATTACGGGGTATCACAGGAAATGGAGCAAGAGTTGTTGCGCTTGCCGTAGAAAATTTTAGTCTATCTTTACCTTCTGGCATAATATTAGAATTAAATAATTGTTATTTTGTTCCTTCAATTACTAAGAATATTATTTCGACTTTAGTTTTGGATCTTCAGGGTTTTGAATTTGTCATTAAGAATGGATGCTTTTCTATTTTCAAGAATGATATTTTCTATGCCAATGCTCCCATGAGTAATGGACTCTATGTGTTGGACCTCAAGTCTGAGATTTATAACATTAATACTAAGAGGCAAAAGTCGAATGATTTGAGTGAAGCCTATCTATGGCACTGTCGCTTGGGTCACATTAGCTTGAACCGCATAAAGAAACTCCATGGAATTCTCAAATCAGTAGATTGTGAATCACTTGAGACATGTGAGTCATGCCTAATGGGCAAGATGACAAGGTCACCTTTCACCAGGACAAGTGAAAAGGCTACTGAGCTACTGGCCCTAATACATATTGATGTTTGTGGACCAATGAGCACAAATGTTAGAGGAGGCTATCGATACTTCATCACATTTACTGACGACTTGAGTAGATATGGGTATATCTACTTAATGACGCACAAATCTGAATCCTTTGAAAAGTTCAAAGAGTTTCAAAATGAAGTAGAAACTCAAACTGGCATGAAGATAAAGGCACTTCGATCCAATCGCGGTGATGAATATCTAAGCCAGGAGTTCGATCATCATGTAATAAGTTGTGGGATAATAACACAACTGACTCCACCAGGCACGCCACAACTGAATGGTGTATTTGAAAGAAGAAACAGGACCCTGTTAGACATGATCCGATCAATGATGAGTTTTGCTAACCTTTCAGTATCCTTCTGGGGATATTCCCTCACAACCGATGCATTCACACTAAACAGGACTATGTTTAGGACTGTACACAAGACACCATATGAGATATGGACTGGAAGAGTTCCAAGTCTGTATTTTTTGAAAATCTAGGAGTGTGAAGCTTATGTAAAGCGTTTACTATCAGATAAGTTTGCACCCAAATCAGATAAATGCTTCTTTATAGGGTATCCTAAGGAAACCAAGGGATACTACTTCTACAATCCCACTGAGCACAAAGTGTTTGTTGTAAGGGATAGTGTCTTTTTGAAAAAAAGAATTTATTTCCAAGAAGCCAAGTGGGAGAAATGTTCATCTTGAAGAAGTTCAAGATCAGCAACAAACCCAACAACAAGTCGACATGGACGATGCCGACGAGGAGACGCCAATATCTGGAGGCATAAATTCCCAATGGGAAGTCGTCCAAGTACCGAAACCAATACCTCAAGAACCATATTCAAATGAGGACCCACAAACAGTTGTGGAAAGTGCTCCAGTTGTCGAACCCACACGTAGATCAAACATGCCAAGAGCACAGCCAAGACGATATGATGATTTCATCCTGACTGCAAGCCTTGATGTTCTGCTTTTAGAAAGCGGAGAACCTGTCACCTATAAGCAAGCAGCGACGGGTCCAGACTCCGAGAAATGGCTTAGAGCCATGAAATCTGAAATGGATTCTATGTCTGAGAATCAAGTCTGGGACTTGATAGATTTGCCAGATGGGGTAAAACCCATTGGATGCAAATGAGTTTTCAAACTCAAGATAGACAAAGATGGAAATGTATATGTTTACAAGGCAAGGCTAGTTGCCAAGGGTTTTAAACAGATTCATGGTATTGACTATGACGAAACATTTTCACCGGTCATAATGATCAGGTCCATCAGGATACTCCTAGCTATTGCCGCTTATTATGATTATGAGATTTGGCAAATGGATGTCAATACTGCTTTTCTAAATGGATATTTAGAAGAGGATGTGTACATGACACAACCAGAGGGTTTTGAAGATCCAACAAACCCTAGGAAAGTATGCAAGCTTAAGAAGTCCATTTATGGACTTAAGCAAGCATCCAAGAGTTGGAACATTCGATTTGATGAAGCTATATATAAAAGAGTTTAACTTCATTAGATGCGAAAAAGAGCCTTGTGTTTACAAGAAATTTAGTGGGAGCAAAGTGGTCTTCTTAGTCTTGTATGTGGATGACATACTGCTCATTGGAAATGACATTCTGATGCTAAAGTCCGTTAAGGGATGGCTGAAGAAATGTTTTTCAATGAAGGACCTAGGAGAAGCAGAGTACATACTGGGTATCCAGATCTACATCGATAGATCTAAGAGACTGCTTGGATTAAGTCAAGGAACTTATATAGATAAGGTTCTCAACAGGTTCAAAATACAGGATTCCAAGAAAGGATATCTACCCATGCAACATGGCATATACCTCAGCAAGAAGCAGTGTCCTAAGACACTAGGTGAGCTAGAGAAGATGAGCAAGATACCTTATGCTTCTGCTATAGAATCAATCATGTATGCCATGACATGTACACGCCCTGACGTTGCATTTGCTCTGAGCATGTGTAGCAGATACCAATCGAATCTCGGAGATGCACATTGGCGTGCAGCCAAGAACATTCTGAAGTACGTGAGAAGAACCAAGGATGACTTCTTGGTATATGGGGGTGATGACGAGTTAGTCGTTCGAGGATATACTGATGTAAGCTTCCAGATAGACCGGGATAACTTTGAGTCTTAGTCAGGTTATGTCTTCATCCTAAATGGAGGAGCTATGAGCTGGAAGAGCTCTAAACAGGACATAGTAGCTGATTCTACGACAGAGGCAGAGTACATCGCCGCTAGTGAAACGGCGAAAGAGGCTGTCTGGATTAGGCAGTTCATTGTTGAGCTCAACGTTGTTCCTAGAATATTAGGGGCAATTGACGTCTATTGTGACAACAACGGTGCCATAGCCCAAGCTAAGGAACCGAACTCAAGCTCCAAATCCAGACACGTACTACGGAAGTATCACGTCATTCGACACATCGTTGATAGAGGAGACGTAAGGGTGTGCAAAGTGAACACATATGACAACATTGCAGATCTACTAACCAAGCCTATACCTAGGCTCAAGCATGAGAGTCACACTAGGGCCAAGGGCCTCAAGCACATTGAAGAATGGCTTTGAAATTGCATTGTCTTACATTATGAACCTTGTTTTATGAATATCAGACACGTTTTATGCTTGATTATATGATATACGACTTTCATTCTTATTTAATCATTGCTTGGTATTAAATAAAATGTCCAAATAATTTATAATTCGCAAATGGGCTTATCACAACTGTTTTGGTGAATGAAACCCCATTAAGTGAACTGAAGTTATGAATTATTTAAAGTCCATGGTCTAAGTCATCAACTTGGACATAAATGACTTCATTAAAGACTGTATTATAAGTTGACTGATAGCGCCAAGTTTCATGGGTTATAAGGACATAGAGATATCTAGTCAATTACATAGATATGTATGGATGATACATATAGGACTGGCCCACCTTAAGACTCTCCAAAAGGGCTTGAAGAGTTTTAAGTCAAACCATGATTGGTGGATTCCTCAGACATGCGTATGATATGGTTTCTCTTGATGATTGGTATGTCTTTGACGCTGTTAAACGCTGACCGTAACAGGCAGTTATAAAGGCAGTGATTGAGATTGTCAAAAGTTGAGTGGGAGCTGTAGTCATACAAGACTGGAGAAGTCCTCCTCCTTCATGTATACTATGATGCATGGACAGGAATGGTGTCTCGGCCACTTGAAGAGCGAGAACTGAAAAATGCATGGCCATGCTTGAATGGATTATCTGTAATCATCCGTTATTTGATAGTTCAAACTCAAGAGTTCAAGAAACGCATTTGATAAGAGATATGAATGTCATCATATCATCAAATAAGACACTAAGAGACAAAGGGATTTAACATTGCACACTTGTTTTAAGGACAAGTGGGAGATTGAATGAATTGTGTCCTTTAATCAAAGGTGCAATTACCGTACATGAAATATGACTATTAATGGAGATTTATAATTTGGGTATTTTAGGGATTATAGTGCTTTGCTAGAAGTCAACTACGATTAATGGGCTTAATCGGGTTAGGCCCATGGCTATAATAACCGGATCCTATGAGGTCACACACATAGAGTTATCGGGCTGAATCAAACTGGACCGAAAGCCCAGGTTGGACATGGGATTTTGGCCCGATAACTTAAGTTGAGAGATTGACTTTTATTATTAATAGATAAAAGTTATTATTAATAATAACTAGATAGAAAGAAATCTTATTAGAAGATATTATATCTATTATCAAAGATAAAATATGAGCTTATGACAATATAAGTAATGGCTACCAAAAGGCAAAAGGTATCACTTTCTAATAGAGATACACGGCCGCCCCCCCTGAAGCGAAGCTCGTGTCTTTCGTTCTTCGTTCTACCAGACGAGGCCAAAGGCGATCCAAAATCCAGACTCGTGTGGACCAAGTAGAGAAGTCACACTTGGGGCTTTCGATCTTCGTTGAAGCTCTGCTGGAACAATTTGATTCGCATAAAAAAGGTATGTAACTCTACTTCTACTTGATCCGTATTGATTCATGTATGAGATCCCAATTAGATGCTAGAAAATAATTTTCTGAAATTATGCTTATACGCATCTAAATCCCTTCAATAACAACACTATCGAAGACAGAAATCCAATTATCCAATAAAGAGTTACATCATCATAACCCACTGAGAAAAAGAAGTGCAACATTCTCCCCAGTGATGGCTTCTCTCATTCATGTACAAAGCTCTATAGCAAGGGACAGGTTTATACCATGTTGATAGTCAACAGTTTCTTGTGGTACGGATGGAGGAGGCCGTGGAGCAATTGTAAACTGCAAACCAGTGTGTTGCCCTGATTGCAGCACAAAGGTCACTTGTGCTGCTTCCTATTTCACATCAAATTTAAACACAAGTTTACTTTCGGACCTTAGGAACCGAAAATTAATGTGATGAGATGCTCCAACAGAATGATAAAAGACTAACAATGATATAACAAGGCAAGAGAAATCCAGCTTCCCTGAGCAAGAAAAGCTGGAAAAAGCAACGACAGTGTTGTAAGAAACTTTATATCCGCTGTTGGTTTTTATAAGCCGGAAAAGAGGAAGTTTATATCCGCTGTTACTCACCAAGAAGGCGGCTAATGTATCATCATCTTCTTCTGCATCTGGAACTGTTAATGCAGAAGCGCCATCAGTTGTCAGCAAAAATTATAGGATATGTAACTTTAATTGTTTCCAGAGCGAGCATTTGAGATGAATAATGCCGAACGTCCTTTGAACGGAAAAATGCAGCGCCACTGGCACTAGGAGCAGCATAATCATCATCATATTCAGCTTCCAATAACTAATGTTTTGCCTCTGTTATTGCAAGAAGACGAGGATCATACGAGTGATGGTCCAACCTCCTCTGTACAAAGTCCTCCACAGAAATGAAAGATATGGAACTTGACAATATGCTCTTCAGTGGTGGCGGAGGAGCCGTATATCCATGTTGGTACGGCTGCTTCAGAAAATGGTATGATATGTAGTTCACTTTTCAATATGCTCTTCTGTAGGATCTGTGCGTTAGAATCAAGGGAACTGACACACAAAGGTGTTCAGTTCCTATGGGCAGCGGAATAACAAATAAACAAGTTATCAAGACAAATTACTTAAGGTGGAAACCTTTGATAACCAACTAGTTATCTAGGATAAAAACCACCCCTCTTGCGAGGATTGAAAAAGTCTACTTGTATATTAACTTTGATTACAACTTCCGAACTCAGCAGTTCAAACCTATCTCTCAAGCTAACCCCAGTTCCCTAGTCAATCACAAATTAACACAAAAAGACTTACTTCGACTCAGCTTTTCTTCTTTCTTCTTCTTTAGTTCTGATGCACTTTAAGAGCTCGTAAAATGCATAACCTAATTGCACCAGCAACATCATGTATATATAGGACTTATTTGTCAAGGAAAGATCTCGGAAGAGAATCCCTTGAACAAACAAATCCCGTAAATACATGATGAATATTTTATATCTTAACAAAATAAGACACAAAATATTCTCTCACCCAAATCCTAATTTACATAATCCTATAAGAATATTCTATATGTAAACCGGCCAAGATCTTCATTTGATAGCATCCGGATTTGGTGAGAAAATCTTCTTCAAAGATTCTGTTGATGATTCTGGGAAACCACCGACGCGGTTCCCATCCAGTTCCCTTGATCTTGAACTGCGCACACTTGGACTTGATTTTCCTTTATCTTTTCACCTGTTCAAGTCACTAGAGAAGCCAGTTAATCTCAAGTGTTTGTCATCGTCAAAACAAGAGAAACAGAGGAAGGGAACTTCATGGGAACTGAGGTTCGAAAAGTTCCATTCCAACAATTTCCCCCTTTTTGATGATGACAAACAAATACCAACATATAAGCATATAACCAATAGGCAGTAAAGGAGTTAGATTATGGAAGCAGAGATACAGAGGAGATTGCTTCATAGTTCCCCCTTAATTTTTGACAATGATACTTAGTTCCCCCTTAACACGATACCAGTCCTATTGGTTCCAGGATTCCAGAATCTATTCCCCCTTTTGACATCATCGAAAAGATAGATTAGATACAGTATAAAACAGAGAATAACTCAGAGGGAAACATGTCAATCGCAAGAACAAGGCACAACTTAGCAAAATGATTTCATTAATTAAGCTAAAGAGGCACAATATATAGCAGACACAGGCAAGGGAGACAAACAACAATGCTGAAAGAAAGTAACCAACAACGCAGAGCAGCTAATAAGCAGGGAAAATCCTAGGGAAACTAAGCCAGAAACTGACAAAAGAGCATCAAGGGGAACGGGGAGGCATCCTAGCAGCAAGCTCCCTGATGGCAGAGGTGAGTTCCCTAAGAGCGGCACAAACATCAGCGTTGGAGGACAGCAAAGCGGGTTCCGCACTCTCAGACTCAGCAGCTCGAGTTTTCTTGGGCTTGACCTCCGGCACCACATCCACACTGAGGCTATTGATGTAAGCCACGTCCATGAGGTGCGAAAACTGGTACTCAGTGGGATCAGCCGGGTAGGAGTTGAGAGAGGACAGGATTGCCTTGATCACCGTCGGATAGGGTAGGGAGTGAGATGTGTGGGAGCGGCAGGCTTGCATATGCAGCATAATAATCCGGGGGAGATCCAGGCGCTCGCCAGAGAGAATCTTCTCCATAAACACCACGTCAGCAATCTGAGTTTGATTCCTCTTTTCAGTGGGGGCCGATTTTTGTGGGGTGGCCGTGGGAGTGGGGAGCGATGTCGCAGGTGTTGGGGTGGCAACATCGGAGGTAGAGGTGGGGATGGCAGCGGCAGACGGCTGAGCATCGGAGGCCACGGGCGTTGAAGATCGTCTGTGAGCCGCCAAGAACTCAAGATCGGCTTGAGAGAGAGAGACCTGAATAGTCTTGTCTTCCATGGGAGCTTTGTGGGGATGGAACGGCAAAATTAGGGTTTTGAAATCTAAGAGAAGGAGAGAGCTCAGAGATGATCAGTGGAGACCTGGGAATAGTGCATAGTTCCCCTTAAATAGAGCAGCAGATCTTCCAAAAATCTCCAACGGCTACAAGATCGGATCTTCCAGAAATTCCTTAATGACGAAGATAAGAATTTCCCAAATTTTATCCAAATCTCCAACGGATGGAAAGAAGTCCCATCAGAAATACTCTCCAACGGCTACTGCTTTCAAGTTGCCATAAATACTCTGAGTAGAAAATACCGGGAATCGAGGCAGCGTCAGAGATCAAGCGGCAAGAAGCACAACCAGTTCCCCCATAGTTCCTTATCAGTTCCTGGCTAGGGAAATTCTTGGATGCATATATGTGGGGAATGTAAAACATGAAGAGAACACATCCAAGAGCATGAAAAATATCAGGAAGGCATTTTTGACGCTAAGCTAGTAAATTCCCAGTTGTGGACAAATAAAGCATGGATCATAGGGAACTACTAGGGAAGCCAGGCCAGGGTTAGCTTATAATCAATCATCATTTCGGCTTATTATGAGGGTTCAGAGATCAGATTGATTATATATTGTTGAAATAAGAGCACAAATGAAGTCCACATAACATATGAAAGCATAAATATGGCACCTCTGAAGACATAACAATGAGCACAAGAATGCAGAGAGGGACAAGAAATGCAATAAACACAGTTCCCAACGAGTTACCAGATAAACTAATAAATCAACAATCTAGTCAGGACCAGGGAAATAGCCAAGGGAACCCAGAACCTCTAATCAATGGAAATCATGCCAAGAAGGAGTCTAAAATACTCATAAGGTTCTCGATTAAGGGCTTTAGTGAATATATCAGCAATTTGTTCCTCAGTACGACAATGTTCCATAACAATGATCCCTTTTTCCACATTATCTCTCAAAAAATGGTGCCTTATGTCAATATGCTTAGACTTGGAATGAAAGACAGGATTTTTAGAGATGCTAATGGCACTAGTGTTATCACAAAGAATTTTGAGAGGGCCATAGGATTTACCAAAGTCTGCGAGTTGCTGTTTGAGCCATAGGACTTGAGCACAGCACGCAGCAGCAGCAATGTATTCTGACTCAGTTGTTGAGAGGGAAATGGACGTTTGCTTCTTAGAACCCCAAGAGACCAGACAGGGGCCAAGGAATTGAGCCATTCCAGAAGTGCTTTTCCGATTTTGAAGAAATCCAGCATAGTCAGCGTCGGTGTAGGAGATGAGCTCAAAGTCGCAGTGATTGGGATACCATAGACAGAGATTGTCAGTTCCCTTTAGATAGTGAAGAATCCTTTTCACAGCCGCCATGTGCTTAGTGCGAGGATCAGCCTGAAAGCGAGCACAAAGACACACAGAATACATAATATCTGGCCGACTGGCAGTGAGGTAGAGAAGGGAACCTATGATTTGCCGATACTGAGATTGATCAGCCTTTGGATCAGAATCTTCCAGAGTGAGCTTGGTTGCTGGGGAAATAGGAGTGGTAAAAGGCTTGCTTGTGTCCATCTTGAATTTCTTCAGAAGTTCCTTCACATACTTCTGTTGATGGACCTGAGTTCCCTCTGAAAGTTGATGAACTTGAAGACCTAGGAAGAAGGTCAGTTCCCCAATCATGCTCATCTCGAACTCACTGCTCATAAGATTCTTGAATTTTTCTACAAGAGAGAGGTTAGTGGATCCAAAAATAATATCATCGACATATACTTGAACAACCAAGATATCATCTTGGACTTCCAATAAGAATAAAGTTTTGTCAATCAAACCTCTTCTGTATCCATTGGATAACAGGAACTGAGCAAGGCGGTCATACCATGCTCGAGGGGCCTGCTTTAGCCCATAGAGAGCTTTGTCGAGGAAGTAGACATAGTCAGGATGGTCTCTGTCCTCAAACCCAGGTGGCTGCTTGACGTACACTTCTTCTTGAAGAACGCCATTGAGAAAGGCAGTTTTGACATCCATTTGGAAGAGCTTGAAGCCTTTGTGAGCAGCATAGACAATCATTAGGCGGATGGCCTCCATACGAGCAACAGGAGCAAAAGTTTCGTCATAGTCAATGCCCTCTTTCTGATTGTACCCTTGAGCAACAAGACGAGCTTTGTTTCTTGTGACAATCCCTGAATCATCAAGCTTGTTGTGAAAAATCCACTTGGTTCCTATGATAGTCCTGTTGGGAGGACAGGGAACCAAACGCCAAACTTTATTCCTATCAAATTGATGAAGTTCCTCTTGCATAGCATTGATCCAATCCGGGTCAGTGAGAGCTTCTTTGTAGTTCTTGGGCTCGACCATGGATAGGAAGGCATTGAAGGCACAGAAATTCTTCAGATAGGAACGAGTGGTAGTGGTTGGCTTGTGATAGGGAGTAAAGATGAGATCCACTGGATGTGAGCCTTTGTACTTGTAGTTGGGAATAGGAATGGAATCATCGGCAGGGGTTGGCAGAGAGCCTTCAGTTGCAGAGATAGAAGAATCACCAGAGTTCTCTGCCGAAGCAGTGCCAGAGTTCCCATCAGTTGTAGCCTCTGAGTTCCCAGCATTCTCTGACTCAGAAGTAGGAGAATTTGAGTCTGGGGAATCATCACCAGAGGGAGAGTCAGAGTTGCCAGTAGGAGTGGCTGGAGAAGGCGGCTCAGCTGAGTCATCCCCAGACATGTTGAGAGTGAACTCAGGGACAGCAGGTCCAGCTTCATCAGAATCATCATCAGCGCTGTGAGGAATAGAGGGTACCTGTTGCATGTTAGAAAAAGCAGACTCATTGAAAACAACATGAACACTTTCCTCCATCTTTTGTGTACGAAGGTTGTACACTTTGTATGCTTTGCTGTTGCTGATGTAGCCAAGGAAAATCCCTTCATCACTTCTGGGATCAAATTTCCCAATAGGATCTTTGCCATTATTGTGCACAAAGCACTTGCATCCGAAGACCCGAAGATGGGAAATGTTGGGAATTCGGCCTTTGATGAGCTCATAGGGGGTCTTCTCTGTTATAGGGCGAAGCATAGCACGATTCAGAATGTAGCAGGCGGTGTTGACAGCTTCAGCCCAGAAACGATGAGGAAGACCAGCAGAGAGGAGCATAGTGCGAGACATGTCCTCTAGAGTGCGATTTTTCCGTTCAACGACTCCATTTTGTTGAGGAGTGCGAGGAGCAGAGAAGTTGTGAGAGATTCCCTTGTCCCTGCAAAAGGTTAGAAATTTTGCATTTTTGAACTCCGTTCCATGATCGGAACGTATGGCCCGAATAGTGTGGCCAAGGGAGTTTTCAAGAGTAGGAACTACAACAGAGAATCTATCAAACACTTCATCTTTTGATTTAAGAAATATAGTCCAGGTGAAGCGTGAAAAATCATCAACAAGTACCAAAATGTACCTGTTTCCCCCAAAGCTTTGGGTACGCATGGGACCACATAAATCCATGTGAACCAGTTCCAGAGGAAGAGAGGAACTGATCACAGATTTAGATTTAAAGGAGCTTCTTACCTGTTTCCCTCTAACACAGTCTGAGCAGACGTGGTCCTTGTCAACTTGAACAGAGGGAAGTCCTCTCACCAGTTCCCTTTTGTGGAGCTTGTGAATAAGCAGAGGGCTAGCATGGCCAAGTCTTTGGTGCCATATGGAAGTTCTATCAGCAATGGTAGACAAGAAAAGATTTTCTTCAGGGATGAAGCTTGTGTCAACAACATAGACATTGTTGTACCGTTTCCCTTTCAAAAGGGTTTTGTGAGTCTCAGGATTCAACACAAAGCATTCCTTGGGAGTGAATAGAACATGGTTCTCCCCTTGAACACACAGCTGAGACACACTCATTAGATCAAAGCCTAAATTATCAACAAGGTGAACATCACTTACCTGGATCTTTTCAGTGAGATCCACACATCCAACGCCGCAGATGGCTCCTTTCCTTTTGTCGCCGAAGGAAATCTTTCCTCCGTTGTATTGCTGAAGTGAGTGTAATTTCTTCTTGTTCCCAGTCATGTGACAAGACGCTCCACTGTCTATGTACCATTTTTCTTCTTTGCTCACTTCAACCTGCGACATTAAACATCATTTCTTACGAACCCAGGTCGGTTTACCGTTCCCGGGTTTGTTAGGAGAGGAGGTCCTAGGCAGATTAGTAGGATGAGTTCCCTGTGAAGAATAATAATAATAGGGGTCATTCAAATCAGAGATTTCAGTTCTCTTCCTATTGTCCTTTCTCTTGAAATTCCTTTTCTCAGAAGCTTGTTCCTCGTCCCTGTATTTCTTGTTGCATTCATCAATGTTGTGACCCTGGTTCCCACAGTACCAGCAAACACGGTTGTTGGGAATCCAGAGATACTTACCCTTCTTTCTGAAGGGAACTGAGTTGGCTTTCTTTCTTTCCCTTAGATCAATCTTCTTCCTGGGATGGTTAGGAGCTGAGCGACCAATTTCCTTATACATCTCATGTATCTTAGAATCATTAGGAGCACAAGGAAGATTTTTATTTGACACATTTTCAAGAACTTTAATTCTCTCTTCCAGGTATTCATTCTTGCATTTAGCAGTTTGTAGAGCTAAATCAAGTTTTTCATTTCTAGCCTGGACTTCATTTGCTACCAACTCATAATCATAATGAGCATCACATAGAGTATCAGAAGGATCACGAGGGGAGTATCCTATACCAGCTCTAGCTTTCACAAACACAGTTTGATTAATAGTCTTTTCATGAATGCATTCAGTCAGAGAATCAAGTTTTCGTATGATAGACTGTAAGAGACCATTATCAGAAGAGGAACTAGCATGGGAATTTTCACCAAGATTCAATTTATCATGCAAGTCACAAGTAGGGCAAACAGCATGCGAAGATATGCTGGATTTAGAGGCATCCTCAACTTTCTTACACCAAACAGCATTTTCTTCAGTTAAGCAAGAAATTTCTTCTTCATTTTCAGTAATCTTTTCTTGCAAGGTGTTGTTTTCTTCACTGAGTTTGATAATTAATTTAATCAAGTGCTTTTTATCAAACTTAGTAAGAGTTTCAGTGAGTTCTAGTACCTCAGGTTTGGAGGGGACAGATTCAGTGCTTGAGTTGTCAGACGCCATGAGGCAAAGGTCAGGGGAACTGAAGAGGAGTTCCCTAGCAGAGGAAGCTTCAGCAATTAAACACTGTCCAGAAGATAGATCGTCTGGTTCCCCATCAGATTCTTCATCAAATTTGCCCCATGTGGATGTAGCAACCAACGCCTTTTTCTGTTGTGGTTCTACATCATCCTTCTTGTTTGAGCAGTTCTTAGCAAGATGACCAATCTGATTGCATTGGTAGCACCTGAATTCCTTGTGTTCCCTCTTGAACTCCTTCCTAGGGAACTTGCCTTTCTGAAAATTCCTAACACTACGAGTTAGAAGAGCCGTGATCTCATCATCATTTTCTTCATCAGAATGTTCATCGGTCTTTAGTCTTTCCATGACTTTGGTCAGCATAAGGGCGATGCTTTGATCAGTTTTCACTTGTTCAGTTCCCTTAGTCTTGTCTTCCTGTCGTTGGAGTTGACCAATGATTTCCTGGACAGGGAGGACTCTGATTGAAGGAGTTTGCAGCATTATGCTCTGAGTCATTTCGAACTTTGAGTTAAGTCCGTTGATAATCACCATGGATTTGGACCACTCTTCTGGAGGAGCATCACAGGCTGTGAGTTCATTGCATAGAATCTTGAAACAAGAATGATAAGAGGATACATTCTCGGTTTCAAGCATCTTAAATCTGTGATATTCTCCTTGTAAGTCAAACTTCCTACTGTTTTGAAGATCTGTACTTCCCAAGTTGAATTCCCTGAGAGCTTTCAGCATATCTTTAGCATTGTCAATTCCAATGACCTTATCTTGATCGGTCTTGGACAGAGCATTGAGAATGTATTGACGAGCCTTTGCATTTTTCTCTTGTTGAACAAATTGCTCTTGAGTCCATTCAGCGGGAGGCAAGTCCTTGGTAGCATCCTTTGGATCTTTTGGCTTAGGATAATTACAATTTTCCAAGACTAGCCAGCACTGCATGTCATTGGTTTGCATGAAGCCAATGAGTTGTTGAGTCCACCAGTTGATTTGCCCATTCTTGAGAATGTATGGCTTGTTGATGGACACTCCGAGTTCAGGTTCGTTGTTACGAGTCATCTTTGGAAACCTGCTTATGTAAACACACAATCTAGAGCGCTAGCTCTGATACCAATTGTGGGATCTGTGCGTTAGAATCAAGGGAACTGACACACAAAGGTGTTCAGTTCCTATGGGCAGCGGAATAACAATAAACAAGTTATCAAGACAAATTACTTAAGGTGAAAACCTTTGATAACCAACTAGTTATCTAGGATAAAAACCACCCCTCTTGCGAGGATTGAAAAAGTCTACTTGTATATTAACTTTGATTACAACTTCCGAACTCAGCAGTTCAAACCTATCTCTCAGGCTAACCCCAGTTCCCTAGTCAATCACAAATTAACACAAAAAGACTTACTTCGACTCAGCTTTTCTTCTTTCTTCTTCTTTAGTTCTGATGCACTTTAAGAGCTCGTAAAATGCATAACCTAATTGCACCAGCAACATCATGTATATATAGGACTTATTTGTCAAGGAAAGATCTCGGAAGAGAATCCCTTGAACAAACAAATCCCGTAAATACATGATGAATATTTTATATCTTAACAAAATAAGACACAAAATATTCTCTCACCCAAATCCTAATTTACATAATCCTATAAGAATATTCTATATGTAAACCGGCCAAGATCTTCATTTGATAGCATCCGGATTTGGTGAGAAAATCTTCTTCAAAGATTCTGTTGATGATTCTGGGAAACCACCGACGCGGTTCCCATCCAGTTCCCTTGATCTTGAACTGCGCACACTTGGACTTAATTTTCCTTTATCTTTTCACCTGTTCAAGTCACTAGAGAAGCCAGTTAATCTCAAGTGTTTGTCATCGTCAAAATAAGAGAAACAGAGGAAGGGAACTTCATGGAAACTGAGGTTCGAAAAGTTCCATTCCAACATCTTCAGTTTCACATGTTTGCAGCCTTCTTACAAATAAAAAATTGGAAAGAGACCAGAGAATAGATGATATGTAGCTCACTTTTCAAGTTTGATATTTTTTTAATGACCTACACTCATTAGCTATATGTAAGCTAGAACAATAGTCGATTCTCATGGACTCTTCAGCACTAGTATATTTCAAAATAGTTATGTAGGACAGAGTTAGCAAACCCCAAAATACTCGAGAATTCTTTTGCATCGATATTAGTATCACAAAATAGTCGATTCTCATGTACCCTAAACAAAACTGACATATGCCTTCAATGGGAAATGACCAAAACTTAATACTTGTTCCACAGGTCTCTAACAATTAGAGTGGAATTGAAAGATTTGACTACAATACAGCAAAACCATGACATGTAAGCACCACCTGAAAGAGAAGACATCATATAAATTAGCATTGTAGACTGCCTCATTTAACTCAAAAGATATACTCTCTCAGGAGTGGCATCATAGGAAACAGATGTAACTTGATAATGTTACCACATTTTGAGCTCAAATTAACTTGATAAGAGACAGTTGTGTCCACCACCACTTTGTGTAAAGAGATGAAATGGAAGTCCTGCAATGTTCAAACCAAATGCTCTAAACAAAAATATATAGAAAAATGTTATAGGTTTTCTTCCGTCGCAGAGAAAAATATATAAAAAAATGTTCTGGGTTTTCTTTTGTCACATAGAAATACTAAGAACATGTTTATTAGTTGGTCAATATAAGGGTTTTTACAATTTTTTTGAATAAAAAAATAGAAAAAAATCATGTGATGGGCACCAAAGGCCCAAGAAAAGAGCATTTCATGGGACGACCCATCCCATGGCTCAATGCGCCACGCGATGCATGACACGTGGCACGCTATCAACGGTCAATATTTATTTTTAGCCGTCGAATTATTAATTTTTAAAAAATGAAATATCTCAAAACCGATAAGTTAAAATAAAATTAAAATTACCATTATTCTAATTTCATTTTTCTTTATTCATAGACACCCATTTTGGGTATATATTTGGTAGCTTTTTTTTTTTTTTATGTTTTTTGTATATCATTAAGTGAAAAAAAATTATACTGTTATTATTTATGTTGGTTTAAAATAAAATAAATACCAATTTTTTTTTTATATTAAAATTACATTGGGGAGAAATTTAATAAATTTTATGTATAAATTTTGACAAATTTTAATATAATTAATTCCAAAAAAAAATCATATTATTTGCTTTTGTCATTAATTTCCTTTAATTTTTAATAATAATTTTTTATAGTTTAATATATGATTGATGAGACTCTATTGGGTCTTACTAATAAAAAGTAAATTTAAATTGGGTCTCTTGAGAGAAAAAGTTAAGCTAAAAGCCCCATCATAACATGCCCTAAGGGCTACACGGTGACATGGGGGTGTTGATGACATAATTAGATTTTTAAAATATATATTTTTGGTTTTTTAACATGTGTGTACAACTTTAAATAGACAAATATAAGTGAACGGGTGGAATATATATGTTTACAATAACTTTAATCATATTAGAAAACATATTATTTATTTATTTTAAACTCGTACTACATAATTTATTTAATGGCTTATGAATGTTGGGGATGGTGATCTTAGCGAACCAAATGATGGGGAAGCAACTATAGAGATTCCATCTGATTTATTGGTCACTCCTACATATGATCTTATTTCCGCTATTATTCAAGTCACTTATCCGAGATTTTTTCTAGCATTTGGTTGTTCCTTCCCATTTTCAAAAGAGAACAATTTTAGCACCTATCCATTATGTTGTGGGTGATGTAAATGATCATATGTTGTCTTTCATACCGCACGAAGAAAAGGTGTACCTCAGTTCCAACAACTTTTGCAAGATTGAAGGTCATAGTTCTTCTGAGGCATCCTTTTATTCTATTGTCTACTTGTACAATATTTAATGTTCTGGAATCCCAAATCATGCGTTCAAACTGAAAGTTGGTGCTCCTGTCATGTTATTGTGCAATATAGACCAATATGCGGGTCTATGAAATGGTACAACAATCACTCAACTTGATACAAGAATTGTTGAAGGGTTATAGTTTTCAGTACCAATATTAGCGTGAAGGTACCCATTACACACATGCGTCTAAATCTACCAGATTCTACTTTAACATTTAGGTTCTAACGTCAACAGTTTTCTATTTTTGTTTGCTTTGCAATGCTCATAAACAAAAGCCAAAGACAATCATTATCCTATGTTGGTTTGTACCTTCCATGGTTGTATTCTCTCATGGTTAGTTTTGTAGGAACAATGTATGTTGAATAAGGGAACAGTGTACGTTGAGGTGATTGTTCCCTGCAAGTCTTGATTTTTCCTGATGTAGACTTCAGCTTCAATAGGGACCGATCAATGAACGCTGTAACTCGGATAAGATTTGAATCGTGAGAACACTTTCTGAAATCAGAATTTTGCCCCTTACTAAAGCCTTAGGGAATCCGCAAAATCTGAAGTAAGATAAGACAAACCCTTTAGTTCCCTTCAAGGCTTCTGATGGGAACTAAACTATGTTAATGTATTAGTGGAGTATGACTTCAACTCAGATAGATAACTCATGTGTTCAATCAAGTGTGCCAACACTATCACCGAAATGCCTTTATATAGGCTTTCGGGCGGTTACAGGGAACGATTACGACAATTATAAGCGGTTATCAACTGTTTCAACTGTCACAACTGTTTCCAAGGATATCTAACTACTTCTATCAGTTACCAAGTGATTTAATATAGTTAAGAGGTAGTTATTCCGACGGTTGCCAAGGCGGTTACAACACATTAATCATGTGCTGAAACTTTAAACATGCCTCAGAGAACTTGACGTTCACACCTAAGGAACGACTGATCCCTCCAAGGAACGACCACTCGTTCAACCTTAAGTAACGTTGATCTGTCTTAATGACACAGATAACCTCTCTAATGCACTGTTCCCTTATGGGGAACATCACATATCCTTAATGTTTTTCTCTGAATATCAAGTATGCTTACACGAGTGTGTACTCCACACCTTCAAACCCGTGATGTAGCTAAGTAAGATGTTATAGTATCGTATGAATTTCGATCACACTAAATGGCACCGTTCCTTATATGGGAATGTTCTCTTGATGACACTAAAATCAGTAACAAGTTTTATGTCGCCTCATCCTCTATCAAAAATGAAATTGACTCAATTAAGGTCTTGATTTTAGAAAATGATAAAACTTTGTTGTCTCACACCACCAATGTTGTGTACAAAGAAGTGTTACAACGTATTTAATGTCCCTTTTATTCTTAATGTAAATCAACATCTCCGTCTGTATGTCCAATTATGTTCTTCAACACTTATGTTACATACTTTCTAATAGCGCAATTAAATTTCTTAATTGTTGGTTGGCAGGGTTTTACAGCGACATTGTTGTATTTTTTTTTTGCAAACTTTTTTTGTATTTTATTCATGTTTGTTAAGATGTAGTAGATGTGTAAGACATATATTTTAAAAAAATATATTTGTCGTTGCTCATTAATTGTATTCAAAATTATGTAGCGCCTAACTCATCTTTCGATTTAGATAAAATTACGCAAAAACTAACTCATTTGTTAATTAATAAATTAAATATACACATACATGATACTAGCACTACACTAATTTAATGTAGTGATTTGTAACAAAATAAAACATTTCATAAAAAAACATTTTCAATTATTTGGAAATCATAAAAAAAAATCATGATTGTTCAGTTGCACGCCAGTTGAGTTGCAGGTTCAGTAACATTGCCAATCATCCAGTCAGCTGAGGTGTACTCTCCACCCACCTTTCGTTAAAAAAAGGGTGAAACTAAATTTAAGAAATTATTAAATATAAATATGAAATTTCTTGCAGCTGATGAGCATCGGCCAGCTGTGCGTAGAGAATTGGCAGTCTTCCGAAAACAGTTATACATCGCTAAGCCGGGCTCCGAGTCCGACTCTGTGTTGACTCGGGAAACTGGGTTGCTGCTGTTACTCGGATCACTACCACTTCCATCTGCCTTCACTTCGCAGCTCCCTCCCGCTCAGGTAATTCCCCTAATTCCACAATTCTGTTGATTAATCAGGTTTACGAAGCTGAATTATTGCTCTTGTGACGACTTTTGCTTCTCATGAATTTCGCTGTTGTCGTTTAGGGCTGCGGAATTCTTGATCGGATTGGATTTTGGGGATCTTTGTTGTGGGGTGTTAAATTGGCTTGTTCGAAGAGTCTGGGTTTGCTTTGATTTTAGATGTTGATTGTCTTATCTGATTTCTGTGATTGTGTTCCGGAAAAAAAAAAAAAACAATTCTCGGTGGCGTCTTTGGTTTTGATTTTGGTGAAGTTTGGTTGGATTGGGGGCTACAAAATGAAGTATTTAGTTTCAAGGCAAAGTGAAATTTGTTATCGGAGTTCTTTTTAACAGTATCCCCATTTGGTTTTACAAAGTCTATGAGATTATGTAGTAGTGGACGTTGTGAATTACGCTGGAAAATGCCTTCTGTTAGTATTGGTTTCATTAGATAGATTGATCAGCAGGTCATGTTGTAACATTGCTTATGGAAGAAAGAGCTTTACTTTACTCTTACACATTCCAATTTCTATGGTGTGCACGCTGTTATGGCGATTATGACATCTAATGAACTGTGGGTGCAAAAGGCATGTTTCACCAGGTTGTGAGAATTGAATGCCAATTTACTTCAGAAAGTGAGAACTTGTAATCTCCTTTCAAGTCTTTTTGGCGATGATGCCTTCGTTTGAAGCAGCAATTTCTCATAGCATGACCTACATTGATCTTGTTGCAATAGATCTGACTATTAGTTTAGACCGGAAGTTATCTAGCTTATAATATATTATTATTATTTTTTATTTCAGTCTTTAATCCTGACTCCCAAGGTAGGTGTTTTGTTGGGCTCTGGTCATTGAAACACTATATTGTAAGCTTATGTAGGTGGGGCTGACACCTTTGTTTTTAGTCACCTGAATGAGATCCAGCTAGAATACGTCAAAATTCAAGAGCATCTGATGAAGGCAAGAGAGATCACAATTTATGACCAGTTTGAATTCTAAGCTATATTTTATTTCAGATTACATTTGTGTTCATGTATAATCTGATTATGCTCGTGCTTACTGCTTGGTCATCTACAAGTTGACCCACTCTAATTTCCCTTATTTTTTCACAATATAGCGTGTCTTTGTGTCTGAGTCAACTGTCACAAGAGTGGGGTTTTTTCAAACAACTTTTTTGGTTTCTGGCAACTTTCATGTATATTATCACAAAGTAATAGCCAGATTAATGAATTATTAGTTTTTTGGTATGTTATTTTGACTGAATAAGGATTATGATTTGTATTTGTAGGTTCATTTTTTTTTCTGGAGATGATGTTCATAGGAATTATGAAACATAAATGCTCAGCGATGTTAGATGATTAGCTGCATCGTTGGTGTGAGATACTTGAGCAAGGGATTTGTCCCACAAGCCTGCTTCAATGGAAAGAAACACAACAAGGCTGGGTATAATAATTGATCAAACAAGAGAGCATGAGCAGAGCCAGTACAACTCCGCGGCCCCGAGAAACATGGTGGTTGGATCAGGAAACCAGGTGTTTTTTGGAGACACGTCAGCTTCACAAATACCGGCCGGTATGAAACCCGTGCTCAATTACTCCATCCAGACAGGTGAAGAGTTTGCCCTTGAATTCATGCGGGAGCGGGGGCATTCTTGGCAGCATTTCATCCCAAGTGATCCCGGCATAGTGGTGGGCCTAGGAACTTCCCATGCCAGATCAGAGAGTGATTTGGATATATCTGTAATCGAAAAAAGTCATGTGAAAGAGGAAAAGAAGCACTTACTTGATGATGAGGAGAGAGGGGTGTATGCATCCACTCAGTCGCTGCCTGTAACTTCATCCAAGACCGATATTTACCGCAGAGTTGTCAGGTTTGCTTCTTCTGATAGCCCTCCAAATGTTAAATTCCTCTGTAGTTATGGTGGTAAAATCTTACCCCGTCCAAGTGATGGAAAGCTTCGTTATGTTGGAGGAGAGACGCATATTATTAGGATAAGCCATAGGATTTCGTGGAGTGAGCTTGTGCAGAGGGCATGCTTGGTATACAAGGAAACGCATACGATCAAATATCAGCTCCCGGGTGAGGATCTCGATGCACTGGTGTCAGTGTCATCTGATGAGGACCTTCAAAATATGTTGGAAGAATGTAAATCTGTAGAAGATGCCAAATCTAACAAGCCCAGGATGTTCCTGTTTTCCGTGCGTGATTTGGATGATGCTCAGTTCGGTTTGGTAGACATGGGGGGTAACTCTGAGGTTCATTACTTAATTGCTATCAATGGTCTGGATTTTGCACCACAAATCCAGCCAATTGAATCAAAGAGCTCCTCAGTCAATTATCTAGATGAGTTGTTTAGCCTAAAAGTTGACAGAAATTCTGATAAAAGTGCCTCGAAATCAGCTTCAGAAACAAAAGACAAAGAGCTTGTGTCGGGTAAAGCTAGATTTCAGCCTGGGCTACCCAATTCCTCCAGCTCTCATGAGCTTAGTTCATTGCATTGCCGGCCTTCTATTATCCATGAACAGCTAAATGGCACGAGTTCTGCAGACAGATTTGTTCAAGTCCATAGGAAAGATAAATTTGTTTCTCCAGCGCCCCTCCAGACTTCTCATATATATACTCCTAACTATACAGCACAGGGAGAGGAGGTTAAGTTTCCAGGCCTTACAAAGCCCACTGATCAGCATCACTCATCTGAAAAGCCGTCAAACCGTGACTCTGATTTTCAGGATTCAGAGGCCTCTGTGAAGGGAGCAACACTAAAGAGAGAATACTCTCTGCATAGGGTAAATGAAGCTGGACAAATTCAATCTGTAGGAAGAGAGGCGTCAGGAATTGAAGGGAAACTGACGAGAGATAATTCCAGCTCAAGACTAAGTGAGACTGACAGTTACCAGAGTCCTGTAGGTTCAGGAGTGCCTTCAGTATATACCAGATCTAATGGTATTTCACAAGGCACAGTCCCAGTATCAGGGTCCTCTGCAGTTGTGACAGAAGGGAGACGGCAAACATCTCGTGAACAGGATGAATTTCAGGCATCAGGCAGAGCAGCTACACCTCCTCCGCATCAGGCTTTGTTAGCTGATCCAGCTGACTTTGGCCTTCTTGAACCACCGGCGCTTCCCCAGAGGGTTTTTCACTCTGTATGTATACCAAGGGAGCAAGCAGAGTCAAGTAGATTATCAAAGTCTGATGATTCTTTTGGTACAAAGTTTTTACTGGCTCACTTACGACCTGATCTTGCTCATCCGATTGCAGAAGTTGATGATCTTTGTGAGGAGAATTCCAAAGATGAGCACCCTATCACATTTGCTGAATCATTGCCTGTGAAGCCTCAAAATGTTGATGATGGAATGCTGCCATTTGACCTTTTTAGTGATGAAGTCAATGCTGTTGAGGGTCAAGGTTCCAGGTGCCAGAAAGCTGGATCTCAGGATTTGATGCCTACTTCCAGCCATGAAACGGAAAAGGTCAAAGATAAGGATGGAAAAACAATGAATGTTGGCGTTCCTATGGTAAACAAAACGACTTCAAAGAAGCACCTAATTGACTTGGCTGCTTCTGGGTTAGAGTTTCCTCAGAACAAAGTGAATGAAGGTAGTGATAAAAATGTGGCTAGCAGCGAACTACAGTCACTTTCTTCTACCATGAATCTGCCTATAGATACTAGGCGAGACACTTCCTCTGCTGAAGTTGAATCTTCTGGCCAAGGTGACATCATAATTGACATAGGTGACCGCTTTCCTCGTGATTTCCTGGCAGACATTTTTTCTATGGCTAGCACCTCTCAGGGGCTCACTGAATTTAGCCCTCTGGGTAGTGATGGAACTGGTTTGAGCTTAAACATGGGAAATCGTGAACCCACTCACTGGTCCTTTTTCCACAACTTGGCCCAAGATGATTATGTTGGGACAGGTGAACCTCTTACTGAGAACACTCGTCTTGGATTGTCAGCTCCACGTGAGAATAATGAGGAACAAGTCTCTATGGATTATCTATTTCCACCCCTTAAGTCTGATAGCGTGCCTCCACATGATTCTGGTCTCATCTCTGACACAGTTAACCAGGATGCCACATCTTGTATTCCTGGAATTAGTAATTTGAATTTGCAGTCAGATTGCCACACCTCGCGAACTGATGGTAATGAGTCTCATTGTGTTGGCATAGTCAGCAAGCATATAGCAGAATCCGGTTACCAGGTATTCGTCATTACATTTTATGTTCTCTTTTGTGTCTGCCTTCCTTGCAATTCTTTGAGTAAAAGTTTCTCCTATCAGCTCCAGGATAAAACTGTGATGAGTGGACATCACAATGCTGGTGCTTCTATCGATCTTTCAAGCAGACTCTCCAGTATCAACACCTTGCAGGTATCATGGCTTGTGTGTTTCTAGTTTGCTGTTTTCCAGAACTTCTACTTCAATTTTCTATCCTACAAGAGACTGCTTCCAGGACAATGGATATTGTAAATCTGCTTCAATTTGTATTTCTGACTAATAATCTGTCGTAATAGTTCCTAGTTTTGGTCTTGATTACCTTAATAAGCCCTAGGAGTGGCTATGTTTGATCTACATGAAGGATGAAATGCTGATTGATTTGAAAATACAAACAATTGCCCAATTGAAATTCTGACAATGATTTGTAAATGCTTCCCACAAAAAAACTCGTAGCTGACTACTGCCAAAGAATGAGGTCCGATTGCTGCTTGTAATAGTGTTTTTTGATATCTAATGCGGCAAAGATTGTTGGCTTAAAACGTTGAGTTCTGTTCTGCTTCTCTGCTGGTGATCATGCTTGGATACCCTGTTTTTCACTTGAACCCGTGTTTGTTGCATTGAAGTCTGGAAACTGTTATTTGCTGTGAATTAGGAAATCTTGTTGAATATCTTCATGCATGCTTCCATAGATTATAAAAAATGAAGATCTTGAAGAGCTTAAGGAATTAGGTTCTGGCACATACGGAACTGTGTATCATGGAAAATGGAGGGGAACTGATGTTGCCATTAAGCGTTTAAAGAAGAGCTGTTTCATTGGTCGTTCACCTGAACAGCAACGACTGGTATGTAACAAGTAAAATATTTGATCACATGTAGAGCTCTTTTCTCGGATAGCAATTTTGCTTGAAACTAATTATATCCCTTTGGATATGATCTCCTTGTGATGAAAGGGGGTTATCGATTTGTTCTTATATTGACATTGTATTTTCTGGTTTGCACTGTTCAGACGGTTGATTTCTGGCGTGAAGCTGAAATTCTTTCGAAACTTCATCATCCAAATGTGGTGGCATTTTACGGTGTAGTGCAGGATGGACCAGGAGGTACCTTAGCCACTGTTACAGAGTATATGGTTAACGGGTCCCTTAGACATGTTTTGCTGTCAAAGGAAAGGTAAATTGTTAATCCATACGAACTTATTTGAGGTTTCCTTCATCGATCCCGTGTAGAGTAAAAATGCTGGTTGTTGATCAGGCAACTTGATCGCCGCAAGCGGCTCATCATTGCCATGGATGCTGCTTTCGGCATGGAGTATCTGCATTCAAAGAACATAGTACATTTTGATTTGAAATGTGACAACTTGCTCGTCAACTTGAGAGATCCGGTCCAACCCATATGCAAGGTGAGCATTGCTCGCTCTCTCAACTGTCGGGCACTTCAAATGGTGTTTATTAAACTGTTTCCCTTTTTCTAGGTTGGTGATTTTGGTTTGTCCAAAATAAAGAGGAATACTCTGGTCACTGGCGGCGTGCGAGGAACCCTTCCTTGGATGGCTCCAGAGCTATTAAACGGGAGTAGTAGCAAGGTCTCCGAGAAGGTGTGCTTTTCTTCACAATTCATATGAGCTTGATAAGTTATATTTCCAAGTAAGTTTTAGATAACATTACACCATCAATGGTTTCAATTTGGCACTGGTGAACTTGGCTTTGTCGATGTGGAATGGCAGGTTGACGTCTTCTCGTTTGGTATCGTCTTATGGGAGATCCTCACTGGTGAAGAGCCTTACTCTAATATGCACTACGGAGCAATCATCGGTGTGTTTTGTGCTTCTTGTGCACTCCGATTCCATTGACCTCCATATAATATTAAATATTAATACGGTGCTTGTTTGTCAGGCGGCATTGTGAATAACACACTGAGACCGTCGATACCAAGCTTTTGTGACCCGGAATGGAGGGTGCTGATGGAGCAGTGCTGGTCCCCGGACCCGTCTGCTCGCCCGTGCTTCACCGAGATCGCCAGACGCTTACGCTCGATGGCTGCCTCTGCCCAAACAAAGCCTCCACTACCCCTCAAGTAAGCCTTCTCAGGCTCAGGCTCAGGCTCAGGCCGTTTGTGTTTAGTGCTTTTCTAATAAGTAATACATGTGTATGGAAGCTGGTATCTAGCTTCCTAAACTTGATCTGTACAGCTCTCCACGCAGCTATTACATGCTTTTTGTTCCTACATTTCTAGGAACTACATTACAATTTTCACGACGCCGTAGAATGTTGAGGTCACATGTATATCATAAGATGTCAAATGCTTGTAGAGGACCATTACGTACAACAGTATATATGGTGTGTGTATATATATATATATATATATGTTACTAGTGATACTTGGTTCAGTTATATTTCAATACATGCTGTGAATATAGGTGAGTCGTTTTCGACACCTAAGATTAACCAAGTACGTCTTGGTTTCTAGCTATAGTGTTGTTATGCTTGATATTTTTCACTCCCGAGCATTGTTGTGTATACAAGCTAAGCCCTTTAGGCAAGGGCTGGACCGAGTGCAAGGGCTCGTGGCTTGGCCTTGTTCAAGTCGCTTGTAGCTCTAGCAACATGCAATGATTTATGCAGAAGAAATTAGGGTTACTGACGTGACATGAATGAAGTGAAGACAACATTGAATGGACCATCTCAAGAGAAGATCTAGGACCATATCCTGTTACTGAAAGCAATTCTTGGAATTTGTCACGTTTTTCAACTCACTCATAATTGCATTGCATTGCATTGCTTCTATATATGATATATGAACAAGGAGACAGGGAGAAAGTTAGGTTGAGACAAAACTTGGCAGTCCCATACTCCACCTTACACCTACATTATGAAGGGAGGTAAAGCATCTTGATTTTGTTAGACATGCCTTTGACCTTATCTCACACAGCCTGCTGGTGAGTTGTCTTGGTTCATTGTTACCGATAATACGGTCACAAGTTACCGATAACCGATCTAAGAAATTAAACCCATAGTGGTCGCGGACTAATTAAGCTAGCTTGTATGTCTATGTACATAACAACCTCATGTACGTTTATACGACAAGTCTCAATTTATCTCATCTCTGTATGCGCGTGATAATGCCCAACGCACTTTCCTTACGAAACAAACCCACAACCGCCACCTACTTTTTTTTACCAGATAAAGCATAATCCAAACAAATCTTACATATAGGAGGTGAAATTTACAGACTCCGAGTGGCTAGGGTTGATTGTTTCTTGGAAAAGAAAGGTTTCGGAAAAAACTAAGTGCCCCACCATACCTGCAGGCCAGGGATTCCACTGCCGTTGTGCAGGGACAAGCTGCTTTACTTTCTCACTTCTTTCGCATACTAAAATCCAAAAAATCCAACAAAATTGTTATAGGGTTCAACATTGGTTTCTGATGCATGTGGTATCATATCATGTAGAATATGTAGCGGATTGGAAAGAAATTGTAGGTTCATAGCCGAACTATGTTGATCCTGGTGTTTATGTCTGGTAACGCCGCACTAAAGAACGCCTTCGGCGACACTGGAGGTTCTTCTCAAACTAAGACTTGAGGATTGAGGAGATTAGATTTGAAGGATTGTGTTTGTTAGGTTTGCGGATGTTGCTAGGAGGATCTCGATTGTCCATGAATTCTTCAATTGTCTTACCTTATCGCTTCTTTCCATCAGAACGGACAACCCATTGCCGCCTATTACGACGCCTTGAAGCAACTCTGAGATGAATTAATTACTTATGTCCCTTCTCGTATGTGTTCCTGTGGGAACGGGTTCATCAATTCTAGATGGGCTTAGACGATGCCTTATTTGGGACTCTCTTGATAGCTCCATGACCCCCTTGATGACGGCGCAGGACGAAGAGGACGCAATGAAGGTGCGCTCGGATGGTCCGATGACAAGAGCCCGCGCCAGAGCAATGGAACGAGCCACACAGTCTTTAGTCTCGCGGGCATATGCAAGTGACACAACTTCATCTAGTCCTAAATGGGTTCTCCTCGTGACCTATGAAGGCTTAGGCGAGGCCTCGTCCAACCCAACCTGACCAAAAGACGAAGACGCTGAGCTCGCGGAGGATGTTGAGGCCGGCGACCGCCGCAAGTCTCACGGCGACCGTCGCAAGGCCTCCGGCGTGATGATGAAATTCGACTACTGGCTTCGGTGTTCACGGCGCCCGCCGTGAACCTTACGGCGCCCGCCACCGGGCCTCCGGCGCCCGCCGTCTGATGGAGTTTGGCTACGGCTTTTGTGCAGCGGCCGCCGTTTAATTACGACGACCGCCGCCTTTCCCCGAGTTCGCCCCGCGTCAGCGTTTTCAAGACTCGTCGTTTTAATGAATATTTTATTATTATTATTTTATGTTATTTCTTTTTAGCCTATTTAAAGACTTGGAACCCTAGTTTGTATCCTTTACGTTGAATTTAAGTAGTAAAAGTTGAGTTCGCGCCTTAGAAGTTGAGTACGCTCCTTCCTTGAATTCTAACGTCACCCCTTCGATTCCACGAATCGTTTATCCCGTAGCTCGTCGCTTCGAGCAAGTTCTACACCGTCTCTTCGGTATTCAGATCATCTCTTTGATCTTCTCGTCATCTCTTGACGCAATTGAAGGTTATCTCTTTAACCCTAGGAAAGCCATCACTTTGGCTACGGAGGAGAAGAATCAATCCAGGCTTGAGGAGTCAAGATCCTGCGTTGCAGACAACACTCAGGGGTTGTTCGCATCAACTGGCATCAGAGCCTTTTCCAAGCTAAGTTTGTTCTTCTCTCTTTTGTGATTCTTGAAATTTTGTTTCCGCTAGCAAACCCTAGATTTTTTTTTTCTAGCTACCACCCACCACCACCGCTCGCCACCACCACCACCCACCACCACCGATCGCCACCACCACCGTCCGCCACCACCACCACCGTCCGCCGCCGCCTCTCTCACCCTCACACCTAACCCTAATTCCCTTAGGTTTTGATTACTTGTTCCCCAATCCAACAATCTATCCTCTAGCAATTCTTGTTTCCTTTAATTGCATATTTGATTTCCTTGTTCTTGTTGATCAAGTCTTGCTTCATCTTTGGATTAATTGCTAGATTAGTTGTTTGATTTTCCTCCGTGCTAGTTGCTTGTCTCTTCTTGCTTTTCCTACACTTGCTTGTGTGGTTCTTTCTTGCTTGATTCGTCATCATATCAGCACAAAAACAAAAACAAGGTGTGACCGTATAAACAAAACAAACATACTATTCCCACCTTCCATCAAACAAAAACAGAAAGGTTTGGAAAAACGGAAGCCTCAAAAACAAAACAAAAAACAAATAGTAGGCAGAGAACGCACCATACGGTCATACTCCATCTTCTCATCTTTCATGTCTCTATGCAACTCTCATTGAAAAGGGCAAAATTTTCAACTCTCTTGTGCTTAATTATAAGAAACTTGATTTGATTTGCTTGCACTTGGAAATTTGTATGTTGTTTGGGATTTGAATTGCTAGTTCTTGCTTTCTTGCCTTCCGTTCAAGCCTCTCCCTCCTCACGAGCAACCCAAATTAGTACGCCCCACGGAAAATTTCGTGGGTCACTTTTGAGACAAGGACTTGGCTTGGACTTGTTCTTTTGCTTGGTGCAACTTACTCCTTATGTTATATGCTTCGTATAGGTACTATGGAGGTTCCTACGACAAGCTACTCTCCTTCTACGGGCAACCCCAGCCCCGGACAGATGGACTCTGTCATTGAGCGAAACGTCGCACTTCGTGCACTGAGTGAAGAACTAGACCGCCAACTCGCCGCACAGGCTGCCGAGCTTGCCCTCCTTTGTCGGGCCTTGAGTGACTCCGGGTTGCCCACGGCTGACCCAATGTTGAACCCCCCGGCCACAACCAGCTGGCCAATGGACCGCAAGGGTCCTCTTCTCAATGTCCTCTTCTCGAACACCTCCGGCTACGAGTCTTTTGACGAGGACACCTACGAAGCCGGCCCGGTTTTTGACACCTACGGCGATGAGGAGGAGGAGGAGGAAGAGATGGACGAATACATATGCATCTCTATGGGCGAGCACGACAACGTGCCTATTGTCTTGGTTCCACGCATCGTTATGACCGCCAACGAGGATGGTGGGAGTTACCGCGACATCATCAATGAAAAGGTGACCCAACACTTCACGTTTGAGATGCCTTCCCAACCCGACATTCAAGGCAATTGCGAGACCCGACTACCCTTAGCCCGATTATAAGATGTCTCTCCAATGATTCAGGGACGTCTTCCTTGCTTTTTACTTGAACCTTTTGCGTGTCTCTTAAATGTTGAGGCTTTGGTTGATTTACCCCCTACGGTGTCTACTCTTTTGCAGGAACGCAATGCAGGCCGGCATGTCGTGGAGTTTGAGCCCGGAGGCTTGGTATGGCTGCACTTGCGTCGCGATCTCTTTCCATTCAAGCGACGCCAAAAGATGGATGCTAGAGGTGATGGTCCATTTCAGGTGCTACAACGCCTTGGTACCGATGCCTACCGCTTGAATTTACCCGATGACTATGGTGCGCATCCGACTTTCAACGTCGCTGACCTGCCTCCTTATACGCCTCCTGCTGTTGACAACGAGGACGAAGCGGGGACGCTTCGCAGCCAAGAAGGGGAGATTGATAGCTCCATGATCCCCTTGATGACGGCGCAGGACGAAGAGGACGCAATGAAGGTGTGCTCGGATGGTCCGATGACAAGATCCCGCGCCAGAGCAATGGAACAATCCACACAGTCTTTAGTCTCGCGGGCATACGCAAGTGACACGACTTCATCTAGTCCTAAATGGGTTCTCCTCGTGACCTATGAAGGCTTAGGCGAGGCCTCGTCCAACCCAACCTAACCAAAAGACGAAGACGCTGAGCTCGCGGAGGATGCTGAGGCCGGCGACCGCCGCAAGTCTCACGGCGACCGCCGCAAGGCCTCCGGCGCCCGCCGGCGTGATGATGAAATTCGACTACTGGATTCGGTGTTCACGGCGCCCGCCGTGAACCTTACGGCGCCCGCCGTTTTGGCGGCGCCCGCCGTCTGATGGAGTTTGGCTACGGCTTTTGTGCAGCGGCCGCCGTTTAATTACGGCGACCGCCGCCTTTCCCCGAGTTCGCCCCGCGTCAGCATTTTCAAGACCCGTCGTTTTAATGAATATTTTATTATTATTATTTTATGTTATTTCTTTTTAGCCTATTTAAAGACTTGGAACCCTAGTTTGTATCCTTTACGTTGAATTTAAGTAGTAAAAGTTGAGTTCGCGCCTTAGAAGTTGAGTACGCTCCTTCCTTGAATTCTAATGTCACCCCTTCGATTCCACGAATCGTTTATCCCGTAGCTCATCGCTTCGAGCAAGTTCTACACCGTCTCTTCGGTATTCAGATCATCTCTTTGATCTTCTCGTCATCTCTTGACGCAATTGAGGGTTATCTTTTTAACCCTAGGAAAGCCATCACTTTGGCTACGGAGGAGAAGAATCAATCCAGGCTTGAGGAGTCAAGATCCTGCGTTGCAGAAAACACTCAGGGGTTGTTCGCATCATCTCTGCTCCAATATAATGGTGTATGACCCGCTTCCGGATCTCAACCGCATATACGCTCTTGTTATCCAGGAAGAACGCCATAAATTTGTGGTTACTTCTTGTGATACTTAGACCGACTCAATGGCCTTTGATGCTTGTCGCTTGTGCTCCACTTTAATCGGACAAACAATGGATCGTAAGTCTCTAGTTTGCATCCATTGCGGCAAATTCGGGCATGATTAAGCTATTTTTTTTAAGCTTCATGGCTTACCAGATTGGGTTAAGGAAAAATCCAAGGTTCGTCGTAACTTATCTACCTCTAGCCCAACTCGCAACGATGGGAATGTCAGTGTTGCCAACGTTGTCCAACCCTCATCTTCTACCTCCACTATTGGCTTGGGATTAATCGATCATGATCGTCACGCATTCAAGTCGGCCATGTCCAACGAGCAATGAGCTTTAGTGATTTATATGTTTAACGCAATGCAACCTACATCGTAAAAGTTTGGTAAGTCCATTCTCTAGTGGGTTCTCGACACGGGGGCCTCTTATCATGTGAACAGTCATAAATCTATCCTTACAAACATTGTTGACTCGATTTCGATGCCCATTATGCTTCCTGATGGCCATATTTCGATAATTGCTCATGAAGACCATCTTTGTTTTGGATCTTTGCAATTAAATCATGAGTTATATGTGCCTAATTTGCGTTGCAATCTTCTATCCTTTGCTCAATTAATCACAGATATTCGCTGCCTTGTTCTTCTAACCGAGCGCTTATGCATTTTTAAAGAAAATCAGTACGAGGATGGTATTTGGCATGGGTGAGCATTGGGGTGTGGTCTATTGATTGCTGACCCTTGGGACCGAGTTACGCATTGCTTTGGCTCAAGCGTCTTCTTGTTCAGCCAAGCCGTGACATTGTCGTCTTGGTCATCCTTCAACTTCAGTTTTGTAGTCCATTTTTTATTTAGAAATAACCCCTAGTTTAAAGAATGCTTTGCCTTGTGATATCTGTTTTAAAGCAAAACAATGGCATACTTCTTTTCCCATTAGTTTAAGTAAGTGTTATTTCAATTAGTTCATTGTGACGTCTGGGGTCCTTATATAGCACCCCATCTACTAGTGATGCCTCCTATTTTTTAGCCATAGTTGAGGACTATTCAAGGGTTGTTTGGGTTTATCTCTTTGCTCATTAGTAGGAGGTGGCTCGCCTCTTTTAGTTATTTTGTGTCTTTAGTAAGACACAATTTAGGAAGCAAATGCAGTGAGTTCACTCTCACAACAGAACAAAATTTCTGCCTATGCGTCCTTTTTTTGCTAAAAATAGCATTTTGTTTGTGCCTCTTGCATTATCACTCCTCATCAAGATGAGTGGGTTGAGCGCAAACATCCACATCTCCTCAAAGTTATTCGTTCTTTGCGTTTTCAATCACATATTCCCCTAACTTATTGGAGTGAATGTGTGCTTACAATAGCTTATTTGATTAACCAGACTGCATATTCTATTCTCCAAGGTCGCACTCCTTACGAGCTCTTATATGGTCATTCGCCTTCATATGCCAATTTCAAGTATTTGGGTGCTTGTGCTTTGTTTCTAAAATACCACGCAACCGTGGTAAATTTGCATCTAGAAGCCGAAAGTGTATTTTCATCGGCACCCTATAGGCAAGTGTGCCTGGAATCTTTTATGACCTTGAATCTGGGGATGTGTTCGTAAGCCATGATGTCGTCTTTTATGAGACGATGTTTTCATTTGTATCACCTTCTTCTTCTATATGGATGACCCCTATGGTGCCTTCTCCAACAACATGTGATGACCCCCCCTGCGTCACTACCACATATTGTCGACATGGGAGCTTACCATTGCCAGTAGAGCCATCTTCGTCTCCTTCTTTGACACTCTCCGATAGGGGGAGTGTCAAAATCAACTCTTCGTCGCCTCCTACAAATCAGGCTACTTCTTCAATTGCTCCCGTCTGACAGAGTACTCGTCCCTAAAAACCATAAAGGTGTCTCTGGGACTATGTCGGCCGTACTATTTTTGCTCTAGACCCCCCGCTACCACTCATTCGTTTGCCCTATTGTCACCCTCCTCATGTACGAGATTTCTGATCCAAGCCTATGTTAGTTGTGCTAATTTTTTGGCCTTCTATGTTTCCTTTCTCACAAAGTTACAATAGCACATCAACCAGCGAATGTTTCACCCCCGTCACACCTTGAGGCGGGCCGCCATGCAAAGTGAACTCGACGCCCTTTCTCGTAGCCATACTTGGGTGCTCGCTGATCTACCTCTAAGCAAACATGCTATTGTATGTAAATGGGTATTTCATATCAAATATGCTTCTGATGGTTCTAATGAGAGACATAAAGCTTGTCTTGTGGTTCTTGGCAATCGACAAGTAGTGGGAATCAACTTTAATGAAACCTTCGCACTCGTTGTCAAAATGGCACCCGTTCGTATCTTCTTGTCTGTGGTAGCTATTAGCGGTTGAGAATTATACCAAATGGATGTCCATAATGCCTTCCTTTATAAAGATTTAGATGAAGAAGTATATATGAAACCCCCACCGGGCCTTTAAGGGGCAAATCCAGACCAAGTTTGTCACCTCCAAAAGTCGCTCTATGGCAAGCAACAAGCGCCCCAAAATCAGTTTGCTAAATTAATTGTTGCCCTGCTTGCTTTCGGATTCATCCAGGGCTAAGCTGACTACTGTTTGTTCTCTCTTCATCACAGTCATGTCGCCCTACACGTCCTCATATATGTCAACGATCTCATTATTACTGGAGACGACCCTCAAGTCATTGTCCGTTTCAAGCAATATTTGAGCTCTTGCTTTCACATGAAGGACTTTGGCATTCTCGAATATTTTCTTGGGATTAAGACTTCTAGAAACTCCATCGGACTGCTTTTATCACAAAGGAAGTACACACTCGACATCTTGTCTGAAACTGGACTTCTCGCCGCCAAGCCTACTGCATTCCCTATTGAGCAACATCATAACTTGGCTACAGTTGACAACCCACTTTATGAATTCCCAGACCACTACCGTCGGCTTATTGGGCGGTTAATCTACTCCTTGCATACCCTTGCTCAGTTTATGCAATCACCGAAACATGCTCATTAGAATGCAACCTTATGCATACTTCACTATCTTAAGGGTCATTTGGACCAAGGCTTATTACTCTCGGCAGCTAGCACACTACATTTGACGGCATTTTGTGACTCAGATTGGGCCTCTTGTCCAATTATGCATCGTTCTATCACCGGGTAATTTATCAAACTCGGTCAGTCTCCCACATCTTGGAAGACGAAGAAGCAGGACACAGTTTCCTGTTCCTCGGTTGAGGCGGAGTATAGATCAATGGCCTCTACATGTTGCGAATTGATTTGGCTGGATTCTCTCCTACAATCACTTGGTGTCACTCTTACATCTACTATGAAGCTCTTTTGTGACAATCAAGTTGCTCTACACATAGCCGCTAACCTTGTTTTTCATGAACGAACCAAGCATATAGATATTGATTGTCATCTTGTTTGTGATCAAATTCAGGCCAGCCATATCATGAGTAGCTATATCGCTTCCGCTCATGAACTGCTGATTTGTTCATAAAGACCCTAGTAAGCAACAATTTTAACTATTATTGGGCAAGTTAGACATTCAAGATTCTCGTACTCTGAGGGTGAATATTGAATACAAATTTAGTAATCTAATTTTAGCTTGTTCATATTTAGTTTGTTATATTTGTACATAACTAATTTTGCGGTAACTTGTTTTTCCTAAATAAACTTGTAACTCTAATATAACCTTACGCTAATGCAATATTAAGAAAGTTTTTTTCTTTCAATTTCTAAATTCTCGTTACAATTAATACGCTACCACCTAATATGACAAACATATAATCAACTAACGATCCGTCTAGAATCATTAATAAGATGACTAACATGTAAATGAATCAAATCAATATCTCTACCACTAATGATCACTTGTGTTTTGGGGCGAAAAGATCAATTAACCTAAATCGCCTTAGACGGGGTAACGAGTCGATCAAACAGAATACGATAAATCCAAACCAAATGAACAATCAATTACGTATGAAATAGAAGCGAGATTATGTGACGATATATTGATGATATGATGATAAGGATGAGACAAAGTATAGCTTATCCTCTATGTGCAAGAGATTGTAACACCCCCAACTTACGTCGGTAGTGTCACACGCCAGTGATCTCAGACTGTAAAGTACAAAACCACCCAAGGCTTTAATCGGAACAATTAAACTTAAATAATTAAACGAACATTAAATAATAACGAGTAAATAGCGGAAGACTTTGTATAAAGAAACTCAATCTTTTATTAAAATTCCTCTCGTAAATTGAGAAGGATAGTTTTACAAACGGTATTGAAATTATAGCGGAAGACTAAATCAACACTAGACAACTTTAAAATAATATTACTAAAAATCTTCAATCTTCAACTGCAAGCCTTCGTCTTCGATTTGTTACTTCAAGGCATCCGAGACCAACCACTGATGTGCCGTATAGGACGGATGACACCAGCCAACCATGCAAGGAAAGAGAAAGGTTGGTCAGTCTAATGAAAGACTACGCAATGGCTCAAACATAGTGGTTCTTGTGATTGTATCAAGTTACTATCATAGTCTTTCGAATAAAAACCGATAGACAATATATAACCAGATACTCTCACTGAAATGAAAGAATAGGAATGCAAGGAGAGAAGACTCCAAAGGAATGAGTCTTATAGGAATACTTATGATTGTTTGGGAACATTATATTTCACACAAAGGTTGAAAACGACCTTGACTATTTGGGTCCACGACCAACCTCACCGCGTAATGCGAATCCAGATTGGAAAGAGGACTTACTTTAATACAAGAGTCCGGGCGGGTTCCACGTTGTACTTCTCGCCCGAGGGTATATTAATTATGTGCAACGAGCACTTATCTTATTTAATTTCAAAACGTGCATTTTACATTGAAGCTTTTAATTTCCACAACAATTCTCGCAATGAGATATAGGATGGGAATAAATCCCGAAGATTGGGAATAAATCCTGAAGATTGGCACTAGCTAAGTGCACCACCACCTATATTCGGATAGGGGTAGGTCATGACCAAAAGCGTTAGGGAATTTATCCTCCTAACACCAAGTTATAAAGAAACGACTAAACCTCGTAAAGAAATAGCGTTCCTACGAATACTCGTGCTAATCTATCATTTATATATCCACACCAATGCACAACAAGTCCACACCAATTATAACTAGCACCCTATAATATATATATATATATATATAGGAGGGCGCTCTGGTAAAACGACAATTATGGTAAAACGGAAGTACAATTAAGGAGCGTTGGATTGAAGATTTTGAATGACTGGATTTGATGGAACAAAGAAGCCACATGGGATGCAATGCACCAGATTTGAATATCCTACCTTATTTATTGAATTACCGAAAATATGTTCCTATAAAATAGGAAGTTGTCCCTACAAAATATGGTAAATCTGCAGATTGGAGAGATAATGAGATTATTCAAATATTTAAAATTTAAATGGGAAGATTATTTTAAATTCGTTCTCCTCGTTTAATGATTTTTCAGCGTTCGTGAATATCGTTAATGTGTTCACGAATATCGATCATTTGTTAATGAATATCGTTCATGTTTGTTTGAATATCGATTTCTATTTAATAAGTGAATATCATCACTTAAATCATGAATTTTACCACTTGATAATATGAATATCACACTAAGTTACATGAATATCTCAATTAATCACATGAATATCAAATTCACTTACATGAATATCACCACTCAATTTGTGAATATCACTACCCATTTTGTGAATATCGCCCACCACCCGATTACCACCCGATTACATTAATATACTCACTCAAGTATATGAATATCATCGCCTAACTACACGAATATCACCACTCAATATCTTCGAAGCTTTGATTCATGGCGGTGGGGTTTAACAATGACATTGTCGCGTCGATTTTGGGTCGCACGGTCGCACGATCAACCTGAATATCAACATTATTATAATGAATATCAACAACATTATATTGAATATCACATCATAAATTTTGAATATCGACTACTCAATGCATGAAACCTCATGAATATGAACAACATTATAGTGAATATCACATCATATAATTTGAATACCAATTGCAAATAGTATAAATAATATATACCATCAACAAACAATTTGAATACTATAATAGCGATATTCATTCCATATGTGATGATATTCACGTATTTTGTACGCATATTCATACAAATAAGTAGTCGATATTCATAAAAACAGTGTCAATATTCGGAGTTTAATTCACACATGATGATTATTCAGAGTTTAGGTGAATATCACATCATAAATATCAAATACTCAACGCATAAGACCTACATCCAATATGAATATCACATTAAACAATTTGAATATCAATTACAAACAATACAAACAACACTCCAAAACACTAAAACTGATCCAACATGAATATTAAAAACATTATAGTGAATATCACATCATAAATTAAAAATATCGACTACTCATCGCATGAAACTTACTTCCAACATGAATATCTATAATATTATAGTGAATATCACATCATAAAATTTAAATATTAACTACTCAATGTATTAAACTTAAATCCAACCTAAATATCAAAAAAATGTGTATAAATATTACAACAAATAATTTAAATATCAATCGAACTCAACATTCCCAACCAAGCAAGTGGAGTACATATTTAACAAGGAATTAATTAAACACAATCCTGCTAGCAAAGATGTTAGAGCGGAGCACATGGGCCTGCACAGTCTTACCAGTTGGCAATTGAAGTGTACCTCATACGAGAATAAAAGGAGAGGGCTTTGCCGGGCATCTTGTTGCAGATGAAGCCGATGATGATAGTGTTCCATAGGACATTGGTTGGGCGGGGCAATGCGTCGAACAGTTGGCGGGCAACGTGAGACTGACCTTCTCCTTTTATTCTCAGCCTACATTCCAAAAGCAATCGAGCCACGAATTTTCACCCAAAGTTAGACCCACTGTTCAAAATTCAGCAAAATCGGGAAAGAGAAACTGAAAACCCTAGAAATATAAACTGAACAATATTCCGAGCGGTTTCGGATCCCTGCTGGTGTTCGCTTCTTAATGGCGGAATCGTAGCAAGATCGATATTCAACAGGAACATTCGCCCGCGTTCGAACCGACCGGAGACGGCGATTCCGGATCCCTACTAGTGTTCGCTCCTCTAGCGCGCCTTGCCCCAACCACCTCTGTTGTCGGCGATCCCCTTCGCCACCACCCGCGACCACACCAGACCTGCACCGGCGAACCCTGCCCCCAAATTCAACAGAGCCATATCAGAAAACCCTAAATCCCAAAATTGACTCCCTGTCGTTGACTTTCAGAGTGGGTTGCCGGCGGGTTCGGCCGGGATCCGAGTCGTCGTCGTCATCATCTTCTTCCACCTCGCTCTCCTCTGCATATCTCTCGTAGATCTCGAAGAAACGACTCCACTGCTGCCGAGCGTAATGGGAGAGAGAGAGGGGTTATGAAAGGGTACGGTTTTTCAAATAGAAAGTTGAAGATTTTGAGGGATTTTGATATTCCTAAAATTATGGGGAATAAAAAATCTGGTGTGTGTGCAATTTAGTATAAAAATCTACACCCCTTTAATTTCAATCGGGACCATTGATTTGATTCTAATCTAAAGGCCCTTAATTATACTTCCGTTTTACCCTAAGAGGCCGTTTCACCTGATCTTAAATCTATATATATATATAAGGGTCTTAGCTAACATATTATACAACCTAATAATAAGGTTCAATTAACACACCATTTATTCACACAAGTTCCCATACGAGAAATTAAGAATATTTATCCCAACTTAATTAAGACAATAGATTAATTGTCAATTAAGAAAAATATGGAATAAATTAGCAAGAGCGAACCGCCACTTGCCTTGATTCATAGAAGAGGAGCGGTATCGCGGGGATGGTTGTTTCCAGGTAGCAACTTGAATCCCTGCTCTATTTCCGTTCCAGAAGCGAACCCGAGACGTACCCATATCACACACAAAATAAATTATAATTAGATAATTTATTTAAACTAGATTTTGAAGGGTATATGTCTCAAGATTGAATTAATACATCTCAAATTAATTCAATCTTCAAGGCTTAATCGGTAGGATGATTATCTATACGATTAAAATTCAATTAATCATATATTCTAAATAATCTTTTCATACATAAATAAATATCACAATTTATTTATAAATCCAGAAATCTTACTCCAAAATATTATCTCCATGAAAAGTCAATATTATAACCATTCATAGTCTAAGATAATAACCAAAGTAATTTTAATTACTTTAATTCTAATTTTATAAAAATCAGAAATCGAACCAAAAATCCAGAAATACCCAATTTCTGGTTCGCGGTGGAGCTGTCTGCGGTTTCCGGCGAATGCGGTGGCCGACGGTGGGTAATCGGCGTCGGGGCCTTAGGGCGTTGGAAGCTAACTTCCAGGCCCAACTTCTGGTGGTGGTGGTGGCGACTCCAACTGTGGACGGTGATCGATGAATTTCGGCGAAGAACAGGCGCGACCGAGAGCTAGGGTTCTTGAGCTTTGGAGAATTAATTGGATGCCGAAATCTCAATGAATGCTGCCCTATTTATAGGGGTTGGAAAGGCCTCGGAGAGGGATTCGAAATCGTATAAAATTTGACCCAAAACGATCTCGTATTGGCCCCGATATCGTCCAATTTCCATAAAGCTAAAACCGAGTACACACTTGCCTTAAATGGAGGAATTCGATCCCATCCTTGATCGTTTCCTTCCGAATCCACTTGGGTTGGACGAGTTTAAACCTATACTAAAAATCCCATTAATTGGTTGAGAAATTCGAGCCCAAACGAGCTCGAATTGGGCGAAAATCCGCCATTGATGGACACAAGGAGCTCGGCTGGGATGGAGGAAGAAGAAAGGTGAACAGTAACCAGTCCACTTTCGGCATATTTACACTTTTGGCCCCAACATTTCAAGTTGGGGTAAAAATGCCCTTAAAAATTCTCAAAAAATTACAAAAATTTTGCAAACTTAATTATTTTAATAATTCTATTTTTCTTATATTATTTTAGCCCAAAATTAATATTTAGAAAAATTAACTTTGGCTAAAATAAGCTTAACTTAGGCTAAGACAAGCTTAAGTTACAATTCCTATGGCTTTAACCATATTTAAATCTTTTAACAAAAATAGTTAAACTTGATTTAAATATTCTAGGTTAAATTTTATAAGTTTTATTTAACTTTAGGATCAACATAATGTTATCCAAAGATTTAAATAGCTCACAACTTTAAGGTTATAACAACTTATATTAAGAATCTCCACTTCATTTCTATTTTTGGAATTATGAAATAAATACCAAAAATTCCTTTATTAGAAATAGAGTTGGGTAAATTACATAAATACCTTTACAAAAATTGAGGGTTATTACATTACTACCCCCTTAAAAATAATTTCGACCCCGAAACTAACACTACCAAGGTAGAGGAATCAGTTTCCACATTAACCTCAATTCTTGAACTTAGTATCCTTAATCATTTCATCCTCGAAATTACTCCTAGAAAAGTCGATCTGTTTCCTCAATCATGACATCATCTCGTAAACCTTGTTCCCGTATATTACACCATGTAATAACTCTACTATATCCACAAGATCATGACTACCTTAGAATAATGGTCTCCAAAATCATCGTAACGACCTTAATGTACCTTAAACATGAGAACACACATTTCTCTTCTAATTTCCTTATATAATCAATCCCAAAGTTCACACATTAAACTCACCTATAACCTGAATATCAAATTGTTAGTAACCTCGAAACATCACATCCTCTAATTCCTTAAAGGTACATCCCACAATTCCATTATTTACCTTTAACCAAATTTGGCCCTTATGCCATCTCTAACCTAAAATCTTTCCAAGAACAATTTAACGCATTTCATTAAGCAATCTCTAACTTAATTCCTTTAAGATTCCTTAACTTTCTCCAAAACGAATCACATGAGATATTACTCCTATTTCCTCAAAGTATCATATTGATAAATGATTCATTACCAACAAAATCAATCACTTATGTCCTAATCCTTCAATAGATATACACGAGTAACATTTGTTACCTTACTCCTTAAGTGCACATAAGACAAATCTCTTCACTAAATCCCTTAGTTTATTGAAATCCTCAAAATAACTTATCCTTATACTATAACCTCTGAATTTAAGCGAGCTTTCTCCCAATACAATAGCTTCACAACTTAATCTTCACATAACGTGTTATACCACCAGTAAGTCCTTTAACACTTAATTTTCCTCAAACAATCTATTATCCCAATTAGAGCAACCTTTTTGGCTAACGAAATATAGTATTTACCTAGGACTATATCTTCCTATAATCCTCATATCATTATATCACTTCCCGAAAAAAAAAATCCTTATAAGGTCACTTATCACATGAGTACGTTTCTCCAAATAATAGATCCATACACTTAGCCTCTTGCAAAAGCTCTAACTCATTAGTTCTATAAGGAACACACTCATAACCACCATGTTTAACTCCTTATACATTTAAATATTGAACCATTAATAGCGTTACATTACGATCTTCTTAGGGAAAACAACTCTTTGTAACTTATATTTTTCTCAATAATTTATTCACTTAAATGAATAAATTATAAAACTTACCATTAAGTGTTTTAAGCTTTATATTAGTTCACCACACGAGTTTTACCACAACAAATGCTCGGAGTATACACATGAGAAATAATTCTCAACTCCATAGAGCATTAAACACACACACACACACACATAATTCCTTATAAATAAGGAATTCTGATAAAACTAAACTCACGAGATAACACTCGTCAACTCGAATAGAGAAGAAAATAATGTCAATACCCAACTTGACATTATTCCAAGAATATAGAGAGATTCTTATGAATGGATCTAAGGATTAAGTAACGAAATCGACCCTATTATTCTTAAATCACTACGAGAGATTAAACCCAACTTGACATTAGAATTTTCCAACTTATACGTGACACTTCAATCACTACGTTATGATACGAATTGTAAGGGTCCAAACTAATAGCTCATATTAGATTGACTGACCCACTACCATTATTCTTAAACGATCTTATCCTCTTACTTGAGAATAAGGCAAATAGGAGAAATGTCAATCTTCGCATGACATTAAACCTAAGAATGGAGATGTCCTAATGAATGGACCTAAAGATTAAGTAACTGAATCGAAGCTTGTAGAAGTTTGAAACACTTATTATCAAAACTTATACTTTTAAATCTTATAATTAACTTAGTGAAATAACTACCTAGATAGACATGATTATTTCTTTAGAAACCTTACTAAACCAAAAACCATACGTTTAAACTTTATATACTTAACTTAATAAATTAAATAATTATTCATATAACTAGTTTCTCAAACTAGTGACATTATTATTTCATAAACTCTTACAAAAACTCAAAACCACACCTTTAGAGTTATAACAAAAACTTAATTTTAATTCTTTACAACACCATTTTATAAAAGAACTATAAAAATTAGTATTAGTATTTTAATAACTAACTATTACTTTTTAAGATTTTCTTTTAGACATTAAGAAATTTTTAACCCTAAATTTAGTACTAACTAGTTAAATTCTCAAAATTCCTTTATTACATAAAATAACTTGAAATTAGTTTTAAAACAAAATAGTATTGAAAATACTTTTGAAAATTCTCAAACCTAACAATAGGCCAAGAATCTTAAAACCATTGCTTTGATACCATATTTGTAACACCCCCGACTTACGTCGGTAGTGCCACACGCCAGTGACCTCATACTGTAAAGTCCAAAGCCACCCAAGGCTTTAATCGGAACAATTAAACTTAAATAATTAAACGAACATTAAATAATAACGAGTAAATAGCGGAAGACTTTGTATAAAGAAACTCAATCCTTTATTAAAATTCCTCTCGTAAATTGAGAAGGATAGTTTTACAAACGGTATTGAAATTATAGCGGAAGACTAAATCAACACTAGACAACTTTAAAATAATATTACTAAAAATGTTCAATCTTCAATCTTCAACTGCAAGCCTTCGTCTTCGATTTGTTACTTCAAGGCATCCGAGACCAACCATTGATGTGCCGTATAGGACAGATGACACCAGCCAACCATGCAAGGAAAGAGAAAAGTTGGTCAGTCTAATGAAAGACTACGCAAGGGCTCAAACAGAGTGGTTCTTGTGATTGTATCAAGTTACTATCATTGTCTTTCAAATAAAAACCGATAGACGATATATAACCATATACTCTCACTGAAATGAAAGAATAGGAATGCAAGGAGAGAAGACTCCAAAGGAATGAGTCTTATAGGAATACTTATGATTGTTTGAGAACATTATATTTCACACAAAGGTTGAAAACGACCTTGACTATTTGGGTCCACGACCAACCTCACCGCGTAACAACTTATATTAAGAATCTCCACTTTATTTCTATTTTTGGAATTATGAAATAAATACCAAAAATTCCTTTATTAGAAATAGAGTTGGGTAAATTACATAAATACCCTTACAAAAATTGAGGGTTATTACAGAGATCAGGTCTTGTCCGACCGGCTAATCTAGCGTCCGATCTTTGGTGGTCGAGCGTTGTTACCAAAAGAGATAAACGTGAACAAGTAGGTTAGCAAGGTTTGTGAGAGTTGGGATAATGAGTATTGCCGTGTCCCTTTATAGCTCTTTCATGCCTTATTTATCGGATCCTTCTCTTCGTCGGTCTTGTTACCGTTACCATGAGATCTTTCACTTAACTCCTGAGCATAATCTTCGGGATCTTGTATTTAAGAAGGCCTCTAATTCGTATTTGAATCGGCTGCTGTTTACTGAAGATCAAGCCGTTTATGGCTTGGGCGGAATTTCCGGGATCGGTCGGGCTTTGTGCATTGATGAGCATCCGACGCTCTTCTTCAAACTCCTTGGCCCATTTTTTAGGTGAGATGGCCCAATCTATTAGGCAATGCATTCTGGGCCCAACAATAGCCTCAAGTCATTTTGGGCTCAAGGCAGCTAAGGGCGGGAGTCAAAACGACTTGCCACATGCACGATCTCCACCATCCGTTTGGGCACGACAGGCGAGGGCTAACGTGGCGACTATTGCGCGGCGTGATGGGACATCCTACTCTTCCAGCCTTCCCTCCATAAATTCGAAGCAGGCTTGATGATTTCCTTTCATCTTCTTTCTCCGACTTTCTCTGTTCTTCACTTCGGTAGGTTTTCAAGGTTTCCCAAAATTGCTTTCCGATTTCCCCATTTTTCTATACTGGACATGGTTTCTAGTAGTTCCGCCAAATCATCCACCACTCGCTCGAACTCAAGCAAGAACGAAGCCCCCCCCTTTCCTGCTAAAGAAGGGCGACGCTCTGACGGGGACGCTAACGGAGGCAGAACTAGAACAAATCCTTCAAGTCGAAGGCTTTCCTCCTGAGACGGTTGCGAGGTTGCCGTACCCGGACGAGAGGGCTAATGCTCGATATGAGGGGTGGATCTGCTTTTATGCCTATCCGTTTCGGATAGGGCATAAAGTTCCCGTTCACTCCCCTTGTTCAAGACTTCTTGGCGACTCTGGCGCTTGCGTCGTGTCAGGTTATGCCACAAGCGTGGCAGATCCTTAGAGTTTTGGATATGTTGAACTTACAGTCTGGGGCTGGTTTCAACTTTGACGCTTTGTGGTATAACTACTCCTTGGGGTCAAAAATCTCTTTTCGGGTTCAACTACACAAGCGTCAGGGTCGGAAGCCCTTGGTGGCCAATCTTGATGTGAACGACCGCGGATGGGGGTCAAAGTTTTTCTTCATCGAGCGATCGTCTCTGGAGAAGGGGGGTGACTGTTCATTTTTGCTGACGGAGTGGCGGGTCGAGAGTATGTATCTTTCTCTGATTTCCGCTTGTCAGACATGTTTTAACTTTTTGCTTACCTCTTCTTTTTTGTAGTCCCTGAAGCAGAAGATTTGGAGGTGGCTGCTAAACCGGAGGGCCTGACTAACATCATTCTTGGGATCCCGTTGTCAGAACAAAAGTTTGTGAACGCCAACCTGCTGTCCGTTGCTCCCACAACTCAAGACGTTATGTCGACTCCATCATCATGTTAAGTGTAAGTTTTTTGTTTGAATCATGTGTTTTCTGTCACGCGTCATATTTGTAACTTATGTTTTGTCTGGTATGACAGCGTCTCCCGCTGGTCGGTCAAGTGCTCACTTAAGGGGAGTATCTGGGAAGGGTTTAATTGAGCAGAGGATGGCGGCAGCCAGGGCCTCATCGAGCAAATCGACACCTGCCGAGTCGTCTCCCCTAGATAAAATTGATACGAATAGGAAGGTGGTCGTCTCTTCTGATGCTGAAAAGGTTGTCGTGGACACCTCGAAGAAGAGATCGGTGGTCCCTCCCGGTATTGAGAAGATTGATCTGGTCGGGCGGTCGATTGCTGACTTGTTCCATGCTCAAGATCCAGCTTTGAAGTCTGAGGTTGACGGTGTTTCTTCTTTGGACTGTATTGACGAGGTGGGCTGCTCTGTATGGAAGGTAAATTGTCTTGTCGAGTCTTATATATGTTTTCTCTTTTGAAAACTGGTGGATTGTGTTTTTTTTCTTCTTTTTGCTTCATGTTTTCCAGACTTTTCAGTTTCTCTTGGGTGCTTATTCCGGCGTGAAGGAGATGGTCGCTAAAGCCGAGGACATGACTGCTAAGTCAGAGTCCGACTTGACATCTTTGAAGACCAAGGTGAAAGGGGCTGAAAGTCGCTTGAAGGACGCTGAGCGCCGCTTTGCTAGGGAGTTGAAAATTTGCCAAGATAAGTTGGAGAATTGTCGGAAGGAGCTTAGCGACAGTCAGGGCAGTGTTGAAGAGAGGGTCAAGCAGGCCATAATCGATGTTGGTCGGGTTGCAGGCGACGTGGGTACCTTTTATGCATTGAAGTTGCGTGTTGAAATGATTGAGGAGTTCAAGGAGGGTAAACATGAGGCCTGGGATCTGAAGACAGAGAAGGAGAACATGGATACCCTGTTTCCTAAGGGGAATCCAGGTTCGGAGTTGTTCTAGGTGGCTGGTGTCGAAGAGGAGTCTCCGGACGAGAATGTCGGTGAAGACAAGATTCGTTCCAGTGACGCCACTCCTAACATACCGATCAAGCCCCAGTCTTCCTTCGACCCGACTCCTAATGAAGGTAATGATGCGACTCCTGACCCTTGACTTTTTCTCTTTGTGAATGATTTGTGGTCCCACCTATGTGTGGGTGAAATATTTTCTGGTTTGGCGACCCGTCTACCATCGCGGGTAGCAAGAAATGTTGTTTAAGGATGTTTGAAGTCCTACCTGTGTGTAGGCAGACAATCTGTTTTGACGACTCGTCCACCATCGCGGGTCGTAAGAATGTTATGACGAGACAAAGTTTTGGCGACCCGTCCACCATCACGAGTCGCATAAAATGTAAAAGAAATGGAATTTCTTTCTTTTTATATTAGTAAGGGAGCCAAAATTTTCGGCGTATTTTGCTTTACAAAAGATTGCTTTTGTTTTTTGTTTGTCTCCTTGTCAGATCCTTTTTGGTAAAAGCGGTTGCGATGTCTTGTCTTGCCCGTGTACTTCATCGAGTAGGGTTTTCCATGTCGTGTAAGAAAAGAGAGGCCTGCAAATGTGTATGTTTCGTTTTGTTTAGTCATGACTCGTGTTATGCCGAGGAGGAAAGCAATACGTTTTATTGCGTAAATGTAATAAGGTATTGACTTTATGTGTTGTATAAGGCAGGCGGTGTGCCGACGTGCCTCTGGTATTCATCTCCTCGTGTTCCGATCGGTCGTGCAGATGTAGTGTAAGCGCTTTTTGTGTGTGACTGGATTCATCTTGTCTTTGTGTTTTCCTGTACTCATGGTCATAAGAACGTGTCTTTGCTAGACGTAAGTGTTAGGTTCATGGAATAGAATCGGGTTGTAACGACAAATAATATGTAAAAAATGAGGGGGTTCTAGTGTCTTACCAGATGAGGTTAGAAGTGATATAGCTTTAGATGTGTGGCGTTCCAACTTCTCGGGATTGGTTGTCCGTCTTTATCTTCTATCCAATATGCTCCTTGTCCGACTACTTCTTTGATGAGGTAGGGACTTTCCCACTGGGGTGCGAGCTTGCCGTCGGCCGGATCTTTGGTGTTCTAGAATGTCTTTCTGAGGACCCAATTGCCAACTTTGAAGACTTTGGCCCAGACGTTCTTGTTGTAACTTCTCGCGACTTGTTGCTGAAACCTGACCATCCTAATTCTAGTTTTTTCCCTAGTCTCGTCGACCGTGTCTAAGTTGTGTGCCAGTTCGACGTCGTTTTGTTCATGCGCCTGAAGACCATAATGAGCTATCGGGACTAGCAGTTCAGAGGGAATCACCGCTTTGCTTCCGTAGATGAGTGAGAACGGTGATTGTCTGGTTGCGTTCTTCGGAGTGGTCCAGTCGGATCAGAGAATGAGGGGAAGTTCATCCGCCCATTTTCCCTTAGCCCTTGTGAGGCGTTTCTTGAGGTTATTGATGATGATTTTGTTACTAGACTCAGCTTACCCGTTGGATTGCGGGTATCGAGGAGTGGATATGACCAGCTTGATGTTCCACTGGTCGCAGAAGGCTCGAGTCTTATGACTGATGAATTGGGAGCCATTGTCGCACACAATTTCTGATAGGACGCCAAATCTACACATGATATTGCGTTTTATAAATGAAATGACATGTTGATCTTTTACCTCTCAATATGCTTCTGCTTCGACCCATTTGGAAAAATAGTCTGTCATGGCGAGGAAGAAGACCCGTTGGCCCGACGCCGGTGGGAGTTTTCCGACGATGTCCATTCCCCACCTCATGAAGGGCCATGGTGCTAGAGTCGGATGGAGGAGCTCTGAGGGTTGATGCGGAACTGGTGCGTGTCGTTGACATGCGTCGCATTTCTTGGTATACTCCACCGCGTCTCTATTCATTGTGGGCCAGTAGTATCCCGTTCGTAAGGCTTTCCCCGAGAGGCTTCGTCCTCCAGTGTGGTTGCCACACTCTCCTTCATGTAATGATTGCAGGATACGTTCGACCTCTGGAGTCTTGAGGCATCGTAGGAGTATCCCTGTGGCAGATCTTTTGAACAAGACATCACTTATATTGTCGAAGGAGAGAGCTTGTACCTTTAGCCTTTTTTCTTCTGTTTTGTCATTGGGCAGGATGCCGTCTTTTAGCCATTTGATGTAGGGTAGTGTCCAGTCATCATGGCTATTGACCATGTCTTCTTCTGGCCGGTCGACTACCTCCAATGCGACAAGCTCTTCCAACGGTGTGCTTTGACCCTTGGGTGTTTTGGGGACAGCCGGTGTTATGATATTGCCAATGGGATGTTTGAGAATTCTTTCGAATCCAAGGCGGACCCTAGGTTGGCTAGTGCGTCAGCCTGAGCGTTGAGATCTCTGGGGACTTGTCTAATGTCGAATTTCCGGAATTGGTTGACTAGTTTCTTGACCACGTCCAGATAGGCTATCATTCTATCGTTCTTGGCGTTGTATGACCCTTGAATTTGATTTACGAACAGGAGGGAGTCATAAATGACATCGATTTCTTGGACTCCTAGGTCGCGTGGCAGGATGAGCCCAAATACGAGTGCTTCGTACTCAGCTTTATTGTTAGTCACGTCCCATTCACATCTTACGGCTTGGGCTATCTTGTCTCCTTGTGGCGATTTCAGCACGACCCCCAGTCCTGATCCCCTAGCGTTCGATGCTCCGTCTGTGTGGAGTTCCCATTTACCTGTTTCTTCTATCGCGAGCAGTTGTGTTGCTTCCTTGACGACTTCCTGTTCTAGGGTCGGACTAAAATCTGCCACAAAATCAGCCAATGCCTGGGACTTGATTGCCATCCTTGGCTCATACTCAATTTCGTAACCACTGAGGTGTATGTCCCACTTAGCCATTCGTCCTGTGAATTCTGGTTTTCTCATGATTGATCTCATGGGATGGTTAGTGCGAACAATTATAGTATGTGATTCAAAGTAGGGTTTGAGTTTATTCGACGCCATTACCAGTGCTAGGACGAGTTTTTCCAATGACGAATACCTTGTTTCTGTTGGAAGTAGCGTTCGACTGACGTAATAGATTGGCGACTGCTTGCCGTCTTCTTCTCTGACCAGCATTGTGCTCACCGCAGACTCTGACACTGCTAGGTACAATAGTAGTGGCTCATCGTCTTTAGGTTTTGCTAACAGTAGGGGGCTGTCCATGTACTTCTTCAGATCTTGGAATGTGGCTTCATGTTCTTCTGTCCATTGGAAGGACTTGTTCTTTCTGAGAGCATCGTGGAAAGGTTTGCATTTGTCCGACGACTTTGAGATGAACCTGTTTAGAGCTGTTATTCGGCCTGTCAGCTTTTGTACGTCCTTGGCGCATCGAGGAGATCGAAGGTTGATGATGGCCTCTATTCCTCTTTGGGTTACCATGTACCCCAATAATTCCCCTGACGACACTCCAAAAGAGCATTTCATAGGATTTAGTTTCATGTTATATCTTTTCAGTACCTCGAAGCTGTCGCGGAGGTGATCGATGTGGTCCCTTTTCTTTTTTGACTTGACCAGCATGTCATCTATGTAGACTTCCATTGTGTCCCCAATCTGATCTTTGAACATCTTATTGACTAGTCGTTGATACGTAGCCCCTGCATTTTTTAGTCCGAAGGGCATCACTTTATAACAATAAATACCTTGATTTATGATGAATGCCGTTTTCTCTTGGTCTTCCGGGTCCATGAGGATCTGATTGTAACCACTGAATGCATTCATGAAGGATAACATTTCGTGTCCCGCCGTTGCGTCGACCATGGCGCCGATGTGAGGAAGTGGGAAGGAGTCCTTGGGACATGCTTTGTTAAGGTCGGTGAAGTCGATGCAGACTCTCCACTTTCCGTTCTTCTTTTGGACTACAACCACGTTGGCTAGCCAATCGGGGTAGTCGACTTCTCTTATCTTTCCTGTTTCTAGTAGGCTTCTGACTTCGTCGTCGATGATCTTATTCCGCTCGGGGGAGAATTTCTTGCGCTTTTGCTTCACAGGAGGGTGAGATGGATCTACATTTAATTTATGAGTAATAACGTTTGTAGATATCCCGACCATGTCTTCATGTGACCACGCGAAGCAGTCAACATTAGACCGAAGGAAATCCAATATTTGTTGCCTGGTCGAGTCATCCAGATCCGACCCGACCCTTACCGTTTGGTTTGGCTTTGAAGGATCTAGTGCAATCTCATCGAGCTTTTCCATCTCTGGTTTGATGTATCGACTAGGTCCTTCGTTGAACTGTAATTGCTATGCGATCTTTGGTTCGACCGTGCTTTTCATGGAGGTGACATAGCATTCTTTGGTCGCCCTTGATCTCTTGAACTCCCCACTTGGTAGGGAACTTGATGGTCCGATGGTACGTTGAGGATACCGCCTTCATTGCATGTATCCAAGGCCTGCCAAGAATGCAGTTGTAGAGGGATGGACAGTTTAGGACTAGGAATTTTACTTGTTGGTTTACTCCTCCGGCGTATGTCGTGAGGACGATTTCGCCGATAGTGTGCTTGACTTTGTCGCTGAACCCAACTAGTGGAGTCGATTTCTTGAGAAGATCATTGTTTTGGGGCGAAAGGATCGGACGACCTAAATCGCCTTAGACGGGGTAACTAGTCGATCGAGTGATAGAGAATAATCCAAACCAAGCAGATAATTGACAAGCAAATGATAAATGTAGAATAGTGAGATGATTTTATTAGATAATGTATTGATCGGATCGAATCGAGATACAACTTATCATAATTTAGACCGAGTGGTCGTGTAGGACTCGACCGATGACTTTTAGGTGGCGACCGGTGGAGAGTAAGCGCAGATGATTGCTAGAGAGCTAAACGGGCAGCGTAAGTGTTGTTCTGATTCGTTTGTGAGTCAGGATGCTTGTGTTTCTAGCGTTAATGTGTTCGTATCCTCTTATCTTCTTCGTCGTCCAAATATGGTAAGTTCTTTTACATTGTGACCGTTGTGTTTTTCTAATATCTTCGTCTTCAATGCCGGGAGCAATGGCAAGGATTATGCCATTTAATTGCTGCAATTATAGTGGTTTGAATGCTGTGGACGTTGCGTGATCTGGGCATTAAATGTATGGCGAGATTCTCGCGATCCTGTCGGAGGGCATTCGACCAGAGAAGCCTTGTCGCCTCCTCTGGGCCTTCTCCTTTGTTCTTCCGATCTGCAATGGGCTTGGGTTCGGTTCACTTGATCCATCTTCTCTGGGGATGCCAGGCCCAACAATCATCTTCACCCAGACCCATCCCTTTGAGGGCGTCGAAGGTCAAGAGGTTGGTCGAACTTCCTGTATCGATTAGTACTCTACATATCAAATAGTTTCCAATGGACAAAGAGATTACTAGACCGTCATGATGATCTCCTGACTTGTCAATGTCAGATTCGTCAAAGGTGACCGTTGGGAGGTTATAGACCCTGGGTCGTCTGAATTCTGGTATCTCGAGCCCGTTCCCTTTGCTTTCTCTTGCGTGCCTTTTCGCCGCGGAGTACGTGTTTCCACATACATCCGAGCCTCCTGAAATAGTATTGATGACTTTGTATGGATAGAAGACGGGGGTTTATCGTGCTTTAGTTGATCTCGTCGTTCCATGGTTGCCTTAGCTCGCTCCGAGATCACATCGCGCAAGAGACCTTGCGCGAGTAACCTAGCGACCTCTTTGCGTAACGCGATGCATTCATCCGTCGAATGACCGTGGTCACCATGGAATTCACACCACCTGTTCATGTCCTTCTTGACATCCGGCTTGTCGTTCTTTCGGGGCCAGCTTACTTCTTTTTCATATTTGTCGAAACTCTTGACGAGTTCCGACACAGAAATGTTGAAGTTGTAAGATTGAACCCTGGGGGGCAGCGTCAGACCGTCTTTCCAGTCTTGAGACCTGTCTTGGAAGGAATTTACCTGAATTTGCTCGTTCCGACCACGAGGGTATGGATGATGGTGATCAGCGCTACTTTGTAGGGTGTAACTAGGGGTTGTTATCGGAGTTTTGGGTACCATTTGGAGATGATTAGAGCACAATTGTGGAGAATGGAGTTGAGGAGTAGATGTGCAAATATGGTGGTTTGGAGAAGCTTAAATGAAGATATATTGAAGAAAGAAGGAAACCACCCAAGAAGACGAAGAAGTAGAACCAAGCGGGTCTATGAAGATCCGCGATCGCGGAAGTGCCGCCGCGGGCGCGGATGGTCGCGGAAGTGCAAGGCTTCTGGTCGCGGTTAATTCGAGAGCATCAGGGTATTTTCCGCGATCGCGGAAATTCTTCCGCGGTCGCGGAAATCTGCATCAACGCATCCGAAGAGTTTTTCCAAAGATTTTATTTATTCCCTTTTCTTTCATTCCATTTATTTTATTTCCTTCTAAGATTAGACTTGTTATCTTTTTAGCATTAGGTTTGGTTTTTAGGTTATTTAACCTAATTTCCATAACAGCCTTTGAGGATTCAGTTTTTCATTCTACGTTCAATTTTCCTTTGGAGTTTTATTGTTTTCAAGACTATGAAGAACTAAGCACCCTTTGCTTAGTCTGACAATTGAAGCCTTCATTTGATTCATGATTATGAGGTTATAACTCTATTTTCCTATTTCTTTGGATTATATCTTTTCTCTTGAGCATATTCTTATTGATTCTTATTGATTTGACTGGATTGATCACCTAGTTGATATTAGTAATTGTCTATTGCTAGGGTTTGGATATTTCGAGTTGAAATCCCTTATCTTGTGTAGCATCCATGATATTCTAGGACTAGTTTATTATGAAAGAGAATTGATTATGTGTTAAATGCTACGAAAGATCGGTGTTGCATGTATCCTGGTTAATTCCTATGCTCTATGCTGCTATTGTTCTAAATCTTGATAGTTTCTCGTGCGTTCGATAGTAAGGGTTGCCAGGACTAGTTGGACTAGTAACTAATTCAGAATAGGGACAGGAATAATGAAAGGAAGGAATAGAGATAACCTAGGACCAATCAATCGAATGAATGGTGGATATTTGTTTGGCTAAGTGTTTTTCCCCAATTGATTACAACCCTTTGTTTTGTTTACTTTGCTTTGTTTACTTGAAATTCAATCAATCAACCAACCAATCCCCCCCCTTGGTTATTTTGACACACTAATTTTCATTAAGAAAGACAACTCCTCCCTGTGGGATTCGACCCTTTCTTGCCTATTCTACTAGTTTAGGTTGTTAAGGATTTTACTTTGATTGGGCACACGACTTTAGCCCCTTGTCAAATTGGCGCCGTTGCCGGGGAGGCAAGTTTGAGTTTTCTTTGTGTGTGTTTGTGTGCCAATTTTTGTGTGGACCTATCTTATGGTCCACACCCGTGCTACTGATTCCCCTCTTCTTGTTTGTGATTCAGAGATTGAGAGGACGCTCTCTAGGAGCCGCAGAGTAAACATATCTTTGGTCTTTGATAACCCAACTTTTGAGATGGCTAACGAAGCACCCACGTTGAGGCATCTGACTGCCCCTAACCTGCAACAACAATCGTTGGCTGTGCAGTTCCCTAAGCTGGCTGACGGCGTCAACTTCAAGCTCAAGTCAGGGTTGATCCACCTACTCCCTCACTTCCATGGGATGAGTGGTGAAGACCCCAATAAGCATCTGTCGGATTTTCATGCCGTCTATACCAGCATGAAGCCCAAAGGTGTGACTGAAGACCAGATCAAGCTGAGGGCCTTTCCTTTCTCTTTGAAGGATTCGGCCAATGACTGGTTCTACTACTTGACCCCAGGGAGCATCGACACGTAGGCCAAGATGAAGAAGGCCTTCCTGGAGAAGTAGTTCCCTGCAACTAAGCTCAACAACCTAAAGAGGAGCATAAGCAACATTGAACAACAAGCTGCCGAGTTGTTGTATGAATACTACGAGAGGTTCAAGAGGCTAATCTCTAGTTGCCCCTACCACGGATACTCGGACCAGGACCTCGTACTTTATTTGTACGGAGGTCTTCTTGATGACGATCGTCGGATGGTGAACGCTGCCTGTGGAGGGAACATCTTAAACAAGACTCCAGCTAAGGCGTATGAGGTTTTCTTTGAGCTATCTGAGGTCTCAAGACAGTTCAGTAAGAGGGCGGGCGCCCAATCAGTGAGAGCTGCAGACTCTCAGCCAAATTCCACTCTACTCTCTGAGATGGATGAGATGAAGGAGATGATGAGGAGGTACATGTTGAAGGGTGGCCAGCAGCAAGTCAAATCATGTGGGATATGCTATGACACGACGCATCCAACCGATGCATGTCCCACGCTGCAGGAGCCCACTGCTGAGGTGAATGCCATTGGAGGGTTCGGACCTCAAAGGCCAAGATATGACCCGTACTCCAACACGTACAATCCAGGGTGGAGAGATCACCCCAATCTGAGATACGGGAATCAGCAGAGTACTTCTCAGGGCCAGGAGAATCAAGAGTATCCACAAAGGCCACCACAATTCCTACCACGCCCGCATCAATTCCAACAGCCTGGGGGTCAACAACAGCAATTTCGAGCTCCATATGACCAAAGACCCCAAGGCCAAAGCTCAAGTTCATCCCTTGCTCAGAGCGTGTCAAACCATGAAGACATAATAAAAAAACTAACAACGGTGGCAAACACTACGTCCAATCAATTCAGGCATTGACCAAGCATCAGGAGGCCCTCGCTCAGACCGTAGCAACGTTGGGCAATACTATGGTCCATCAAAATCAAGTATTCAGAACTTGGAGCAGCAAGTGGGGCAGATCTCCATTGCAGTGAGCAGACTGGAAGCCCGAGACTCGGGCAAACTACCATCTCAAACGGTAGTCAACCCAAGGGAGAATGTATGCGCCATGACGCTGAGGAGCGGAGTCCAAGTGGAGGAAACCCGAGCACAATAGAAAGTAATCCGCGACCGCGGGACAGACGGCCGCGATTGCGGATTGCGTACTGGCAAAGAGGAGCACGAAATCGACGCTTTTCCGCGACCGCGAACAGAATTCCGCGATCGCGGAAAAATCCATTCTGAAGACCTGTTCGAGAGTAATCCGCGACCATGGACGGAATTCCGCGATCGCGGAAAACTCACTGGAGACGAGGAGTTGTTCAAAGACAATCCGCGACCGCGGACATATATCCGCGATCGCGGAAACGCCTCTGGTGTTCCAGTTTCTCTCGAAGATGCCTACGATGGATAAGTGCGACCCAATTTCCCTCCGCTCAACATACTGAAGCCTCCCGCTCCCTTTCCCGAAGCTCTAAAGGACACAAGGAGGCCGGCGAATAATAAGGAATTGTTCGAAACCTTCAACAACTGTGAGGTAAATGTTCCTTTACTCAAGCTGGTTAATAGCATCCCTCGTTATGCTAAATTCTTGAAGGAGCTATGCACGATAAAGAGGAAGAAGGTGGTAAAGGAGAAGAGAAAGGTCCAGGTCAGTGAGAATGTTTCCGCTATGCTGCAAAAGTGGTTACCAAAGAAGGCCAGTGATCTGGGCATGTTCACTATTCCCTACAAGATTGGGGGCACCTTGTTCGACAAGGCCATGCTTGATTTGGGTGCCTCCATTAATGTGCTGCCTCTCTTGTTGTATGAGTCTTTGGAGGTCGGGCCATTAGAGAAGATGAGGATTGTAATCCAGCTAGCGGACAATTCCTATGTCTACCCCAAAGGAGTAGTGCATGACGTGATGGTAGAGGTTGACAAATTGCTCTTCCCTGTGGACTTCTTTGTGATGGATACGGGGCATGACAAGAATGCAGCCCCCGTGATGCTAGAAAGGCCGTTTATGAACACGACAGGTACAAAGATTGATGTGAGAAGCGGTTCGCTCACAATGGAATTTTACGAGGTGAGGGTCGGATTCAGCATAGACGATACGAAGCGACACCCTCCGGATGGAAACCCCGAGTGCTCAATTAATGTGAGCAACCCAAGTTGATATGGGAGAGTACCAGGTCGAGCCATGACAATAACTAAGGCGTTGTCCGGGAGGCAACCCGAGGTATGTATTTCTTTCCTGTCTTTTCATCCCATGTTTTTAGTTGTTAGTGTGTTATTTTTGTTCTTGTTTTTGTTTTTGCATTAGACTAACCTGCAGGAAGGAGGCCCGAGGCCAAATTGAAGAGGTGAAAGATGCACCAGCAACATTTCCGCGGTCGCGGAAATCCCACGGTAAGTCTCCTATTTCCCTGCTCAAAAAAAAAAGAAAAAAAAGTTTGGCGTTTTTCCGCGATCGCGACTTTATTTCCGCGATCGCAGCCCAGCTGTCTTCGTATTATTCTGAGAAACGGTGCGCATCATGATGCCAAGGAGGAGACATTAGCTCGACATTTGTATTTGGCACCGATGATGGCCCGACATTCGATAGCTGGCGAGGAGGAACACCGGAGCCCACACCACGATTACATCTGGGCTCTATTTTTGTGTTCATTGAAGGCCATGCAACCCCGATTCTTTTATGTACCACTACACCTTATAGTGGATTCCTTTTGGTTGCATGGTGGAGTTTGTTTGAAGACCGGCTGATCAGCGCTACTTTGTAGTGCATATCTAGGAGGTGTTACCGGTGTTTTGGGTACCATTTGGATATGTTTAGAGCGTAATTATGAAGTATGGAGTTGAGGAGAAGAAGTGTAGATATGGTGGTTTGGAGAAGCTTAAATGAAGATTTAGAAGATGAAGAGAAGAAACCACATAGAAGACAAAAGAAGGCTGAAGAAAGAAGCCAAAAGAGAGCTACAAAGCCAAATCCGCGATCGCGGGGCTGAGGCCGCGGTCGCGGGAATCAACGAAAGACGGGAGAAGAAGATCGCAAGAATCCGCGATCACGGGCGAGCAAGGCCTGGTCGCGGAAAAGTCGAGAGCAAATTTCTATTTTCCGCGATCGCGGAAATTATGCCGCGGTCGCGGAAATTATGCCGCGGTCGTGGAAATCTACATCAGGCAGCCGCGAGGAGTTTCGTCCGGAGATTTCGTTTTTACTTTATTTCCCTTTTTTCTTATTTCTTTTATTTCGACTTTATTCTTATTTACTTTTATTGTTATTTTCTATCTTTTAGCTTTAGGTTTAGCTAGGTTTTCTATTTAACCTAGTTTTCCTAGCATCAAGTTATCATCTAGAATATCGTTCAGCATTGTTTCCCTTTGAATTATGAAGAACTAAGCATCCTTTTCTTAGTCCGAAAATTGAAGCCTTCATTTGATTCATGATTGTGAGGTTATAACTCTATTTCCTATTCCTTTGGATTATATCTTTTCTCTTGAGCTTATTCCTATTGATTATTATTGATTTGACTGGATTGATCACCTAGTTGATATTAGTAATTGTCTATTGCTAGGGTTTGGATATTTTGAGTTGAAATCCCTTATCTTGTGTAGCAACCATGATATTCTAGGACTAGTTGGACTAGTTTATTATGAAAGAGAATTGATTATGTGTTAAATGCTGCGAAAGATCGGTGTTGCATGTATCCTGGTTAATTCCTATGCTCTATGTTGTTGTTGTTCTAAATCTTGATAGTTTCTCGTGTGTTCAATAGTAAGGGTTGCCAGGCCGAGTTGGACTGGTGACTATTTCAGAATAGGGACAAGAATAATAAAAGGAAGGAATAGAGATAACCTAGGATCGATCTATCAAATGAATGGTGGATATTTGTTTGGCTAAGTATTTTTCCCTAATTGATTACAAACTCTTTGCTTTGTTTGTTTTGTTTACTTGTTTGACCACAATCAACCTCAAAACCCCCCTTGTTACCATTGCATGCGACTTGACATAAAGAAAGACAACTCCTCCCTGTGGGATTCGACCCTTGTTTGCCTATTCTACAAGTTTAGGTTTATTTAAGATTATTTTGATTAGGCGATACGACTTTAGCCCCGATCAAATTGGCGCCGTTGCCGGGGAGGCAAATTTTTTTGTGTGTGTGTGTTTGTGTGCTAAATTTTTGTGTGGACCTATCTTATGGTCAACTCCCGTGCTACTAACTCTCCACTTTTAGCTTTGGATACAGAAATTGAGAGAACACTCTCCTTGAGCCGTAGAGTAAACATATATTTAGTCTTTGACAACCCAACTTTTGAGATGGCTGACGAATAACAGACGCTGAGGCAGCTGACGGCCCTAAACCTGCAACAGCAATCGCTGGTTGTGCAGTTTCCTAAGCTGGCAGATGGAGTTAATTTCAAGCTGAAGTCCGGATTAATCCACCTACTCCCCCACTTCCATGGGATGAGTGGAGAAGACCCCAACAAAAATCTGGTTGAGTTTCATTCCGTCTGTACCAGCATGAAGCCAAAGGGCGTGACTGAGGACCAGATCAAGCTGATGGCCTTTCCTTTTTCGCTAAAGGATGCGGCCAATGATTGGTTCTACTATTTGCCTCCAGGAAGCATTGACACATGGGCCAAGATGACAAAGGCCTTCCTGGAGAAGTACTTTCCCGCGACCAAGCTCAACAGCCTGAAGAGGAGCATAATCAACATTGAACAGCAGGCTGTTGAATCGTTGTACGAGTACTACGAGAGGTTCAAGAGGCTGACTTCTAGCTTCCCTTACCATGGGTATTCAGAACAAGACCTCGTACTTTATTTGTACGGAGGACTTCTTGACGAGGAGCATCGAACAGTGAATGCAACCTGTGGAGGAAATATTTTGAACAAGATGCCTGCTGCAGCTTTTGAGATATTCTTTGAGCTATCTGAGGACTCAAGACAGTTCAGCAAGAGGACGGGCGCCCAATCAGTGAGAGTTGCAGAATCTCAGCCAAATTCCACTCTACTCTCTGAGATGGCTGAGATGAAGGAGATGATGAGGAGGTACATGATGAAGGGTGGCCAGCAGCAGGTCAAGTCATGTGGGATATACCAATACACGATGCATCCAACCGATGCATGTCCCACGCTGTAGGAGCCCACTGCTGAGGTGAATGCTATTGGAGGATACGGCCCTTCAAGGCCAAGATATGACCCGTACTCCAACACTTACAATCCAGGGTGGAGAGATCACCCCAATCTGAGATACGTGAATCAACAGAGTAATCCTCAAGGCTAGGACAATTAGGAATATCAACAGAGGCCACCACAGTTCCTACAACGCCCACAATAATACTAGCAGCCTGGGGGTCAACAACAACAATTTCGAGCTCCATATGACCAAAGACCCCAAGGCTAGAGCTCTAGTTCATCTATGTCCAGCGTGACATGATCAAGGCCCTCACCCAGGGCCTAACCATAATATCTGGCACTGTAACAATGTTGGCAAGCACCACAGCCCAACAAATTCAAGCGGTGATCAAGCACCAGGAGACTTTCGCTCAGACTATGGTCCAACAGAATCAGGAGATGCGGTCAAGTATACAGAACTTGGAGAAGCAAGTGGGGCAAATCTCCATCGCAGTGAGTAGACTGGAAGCCCGGGACTCAGGCAAGCTACCATCTCAAACGGTAGTCAACCCGAGGGAGAATGTTTGCGCCATGACGCTAAGGAGCGTAGCAGAACTAGAAGCCAGTCGAGCACAACATAGAGGAATCCACGACCGCGGAGAAAGAAGTCGCGACCGCGGATTGGCTACGGGCGAAGAGGAACAAGAAATTGACGCTTTTCCGCGACCGTAGACAGAATTCCGCGATTGCAGAAAAATCCCCTCTGAAGAACTGTTTGAGAGCAATCCGCGACCGCAGACGGAATTTCGCGATCGCGGAAAAATCGCTGAAGACGAGGCACTGTTCGAGAATATTCCGAAACCGCGAACACAAAACCGCGATCGCGGAAACGCCCATGCAGCTCCAGTTCCTCTCGACGAAGCCCGCGATGGATATGTGCGGCCCAATTTCCCTCCGCTCAACACATTAAAGCCTCCCGCACCCTTTCCCGAGGCTGTGAAGGACACTCGAAGGCAGGAGAATAATAAGGAGCTGTTTGAGACCTTCAACAACTGTGAGGTAAATATTCCTTTACTCAAGCTGGTAAATAGCATCCCTCGTTATGCTAAATTCTTGAAGGAGCTGTGCACAATAAAGAGGAAAAAGGCTGTGAAAGAAAAGAAGAAGGTCCAGGTGAACGAGAATGTATCCGCTATGCTGCAAAAGCGGTTACCTAAGAAGGCCAGTGATCCGGGCATGTTCACTATTCCCTGCAAGGTTGTGGGCACCATGTTCGACAAAGCTTTGCTAGATTTGGGTGCCTCTATCAACGTTTTGCCTCTCTCATTGTATGAGTCTCTGGAAGTGGGGCCATTGGAGAAGACGGGGATTGTGATCCAGCTGGCGGACAATTCCTATGTCTACCCCAAAGGAGTGGTGCAGGACGTGCTGGTCGAAGTGGACAAGTTGATATTCCCTGCAGACTTCTTTGTGATGGATACAGGGCAGGATAAGGACGCAGCCCCTGTAATGCTAGGGAGGCCATTTATGAACACGGCAGGAACCAAGATTGATATGAGCAGCAGTTCGCTCACAATGGAATTCGACGGGGTGAGGGTCGGATTCAACACCGATGATTCAAAATGACACCCTCAGGATGGAAACCCCGAGTGCCCAATCGATGTGAGCAACCCAAGTTAAGGTGGAGGAGTACCAAGTCGAGCCACGACAATAACTAAGGCGCTGTCCGGGAGGCAACCCGAGGTATGTAATTCTTTTCTTGTCTTTCTATTTCATGTCTTTAATTGTTTTTGTGTTAGTTGTTTTTGTTTTTGTTTTTGCATTAGACTAACCTGCAGGAAGGAGACCCGGAGCCAAATTGAAGAAGGTGAACTACGCACCAGAGTCTTTTCTGCGGGCACGGAATTTTTTTTCGCGATCGTGGAAAAGTTAATGTAAGTCTCCTCATCCCTGCTCGAAAAAAAAATTCAAAAAAAAAAGAAAAAAAAAAGAGTTCTACCGAAGGCCAGTTGTCCGAGTTCTACTACGAGAGACGGTGTGCATCATGCTGCCAAGGAGGAGACATTAGCCCCATATTTTTTATTTGGCAACGATAATGGCCCTATTTTCGACAGCTGAGAATGAGGAACACTAGAGCCCCCACCACGATTACATCTGGGCTCCACCATGTGTTCGTTGAAGGCCGTGTAGCCCCGACTTCTTTGCTATTCCACTACACCTTACAGTGGATTTACTTGGTTGCACGGTGGAGTTTAATAGAGGAGGATGCCGCAACACCAGCGACATGCGCTTTCATTGTTTTACCGCCAGCAACAACTTACGTGTCCAAGCCAACTCGGCGACGGTTCTGAGTACCTTTCCGCTTTTCCATGTGCTTCATTTTTTTTGTCTTTCATTACATTGAGGACAATGCAATGTTTAAGCATGGGAGAGTGTTATATATTTTCTAGTCGTTGAGGAGAAAACAAAAAAAAAAGAGAAATAAAGAAAAAGAAAGAGCCAAAAATACGAAAAAAGGCAAAAAATAGAAATCCTGGGATAAGTCAAAAACCCGAGAGGGCGGCTTAGGTAATAAACAGGTGGCTTGGACCAGCATTAGGCTAGGGTAATAATTGGTCAAGAGTGATGTGAGTTTTATGTGAGCCCATCTGATGAAAAATGAAATGAATGGCTTGGTGAAAACCCGAAAGGGCGCCTTGACAAAATGAGTGAAACGAAGAAGAGTGATTTTTAGGAATCATCATTTTACCTGGCGTGGTGACATAAGAAGAGGTGATATAAGGAGGATTCGGGTAGGTCACTCTGTGAGGCATAAGAAGATAGATGGAGGCTAGGATTAGATTGTTATTCACTCTTTGGTGTTCGGGATAAGCTTGGGGGAAGTACTCTGCTTTCCTTTTAGCTTGATTGGTGTTGTGTTATGTGTTGTGTTGTGTTGAGCTTATTGTATTGGTGCCTTGGAGTTTCATGTTTAGGTGCAATTCTTAGTGGAGAGAGTTTTGCTATGCTTCCTAAGACCTTGGGGATTTGATTTGAGGAGTAGGTTTACATTAGCTTACTCGAGGACGAGCAAGGTTTAAGCATGAGGGAACTTGATCAGCGCTACTTTGTAGTGCATATCTAGGAGGTGTTATCGGTGTTTTGGGTACCATTTGGATATGTTTAGAGCGTAATTATGAAGTATGGAGTTGAGGAGAAGAAGTGTAGATATGGTGGTTTGGAGAAGCTTAAATGAAGATTTAGAAGATGAAGAGAAGAAACCACATAGAAGACGAAGGAAGGCTGAAGAAAGAAGCCAAAAGAGAGCTACAGAGCCAAATCCGCGATCGCGGGGCTGAGGCCGCGGTCGCGGGAATCAACGAAAGACGGGAGAAGAAGATCGCGAGAATCCGCGATCGCGGGAGAGCAAGGCCTGGTTGCGGAAAAGTCGAAGAAAGTCGAGAGCAAATTTCTATTTTCCGCGATCGCGGAAATTATGCCGCAGTTGCGGAAATCTACATCAGGCAGCCGCGAGGAGTTTCGTCCGGAGATTTCGTTTTTACTTTATTTCCCTTTTTTCTTATTTCTTTTATTCCGACTTTATTCTTATTTCCTTTTATTGTTATTTTCTATCTTTTAGCTTTAGGTTTAGCTAGGTTTTCTATTTAACCTAGTTTTCCTAGCATCAAGTTATCATCTAGAATATCGTTCAGCATTGTTTCCCTTTGAATTATGAAGAACTAAGCATCCTTTTCTTAGTTCGACAATTGAAGCCTTCATTTGATTCATGATTGTGAGGTTATAACTCTATTTCCTATTCCTTTGGATTATATCTTTTCTCTTGAGCTTATTCCTATTGATTATTATTGATTTGACTGGATTGATCACCTAGTTGATATTAGTAATTGTCTATTGCTAGGGTTTGGATATTTTGAGTTGAAATCCCTTATCTTGTGTAGCAACCATGATATTCTAGGACTAGTTGGACTAGTTTATTATGAAAGAGAATTGATTATGTGTTAAATGCTGCGAAAGATCGGTGTTGCATGTATCCCGGTTAATTCCTATGCTCTATGCTGCTGTTGTTCTAAATCTTGATAGTTTCTCGTGCGTTCAATAGTAAGGGTTGCCAAGCCGAGTTGGACTGGTGACTATTTCATAATAGGGACAAGAATAATAAAAGGAAGGAATAGAGATAACCTAGGATCGATCTATCAAATGAATGGTGGATATTTGTTTGGCTAAGTGTTTTTCCCTAATTGATTACAAACTCTTTGCTTTGTTTGTTTTGTTTACTTGTTTGACCACAATCAACCTCAAAACCCCCCTTGTTACCATTGCATGCGACTTGACATAAAGAAAGACAACTCCTCCCTGTGGGATTCGACCCTTGCTTGCCTATTCTACTAGTTTAGGTTTGTTTAGGATTATTTTGATTAGGCGATACGACTTTAGCCCCGATCACCGGCATAACACCAGTGACTTGTGCTTACATTGATTTACCGCCAACAACATCTTCAGTGTCCAAGCCAACTCTTCGGCGGTTGTGAGTACTTTCCGCTTTTCCGCGTGCTTCATTCTTTTTTGTCTTTCATTACATTGAGGACAATGCAATGTTTAAGCATGGGGGAGTGTTCTATACTTGCTAGTCGTTGAGGACATAAAGAAAAAGAAAAAGTCAAAAGATGAAAAAGGCAAAAATAGAAATCCTGGGATAAGTCGAAAACCCGAGAGGGCGGCTTAGGCAATAAGCAGGTGGCTTGGACCAGCATTAGGCTGGGGTAATAATTGGTCAAGAGTGATGTGAGTTTATATGAGCCCATCTATTGAAAAATGAAATGAGTGGCTTGGTGAAAACCCGAAAGGGCGCCTTGGCAAAATAAGTGAAAAGAAGAAGAGTGATTTTTAGGAATCATCATTTTACCTGGCGTGGTGACACAAGAAGAGGTGATATAAGGAGGATTCAGATAGGTCACTCTGGGAGGTATAAGAAGATAGATGGAGGCTAGGATTAGATGTATTTTCACTCTATGGTGTTCGGGTTAAGCTTGGGGGAAGTACTCTGCTTTCCTTTAAGCTTGGATGTTGTATGTTTGTATTGTGCGTATTATGTAGGTGCCTTGGAGATTCATGTTTAGGTACAATTCTTAGTGGAGATGGTTTTTCTATGCTTCTTGAGACCTTGGGGATTTGATTGGAGGAGTAGGTTTATTTTAGCTTACTCGAGGACGAACAAGGTTTAAGCATGGGGGAATTTGATCAGCGCTACTTTGTAGGGTGTAACAAGGGGTTGTTATCAGAGTTTTGGGTACCATTTGGAGATGATTAGAGCATAATTGCAGAGAATGGAGTTGAGGAGTAGATGTGAAAATATGGTGGTTTGGAGAAGCTTAAATGAAGATATATTGAAGAAAGAAGGAAGCCACCCAAGAAAACGAAGAAGTAGAACCAAGCGGGTCTATCCGCGATCGCGGAAGTGCCGCCGCGGGCGCGGATGGTCGCGGAAGTGCAAGGCTTCTGGTCGCGGTTAATTCGAGAGCATCAGGGTATTTTCCGCGATCGCGGAAATTCTTCCACGGTCGCGGAAATCTGCATCAGCGCGTCCGAAGAGTTTTTCCGAAGATTTTATTTATTCCTTTCTCTTTCATTCCGTTTATTTTATTTCCTTCTAAGATTAGACTTGTTATCTTTTTAGCATTAGGTTTGATTTTTAGGTTATTTAACCTAATTTCCATAACAGCCTTTGAGGATTCAGTTTTTCATTCTACGTTCAATTTTCCTTTGGAGTTTTATTGTTTTCAAGACTATGAAGAACTAAGCACCCTTTTCTTAGTCCGACAATTGAAGCCTTCATTTGATTCATGATTGTGAGGTTATAACTCTATTTTCCTATTCCTTTGGATTATATCTTTTCTCTTGAGCATATTCTTATTGATTTGACTGGATTGATCACCTAGTTGATATTAGTAATTGTCTATTGCTAGGGTTTGGATATTTCGAGTTGAAATCCCTTGTCTTGTGTAGCATCCATGATATTCTAGGACTAGTTGGACTAGTTTATTATGAAAGAGAATTGATTATGTGTTAAATGCTGCGAAAGATCGGTGTTGCATGTATCTTGGTTAATTCCTATGCTCTATGCTGCTATTGTTCTAAATCTTGATAGTTTCTCGTGCGTTCGATAGTAAGGGTTGCCAGGACTAGTTGGACTAGTAACTATTTCAGAATAGGGACAGGAATAATCAAAGGAAGGAATTGAGATAACCTAGGACGAATCAATCGAATGAATGGTGGATATTTGTTTGGCTAAGTGTTTTTCCCCAATTGATTACAACCCTTTGTTTTGTTTACTTTGATTTGTTTACTTGAAATTCATTCAATCAACCAATCCCCCTTTTGTTACTTTGACACACTAATTTGCATTAAGGAAGACAACTCCTCCCTGTGGGATTCGACCCTTGCTTGCCTATTCTACTAGTTTAGGTTGTTAAGGATTTTACTTTGATTGGACACACGACTTTAGCCCCTTGTCAGATGGCGTCTGTCTCGGCGATTGACGAAAGAGGATTTGTGATTGGAGTGGTCGGGCCCATGGGATGCCTTTCGTGATTCGCGATCTTTTTCCAAGCGCACCTCAGCCATGGTTTTGGCTTGGACATCTTTGAAGCTTCTGCACAGGTACTTGGTGATTTCGTTATAGAGATTGATGTCTTTGATCAAACCTTGTCTGAAGGCTTCGATGGAGGTGGTGACGTCGTAATAGGGGATCACGACCTTTTCCTTGTTGTACCTGTTAAGATAGCTTCGGAGAGGTTCGTTATACCTTTGGGTGATTCGGTAGAGATCGCTTGAATGCCTTTCAAGTCTCCGACTGCTAGCGAATTGGACTTTAAAGGAATTGACCAGATCTGCGAACGAGGTGATTGTGCCCTGAGGTAAACGCATAAACCAGGTTAGTACATGACCCGCAAGAGTAGTGCCAAAGGTTTTGCACATGACAGCCTCGCGGCCCTCCCTTGGAATAGATACAGTCATTAATTTTTGTTTATAGAGAGAGATATGATCATTCGAATCATTGGTGTCGTCGGAAGTCGTCATGCTAGGAAGGTTGAACTTCTCAGGGATCTCGACTCTGGCGATTTCTTTGGTGAACGGAGATTCTTCATATCCGTCCGATGCTTCTTTCTCGATCGGCTGCGGAACTCCAGGAATTCTAGCGATGCAATCGTCGAGCGCCTTCATATGCTGACTAAGCGTATGTTGGACGAGAGCCAGGATATCGGGGGAATTGGTAACCTGTGGTTTGTCGACTCGGATTCCTGCTGACCCGATCGGTGTAGAGAAAGTAACATTATTAGTCGAAAATGGATTGACCAATAGAGTCCGAGATGTACCATCAATATATCCGGGACGTCGGACGCTTGGGGGAGTCAGCTTGATGCTATCCATGTTAAGACGTGTCTGGACGCTGCTATAGACGGGCACTTGTCTGGATCCAGAGACCATTGACTGTACCTGCGATCTAAGAGACTCATTTTCACGAGTTAGTTGTGCGATCTCGGCTTTGGATTGAGTGGACAGGGCAGCCAGAGCTTCGGTCTTCTGACGTTGTTGGGCGAGGTCATCTTGGAGGGTGGTCATTTTTTGGGCTAGCTCTTGGAGTTGGTTCAGAGTTGGATTTTCGGTTGTGTTTCCTTGAGCCTGGGAATCGTCTCCGGTGTGTGATCCCTCGACGTCGGTAGGTGGATTGACAGTCATGGTTGGAGAATTTTTGAGATGGTGATCGGCTAGTTGCCCCACGGTGGGCGCCGAATTGTTTTGGGGCAAAAAGATCAATTAACATAAATCGCCTTAGACGGGGTAACGAGTCGATCGAATAGAATACGATAAATCCAAACCAAATGAACAATAAACTATGTATGAAATAGAAGCGAGATTATGTGACGATATATCGATGATATTATAATAAGGATGAGACAAAGTATAGCTTATCCTCTAGGTGCAAGAGATCAGGTCTTGTCCGATCGACTAATCTAGCGTCCGATCTTTGGTGGTCGAGCGTTATTACCAAAAGAGCTAAACGTGAACAAGTAGGTTAGCAAGGTTTGTGAGAGTTGGGATAATGAGTATTTCCGTGTCCCTTTGTATCCCTTTCATGCCTTATTTATCGGATCCTTCTCTTCGTCGGTCTTGTTACCGTTACCATGAGATCTTTCACTTAAATCCTGAGCATAATCTTTGGGATCTTGTATTTAAGGAGGCCTCTAATTCGTATTTGAATTGGATGTTGTTTACTGAAGATCAAGCCGTTTATGGCTTGGGCGGAATTTTCGGGATCGGTTAGGCTTTGTGCATTGATGAGCATCCGACACTCTTGTTCAAACTCCTTGGCCCCTTTTTTAGGTGAGATGGCCCAATCTGTTAGGCAATGCATTATGGGCCCAACAACTTGTATGTTGGGTTATGGAGCCTGATGGACTGTACACCGCTAGCCCAGCTTTCAGCGATCCAACTTTGATGGATTCATGCACGAAATTGAGTTTGTGAGAAGTGAAGTTGACCATTGTTGCAACTTCAAGAAGTATGACAACGGCTACATCATATTGCTGCTATATGTTGATGACATGCTGATAGCAGGCTCTAGTGCTTGAGAAGTGAGCAAGTTGAAGAAGCAGTTGTCTGAACGGTTTGCAATGAAGGATCTGGGAGAGGCTAAGCAGATTTTGGGTATGCGGATTGATGGACATAGGAATGCTGGAAAGCTGTATCTGTCGTAGGCTGAGTGCATCAAGAAGGTCTTGAAGAGGTTCAATATGCAAGATGCTAAGCCAGATAAAGTCTATTTGGGTAGCCACTTCAAGCTATCTAATAGGGACCTGCCTAAGAGTGAAGAAGAACGTGTCCAGATGTAGAGGACTCCATACGCTTCAGCAATTGGCAGTTTGATGTATGCAATGGTGTGTACGAGGCCAAACATTGCTCATGCGGTGGGAGTAGTTAGTCGATTCATGGGCAATCCAGGGAAGGAGCATTGAGAAGCAGTGAAGTGGATCCTTATATACTTAAGGGGTACTATTGAGCAAGCCTTATGTTTTGAAGGCAAGAAAGTGGTGCTAGCAGGATGTGTTGATGTAGATTTGGCATCAAGTGATCTCGATAAGAGAAGAAGTACAACCGGGTATGTCTTTACATTGGGTGGTACTGCAGTCTCTTGGGCTTCTAAGTTGTAGAAAATCGTGGCTTTGTCTACTGCAGAAGCTGAGTATGTTGCAGTGACTGAGGCTAGTAAGGAGATGGTATGGTTGTAGAATTTCTTGCGTGAATTGGGGAAGGTGCATGGGGATAGGATTTTATACAGTGATAGTCAGAGTGCTGCTATTCACTTGGCTAAGAATCCAGCTTTTCACTCGAGGACTAAGCACATAGAGTTGAAGTATCACTACATACGCCATCTCTTGGAAGGAAAGTTTCTACAGCTGATGAAGGTTCGAGGAAGTGAGAATCCTGCAGACATGTTGACTAAGGTTGTGACCTTAGAGAAGTTGAAGCTCTGCATGGCTTCAACTGGCCTTGGTAATTGAGTTGAAGGCCTGTCACTACTACTGGATATGGGTTGATGATGAAGGTGAAGACGTTTATGATTGGAATCAATCTCCAGGTGGGAGATTATTGGGTTATGGAGCCTGATGGACTGTACACCGCTATCCCAGCTTTCAGCGATCCAACTTTGATGGATTCATGCATGAAATTGAGTTTGTGAGAAGTGAAGTTGACCATTGTTGCAACTTCAAGAAGTATGACAACGGCTACATCATATTGCTGCTATATGTTGATGACATGCTGATAGCAGGCTCTAGTGCTCGAGAAGTGAGCAAGTTGAAGAAGCAGTTGTCTGAACGGTTTTCTATGAAGGATCTGGGAGAGGCTAAGCAGATTTTGGGTATGCGGATTGATGGACATAGGAATGCTGGAAATCTGTATCTATCGCAGGCTGAGTACATCAAGAAGGTCTTGAAGAGGTTCAATATGCAAGATGCTAAGCCAGATAAAGTCTATTTGGGTAGCCACTTCAAGCTATCTAATAGGGACACGCCTAAGAGTGAAGAAGAACGTGTCCAGATGCAGAGGACTCCATACGCTTCAGCAATTGGCAGTTTGATGTATGCAATGTTGTGTATGAGGCCAAACATTGCTCATGCGGTGGGAGTAGTTAGTCGATTCATGGGCAATCCAGGGAAGGAGCATTGGGAAGCAGTGAAGTGGATCCTTATATACTTAAGGGGTACTATTGAGCAAGCCTTATGTTTTGAAGGCAAGAAAGTGGTGCTAACAGGATATGTTGATGTAGATTTGGCATCAAGTGATCTCGATAAGAGAAGAAGTACAACCGGGTATGTCTTTACATTAGGTGTTACTGCAGTCTCTTAGGCTTCTAAGTTGCAGAAAATCATGGCTTTGTCTACTGCAGAAGCTGAGTATGTTGCAGTGACTGAGGCTAGTAAGGAGATGGTATGGTTGCAGAATTTCTTGCGTGAATTGGGGAAGGTGCAGGGGGATAGGATTTTATACAGTGATAGTCAGAGTGCTATTCACTTGGCTAAGAATCCCTTTTTTCACTCGAGGACTAAGCACATAGAGTTAAAGCTCTGCATGGCGTGAATTGGGGTAGTGAGAATCCTGCAGAATTTCTTGCGTGAATTGGGGAAGGTGCAGGAAGATTCAAGGTAGTGAGAATCCTGCAGAAATGTTGACTAAGGTTGTGACCTTAGAGAAGTTGAAGCTCTGCATGGCTTCAATTGGCCTTGGTAATTGAGTTGAAGGCCTGACATTACTACCGGATATGGGTTGTTGTTAAAGGTGAAGACGAATATGATTGGAATCAGTCTCCATGTGGGAGATTGTTTAGGCTCGTCCGTACAATAGTGTAATGAGATTAATTAGGGTTTCGGTCTCTAGCTTAAATACCATGTTTAATTGTTGTAATCGTTATCACAATAATAAGAAAAATCCTGGCTTGGTAGTGTCCCAGACGTAATCATATTCTGTGACGAACTGGTAAACAATTCTCGTGTTCTTTGCTTCGTTTTTCTCTCGTTCTGTGTTCGAATCCTAACATTGTACATGTTCCTAGTACAGAATTGTTAATCTAGGATTAAAATTGTAATGTAAAGTACGAACAAGGTACAATATTTTAAAAAATCCTTGGGGTGTTTGAGATTGGAGAAGGAACACAGGTGTGCGTAACAAAGGAAGATGTGGAAACGCACGTGTGGGAGAATATATGAGCTCATAGGCATGGCGATTGGCGAGTGTCGGCACGGCGTATTATTTTTTACGGGGCCGGCTTTTGTTTCGCATGTTACAATTATTTTCTTGATATTTTGAGGTCGAAAGTTTTTTTTTCTTTTTTTTAAAGGAGGTCGAAGTTCTACTAAACATAATATTCACAACAGATCTCCCACAGATTTTTTCTTATGATAGTACAATTTTATCCGCTCGAATCAAATCATGTATGGCTTTCATAAATTAAAATAAAAGTAATTAGACTACATCATATATTTGTGTCTCTATCTGATAACAATATAAGCTATAATCTTTCAGTATTACTATGTATTTATTATTTATAATTATTAAAATAATTACTTCAAAATTTATAAACTTCTACGGGTCTCCAAAACCTTTTAGAATTGTCAAGTAAAACAGAAAGTATAAATCTAAGAGCTTGTTTTTATTATAAAAAAAAAACAACAAAACTGTATATTGATCGAAACAAGTATGCCTCAATAGTTGTTTCAGAATTTTAATTTATGCAAATTTATTCTAATACTCGGTGGCAGATGCACGAAAAAAGTGGAAGGAGGTTATAGAAGTTTTGTGGGGTTTTGACGGGATGGGGTTGTGCAGCGTGGGATTGAAGCCTTCGTCTATCATCTTAAACTTTTTGTTTTTAGAAGACAGTTAGGTCTTTACAAAAACTCGTGACCTCATCGTTTATCATCTTATAAATTTGTTAAACTTTAAAAGAAAAAAAGTATAAAATAATTTTTTTGTAAATAACGATTGTTTTTTTTAACATTATTTTGTCTATGACTCCCTTTACGATTGGGAGTTGTATTATGTTATGTCCGAATCAGATATTTTAAAGTGATTTTAATCACTAAATTAAATCATTTGAAAATCAATAACGAGAAGTAAAAAATTATAATCAAGACATGTATGAGTTAAGGCCCAATTGTAATGTTTGTGTCTTATCACTTATGTATAGAGTTGTCCAAATGTGGCCGATTCGTTTTATTGATCTGATTGATATGCACTTGAACCCAACCTACACTGATCAAACTTTAATAATTCAAAATTACTGAAATCGAATATGATCCGAGAATGTGTGAACTGAACCCGATCAACTTAAATCCGACTCGGTTAACAAGTAAATATGAAATATTAGTAAAATATTAAAATTAAATAAAATATAAATACTGTAATATATTTAAGTCTCCATAAAAATTCCCATTATACTATATCATTTTTCAAATTCATCATTTTATAAATTAATATAATATAAAAAAAAAAGAAAAAAAATATAATTTATTGTCCGCTAACACTGCATTATTCACCAACCAAGTAACAGACAAAGTAAAAAGAAAGATGGGCGTGCGGATTAGATTCCGTAAAGCGCGTATCTTTCCGGATAATTGTTGTCCGCAACCAAGTAACAGACAAAGTAAAAAAAAAAGATGGGCGTGCGAATTAATTTCCGTAAAGCGCGTATCTTTTGCATTTTTCACCATATAGTACTTCGAAGGGTATTCTACTGCACTGAGGGGGGGAAGGGTAATTGAACCCTTGTTTCCGACCATGCTAACATTGCATTATTGTTGTATGAGAATAAGTCAATTTATAAGGTGAAAATTAATAATGAAGGCGAATTAGCAAATAATGCCCTACTTTACTGATAGGATCGCAAAAATGCCTTATTTTACACAATTGCGCCATATATATAAGGCCGAAAAACCGCGCACTCCTTTTTTTTAACCTCGCACTCTATCTGGGCGGCACCTAGTGCAGCCCAGAAAACCCGATTTTCTTGGGCTGCACTAGGTGCCGTCCAAGATGGGTTCAAATTTATTTTTTATTAAAATTATGATTTAAATTGAATTTTTAAAAACTGGTTCAGTAGACCGGCTTATTGGGCAGCATATATTGCCGCCCACTAAGCCGGTTCACTGAACCGGTTTGTTGTAGGAAAAAGGGTTTATGGGCGGCACTATGTGCAGTCCAGAAAACCGGTTCACTAAACCCGGATTTTTGGGCGGCACATAGTGCAGCCTAGGGAGTGTACGACTGAAATTTAACGGTCAATTTGGGCTGCACATAGTGCCGCCCAGAATTATTCTGTGTGGTCATGTGGCCGGCTATATATATGGGAGATGTAATAATATACCACCATTGAAAGATACAACGGGAAAAAAAACTTCAAACCCATTGTAATTTTCCGACTATATATATGTCGTCGTCAAGCGATCCTTTTTGGAGGGGGTTGTCGGAGTCGTCTTCGAGCGCGCTCACGTCTCTAGATGATGAGGATGATTTTCAGTCGCTGATTTCTCCTCAGTACTTCAAGGTACGTAATATTTTTAATTTTTATTGTATAAAATGATTAGATATTAACTGTACTTAGTTTTTAAAATGTAGATTGTTTAGAAATAATGCATAATTTTTGTATATTAATTTGTATAAATTTAATTATTAATTAGTTTCTAATGTACTAATTTTTGTATATAAATAGGGTGATTCTAGTGATGATGAATTTTTAGCAATTGACTTCTCATCCCATTTTACTACTAATGAGATATTTCCGAGTATGGAGGGATTGAGGCAGTGGGAGCAAAAGGTCGGTTTTAGTCTTTCTATGGTGATCACTACTAAATCATCAAAGTCTAAAAAGATTGTTTTTCATTGTGAGAGATCCGGGTTACCTAGGTCCGGTAAGAAAAAGAAGTTAGTCGATGGTAAAAAGGTCAGTCCGATACGAGTGAATAAAGCTAGGTCAAAGAAGAAAGGTTGTCCCTTTTTGTTGCATGGTATTTTTAGGGAAGGAAATGCTATTAGAGATCCTGGGTGGACCATATCGGTTGTTAGAGGATGCCATAACCATATGCTTTCAACCACCTTGATTGGCCATGCATTTGCTTCCCGACTTACGATGGAGCAACGTAGAAAAGTGATGATTGATACTGCGGCGGGTGCAAGACCCAAGGTTATTTCTACACAGATTAGGAATGAATATACGGGTTCAACGGTATCGAGGAGGCAAGTGTACACTGTTAGGGCTAAGGAGAGGTTGAAATACCTGGGCAATCTGAATGTGACACAATGGTCATTGGGGTTTTTGAAGGACAAAGGCTATTTGTTGGACAGTGCTACTAAAATAAGGGAAGATGGGAAGGAGGTTTTGGCGTGCTTGTTTATTTCTCATCCAGACGCTCGACATTTGTTGTGCATGTTCCCTAATGTCGTCATCATGGATTCGACGTACAAAACCAATAGGTAAACCTTACTCGTTTTAGTATTATGAGTAGATAATGATATTTTTGGCGGGTTTAAAGTATTTTTTGTGTTGCATTTATAGGTACGGTATGCCACTGTTCCAGATTGTTGGGTTTACTTGCACCAACTTCACATATTGCATTGCTCTTGTGTTCATGGAAAGGGAGACGGCAAGCCACTATTCATGGGCATTGACACGATTGAAGTGGTTGTACGGGGGGAAAAGTCCCGTATGCATCATGTCTGATCGAGAGCTAGGACTGATCAAGGCTGCCAAAATGGTGTTTCCGAAGGTTCGACATCATTTGTGTCAGGTCCATGTAGACCGTAATGTGAAGGCATATGCTAAGTTGATGAAGATTGACGAGAAGAAATTCTCGGGAAGTGTTCGTCGGGTGATGAGGTCTCACACAAAGGAGGAGTATAGAGAGCGACTTGCTCACTTTAAGGAGATATGGAATGAAGGCCTTGTGAAATATGTCGAGGAAACTTGGTTTAAAGAACATAAGAAAAAGCTAGTTGCGGCATGGTGTGATGATGTTCTCCATTTTGCCACAAGAACATCAAACAGGTAACTTTCATACAAACATTTGCAATCAAATTGGGTTTTAAAATTCATTTAGTAAATTGTAAACGATTATATTATTTTCAGGGTTGAGGGTCAGCACTCTATGCTTAAGGACATGATTTAGACATCCGTTGGAGGGTTCGACACAATTGTGCAACACATCGACAACATGTTTGTTGATCAGCATCGGAAGATCCGATTTGAGATGACCAAGAACTGCACTGCCTTTCCCATGGAGATAGTAATTGGCCCTGAGTGGGTTAAGGTCTTCTTCAAGCGCCTCCTTGAAAAGTGCTCTGAGAAATGCTTGAGAATGTTGTATGCCCAAGCTGTGTTAGCAAAGGAGGGGAAAATTGGGGACAAATGTGATGATTTTTGGTGGAAGTCCATACTAGGACTGCCTTGCACAATTAAGGTCTATGTGGAGACGGGTTACCCGTTAGTGCCTGAAGAAGTTGATATTTTCTGGAAGCAGATCAGATGGGAAGGGGTGGATGCTAAAGATCTTGATATCGATGATGGTGTTGCAATCACAGCGGATAATGTCACGGTACAGGACTTCGTTGAAGAGTTCTTATGTCGGAAAGTTGATGGATTTCTGTTGAAGAAGATGGCGGATAAGTGGCGTGAGTCAACTGACCCTACATCGTGCCAGATTCAAGACCCGCCATGTGGTGAGACCAAGAAGGGGAGGCCTAGGATGAATGCGAGAAAGACCGACACCAAGAGGAATATGGGTTGGGACGAGCATGTGGATGCAAAAATGAAGAAGATGAAGGAGAAGCAGAAGATGAAGATGGAGGATGAGGAGCTGGGAGTGGAAGAGGAGGATGCGCCTGCAGAGAAAGAGACGACCAATGTGAAATCATCCATGGGATCAAGAGAATCTATGGGATCGAAAGGATGTCCTTCTACCGGACGACCTCGCAGTGGAGTTTCAACAGCAAAGGGGAGTGCCACTAAACCTGGAAAGTCAAAATCTGCTTCAAACAAGTCCAAATCGGGTTCAAGCAAGTCGTTAAAGTATCTCGGCTTCAACTGGGGGCACGAGAATATTGATCATTTCATGCTCGCATACATTTCTAGGGTACAAAATGTCAAAGGCGATGATCATTGCGGGTTTCGTTCCCTTGCCGTTTTTCTAGGTCGCCGAGAAGAGGAGTACGTTGATGTCCGGTTAGAGCTTTCGAAGCATGTCCAGACACATCCAGCCAACTACGTAGCGATGCTTGGGGAGGAAGAGTTGACGGTGGAAGCATTTGTTAGGAGATTGAATTATATTGCATCACCGTACACAACGAACTTCTGGTGTATAATGCCTATTACTGGTTTGGTGTTTGCCACGGAACACCAAGTGGCGGTTGTTGTCTTATCATGGTTTGGACCGCACACATGTCTTCCATTATGGGCCCCCCCGGGTGCTGAGCCTCCGACAAAGGTTTATGCGATAGCACATGTAGGCAGGAGAGACCATTACGTACCGGTACGTGGAACGCTACTCTCTGGTATTTACTTATTCTTTCATAAATTGTTATATAATTTTATCGTTTATGTTTACAGATTTGGCTTGTTAATGATCGTTGTCCAATTCCACCGCCTCCGAGGCAGTGGCTCATTTACAAGGATCCAAGTGTTGATGGATGGGATAGTCATGAGCGCTTTAAGGATAGGTTCAAGAGTTATGTAGAGGAGCTAGCGGAACAAGGGCGACCTAACATACTTACCTAGGTTTTTTGGATTATAATTGACTTTATATATGTTATTGTAATTCATTTTGTGGGAAAGTTTGATTGAGATTGACCGTATATTGTTTTTATAATCATTTGTTTTTATTTGAATTGGTGTTGATTCGGGGAAATGCAATACGAGACAATAATATTACTTGGAAATCATTAACATTAAAGCGTACACTAGTTGAACATGAATCATAAAAAGCTATCTATTCCTCATCAGGATCGGTCTCCCCGCCATCATCAGAGCTACCGTTGTCCACCTCAGATTCCGGATCTTCTAAAAGACCTGGTATATGACGCTTCAGGTGTGCACACTCTGTGTAAATGGTGACTGGAACACCGGGTCTGTAAAGAGCTATAATTTTAGCTACGTGTTCCTCGTCTACCACCTCACGGAGTCGTGGAGGATCCACACCCGGTGGAAAGTAAAAAATCCGACCAGGGCGAACCCCGGTTGGATTGTAAAATAACGCCATGAACAAGTAACCCAATGATAACCCCCCCCCTCTCCAGGAGAGACATCCCTCATCCGCAAAGTGCGGACCTCGCCACCTTCGTATCCATGGAAAAACATGTCCATCCCACTTCGTTGGCGTATCATTCGATTGTAGGTGATTCTCCCATTTTCGTAAACTTTGAGAACCAAAGACGCCATTACCCAAAATAGAACACACGAAAAGTTTGTGAGAAGTTATGGAGTGGGAATTGTGTGGATTGTAGAGGTTTTCGTTTTGACAACCAAAATATGACAAAGGTGGGCGGCACCTATTGCAGCCCAGGAGGGTTTACTTGGGCGGCACCTATTGCAGCCCATGAGGGTTTACTTGGGCTGCAATAGGTGTCGCCCACGAGGGTACTTGTAAGATTTGTGGGATTTTTGTACCCTTTGGGCGGCACTACGTGCCGTCCATATTGCTTTTTCACTATATAAGAAGAATTGGGGTTGCTTGTTCACTACAACAAGTCCAACACAAGCGGCGCTTGAAGAAACCTTTTTGGGTAAGCTTATTCTTCCAGTTTCTATCGATTTATTAACCCTAAGTTTTTATATTAATGGATTCATGATATTTGTAGGAAATAAAGCACTATAACAAATAATAATGGCATCTTCATCCGAATCATCAACAAACCCAGATAGGCTATGCGAGTGTAATTTGAAAGCTGTTGTCCGCACTTGTGATTTGCAGTGGAACTACGGAAGGAGGTATTTGGGATGCCCAAAACTGGGGTGTATTTTCAGGGAGTGGATTGATCATATGTATGAGGACAGGGCACACGCGGTTATTCGACAACAATGGCAGGAAAAACAAGATCTTGTTAAGGAGAATCAAGATCTTGTAAAGAAAAATCAAGAACTCCTTAAAGATCTTGATAACATTCATAGGTATAACCTCAAACTATATAATGATGTACATCGTATACTGCATTGATGTCGTATCTTTTGTGTAATAGTGTTTATGAACTATCAACCATTATAGGGAGCAAACACATTTAGCAAAGCAGAGATATCATATGAAGCGAACGTTTACCAGAGACTATCTTAATTTCTTCAAACGCTAAAGCAATGTCATATATTTTGTCACAAACTTTCTAAGTTTATGAACAACTTGTATTCTTTCCTGTATTGTGTGCTAAATGTATCGTAATGAACAATTTGTCTTTATCTTCTAGGATGATTATTTTGTATTGATTTTTTATTAATATTAGATAAACAAATAAATACTAAGAATAAACAATAATATGATAGAATAATATATTATTTATACAGAACATTGAAACACAAATGTTATAACACTATGACCCGGATTTGACGATTTTCATATGGGCGGCAATAAGTGCAGCCCATCCTCTGAACCGGGTTTGACGAAAAAAATATGGGCGGCAATAGGTGCAGCCCAGAGGGATGGGCTGCACCTATTGCCGCCCAGACTCCGGTTTTTGGAAGGGTCTTCTGGGCTGCACCTCGTGCCGCCCAGCATGCCTATAAATACCACATCCAACTTCAACTCTTCCACATCCAAGGTTACACCTATTACTCATGTATTTTCGCCCAACATGCCTATTCAGATTCAAGAAATCAATATCGTGGGGTGGTATGGCTTCGTCGTTCTGCATTTCCAACAATTCATTGCTGCGGGAAAGTGATAAGCTCCAGAAGCTGTGCGAGATTGGAAGTTGAAGATGAAGATATATTATCGGGGATTCTGGGCAGCACAAAATTAGTTGTAAAGAAGGATGTGATTGCCTTGTGGCTATTATCCCCTTGACCGAGTCAAGAGTTCTAAAGAAGGATGAGCCTCCTATTACCAGGTCGAACATGCTGATCTGCTCCTTTTTCCGCGCTGCAGCACAGAAAAACATGGAATCTTCAAATTTCGAAATTTGTAGGATTTCAAGTTTTTCTGTGATGTAGCTCGGAAAAAGGAGCATATTAGCATGATCGACCTGGTAATTGGGAGGCTCATCCTTCTTTACAATTATTGACTCGGTCAAGAGGATAATGGCCACAAGGAAATAACAAAACCTCAATGCCTGAAGAACCTTAAAGAAGGGTGAGCCTACAATGACCAAGGAATGGTCTCCATCGAACTTTATGATTTGCCCCTTCTCCTAGCTGCAGCACAGAAAAACATGGAATCTTCAAATTTCGAAATTTGTAGATTTTAAGTTTTTCTGTGATGCAGCGAGGAGAAGAGGCAAATTAGAATGTTCGATGAGGCCATTCATTGGTCATTGTAGGCTAACCCTCCTTTAGGAATTTTAACTTTTTTTTAGAATGTGTATGTGTTTTTTAGAATGTTATTTTTTTTGGAATGTTGGATATTTTGTCTTTTAACTAATTGATCATCGATTTGTTCTAGAAATAACTGAACAAAAATCTAAAAAAACCAATACGAATGAACAAAGAAATCAAACTAGATATAAATATTTTACAAACTCTCTGATTCACTATCCAAGGACACAGCTAAAGTCTCAGAATCAGTACCCAAGGACACACCCGAATCCATGCCCGGTGCCCAATCTGGAGGAACCACCGGCGTCGGTTGAGACGCTGCCTGCTGAGCTGATGCATGCTCTTCCGCCATCCTAGATGATTCGGCCATCTCTCTATCAAATATAGTCTCGCCTGTACTAGAGGATTGGGAAGGCATCTGTGAAGCACGTACAAGCGAAGGAGCTACAGGGATGACGTCACTGGAAAGGAGGTCATATATATGCTGAAAGTGTTCCAAACACCCTAAACCACACCCTAAACCACCTGCCTCTATAAGCTTCTGAAGATGCGCCTTGCTCATCGCCACACGCTGTAAATGAAAACAAATATTTTAAATACATAGACTTTCCTAAAATAATTAATACGAATAAAATGGGGAAAAACATACCCTTTGCAAGTTGATAGCCGGAGGTGGTCCTCTACAAATACGAGACTGTACTGGCGCACTCAGACTCACGTAAGGATGCGACACCTGTAAATACCAGTCCAGGTACGCGTCATGGACATCCCAATCCATCGTGGCAGAAGGACTCGTCAAGATGTGGGGGCAAAGACTATGCTCAAGCTGGTCCCACCTGTGCCAATGCGGGTCAAAGTGCAATTGGTATCGCCTCGTCCCCCCTAAAATCATGAGGACGCACTGCAGCTAGAGGCTCTATGATATCGATGGGCCTGCTCTATCGATAACCGAACTGTCGGGTAAGCCTATCCGGCATGTACGCCTCCTCTACACCGAGAAACCGAATAGTCCCTCGATACGTGGAGGCCCTGTGAGCACCTCGAAAATCAAGACCCTCATACGGCATCCACCGTATCTGCAATTAACCCCAAAAGACAAAACATATATTAACTCATTAAGCCTATCTTTAAGTATATTAAAATGGAATAAGAATACGTACATCCTCTGGCCTATACTCGTCCAATATCCATGTATAGTGTAATTGGTTACGACTTAAACGGACAGGGGTCCGGCCAATGCAGTATCGTGCAGTGCGTCGAATGTCGTCGTCCGCACCTTCCTTGAGGTTAGGGTTGCCCGAGAAGTATACAAAGTACGTCCAAATCCAAACCTGCATACGGAGGAAGAAAGCCATTAGTTATAAACAATTAAACATAGTATATTCATGATTTAAATTACAATCTAACTATAATAAAAGTCTACCTCTAACAGACGTGCGCAACCGGCGAACTGTGCAGCTCCGCGTCGAGAAGCCTCTCCGAGGTTTCTAAAAAGGAGAGCCAGAACCCCGGTCCCCCAAGCAGTATGAACGACACGCTCTCAGTCCACAAAAAGAGGTAGCAATATAGTCTTCAGCTCATTCGTTGACTTGTCAACGAAGATACTAGCCGACATGGTGTGCCATAAGAAACCGGCTGCTATATCCTCTGGGTAGGCACCCTCCTCAATCAACCTCAACACATGCATCGCTAACTGGAATTGCTTGACCCAACCCTTCCTAAGGTCACATACCATGTCAGCATCATCCTCATCTAAGCTGTACTCTGAATCTATCCCAAATAGATACTCGAATAAGGCCTCACACTCCGCCAGCTCGCTATCCTGACCGGTCCATGGTGACGTCACCTCAAATCCCTCAATCGGCAGCCCTAGAATCATCATAACGTCATGTAGCGTAGGACCTATCTCGCCCCAGGGAAAGTGGAAGGTGTTCGTCTCTGGATTCCATTGCTCAACGAATGCTGAAATGAGGGTGTGATCAGCCATGCCGAACTGAAAATCAAGTAAATCGGTCAACCCCGTCTGTTGAGCAATCCAAAACCAGGAACCCTCCTCAGGGACCCCTCTGGGAATACGATCCCTCCAAAATGCAAACTGTGTAGGCCGTGTCTAAACCCTCAAAGTCCTAACAACGTCCTCTGGAGGGTCCAATGACGCCTTCCTCCATATCAACTCCGCAATGTGCGTATCAAAGTTCCTCAACAGAGAAGGAAACTGATGAGCTGGATCAGGCGGAGGCGGGGCCTGCTGAGGTGGGTCCTGCGGAGGTGGGGCCTACTGAGGTGGCTCAGTCGGAGGTGGGGCCTGTTGAGCCGGCTCAGGCGGAGGTGGGGCCTGCTGAGCTGGAAACTGCGGAGGTGGGTCTTGCTGATGTGGAGTCTGCTGAGGTGGATCAAGCGGAGGTGGCTGCTGCTGAGGTGGCTCCTCCTGAGGTGGCTCTGACGGAGGTGGTTAGTGCTGAGGTGAGTCCTCCTGAGGTGGTGGGTCGGTACTAAACTCCGGATCCTCAGGGATAGTAGAAGGGCCGGTAGTAAAGTCCTCCATAACCACGTCCTCATCTGAACGGACGGGACCAACATCGTCCTCACTAAGCACCTCCGTGTCCTGCGATATAACTATTTTCATTTTATCCAATACAACCTAGTTATATATACCTTAGCAATTGTTTTCTTATAAAATCAATATATTAAATTTTTTATTTTTTATTACGATAATATATTTAATATTATTTAACAGTAAAATTTAGCCTATTACCTATATTGTCTTTTTTAATTATGATTAAATAAAATAAACATTAAGTTTACAAATCTACAATTACAGTAACAATTTAATTAAATAAATTAGATTTAACAAATTAAAAATTACAAACACCATACCTCTACGGTCGGCCTCCGTTCATATTTGCGCTTTTGACGAACGGGAATTTCCGCCAAATCATCCATCGCCTGCATAGCAACCGCTACCGAAACGTCGAAGGCATTGTCGTCCCCGATATCCATCTCCTCGGTACTAGCCGGCAATCTCTCCCCCTCGCCCAAAACCACCGCGCCGGAAAGCTCCATGCTTGCCGGCAAGCTGGGCGACACCTCGTGCAGCCCAGAAATCCCCTCTTCCCCGGTCCTGGGCGGCACCTCGTGCAGCCCAGAAATCCCCTCCTCCTCGGTCCCTTGCGGCTCCTCGTGCAACCCAGCTACCTCCGCCTCGTCGCCTCCCCTGTCGCCGCCGCCGTCGACTCCTCCATCGCGACCGCCACCGCCAATGAAACAAAGATTCATCGCCGTCGCCGTCGATTCCGCCGTCGAGTCCAGTGGATCGCCGTCACCGCCGAGATCTCCCACCGCCGCCATCTGGTTTTCCTCCTTGTCAACCACCACCCATATATCTTCCATGGAAAATTCGCCGGAATCCGCCATCGATTTGAAATTTCTCTGTGGGTGCTCGGAAAAAATTTCACGGAGAAGACGACATAGGCGGCCCTAAATACCGCCGACTTGGAATTTTTTTGGGGTTAAATTTGGGCGGCACCTATTTCCGCCCACGTTCAAATTTTAAAAACCAATTATGGGCGGCAATATGTGCCGCCCCCGTTCAAATTTTAAAAACCAATTATGGGCGGCAATATGTGCCGCCCACGTTCAAATTTTAAACCCGGGTTCGAAAAAACCACTCTATTTTTATTTAAATAAAAAAAAATTCCTAAATCGGGTTCTCCTAAACAAAAAATCTGGGCGGCAATAGGTGCAGCCCAGACTCTGAAGCGGGTTTTACGAAAAGCCGGGTTGTCTGGGCGGCGCCTATTGCCGCCCATAGTCAGACCGATTTTTAGAAGGGTCTCTTGGGCGGCACCTAGTGCCGCCCATGGTGGAGTGCGAGGTAAAAAAAAGGAGTGTGTGGTTCCTCGCCGTATATATAATTTGCACACAAGTCTATTTTTTTTGTAAAAATACATAATTTTAATTGATAATGTCAAATGAAGAAATGTATAATCAAATTAGAATAAATCATTTTGTTTTTGCAGAAAATGTATTTTTAGAAGTTACTAGTTACACTTTAACGTTAAAACTTCTTTTAATGTTTCATTTATTTAACATTTTTTTTATAATCAAAATTCTTCCGCAACTTTTATAGTCTATATCTTCCCTCCAAAACTTTTCCCTTTTTCCACCCCTTCATCTTCCCCGAAACAAAATTAAGTTCGTTTAGACACAACCCCAGAAGAAGAAATCATTATTCCTAGAAACTGCAAGTTGTCAAAGCTCTGTAAAATCCAATTTCACAACCCAGAAAAACCCTAATATCGAATTTCAGAGATGCCGAAGACTCTTTTGATGAAGAACAAACTCCGAAGGCAGCAAGAAATCTAAAAAAAAACAATGGTTGAATGCTACGGACAATGACCTAGATGAACAACCTAGTCCTAAACCGACGAAATTGAAAAACCGAGAATGAGGATGTCCTACAATTTTGAAGATGAAGAAGAAGAAACAAGTCATGTGGCGCCCATGCATCAGAAGAAGCAACATGGCGTGAATCTGGAAAAATCAAGGTCTAGAAGGTCTTAGAAAGAACTTGGCGAGATTATTTCAAACTCAAATTGTTCGTCTTCAGTGGAGAAATTATGGACATTTTTTTTGTTGCATGCATTAATTTGTGACAAGCTCCCTAACAAACTTGGTTTTTGGTTTTAGTTAGGTTGTAGGAGAAATTCGCCCTGAAAAACTATTGTTTAAAGTTCAATCATTTAGTTCGACTAATGAAAAACAAAATAGAGGAAATGTTACAATTCTATTGCTTTGACGGTTTGATCAAAATGTGATGGAACTGTGAATGCAAACTATTGACTGCTTAGGGCTGGAGACAGGCATAGAGGGACTGTTCGGCGTTATTGTGAGGATAATGAAAAACTTAAAACTGATAGCATAACTTATGCACCATGTTTTGTTTAGGCAGCTAGATAAAGATAAGAAGTGGGATCGGTTTTCAATAGAAGAGTTTAGACTTATAACTGGACTAAATTGCGACATTCCGAATGAGGAAGACACAATTGACGACAGGGCCACAATGTTGGAATTTTTCAATGCAAAAAGTATTACAATATCTCAGCTTCTAACTAGATTCATCTCATGTCGTGATGACAACATATTCAAATTGAAGATGGCCTTGTTGCTAATAGTGGAGGGTGTGGTATTGGGAGGAGATAAGAAGAGACATGTCAAACCTTCACTTTTCATGTTACTACAAGACATGGATAATTTAATAACTTCCCATGGGATAGGAGTGCATATATGACATCCATGAGCGTTTGTCTACTGCTTTGGATTCAAGATTGGAGTAAGTGCAACTTGCACTTGCAATTGCAAAACAACCTAGAGCAGGTTACACTTCAAAGTATAGAGAGTGATGATCATCCTAACCTCCAAGAACACCAAAAGAGTAAGAGGAAGCTGATTTCAGGAAATGAAAATGAGTTTGAAGGGGGGAAAATTGGTAGGACGAGGCTTATACAATGTATTATTGTTACACTAATCTTGGTCCAATTAAATTCAGGGCGTTTCTTATGAAGTTCATGTCATATATTATCTATTACAGGGTAGTGATGATGTCACTCTTATACATTGTATTCTTTTTGGACTAATAATCATGGTCCAATAAAATTCAGGAAATTTCTCACAAAGTTCAGGTCATATATTCTCTATTACGGGCAATGATGATGTCATTCTTATACAATGTATTTTTTGCACTAGTCTTGGTCCAAAAAAATTCAGGGTGTCTCTTACAAAGTGCAAGTCATATATTTTATATTGTAGGGCAATGATATTGAAGAGCATGAAACGATCGAAGAGGATGGCTATAGATGGGATGTTGCGGTGGGGGATGATAAACAACAGGTGACATCACCATTTAAAGGACCACGTGACAATGAGGTTGTACAAAATGAAGATGTAAAGACACTCAAGGTGCAGATGTTGAACAAGATAATAATGTAGTAGTATCAAAAGAGTTATGTATACTAATAGTACAATATTATCACAAATGTATTTGGCAAATCATGTGACTACACATGTACTCATAATGTGTAATGTGTTGTGGTTGTTAGGGTGAGGTTGCTTCAAAAGCCAATGAGCAATCATTTTAATCACTGAGAATCGAAGAAAAAGGATAGAATATGTTGAAAGTGGAAGACATTGTCCTACCCATTGAAGGGGCTGAAATGGGGTAGATAATGCATTGTCAATACTAATTGAGACGGCTATCATTCTACAGGAAGTCGATAAAGAAGTTGATTCTTCCAAAATTCCTAGTATAGAGGAAAGGACTGAGAAGGAGACACATGGACATGAAGAGGGAGGAAATCAAGTGCATAAGGAGAGGTAACACAAGATCCTACTGATGAAAGGCCAGAGGAGGTAACACATGAAATGACTGATGTAAGGGGTGAGGAGGTGACACAAGAAGCTGGTGATGCACTAGAAAGGAATGAGGTGGAAAAACAAGGAGGTGATGAAAGAGGAAGTCAGATGGAACCAAAAGAAGGATCACAAGTAATTGTTAAGGAGGTAACACAGGAAGTTGGTGATGCACTGGAGAGGCCTGAGGAGGAAACAAGGAGGTGAGGAAGCAGGAAGTCAAGTGCAACTAGAGGGAGGATCATAAGTAATTGCTAAAGTGGTGGCTACAAAGAAAGGCAAAGGGGAATGGAAGAGTAGAAAGACGGAGAAGCCTTGTTCGTCAACTAAAGGGATCCTTCCAACTCGGACTCAAAAGTGTTCTGCACAAGTATTATCACCTTGGAACAATTTGGAAGAGCAAAACATAGTGTAAAAGATTACAAAAAATTCCAACGTAAAGGTGATGAGTGACTTAGTGAAATGGATGCAATATGACATGTTAGTAATTAAAACCAAACTTACTTATTGGTTTAAATTATATTTCATAAGTAGTTTTGTGATTTCTATTACATTCTCATCATAGTGATAACACTCAAGTTGGTCCAACTGGAGTTCCCTTTAACAAGGAATTTTTTGAGAAAAATATTGAACTTAAGCACTGGTTGGAGGGTGAGGTAATAATCCTATGCAAAGTCCTCTATATTTTAGATTAAACATCACTTGTAGACATTAACATTCATGAAACATTTCAGCATATCGAGCAAATTATGTATTTCCTTTGTCAACATATATCACAAGATCCTAATTAGTACCGGATGATGGTAGTGTTAAACTCATTCTGGGTAACCTTTGTGTCCATGGAGACTGAGCGCATCAGGAACATATATCCAAAAGTTGGTGAGGACATACTCTTGAAATTCATGCAAGGTCAAGCTCTGACTAATTTTCCCAAGAGTTGGGATTGGGCTGAATGCATATGTGTTCCATTTAACATTGAGAAGAAGCACTGGATTGCGTTAGAAATTGACCTCATCGACTGGTGTGTTGTGTACGGCTCCAGCGTAAATTTGTACACAGATGCGGAAGTATTCCATCATATTGCATCATTGATTAAGGTTATTCCATTGTACGTGCTGCAATGCAAGCCATTGGCCAAGAGATGTGCATCAGTATCTAACAAGCCAATGTCTGTGATGCGACCAAAATATTTGAAGGCAAACAAGCGTGAGTAAGTTTGCTTGAAATGCAATGCAAAGTACTGCATTAATCCATATATATGCTAACATATTTAGGCTCTAGTGAAACATGGAGTTATGGTGAAACGAGTGTACTAATCTAGAGCGTTGGATGAGAATAAAATTGATGGCCATGATTTAATCTAGAGGGTTGCAAAATAGGCTGGTGGATTCACCCACACATGATTTCTCCATTAGCTTAATTTGTGGGATTTGTGTTACCCCCAAATCATTCCATAACAGAAGCAAAAGATGCTCTAGTAAATGCTTTCTCTCTCTCTCTCACTACTTTCTGACGGTGGAGCGGTTTCCTCCTCATCTTCTTCCCTCCTCCGGCGCCCTCCCCCGTTCTCCGGCCTCCTCCTCCATAGTCGATGACGAGAAGCTTGCCAGCGCCCTCCCCCATAGTCGGCCTCTCTCTTTCATTTCCCATCACGTGTCTCTCTGTCAACCGCCATCGACGACTGGAAGTAGTCTTCTCGCCATCGTCGACTGGAAGTTGTCTTCTCATCGTCGTCTTCTCACCATCTTCATCTCGCCTTCGTCTTCCGGCTCTCGTCTCCATTCTCCGGAGTAGAAGCGCGCTGTCATTGTTGTTTTCGGCTTTACACTTGTCTCTTCCGTTTACCGACATGTCAACCTTCACTTTCATCTCATCCCTTGCGTCGATCTCTCTAGCGCCGCCGTCATCTTCATATTCGGTCGCCGATTAAAGGTAACCCTAAAATTGTTTTCGTCTTTGCCTTCAATTTCCATTCAACTTTGTAAACGATTTCTTCAATTTGGAGTTCTAATATAGAAATTTCAATCGATTTTGCTCATGTAATCACCATTGTCGCAGATTGTCATCGACCTGCATTCATCGCTGGTTGATTTGATCATCTTTGTGCCCTGGTTCATCGTCTATGTATGATATTCAAATATACTTGTATGATATGCAATTTGCAATTATGGATTATTTCTTTGGTCATGAATGTGATATTCATTTGTGTGGATTGGATATGCATTTTTCGTACAGTGATATGCAGAATATACTTGTATGATATGTAATTTGTAATTATGAATTATTTCCTTGGCTGTGAATATGATATTCATTTGTGTGGATGCGATATGCATTTTCCATACATTGATATACAGAATATATGGAGTGTATATATTGGTTTCCCCCTATTTCATCATTATCGTCTTCTTAATCGTTACGTTCATCCTGTAATAGCAACAAGCACTTTGCGTCTGTAGGAAACAAGCACCTCAACATGAGCACGACTAATAGATATTCATAAATACTTGAACGATATTCACGATATTTATTTTTATATGCAAAAAGTTTCAAATAGTTTGAATATAAATATTTTAAATTGGAATATCAACTACCACATAGTGCATTTCTATTCAGAGTTTATGAATATCAGTATATATACGATTGAACATGATAACGAATAACAGATATTCAGAAATACTTGAACGATACAAATAATGTGTTTTGATATGCACAATTTTTTTTCAATTTAGTGGATGCATTATATACATAGTGAATATGTAATAACCCTCAACTTTGGTAAGGGTATTTATGTAATTTACCCAACTCTATTTCTAATAAAGGAATTTTTGGTATTTATTTCATAATTGAATAGAAATGAAATGGAGATTCTTAGTATAAGTTGTTACAACTTTAAAGTTGTGAGCTATTTAAATTTTTGGGTAACGTTATGTTGATCCTAAATTTAAATAAAACTTATAAAATTTAACCTAGAATATTTAAATCTAGTTTAAAATTTTTTGTTAAAGGATTTAAATATGGTTACAACCATAGGAATTGTAACTTAAGCTTGTCTTAGCCTAAGTTAAGCTTATTTTAGCCTTTAATTTTTTTATATTAATTTTGGGCTAAAATAATATAAGAAACATAGAATTATTAAAATAATTAAGTTTGAGAAAGTTTGGGGAATTTTCATTAAATTTTTGGGAATCTTAAGGGCATTTTACCCCAACTTGAACAGTTGGGGCCAAAAGTATAAATATGCCAAAAGTGGGTTGGGCATTGTTCATCACCTTCCCCAAAGTGCCCAGCCGAGCTTGAAGGACATCAATGGCGGTTTTTGGCCATTTCAAGCCTCAATTCGGGAACGATTCAACCAACTAATTCATGGACTTTTTAAAGGAGGATAAAACGCACATCACCCAAGTGGAATCGAAAGGAAATGATCAAAAATAAGATCAAATTTTAACATTTAAGGCAAGAATTTTATCCGAAAACGAATTATGGTAAATTGGGCAAATCGGGATCCATTCGTAATCTTTTTCAGCCAAATTTGAGCCCATTGTGGATTTCTCTCCAAGATCTTTCAAACCCCTATAAATACTCCCCCAATCGATGTCATTTTGGCATCCAATTTCGCAAACCTTCCTCACGAACCCTTGCAATTGTCTACACTATTGGCTTCGTCTTCAAGTCTAATTCAAAAGATTTAGGGTTCCGTTGTCGGATCTCCACCGTCGAGCCTCAATTTGGCCGAAAACCACCACGTGTCCACCGCCGAACCGGAATTCGGGTATTTTCGGACTTTTGATCCGATTTTCCTTTTATTTTATTATTATTTGGATTAATTAAGGTTAATTAAATTAATCTTAATTACGGAATAATAATATGGAATTAATTTGATTTTTATAAAATTAAATTAATTAAAATTACTTTGGGTATTATCTTAGACTATGAATGGTTAAAATATTAACTCTTCATTTTGGAGGAAAATTTCTGGACTTGTAAATAAGTTATGATATTTTTTTAGTTATAAAAATATTATTTGGAATATACGATTAATTGATTTTTAATCGTATAGATAATCGTCCTACCGATTAAGCCTTGAAAATTGAATTAATTGGAGATAGATTAATTCAATTTAAATCTTGAGACATATACCCTTTAAATTTCTTTATTAAATAAATTATCTAATTATAATTTATTTTTGTGTGATTTGGGTACGTCTCAGATTTGCTTCTGGAACGGAAATAGAGTAGGGATTCAAGTTGCTACTCGGAAACAACCATCCCTGTGATACCGTTCATATTTCCGTTATTCAAGGCAAGTGGCGGTTTGCTCTTGCATATTTATTCCATTTTTATCTTAATTGCCAATGAATCGGTTTTGCTATTAAGTCGGGATAAATAATTTTTTTCTTGTTTGGGAACTTGTGTGAATAAATGGTGTGATTAATTGAACCTTATTATTAGGTTGTATAATATGTTAGCTATGACCCTTATATATATAGTATTATTATAGGGTGCTAGTTATAATTGGTGTGAACTTGTTGTGCATTGGTATGGACATATAAATGCTAGTTTAGCACAAGTATTCGTAGGAACGCTATTTCCTTGCGAGGTTTAGTCGTTTCTTTATAACTTTGTATTAGGACGATAAATTCCCTAATGCTTTTGTTCATGACCTACCCCTATCCGAATATAGATGGTGGTGCACTTAGCTAGTGCCAATCTTCGGGATTTATTCTCATCTTATATCTCATTGCGAGATCTATTGTGGAAATTAAAAGCTTCAACGTAAATGCACGTTTTGAAATTAAATAAAATAAGTGCCTTGTTGCACATAATTAATATACTCTCGGGTGAGAAGTACAACGTGGAACCCGCCCGAACTCTTGTATTAAAATAAGTCGTCTTTCCAATCTGGATTCGCATTATGCGGTGAAGTTGGTCGGGAACCCAAATAGTCAAGGTCGTTTTCAAACTTTGTGTGAATTATAATGTTACCAAACAAATTCATTAATTTCCCATAAGACTCATTTCCTTTGGAGTCTTCTCTTGTCTCATACCTCTTCTTTCATTTCAGTGAGAGTATCCGTGTTATATATCGTCTATCGGTTTTTTATTCGAGAGACAATGATAGTAATCGGATACAATCACAAGAACTGATCTGTTTGAGCCCTTGTGTAGTCTTTCATTAGACTAACCAACCTTTCATTTTCCTTGCATGGTTGACTGGTGTCATCCGTCTTATACGGCACATCCGTGGTTGGTCTCCGATGCCTTGAAGTAACAATTCAAAGACGAAGGCTTGCAGTTGAAGATTGAAGATTTTAAAGTAATAGTATTTTAAGAGTTGTCTAGTGTTGTTTAATCTCCCTAAATAAATGTAAGGTGTAGTTAAAATATTCATGTAATTAAGATTTACTTAAAGTCTTCCGTTGTAATTTCAATACCGTTTGTAAAACTATCCTTCTCAATTTACGAGAGGAATTTTAATAAAAGATTGAGTTTCTTTATACATAGTCTTCCGCTATTTACTCTTTATTATTTAATGTTCATTTAATTATTTAAGTATAATTGTTTCAATTAAAGCCTTGGGTGGCTTTGGACTTTACAGTCTGAGGTCACTGGCGTGTGACACTATCGACGTAAGTCGGGGGTGTTACAGAATAACTACTCACAATACTTGAATATCAGATATAGGATAGTGAATATCAACATGAATACGATGGAACATGAACAAAATTAACAGATATGCAAATAATATTTAACGATATTCACAATTTTCGTGTCGATATACATAATGTTAATTTTAAACTAATTAAATATATTGATATGCACGAACTTCACTGCATATGCGTATTAACTAAAAACATGGTGAATACTGGATCTCAGTGGAGGCTCGAGGAATAATGCCGATGGAGATTTGCAGTATCTTTCTCTCTCCAAATCTACATTTAACTTTCTATTTTGGAGGTGGTTAATTAATAAAATTCAAAAAAGCTTTTTGTGATATTCATTCCCTATTTCTAGCCCCCACTACACCCTATTTTCTCTCTCCTAATCTAGCCATTTATCACCCTCAATCCAACGCTCCAAAATTATTCACTCATTTTACCATAAGAGTCGTTTTACTAGAGCGTCCCTCTATGCTAACATATGCCTATAATTTGCAAAGGAGATTGTGGGGTGTACAACCTTAAATACATTGAGTTGATGACCTATGAAATGTTAAATGTCTCTCTTGTTTCCGACAAGTTCATAGATGGATTCATAAACCATATGGTGCATAGCATTTTCAGATGTAAATGGGTGACTATTTGACACGCTTGAGTGAACAACTATGAAACTAAGTAGTTTTGTGGTTCTTTTATTTTGGTGGTGTATGTATTTTGTCATCTAGATCTTTGGATACCAATTGACCTATTTTTGAATAACAATTTATGTATTCTTCGACAAGTAAAACATGGTTGTTGAACAAAATTAATATGTCTTTATATTGGTTTCCGGTCATTTGGTTAAAGATTTTGTCACCCTAATTTGTGCCTTCTTATGGTCAAATGTTTATACTAGACATTAGAGAATGAATAGACATCTCAAAAAAATAAATGTTATCATGTAAAGTGAAAGTTTTTTAGATCATATCCTTAGTCAAAAAACATTTGTGTCATTTAACATAATACGGAGCATTATTTTCATGCTTTATTCTAAACAAATTCCCAAACATGGGGCAATAAAACTTGTGTAGGCAATAGATCAACTTTGAAAAGATTAAATCTATTTGTCAGGATAAAGTAAGGGACTAACTTGTCACAAAACAACATTGGTCCGTTGTAAACTATTTTGAAAGAAAGTTTTATGTTCATAAAGTTTAGGCTACTATCATTTTCCTTATTGTTACATCAAACCAATGTTGTTTACATACTTCAGCCAAATAACATCGTCCTAGTTACAACATTAAGTGTCTACAAAATGTATCTTTGTAGATCATAAACATGTGCATGGATGTACTCCACTGATCAGCCTTTGTCAAGGAGAATACAATAAATATATGGTAGATTTTGCACATGTATTCATCTTTTCCCATGTAAAATATTAGTGAGTTTTGATTTGACAAATTGACCAGTTTATATCCTCTTAGTTTCTTATTTCGCCAAATACCCTTAATTAACATGCAAAATTTTCCTATAACTTGGCCCTTCGGAGGCTGAAACACTCAAATTGTCCACAGTCGTACTCTCTCCTTACTACTCTCTCACTCTTCTGTTTCCAAAGTTTCTCACCTTCTTTCAACTTTTCTGGAAATGGCTTCCACATACCAAAAAGTGCATCATCAAGTGTGCAACGACGGGGAGTTGAGGCCAAGCAACAAAGACATGGCCTTATTGATCACCCACATTTACCACGGTGGTGCTACGAAGCTTTGGAAGGTCCCAAAAAAACGTATGGACATATGGTTTCTACTTGGGAATCTTTGTGCCATGATGAACTACCGTCTAAACACCTCCATGTTCTGTAAACAGATTCCAATTACTAGCCTCCACTACCTTCAATCGCTACAGACTGAAGAGGGCATGGTGGTCTGGCTCGTCTCGGCGAGAAGGTTGTGATGGCGTCGTGGGATGAAACCTCCAACCAAAGCTCTATTATGTTTTATTTTGTGTTTTGTGTTTGGTGTTTGGCTTTTTTCTCATGTATGTATGAAGATATTCTCATTCCCATCATGGATTGTCCTTTACCATGGACAATCCATGGATTTTGTAATGCTTTTACCCCTTTAAATCCATTATTCTGAAGTTCTCTTATACTTTGTCAAGTTAAAGAGATGTGTTGTCAGGGCAATAATTGCATGTATTATTGTTTTATATTTATAAAATTTAATGAGCAAAATGGAAGATATCACTAAAGTCTAATCATAAATCTCTGTAAATGCTTTAAAGAATATGAATAAATACCCTTAAAAACTTTATGCAAAAGATGACAAATAAATGAGATGCTAATTTCATACATTTTATTATACCTTTTACCAACCTAATTTAACACAGCGCATAGGTGAGAGTATATCAATAAAATTGTGATCATAGTTTGCATGTATCTGGCATGACATGGGATCAGAGCATGTATTTTGGGTATGGTTCAACAAGGTTATTTATGAATAAGATTGCCTTTTTTTTTGACAATCCTTCTAATTTTTAGCCCTAAGCCGAAAACGAAACTATACTGTTAACTACAGATATGCACATATTTGAGAAAAGTTCCATATATTTCCCCTCGCGAATGATATGCTTGTTGTATTTATAAGATGTAGTAATCATATTTAATCAAGAAAAAGATATGAACTTCCTTTGTCAGTGAATAATCTCTAGCCCATGAGGACTGTGTGGAAATTGATACTTCTTAATATATCATTTTTTGTAATAAGCCATATCCTCATTTGTGGTACTGTGGTGACGTGTTAAAAAGCAGCTTCTTCAGAACCACCATCCGATAACCGTTGTTTGCAGTTATTAGTTGTGATTTTTGGCCTATAAATTGTAACACCTCAAAATCTTAACCCATCTGGAAAGGTATTACCGCCAGTGACCCCAGTGTTCCTTACCGAGATCACCCAAGGCTTTACCGGATTAAATACAATTTAAGGCATACAATGATACATAATGATCAAAGTATCCAAATCAAAACATCAATCAAATGAAACATGAGTTACGGGATTACATCCCAATCCCGAATAGGACAAATACAGAGTTTAAACAAAGTACAACGGAAGACAAATAAAAGATTTTACAAACGGGGTTGTGATCGTGATGATCACCTGCCCAAGGATCTCAACCTGATTAAAAGCAATTATTAAAACATCCAAACAACCGTCGTCTTCATAGTCAATCTAGTCTCCTCAAATCTTCACTCTATCTGATGTGCCGAATCGAACGGATGACACCAGCCCACATGCGGAGAACAATGTTCGTGGGTTAGTCTACTTGAATAGACTAGCAAGGGTAAAAAGCAGAATGGTTCGAGTGATCATAACCGTTTACTATCATTGTCCCTCGAATAATAACCGAAGGGACGATACACAACCCGACACTTTCACGGAATAACAACAAGAGATATGCATGAGAGAAGATTCTGGAAGACTTCATCTTCACAGAAATCGACTCGAAAAGAGACTCCAAGAGATTGAGTCTTTAAGGAAATATGACAAATCTGGAATGATTATAGGATCATACAACAATGATTTAAAAGTTGACTGAGATGCTTCGGTTCACGACCAACCTCATCGCATACAGCGAATCCAGATTGGAAAGAGAACGTACTATGATCAAAGTCGAGACGAATTTTCCTAGCTGCACTATAACTTAGCTGCACTACTCGCCAAAGGTATATTAATTATGTGCACTCGGGCACTTTATCTTATTTAATTCCAAAACGCACATCACGTTATAGGCTTTTAAATCATCTCATCCATCGGGATAAAGAGATACCGTCGGGAACTAAATCCATGGACGGAGTTGACTCGGGAACTAAATCCCAAGAGTCGAATCGAGAACTAAGTCTCGCGGGAACTAAATCCCTAAGAGCGGAGTTGACTCGGGAACTAAATCCCAAGAGTCGAATCGGGAACTAAATCCCGCGGGAACTAAATCCATCAAGGCGGAGTCGGGAACTAAATCCCTACAAACGGCATTAGAGAAGGATGGTAACAACTAAATCCTAACCACCAGGTTATCAAGAAACGACTAGCACTTTCAATGAGATACACAGTAGCGTTCCTACGAATACTCGTGCTAACTAAACAGTTCAACACAACAATAACTCATAACAATGCCCTCAAGGCCCGTTACAGATAAAATAGCATTGTTCTAACAAATATACAACCTATTATAATATCTGTATTAATTCACATATATATATATATATAATAGCGTTGTTCTAATAGATATACAACCTATTATAATATCATATTTTAGTTTTCCAAAACAGTTAACAAAACCGTTTCCAGATGAACACAATAATCATTCCAAATTAATTACTCAGATAAACAACTGATAATTAATGTAAATATGGAACGATGAGCAAGAGCGAACCGCCACTTGCCTGGAATAGATTCGGCGATGAATCTGGACGAGACGACTACCGAAAATATCCTTTCCGAGGATATGGCTTAAGCTTCAGAATATTTCTACCAGAAAACGAGTCCACACGCGATCTAGCAAATCACGTTCTAACTGACAAATTAATTATCTATCAGTTAATATGACTGGACGAATTTAAGGAATTATACTTAATAAATTTCTATGATATTAAATCATAAAATATTTATTAAATTTTCCTAAGAAAAATACGGACGGAAGGGGATCGAAATTATACCGCTCGAATAATTTCGGGTTGAATTTGGACTGGATGGCTAAATGGGCCTTCGGCCCATCAGAACAAAACAAAGGAAAGGGGGCCCACCCGACACTGTTCATCTTCAACCTCTCCCTCACCCAAATCACGTAACATATGCAGCAACCAAACCGATCAACCCAGGGAGCTTGGCTTCCACCATGGACACGCCAGGAAGGTTCTCGTCGACGCCGGGGGTAGCGACCACCAGCAACAGCCAGGAGTGGCGGCTCCGGAGGCGCAACTCAACAACACCACTCCACTGGCACGGATCGACGGCAGCAACACGGCACCTCAGCGGCCTCACGCCGAAGCTGGCCGCGGCTCGCCGGGGAAGAAGGGACCGTTGGCTGGGCTGGTCGAGCTCGCCGGATCTCGGGTCGCCAGCGGGAAGGACAACCGAGAGGGAGAAGGTGAAAACAGAGCAAGGGAGGCGGCAGCTCCAACGAGGAACAGAGGAGGTCTCGTGTGTCTTTAGCCTCTCCATCATCCAGCTCCATATATAGCCAAGAACAGGGGGCAAATGTCCGACAAACACGGAGCTCGAGCGGTGACAAATCCGGCGCAAATCCGGGGAGGGCTTTCGGCAGCACGTGGTTCGAGGTGAGCATGCTGGGAGAGGCTCGGAGTGGGGTTTTTGGTATGGGTATTAAACCCCGAAAATTATATGTTTGTATCCAAACAAATATTCTAAGTCTCGAAAATACATTGAATGTATTTTATACCACTCAGGGAATTATTTCGGATATCATGGATATTTCAGAAAATCCAAACTCCACTGAAAACGAAATAATTAATTAGTGAAGGTTGGGAAAAATTACCCGAATATCCTTACTAAAAATTGAGGGATATTACATCACCTCCCCCTTAAAAGAAGTTTCGACCCCGAAACTTGGCCGAAAACAACTCGGGAAAGCGTCTAAGCATATCCGCCTCAGTTTCTCAGGTTTCCGAAGTAACTTCTTCTGTCACAGACTTGGACCACATAATTCGTACCAACAGTACGATCTTGTTGCACAGTTGCTACACACGGCGTTCGAGAATATACACTGGCATCTCCTCTCAAGCATCATTGCCTGAATCTCGATGTCCTTAAAGCTTAGCACATGAGACTCATCTTGGCACGAATTTCCTTAGCAAAGATACGTGGAACACATTATGCACTGGGTATGCCGATGGCGGCAATGCCAAACGGTACGCTAGAGATCCTACTCTAACCAGAATCTCGAATGGTCCCATGTAGCGAGGGTTAAGCTTCCCACGCTTACCAAACCTGAATACTCCTTGGATGGCGATACTCTGACAAGTACCTTGCCACCAACCTTGAACTTGACACTTCTACGCTTCTAATCTGCGTAAAACTTTTGCCGACTCTGAGCGGTGAACATCCTCTGTCTAATCAAACAATGTCTAGAGTTGTCCTTTCGACCAACTCTTGGTCCAAGCAGAATCTTGTCGGCATACTCAACCCAACAAATCGGAGATCTGCCTCTGTGACCATACAAAGCTTCGAACGGAATCATCTTGATTGTAGCATGCCAGCTATTATCGTACGTGAGCTCAATCAGACTTAGGCTGTCTTCCCAGCTAGTCGGACGATCGAGCACACAAGCTCTTAGCATATCCTCCAGAGTCTGGATGGTCCTTTCAGACTGGCCATCTGTCTGAGGATGAAACATTGTACTGAACCTCAATTCAGTTCTCATGGCCTTGTGAAGTTCTTACCAAAACCTTGACATGAATCGGCCATCTCGATCCGATACAATGGTCTTAGGAATGCCATGTAAACGGATAATCTCCTGGTGGAACACTTCTGCTGACCTCTGGGTCACCCAAGTAACCTCAGTTTCCAATGCAAACACTATTGCTGCAAGTTCTAGGTCATGTGTTGGTTAGTTTGCTTCATAGGTTTTCAATTGTCTAGATGCGTATGCAATAACCTTGCCCTTCTGCATCAAAGACACATCCCAACCCATTTCTCGAAGCATTACTATAGACCATATAGCCATCATTCTTTCCGACAATGCCAAAACTGGTGCATAAGTCAGATACTGGTTCAACTTCTTAAAAACTGGTCTTGTACTTGTCATCCTAGACAAACTTCTGGTGAACCTTGTGGACAGACTGGTCATAGGTGGAGAGATCTTAGAAAAAAATCCTTCCATGAACCGTCTATAATGCTCAGCAAGCTATGGGAAATTGCGCACCTCGATCACACCCTGAGGCCGCTTCCAAACTACTACTGATTCACTCTTCTGGAGAATAACCATAACCTCATTCTTATTGATCATATGGCCTAGAAAGCCACTTCTAGATCCAAAAGTCGCACTTAGACCACTTTGCGTACAACCGACTTGGTCTAAGGACCGATAAAGCAATCCGCAGATGTTCCCTGTGAGCTTCCTTGCTCGGGAAAAATCAAAATGCCATTGATGAAGACCACTATGAACTTATTCAAGTACTGGTCTAAAACATCGATGCACTAGGTTCATGAAAACTGCTGGAGCATTCGTAGATCCAGATGGCATGACTACAATCTCGTAGTGACCATCTCTCGTCCGAACGCAATCCTCGGAATATCATCCTCACGAATCCTGAGCTGATGAAAACCAGATCTCCGGTCGATCTTGGAGAAAACTTTTGCTTCCTGTAGTTGCTCCAACAGATCATCACTCTTTGGCAACAAATACTTGCTCTTGATCGTGACTTTATTCAACTCTCGAAAGTCAAAACAAAGTCGAAACGGTCCATCTTTTATTTTGACAAATAAAACTAGGGCACTCATACTCAAGATGATGCACTCAGCTTTATATAACTTTTGTCAAGAAGATCCTTGAGTTGCTTCTTCAACTCTTGCATCTCAACAGGAGCCATCCGGTACGGTGCCTTAGAGATCGGCGTGGTACACGGCTCGAGATCAATTGCAAACTCCACGACACGATTCAGGGTATCCAGGAATATCTTCTGGAAAGACACCCGGAAATCCTCTAACCACAGGAATAACAAAACTGAAGTCGATCACTGCCTTATGACGCTTCCGTCAATCCATACCGAGAATAATTATCGTATGGGACCATGGTTATTTAGGTCAAATCGCTTTGAATTTCTTACCCTTAATGGTAATCGACAATCCGACAGACGATTGGTTCCCACTACATGGTCACCATCTTGGACCAGCCCACTACATGGTTCACAGACGACTCACTAGTGGCTCCGAGCCCAGGCCCAGCCATTACCAGCGTCCACTGTTGCCATGAGCCGCTGTCCATACATATTAACCCATCCTTGGTAGCTCCACCTAATTAATAGGCAGCCATCTCCTAAGAGGTTGTTGGTGAGTCTCGAACACGAGACCTTACCCCATACCAAGCAACGAAACATTAACTTGGTATAAACCAAAGGTTCATATATAAGAAGAGTTACAACAAAAGGTTCACAACCTCATTGCACACACAACTTAACTTACAACCATCCAAAATGAAAGTCTGGGTAGCACCCACATCAACAACACATTAACAAAAGTGGTACAAAAATACTTTAAGCAAATGGAGCATCGGGTCCATCCGCCTCACGCATCACGTATAGGCGTTGACCTTGGCTTCCTGAAGTCACCGGGGCTTTCCCTTTGTTTCTCGCAGTTGTCTGCATTGAAGGACTAGGGGCTTCCACCGGACTGAACCTGGGTTGGTTGTTCTGATTAACAAATCCCTGCTGTGACTCAGCCCCTTTCTGTCTCTTCTGCGGACAAAATAACTACAAGTGTCCTTCCTTTCCACAGGCATAGCACGTTTTCTCCTCCTTCGGACACACATTACTCTTGTGCCCATAGGTACCACAGTTGTAGCACTGGATCAGGCTATTGCCCTGACCCGAACGTTGCGTAGACCCATCCGGAGTCATATTCGTTTTTGCTCGGCCAGATTTGGCAAAATCAGATGGTGGAGCGGGACGTTTAAACCCACTTGCCTTAGGCTGGTTCTCCCCTTGCCTCTGGCTATCACGTTTCTTGGTCGACTCTTCCAGAGTCACCTCTAACTTGTAGGCTGCATCCACGTACTGCTCCAAAGTCGAGCATCCGTGACGCACCATCAGTGGCTTAATATCTGGGCCCATCCACTCATGGAAATACCAGATTTTCTGTGCCTCACTGGATATCTCAGGTCCAACATACTGTAGCAAATGATTGAACTTGGTGGCGAGCTCTGTCACCTTCAATCCATCAGTCTTAGGGTATAGGAACTCCTTGTGTTTCTCCTCCCTCATAGTACGAGAGAAGAAACGGTCCGTCATCTTGGTCTTAAACATTGACCAGGTCAACACCGGGCTATCAGCTAAGCCGGTACTCTCCCACCATTCACTGGCTTCTTCCTTCAACTGTAGAGAAGCTATGTGCACTTTCTCTGCTTCAGTGCACTCAACATTACGAAACAACCGTTCCATATGTGAGAACCAATGAGCCACCCTGACTGGCTCTCCATTTCCATCATAGCTGTCAGGTCTCATAGAGTTAATGGCCTTCAGCGCTCGGCCATACTCTCCTCTATCCCTGATCACGCCTCCATGTAGTACCTGGTTCTCTTGTTCCTCAAACCTCGGAACTTCTGGAGGTACTGGCACTCCTTGTGCCTGAGGTGCGATTGGCCTCATTATCTCAGTGATTGCTTGCAGAACAATCCCCCGAATTGCTGCGACTGTCGCTGCATCGAGCACTACTGGAGCGTCGGCCTGAGCTTGGCCATTGCCTCCTGGATTATTATTGAAGACAGACTCACGCTCTCCTGACGGGTCTGTATCAATCCTCGGGTTTGGTCTGGGGTCATTACTCGGCCCAGCACCAGCACAGATAACGTTCCTCGTGTTCACCATCTGTTTACCGATCAAATTCCAAGGATTTTATCACATTAATATCATTCTGATATATTTATCGTAATAAAATCAACTTAGAATAGATCAACTTGGTAATTTCTATTGATGAACTCAAACCGAGTTACTAGGTTCTACAACCTCAACTCACAACGAGCGAACTGGGAATCAAGCCTAACTGGAGATGGCGAAACCACCTCGGCTTCTCCCGGGTTCCTCTGAACAGAACATAATGCACCCATATCTAACGGGGCAACGGGAAATGAATTAGTCTTTCTACACATAGAAGCAAGCTTACTATATCAGACTGTATAGAAGACATGACTATGAACGGTGTTTTGAAAATCTTTTCACTTTGAAAATTCAGAGCCCTTTTTAAAGCATTTTCAAAAACGGATAAAAGATTTATAAAATCCCAAACCCGTTTTAAAACCTTTGGCTCTGATACCACAACTGTAACACCCCCAAATCTTAACCCATCTGGAAAGGTATTACCGTCAGTGACCCCAGTGTTCCTTACCGAGATCACCCAAGGCTTTACCGGATTAAATACAATTTAAGGCATACAATGATACATAATGATCAAAGTATCCAAATCAAAACATCAATCAAATGAAACATGAGTTACGGGATTACATCCCAATCCCGAATAGGACAAATACAGAGTTTAAACAAAGTACAGCGGAAGACAAATAAAAGATTTTACAAACGGGGTTGTGATCGTGATGATCACCTGCCCAAGGATCTCAACCTGATTAAAAGCAATTATTAAAACATCCAAAAACAACCGTCGTCTTCATAGTCAATCTAGTCTCCTCAAATCTTCACTCTATCTGATGTGCCGAATCGAACGGATGACACCAGCCCACATGCGGAGAACAATGTTCGTGGGTTAGTCTACTTGAATAGACTAGCAAGGGTAAAAAGCAGAATGGTTCGAGTGATCGTAACCGTTTACTATCATTGTCCCTCGAATAATAACCGAAGGGACGATACATAACCCGGCACTTTCACGGAATAACAACAAGAGGTATGCATGAGAGAAGATTCTGGAAGACTTCATCTTCACAGAAATCGACTCGAAAAGAGACTCCAAGAGATTGAGTCTTTAAGGAAATATCACAAATCTGGAATGATTACAGGATCATACAACAATGATTTAAAAGTTGACTGAGATGCTTCGGTTCACGACCAACCTCATCGCATACAGCGAATCCAGATTGGAAAGAGAACGTACTATGATCAAAGTCGAGACGAGTTTTCCTAGCTGCACTATAACTTAGCTGCACTACTCGCCAAAGGTATATTAATTATGTGCACTCGGGCACTTTATCTTATTTAATTCCAAAACGCACATCACGTTATAGGCTTTTAAATCATCTCATCCATCGGGATGAAGAGATACCGTCGGGAACTAAATCCATGGACAGAGTTGACTCGGGAACTAAATCCCAAGAGTCGAATCGAGAACTAAGTCTCGCGGGAACTAAATCCCTAAGAGCGGAGTTCACTCGGGAACTAAATCCCAAGAGTCGAATCGGGAACTAAATCCCGCGGGAACTAAATCCCTCAAGGCGGAGTCGGGAACTAAATCCCTACAAACGGCATTAGAGAAGGATGGTAGGAACTAAATCCTAACCACCAGGTTATCAAAAAACGACTAGCACTCGCAATGAGATACACAGTAGCGTTCCTACGAATACTCGTGCTAACTAAACAGTTCAACACAACAATAACTCATAACAATGCCCTCAAGGCCCGTTATAGATAAAATAGCGTTGTTCTAACAAATATACAACCTATTATAATATTTGTATTAATTCACATATATATATATAATAGCGTTGTTCTAACAGATATACAACCTATTATAATATCATATTTTAGTTTTCCAAAACAGTTAACAAAACCGTTTCCAGATGAACACAATAATCATTCCAAATTAATTACTCAGATAAACAACTGATAATTAATGTAAATATGGAACGATGAGCAAGAGCGAACCGCCACTTGCCTGGAATAGATTCGGCGATGAATCTGGACGAGACGGCTACCGAAAATATCCTTTCCGAGGATATGGCTTAAGCTTCAGAATATTTCTACCAGAAAACGAGTCCACACGCGATCTAGCAAATCACGTTCTAACTGACAAATTAATTATCTATCAATTAATATGACTGGACGAATTTAAGGAATTATACTTAATAAATTTATATGATATTAAATCATAAAATATTTATTAAATTTTCCTAATAAAAATACGGACGGAAGGGGATCGAAATTATACCGCTCGAATAATTTCGGGTTGAATTTGGACTGGATGGCTAAATGGGCCTTCGGCCCATCAGAACAAAACAAAGGAAAGGGGGCCCACCCGACACTGTTCATCTTCATCCTCTCCCTCACCCAAATCACGTAACATATGCAGCAACCAAACCGATCAACCCAGGGAGCTTGGCTTCCACCATGGACACGCCGGGAAGGTTCTCGTCGACGCCGGGGGTAGCGACCACCAGCAACAGCCAGCAGTGGCGGCTCCGGAGGCGCAACTCAGCAGCACCACTCCACTGGCACGGATCGACGGCAGCAACACGGCACCTCAGCGGCCTCACGCCGAAGCTGGCCGCGGCTCGCCGGGGAAGAAGGGACCGTTGGCTGGGCTGGTCGAGCTCGCCGGATCTCGGGTCGCCAGCGGGAAGGATAACCGAGAGGGAGAAGGTGAAAACAGAGCAGGGGAGGCGGCAGCTCCAGCGAGGAATAGAGGAGGTCTCGTGTGTCTTTAGCCTCTCCATCATCCAGCTCCATATATAGCCAAGAACAGGGGGCAAATGTCCGACAAACACGGAACTCGAGCGGTGACAAATCCGGCGCAAATCCGGGGAGGGCTTTCGGCAGCACGTGGTTCGAGGTGAGCATGTTGGGAGAGGCTCGGAGTGGGGTTTTTGGTATGGGTATTAAACCCCGAAAATTATATGTTTGTATCCAAACAAATATTCTAAGTCTCGAAAATACATTGAATGTATTTTATACCACTCAGAGAATTATTTCGGATATCATGGATATTTCAGAAAATCCAAACTCACTGAAAGCGAAATAATTAATTAGTGATGGTTGGGAAAAATTACCCGAATATCCTTACTAAAAATTGAGGGATATTACATAAATATCGTCTTCCTTGTGATAGGTTTTTATCCACAAACTCTTCCATTATTTATCCTCTTTCATCTGTTGTTTAATTAGTTATTCAATGGCCACCGAGAATTAAAAATTTGCCTACAGATTTACACCAGTGGAACAATAAGGTCCAGCCAAGCCGAGATGACAGAAGTCAGCCAAGCCGAGATGACAGAAGTAACCACTCATATTTACGAGGGTGGTCAAACGCTTTTGTGGAAGATCTAGAGAAACCGTATGAATATATGGTTTCTCCTTGGACGTATTAATCTCATGACTGGGTATGGAGACCACACATCGGTTTTCTATGGACCCGTCCCAGAAGTTGGCATCTATTATATGAAGCCACTGCAAACGGAGGAGGACGTGGAGACACTTGGCCAACTGGCAGAGAAGGTTGCGGGAGTTAAAGTTTTTTTTGTCCATGGAGTCATTGTGGGACCGTTCCCTATGTAGTTGAAGATAAATGATTAGTTATAATATAATGTTCGTAATTTCTCCTTCGAATTTGCGTGTGTTAAGTGTTATAGGCATACCTTATTATGTAATATTTTCTTCTACGAAATTACAATATACAAAATATATATGGAAAAGGTTCATGTGAGAATGGACGCTTAGGTGAGAACGTGAGAATGTCGAATTTGCATGGATTTATGATTGTATGTGAATGACTTTGGTAGGTGAAAATTCATGCACATACAAGCAAAAATTTATGCATAACTCAAGATGTGTATGGATTTTTACATGTATGTGCATAAATTTGTGACTATATGGTGACTATGTGTAAGTGAAAACTCATTTACATATAGGAAAAATTTCAGGAAAAAATTTATGCACAACTCAATATGTGCATGGATTTTTGCATGTGTGCGCATATTTTTTTTACTATGTGTGTGACCATGTGTAAATTAAAACTCATGCACATACAGGCAAAAATTCATGCACACCTCAAGATGTGCATGGATTTTGGCCTGTATGTGCATACATATTTTTACTATGTATGTGACTATCTGTAAGTGAAAACTCATGTACATACATACAAAATTTTATGCACATCTTATGATGTGCATGAATTTTTGTCTATATGTGTGTATTCTCACATTCTCACCTAAGCGTCCTTTCTCACCCGATCCGCATCCAATAAATATGAAGTATTTCATAAATATAGCTCAATATGGATCGTTGGCAGGGCAAACTATTTGCTATAAGTCTTCATCATAACGAAAGTTAGGGTGAGCGGTGGACAATGTCAGGTCATAATGTACATTTCACAATGGTATGAATAAAAGGGAAAACGTAAACAAACTCAGAGCTATGACCACCATTGTCATGGAAACTTCGTTGTACGTGGTTCACATGAATTAAATGGATGTTTTAAATTTAGGGTGTGTATGTCCTCCATTTCTTTTTATCAAGAGCTTTTATTAAGGAACTTTATTGTTGGATCCAAGAAAATGTGAGGTGGGAAGCCCAATTACTAGAATGTGTTAGGTGTTGGTTGCTTCTTTGAGGAAGTGGAAATTGCTTGTTTTATTCATACCATGAAGAATTGTTTTACAATGGTTCATGGTATGTATAAAAGGGACTACGTAAATAAAGTCAGAGCTAGGATGACATTTGTCAGGTCAAATATGTTTTGTGTATTAAGTTATGAATATTTTTTGGTTGTTTCATAATTCAGGGCGATTATGCACTTTGTCAGGTTACTTTCGAGGTCTGCATCATTAGATATATAACCTTATAGCATGCCCAAAAAAAACCTACAGCATGGCCAAAACATTGTACTTAAAGGTTCCAAAAATTAACTCTTTATTGGAAATGTGAAAGACAAATCTGAATTAAACCGTTGAATCCATTTCATTGCAAGAAACATGTTTTTACACCCCTAACACAAAAACACATGTATGCAAAATGACAATTTTCAACACAAAATACCAACAAAAAATTACATTACCCTAAAACAGCAACAAAAACATCTAGATGATAATGTTTAACAACAAAAAGCACCAAAAACCAACTAGATGATAACTTTTACCAAAAAGCACCACAAACCACATAGATGACACTTTTCAACAAAGATTAGCATAGATCCAACTATATGTCATATCAAGATCTGGCAAACGCAGATGTACTAGGAATAAGAGTCCTCATCCTTCTACAGTTGCGGTTGTTGTGTCCAAGGACCCCGCAATTTCTACACCACTCATCCTAGAGTAATCCCGCTCCCACGATTCTTGGAATCGGTTTACACAAGGTATTTCGACAAGCCACCTTACTAGTGGGCAACACAATGCTAGCATGAAGGTCAAATACAAAAAAAGTGTCGGATCATCTGGAATAACAACCTTCAATTCTCTAAAGAAATATAGACATGCATCATCGTTCTCATTGTTAACAACAACAATGATAAGTGGAAATAATTATCCATGTTCATCTTGAGTCGTCGCTAGGAGAAGTATGCCCATGTACCCTGCAATCAAGTGAGTGTCGTCCACTAATATTACCTAAAATTTGCAAACAATATAATCAAATTTCTAACCTGACAAATCACAACCTTGCCCTGACAATGTAACAGTGATATATCACTTTGACATGACATGCACATAATATATCCTGACAAAGTTGTACATGAGTCTAACTTATTTCAGATGTGGTGATGCCATGATCCATGCATCCAACATCCATAAAACATACTTGAATTGCTCGTTAGCATCTCTTACTATTCGTGTCTACGTTCCTGGATTTGACTGTTGTAACATGTACATGTAACAATACATGCGAGTATAGCTTTGCTCTGATATACCATGTGCCATATCCAAGGCTTGTAGGTACGCTCGATTGGCCTTGTGGTAGCTTGTCTTTATTCTTGACTCCCTCATGTAATCTTGTATCTCTGCAGCATGGGGCCTTGTACAACCTTACAACCTTGAAATAAGAGAAAGTTAGGGCATTTACCAAGTGAAGTTGTTTTTTTCTGTAACACAATTAGTAAAGGCTTCTGATTTTTACCAATGGAGTATTTTATCAGCAATCACCCGTGAAGCTGCACCTTTATGGTGGTTGTGCCTACTTCGCATGCCACGGGTATGCTCCAGCACAAACTTTCACACCTTAAACATGCTCATTTTGCGATAGATTGAGCCACGACACTTGAAGGTACAATTCTTGTCGATACAACCAACCACGTAGGTAGAATTGTTAAACTTATTCACATTCAACTCAAAGCAACTCTTATTTTCTATCTGACATAATGCATCTTTGAGCTGATAATTACAATTGTAGTACTCTCCAACCTTGATTTCTTTCTTATCGATGTTAAGCTCTATATTTTCATCAACACTAAGCATTTCTTGCATTTCCCTTTCCGAAGGATGATACTTTTATTTTATTTCTCTAAGCAAGTCTTTTTCAACATTAACTTATGGGTAGTCCTCATTCTATCATCCTCAAATGCCTCTTCCATTTGTTCTTCGTTGCCTGATCAGGAATTTCCATTTACTTCATCCCATACATCATCAAGACTATAAATGCATACTTCATCACCTGAATTGCCTTCACCCTCATCTTCACCATTGTTAATATCAATGTGCTTCTTTCTTTTGTTCCTTGATGAAGTATCTTCAATGTCCTAATCATCGCTTTTGCTCAATGTTATAATGTATGCCTTTGACAGGTTCCTCTTTCTTTTGTTTGTTGCCCTGACTTCATCCCTATTCTCCCTAACAATCCTTCTTTACTCTACTTCGTTCTCAGCGTCAATGATTTCATCTATGATCTTGTTGTCCGTATTCTCTACCTTCGCTTTGGTTAAAAAAAAGGGACTTGTTATACGCCTTGTTGCCTTTGCTTTGCGCTATTGGTGGCACGGTTGGATTAATGGCAATCTCATTAACAGTGTTTTTAGTTCGATACGTTTGTGCAACATGTTGTACAACTCTTTCCTCCATTTTTTCATTAACAGGCTTATGTACAACTCAATGTCCTACTTTATTTTCTTTGGTCTCATATTCATAAACTTGTAGGCCTCCAGATCATCATCTTAATTTATATCGATAAGAGGAATGTTAACTTTCTTTCATGAAACATATTTCATATGGAGGACGTACCTTTCTTGATGAAAGGGGTTCTTCTCACATATTTTCCTCTTTAGCGTATCGAAGTCGATACCTTCATAAATCAATCATGTTTTATTGCATGAATCCCTCAAAAAACACCTTTATAGGCCATATTTGATATTGTGTAAGAAGGGGGTAAAAGTGAGAGCCAAATTTTTTTTGGGTACGACTGCAATTACGCCAATAATAAAATGAGTATGTTGATTTACATAAGAGATTAAATTGTTTAATTACCAAAATATTGAAAATACAAAACAAGGTTAATGATAGAGTTTTCATCTATAAGATAAATTTGTCCATATGATATATTTTGTATATTTTTATTTTATACTTTTCTTGAAACCCAAGTTGTATACTTGTATAAATTTCCATCATTATTTGATAGGTGTTATTTCATACACCTTTACTAGCAATTATTAGCATGATTTGGAGAGGTTTTGGATGAGTTTTGGTGCTAAGTCTGCAATCCAAATGTTTTGGAGAGAAGTGAAGAAATCCAAGGTTTTACAGCTTAGATGGAGCATGAGGATGGATGGAGCTGTTGGAGCATCTATGGAGAAGACTACCAACACTTGGTAGGATTGAAGAGCAGCAGAAGCAGAGAAGAAGAGAGCTGGAGAAATGAGCTCATCGCCCCGCGTCAGAAGTACCGCGGCCCGGCGGTGACTCTCAGTGAAGATGAAGCCCGCACCAGAGGATGCCACCGCCCAGCGATGGAAATTCGACGCCTCGCGGTGGAATTCACCGCCCCGCGGTGGCTATGCTTAATGACCTCGCGCCAGAGACAATTTAGTTTCCTTTTATGTTTGAGACTTTATTTTATTATTATTCTGTTTCCTTTAATTTCAGCTTTAGTTTAACCTAGTTTGTTAAGACTATTTAAGCCTCTTTTCTAGGTTAAGAGAAAAGAGACTTATCATCACTTGATTGCTTCCATTTTCAGACGTTATTTTCTATAGAGTTTTTCATCCCCTTTGATGGAGAACTAACTTCACCCTTGTTCTGCTAGACGATTGAAGCAGTACAGTTGATGTGTTTGTGAGATTTATATTCCTTGTTCTTATCCTTATAAGTGTTGGATTGATTCTCTTGGTTATATTGATATTGATTTCTTGTTGTTCTTCTTAGCCTGATCAACTAGGTTGAATGCTTTTTATCAATTGCTAGGATTGCATATAGGGGTTCCGAGTGCATATCTAGTGGCAAACACAATTGTGCGTATAGGGGTTCCGAGCATACAATTGTGAGTGAGAATCAGTTGCATGTTAAGTAGGGGAGTGAGTACTTGTACGTCTTTCTACTTGCATGTATCCTATATCCTTGTGTGCATTGCTATTGATGTGTTGGTGCTAAGGTACGCTGACAACTGTGAGAATCAGTGGTATTTTATCATTGGCATAGTAATAAGTCTATTGACAACTGTGAGAATCAATAGTACTTAAGATCAGGATGGGAACGACTATAAGGATAATTAAAGAACTTGGACGAAATAGATTTCAGTGATCGAACTTTATCTCTGTACTTGTGGATTTCGCTTTAGTGAAACTATTTTTCCCTCATTATATTTTCTAAACTCAACTCAATTCATTTGCTTTGTTTGCTTTGTTCTCTTGATAACTAAACCCCCCGTTTGTGTTACTTGTCATTCACGGTTGCATACTACATCAAACCTTCTCTGTGGGATCGACCCTTACTTGTCTGCTATACTTCTGTTTATTGGGTTTGTTAGGATAATTTACTTTGATAAGGCTAATCAACGACATTTGCTTGTGCATCTTTTAGCCACTGTCAAATTTGGCGCCGTTGCCGGGGAAGGCTTTTGTTTGTTGTGTGTTTTCATGATTGATTTTTGGTGGAGACCTATCTTATGGTCGACACCCGTAGTACTGACCCTATTCTAGCTCCTTTCGATCCAGAGGTTGACAGATCTTTCCTTAGGAACCTGCACAATCAAAGGGAAGACGGAGAAGAAGAAATAGAGACAGTTGAGACCGTTGAGACTGAAACCATCGAGACAGAAACCGTTGAGACTGCCAACACCCTAGCTATTGCAATGGCTGGAACTGGAACCCTGAGAGAGCTTACTGAGCCGAATATAGGGGCACAGCCCCTAGCTGTCATCATCCCTGCGCTAGGAGAAGGGGTGAACTTTGAATTGAAGTCGGGAGTTGTTGCTTATCTCCCTAAATTCCATGGGTTGAGTGGAGAGGATCCGATCTCTCACCTGGGCAAGTTCCACAATGTCTGTATGACGATGAAGCCCGGGAATATGACGGAAGACTAGATCAAGATGAGAGCTTTTGGTTTCTCCCTACTTGACTCTACGAGCGATTGGTATTACCACCTGCCACCAGGAACCATAGATACATGGACTAAACTGCACAAAGCGTTCCTGGACAAGTATTTTCCCACGAAGAAGGCGAATGCTTTGAAAAAGGCAATTGCCAACATTGAGTAGGCTGGTGATGAGACGCTGTATGATTATCTGGAGAGGTACAAGAGGCTCTGTTCCAGCTGCCCATTCCACGGATATGCCAAGCAGGACCTTGTCCTTTATCTGCACAACGGTCTGCTGGACCAAGAGAGGAGAATGGTTGATGCTGCATGCGGTGGAAGTATTCTAAACCTGACACCGGATGAAGCTATGGAGAGACTCCAGGAGATGAGTGAGAGTACCAGGAGCTTCGGGAAGACGTACCAGAGAAAGGCGGTCAATGCTGTGACCCCTGTAGGACCAAGCCCGGTGTTGTTTGAGTTGGCCGAGCTGAAAGAGTTGGTGCTGAGGATGGCGAATCAGAATGCCCCTCAACAAGTTAAAGCGTGTGGACTTTGCTCTAACCAGTCCCACCATACCGATACATGTCCCCAGCTACAAGAGGAAGGTGTTGCTGAAGTAAACATTGTAGGAGGTTACAGACCCCCTAGACCATAATATGGTGGACAGCCCAATTACAATCAGAGAGGGCATGACCACCCAGGCTTTAGATTGAGTGACCCTCAAGGTGGTCAACAGCCAGTGCAGCAACAGCAGTACTAGCCGGCGCAACAACAGTACCAGCAGAGAGCCCCTTATCAACAGAGGCCCCAAGGCCAAACATCTGGAGCTTCTACTGAGGATATGCTAAAGACTCTGACTCAGCACTTTGCCACACATGTGCAGGCTATTGAGTCGAGTATCAAGAACATGGAGATGAAGATTGGTCAGTTAGCCGATGAGATGACCAAGATTAACCAAAGGGCATCAAATTCCCTACCATCCCAGACCACTGTGAATCCCAGAGAGAACGTGAGTGCTATCACGCTCAGAAGTGGTAAGAAGTTTATCGTTGCTCCTAATGCTGAAGAGGAGAACGAGTTCGAGAAGGAAGAAATCACCGACTGCCCCGCGGCAGACCCCACCGCGGCCCGGCCAGAAACTAGGGGAGGAACCAGTAAAGGAGTTTCATTGACACCGCCCCACGGCGACCCTCGCCGCGACCCGGCGCCTAAACCCAGTAAAAACACCGCGAACCCACCGCCCCGCGGCGCTGACTCACGCCCCGCGGTGGGCTCGCAACAACCTGGTCCACAAAACTCTGTCTCCGCTGAAGAGACCTATAATGATTATGTTCGCCCCGCGTTCCCTCCTCTAGGTTCAGAGAAGCCCCCAACACCTTTTCCCGAGGCGCTAAAGGCAAAGAGAGTTGTCTACGACAGTGACATGTTCGAGACATTTCAGAACTGTGAGGTGAACATTCCCCTGCTCAAGCTTATAAAGGCTATCCCGAGATATGCCAAGTTCTTAAAGGAGCTATGCACGTTGAAGAGGACTCAAAAGCAGAAGACCCAAAAGAAGAGTCCAGTGGGTGCACAAGTTTCAGCGGTAGTTCAGAAGCGTCTGCCCACAAAATGCAAGGATCCAGGTACTTTTATTATTCCTATCACTATAGGTAGGCATCTTTTTGAGAAAGCACTGCTAGACTTGGGTGCCTCAATTAATGTTCTACCCTATTCATTGATTGAAAAATTGGAATTAGGACACTTGCATGATTCTAACATTGTCATACAACTTGCTGATGGATCATGTGTGCCCCCTAAGGGTATAGTGGAAGATGTTCTTGTTAGGATAGGTTCTTTGATTTTCCCTGTTGATTTCTTTGTTATGGACATGGATTATGATGAACAAGTTGCTCCTGTTATGCTAGGACGACCTTTTATGAAAACTTCCATGACAAAGATTGATGTAGATAGTGGAACTTTGACTATGGAATTTGATGGAATTATATTTGAACATAATATTCATAAAGCCAACTCCATTGAATTGTCCACCCCTCTCTGCATTAGTGATATTGATAATTCTGTGCATGGAAATGTTAAAACTGATGCAGTGGAGACCGTAGTTGAGTGTTCCACTAATGAAGGACCTATTGAGTTACATGAAGTGTGTGTTGGTGATGTCCTGCTAGATGATGTAAGAAGTTCTATTCCCTCTACTTTGGGCACTAGCCCCCCTGCACTAACCATACAAGGCTGTAAGCCTTTATCTAGTGACGTGCAGCATATTCAGGTTAAGCCATATCAGCCCCCACATCGTTCTAAGTATGGGGGAGACACTCCAAAGGAAGTACATATGGAGTCAATGGAAAAGAGGGAACATGGTCTAAGGTTTAAACCTTTCCATGAGAGGTCTCCACAGGAAGAGACGAGTAGGAGGATTCCAAGGGGATCCTACTCTAAATGGTGACAGATCTGCACTACGTCGAGCCAACGACGATAACCAAGGCGCTGTCCGGGAGGCAACCCGTGTTAGTCCTTCTTTGATTTTTCCTTTCATTAGATTATTTTCATAGTTTATTTTGCTTTGTTTCGTTCGCCTGTTACTCACATTCTCGTGCCCTCAGCCATCTCCTGAATCTTTACCATAGCAAGTGCTGGAGTTATGTTAAGAATATTTCCACCACAAGCAGCGTCAACCATCCTCCTCTCATTATCCAGCAGCCCGTTATAGAGATGAAGTACCAGGTCCTGGTTGGAATACCCATGGAATGGGCAGCTTGAGCAAAGTCTCTTGAACCTCTCATAGTAATCATATAGGGTCTCGTCACCCTCCTGCTCGATGTTGCTAATGGCTTTCTTCAAACTGTTGGTCTTCTTAGCAGGGAAATACTTCTCCAGAAAAGCCTCGTGAAGCTTGGTCCACGTGTCAATACTTCCAGTAGGAAGATGGTAATACCAGTCATCAGCGGTATCTTTCAAGGTGAACCCAAAAGCTCTCATTTTTATTTGCTCCTCAGTAACATTCGCCGGTTTCATACTCATGATGACTGTGTGGAATTTACCCAGATGCTTGATTGGATCCTCTCCAGCCAGTCCATGGAACTCTGGAAGCAAATGAATCAACCCCGGCTTCAACTCAAAGTTCACGCCTGCAGCCAGCCCAGGGATTACTACAGCCAAAGGTTGCTGCTGCAGGTCTGGTGCAGTCAACTGTCTCAACGTTCGATCCGCGCCATCGTTAGCCATCTCGAATGTAGGGTTGTCAAACACCAAAGAACGATTCACTCTGCGAGCCTGTGAAAGAGTTCGTGTAATTTCTGGATCAAAATCAAGAAGCGGTGAATTAGTAGCACGAGTGTGGACCATAAGATAGATCCACACCAAGGGTTAGTAACAACGAATCACAAAAACAGAAAATTTGATTTCCCCGGCAACGGCGCCAAATTTGACAAGGCTAAAGTCGTATACCCAAATCAAAGAAATCCTAAGCAACCTACTATAGAGTATAGCAAGCAAGTCAGGGTCGAATCCACAGGGAATCAGGTTATCAATTCTTGCAATTCAAGGTTACCAACTTGGAACAAGGGGGGGGGGGGGGGGGGTTTGTATGTGTTTTCGAACCAAATTAATAAGAAGACAAGAGAGCAAAATCGCAGATTTATGGTTGTAAATATGATGAGGAAAAGCGCCACACTTAACAAGAAATCCCCCGAACAAAAGATAAGTTGATCCTAGAATTCTATCAATCTCAAGTTCTTAACAATCCTGTTGTTGTTCTTATCCCGATCTTAGGTAATTGTTAGTTCTACCAGCCCTAACAATACTTATTACTAAATCAATACCAAAAACCTTCAGGAATCAATAAAGCAATAGCATTCAACCAAGGATTAACAAGATACATGCAATAGAAACAACCCGTTACTATAAGCATGCAATTAATTCTCTCTCACAATTGTGCGCTCGGATCCCCTATACGCACAACCGTGTTCGCTACTAGATATGCAACCTGAACACAGAATCACAAGTCCTAGCACTTAGGAAAATATCAATAAACCTAGGTGATCAATCTAGATAAACCAACATAAGCCAATATAAATTAAGCACAAGAGAATCAATCCAACCAATAGGAAACGAACAAGAGTAGAAAACTCACAACCAATCAATTGCTGGCTTCAAACTGTCAAGTGCAACAATGGAGGGTTTAGTTCTCCATAAGGTTTGTAAGCAAATACGTAATAACGGCAATTAGGGTTCAAGAGAGAGAAGAAAAGTCCTCTCCAAATAGTCTTAACCCTACTTAAATACTAAGGAAACAATTCAGAAATAAAGATAAGGAAATAACAAACTTGGAAACAAAGTTTCGGAATAAAACTAAAACGGAAATAAAAACTCGCAAATAACATTCAGCACACGCAACCGCGGGTTGCGGTCGCTCCACCGCAGGGTGCGGTGGACCTCCAATACGTGTTCAGCCGAGCTCGCCGCAGGGGCGGTTGTGGAACCGCAGGGTGCGTCCTAATGGCAGTAGCTCCAGCTCTTCAACCGCAGGTGCGGTAGACTCCGGCGCAGGTGCGGCAAGGCTTCAGTCCTCCTCTTCTCATCAGCTCTTTCTTGCTATCTCTCGCACCGTGCTCAGCTCTTCTCTTCACTCCTATGGCGTCTCTCCTTGGTGGTTGTCTTCCTCGGTGTCTCCTATGATCTCCAAAACCGCTCAAACACCTCCAAAAACTCTAAACTTCGCCTCTAAACGCCTTGCACATGAATGTGCCTAGATATACCCGAATGACACCAATAAACCCTCTAATGACTCCTAGTTAAGCCCTACAAAGTAATGCTTATCAAATTCCCCCATGCTTAGACCTTTGCTCGTCCTCGAGTAAACTAAAAGAAAGTTCACCCCTCCAAAATAGCACACAAGGTCTCAGGAAGCATCTCCTCCTACTACGAGTCACCTAACTCATGCCAAAGCTCCTGGCGTCAATCTCATCTACAACACATCATCATCAACAACAACAGAACTTGGGGGCAAGCAGAGTACTTCCCTCAAGCTTATCCTGGACATCCAATAGTGTAAAGTGACCTCTAATCCTATCCTCCATCTAAGACTTCTTATGCCTCCCAAAGTGGCCTACCCGACATTCCTTTTATGTCTCCCTTCTTATGACGCCTCGCCAATAAATAAAGAGAAATCCTAAGAATCACTCTTCTTCTTTTCGCTCATTTTGCCAAGGCGCCCTTTCGGGTTTTCACCAAGCCACTCTTAATTTTTTTTTTTTTTTTCAAAGATGGACTCACATATGCTCACGTCACTCCGACACCATATTACCCCAGTCTAGCACTGGTCCGGGTCACATGCTTGTTGCCTGAGTCGTCCTTTCGGGTTTTCAACTCATCCCAGGATTTTTTTTGTTTTTTGTTTTTTGTTTTTTGTTTTTTTTTTTGTTTTTTTTTTATTTAATTTTTTTTTTTTTTTTTAGAAACTAAACTAATGCAATGCAACTCCGAAAAACAGAATGAAACACACAAAGAAAAATACAGAAACTTTACATAAAGATAGAAAGTGAATCTACTCCCTCCCTCATGCTTGTAATACGCATTGTCCTCAATGTGGAAAAGAAGACAATCATAAAATAAGGGGGGAAAAGAAGAAAGACTCACTGCTGTGATGGTCCCGGTGGTGGCCAAGGGTACTGGCTAAAGTACTGGTCCTGTCGCTCTCCTAAGCGCTAGAGACGCTCGTCCATCTGCCCCAGGCGCTCATCCTGGTGGTCCATCCGCTGGAAAACCCGGGACTGAAATCCGTCAAACCGCACATCATAGCCCTGTTGCCAAGTCTGCTGCTGCAAACTCAGCGCCTCCATCTGTCGGGACATCTGATCCTGCCAGGGATCCATAGGTGGCGGGTCCTGACCGGCGCTCATCTCCTCATCCTCCGCAGGGGCCTGGCTCGAGCTGCCCACATCTCTCCGCCTCCTCCGAGGTCGGTGTCCCTCGTCTACAAACTCAGTCGCATCCGTCCCCAATGGAGCTATGGTGGGGTCGGGGTGCATGTACCATCCTCGGTAAGTAGAGCTATATGGGATCTCCCTGGGTAAGGCCATGATATGGCTCCTATCAGAGTAGGAGCACCAGAAGGGCTGTCGCTTCGTCACCTTCAGCATGTAGTTTGCCCGCAGCCGGGCGACATCGAACACATGGGAGAGGATGGGGTCCTCCTCCTCTTTTATTTAATCCAATTTTGATTTAATCCAATTTTTACTCCCCATTTATGGCTTTTTCGGGGCCCAACTTTTTCAATTTTTACTCCCCCACTTGGTTTTTGTCAAGGGCCCTTTTATTGCCTTTTTTGTTTTTTGTTTTTTTTTTGATTTCGCCTTTTTCTTTTCGAACAGGGGCTTGCCGCGGGGGCGGTACTTACACCGCGGGGTGCAGTGGGTCTCCAGAACACCGGTGTGACTTTCCTTCGTACCTGCGAGGTTAGTCTGCAGGCGAAAACGAACGAAAAAAGAAACACAAAAACCAACACAACTACCTAACTAAGCTATGAAAAAGAAAAGACAAAAGAAAAAGAAAGAAAACAATACCTCGGGTTGCCTCCCGAGCAGCGCCTTGGTTCACGTCGTTGGCTCGACGTAGACTTTCGTCTATTCCTTTTCAGCACTCGGCTCCTCCAGAGCCATCTCATCAATCTCCGCAGTGGAGAAACCCTCATGGTAAGGTTTTAACCTTTGACCATTGACCTTGAATGTCTTCTGAGTTGTCGGCTCGATTAAGTCAACGGCGCCATGTGGGTAGACCTCAGCAATAATGTACGGTCCTATCCACTTCGATCTCAGCTTCCCCGCAAAGAGTTTCAGGCGGGATTGGAACAAAAGGACTTTGTCACCGGGGTGGAAGTCCTTTCGCAAGATGTTCTTGTCATGCCATGCCTTGGTTTTTGCTTTGTAGATCACAGCATTGTCGTATGCATCAAGGCGTAGCTCCTCTAACTCTTGCAGCTGAAGCTTGCGAAATTCTCCTACTTCATCAATCCTCATGTTGCACTGCTTCACTGCCCACCATGCTTTGTGTTCCAACTCCACAGGTAGATGGCAAGCTTTGCCAAATACGAGCCGGAAAGGAGACATCCCGATTGGAGTCTTGTAGGCAGTGCGGTAAGCCCACAGTGCATCATTCAATCTCAAACTCCAGTCCTTCCTGTTGGGTGCCACTGTCTTCTCAAGGATCGTCTTGATATCTCTGTTTGACACCTCAGCCTGCCTATTAGTCTGTGGATGGTAGGCAGTGGAAACCCTCTGTGTGACATGATACTTCTTCAGTAGGGCGGTCACAGTCTTGTTGCAGAAGTGGGTTCCCCGATCACTAATCAAAGCTTTAGGGATCCCAAACCTGGAAAATATGTTCTCTTTCAAGAAACCTGCCACAACTTTAGAATCATCAGTCCTGGTGGCCTTCGCTTCCACCCACTTGGAAACGTAGTCCACCGCAAGCAAAATATATAGGTTCCCATGAGAATTGGGAAAGGGTCCCATAAAGTCAATACCCCACACATCAAAAACCTCACAAAAAATCAAAGAGGACTGAGGCATCTCATTCCTCCTAGAGATATTTCCCATCCTCTGACATCTATCACATACCTTGCAAAAAGCAAATGCATCCCGAAAAAGATTGGGCCAATAGAAACCTGCATCTAGCACTTTCCTAGCAGTTTTATTTGCACCAAAATGGCCCCCACATGCCTCAGAATGACAAAAGCTAAGGACAGATTGTACCTCGTTATCCGGAAGGCATCGACGGATTACCTGATCGACACAGTGTCTCCATAGATAAGGATCGTCCCAAATATAGTACCGAGCTTCTCTCCGCACCTTCTCCCGTTGCGCCTTGGTATGATCCGGAGGGAATTCCCCACAAACCAAGTAGTTCACGATGTCGGTGTACCATGGTCGGAGGGATCGGATCCCGAGGACGGACCTGTGGAAGTACGCCTCGAGTGAGGAAGCGCTCTCAACAGAAAAATCACGAACAGCTTCGCTCACCGCAGGTTGCGGTTTATCCACCGCTGGGTGCGGCCAAATAGCAGAAACCTCTCGATAAAAGTCGCCTCTCGCCGCGGGTGCGGTTGGGTCCACCGCTGGGTGCGGTATATCTGGGCAATTTTCTCGAGAAAAATCACCGCCTTCGCGGGTGCGGTCATCCACCGCAGGGTGCGGCCATTCTCCAGAACCTTGGCCTTGTAAATCCTTCTCCTTACCGCAGGTGCGGTGGGGGTGGCGCCCGGTGCGGTGTGGCTCCAGTACATCCACTGAAAAGAGGGTGTCATCCGGGAAGTTTCCATGGATTGGGGTTTGCTTCCCGGGCTTGTCCTCTTCGTTCACCAATCTACTCAGATGATCCGCTACCAAGTTCTCTGCTCCTTTCTTGTCCCATATCTCCACATCGAACTCACTCAGCAGGAGAACCCATCGAATCAATCTCGGCTTCGCCTCTTTCTTCGTCATTAGATAACGAAGGGCGGCGTGATCCGTGTAAATAATCACCTTCACTCCTAACAAATACTGCTTGAACTTCTCCAAGGCAAATACCACAGCTAGCATCTCCTTTTCAGTAGTGGAGTAGTTCCGTTGCGCGCCATTCAGAGTCATGGACGCGTAGTGAATCACATGAGAGGCCCTTCCCTCTTTTTGTCCCAGAACTGCTCCAACTGCATAATCGCTGGCATCACACATGATCTCGAACGGTTTTGACCAGTCCGGTGCTTGAATAATCGGTGCACTAGTCAGGCGTTCTTTCAAGCAGTCGAATGCCTTCTTACACTCCTCGTTCAGATCAAAGGTCACCTCTTTCTTCAGCAGCTCGCATAAGGGTGATGAGATCTTCGAAAAATCCTTGATAAACCTGCGATAGAAACCTGCATGGCCTAGGAAGGAACGAACTTCACGCACATTAGTAGGATAAGGTAAAGACTGAATTACATCAATCTTCGCCTTATCGACCTCAATACCCCTAGCAGAGACAATATGACCTAACACAATCCCTTGTTCAACCATGAAATGACACTTTTCAGAATTTAAAACCAAGTCAGTTTCAACACATCTTTTCAGCACAAGTGTCAAGTGGGCCAAACATTTATCAAAGCTATCCCCATGTACTGTAAAATCATCCATGAATACCTCAATAAAATTTTCAATGTACTCAGAGAAGATACTAACCATACATCGTTGAAAAGTACCGGGTGCGTTACATAGTCCAAAGGGCATTCTGCGGTATGCAAACGTGTCAAAAGGACATGTAAAGGTAGTCTTCTCTTGGTCCTCTGGCGCTATGGCCACCTGGAAGTATCCTGAATATCCATCAAGGAAGCAGTAGTAGGGGCGCCCAGCAAGGCGTTCTAGCATTTGATCGATGAATGGCAAGGGAAAGTGATCCTTTCTGGTTACCGCGTTCAGCTTGCGGTAATCTATGCAAACTCTCCAGCCCGTTTGTGTCCTTGTAGGGACCAACTCTCCTTGTTGGTTCTCAACCACTGTGATTCCTCCCTTCTTGAGAACAACCTGAGTGGGGCTGACCCAACGACTATCGGAAATCGGGAAGATCATGTCAGCTTGAAGGAGCTTCAGCACCTCCTTCTTCACCACCTCCATCATAGGTGGATTTAATCTCCTCTGTGGTTGCCTGGACGGCTTGGCGTCATCTTCTAGGAGGATCCGATGCATACATGTTGAGGGACTAATCCCTTTGATATCGGCAATGGTCCAACCTAATGCAGTCTTGTGCTCCTTTAAAATCTCCACTAGCTTCTCCTCTTGCTCCTTCGAAAGCTTACTAGACACAATGACTGGCAAGGTGTCGTTGACTCCAAGGAAAGCGTACTTGAGGTGATCCGGGAGTTGTTTGAGTTCACTCTCGGGAGCCTGTATAACAGAGGGAACGAGCTTCTCGCCCGGGGTTAGTAGAATGGGGCCAACGCCCAAAGGGTCTATAGAAAGCTTCTCCATTTGAGACACCATCGCCTGCATGTTAGTTGACAGAGAATATTCTGTGTGGAACTCATCTATGTCATTCTCAATAATAGACTGCAGCTCATCAATACCAGAAATATCAAATAAATCTTGCACAATGGGTTCAATCACATCAATAGAGCATAGAGAATGGTCATCAATAGGGTGTTTCATAGCGTCATAAATGTTGAATTGTACCACCTCCCCATCGAATTCCATAGTAAGTGTCCCACTTACATAATCTATCTTGGTCCTAACAGTTTTTAAGAAAGGCCTTCCTAACAGAATAGGGGCTGCATGCTCATCATGTTCCATATCTAGGACAAAGAAATCAGCGGGGAATATCAAGTTGTCAACCATAACAAGCACATCCTCAACTACCCCCTTAGGGTAAACACTAGACCTATCAGCAAGTTGCACAACAATTCCTGTTTCATGCAAAGGTCCCAATCTAAGAGATTTGTAAAGAGAGTAAGGCAACACATTAATAGAAGCACCTAGATCAAGCATGGCTCTATCAAACTTAGTATCACCAATAACACAGGGGATGCTAACCATACCTGGGTCGGAGCATTTCTTGGGCATACGCCTTTGAAATACCGCAGACACACGTTCGCTGACCTTCACCTTTTGTTTCCCCTTCAGCTTCTGGTTCCTCTTGATCGTGCAGAGCTCCTTCAAGAACTTAGCATACTTAGGAATGTTCTTCACTAGCTTGAGCAATGGGATGTTGACCTCGCATTTGCTGAAGGTATCAAAAAGATCTTTGTCATCAACGACCCTTCTCTCCCTGAGTGCTTCTGGAAAGGGGGCGGGTGGCTTCTCGGAACCGAGAGGAGGGAAGTAGGGACGAACGTAATCGTCGACGTAAGGCTCTTTGACAATCCCGGAAGACTCGCCGCAGGTGCGGTTCTCAACCGCGGGGTGCGGTGGAGCTACAGGAATTTCCCGAGAAAAATCACCGTTCACCGCAGGGTGCGGTACTCCCACCGCAGGGTGCGGCCTATCGACAGTAGCCTTGTGCTTCTCCAGGTCTTGTTCGCCGCAGGTGCGGCCACCGTGCCGCTGGATGCGGTCGTTCAGCAGAGCATCCTCATTCTCCGAGTCATCCTCTTCAGCACTAGGATCGACATGTAATTGCTTCCCACTTCTTAAAGTCACAGCACTGACGTTTTCCCTCGGGTTCACTACCGTTTGTGACGGTAATTTTCCCGAATCACGAGCTTCTAGATTACTCACAGCTTGAGCAATTTGTGCCACATGCTTCTCAAGATTCTGAATGGAAGACTTCGTTTCAGCATCCTTTTGCATGACCGACTGAGCCAATGACTTGATCATGTCCTCAGCTGACATGGTTTGTCTAGGGTTGTACTGTGGCCTCGGTTGTTGTTGTGGTTGCAAAAGGTGAGGGTTCTGGACATTCTGTTGGTTACTCCACCTGAAATTCGGATGATCTCTAGTTCCGGGGTTGTAAGTGTTAGAGAATGGATCATATTTTGGCCTTGGTTGCCATCCTCCTGCAGCGTTTACTTCCTCGGTTCCATCATCCTGAACTTGAGGGCAAGCCTCGGTGGGGTGGAATTGATCGGCACATACCCCACATGCTTTGAGTTATTGAGGGGCTCCTTGCAGCGTAAGTCGCTTCACCATGTCCTTCAACTCAGCCATATCATTAGCATACGAAGAGCGACTAGACTCAGCAGCATGGACTCCTCTCTTGGTAGCAGATCTACCAAAGTTTCTCGTGCCCTCAGCCATCTCCTGAATCTTTACCATAGCAAGTGCTGGAGTTATGTTAAGAATGTTTCCACCACAAGCAGCGTCAACCATCCTCCTCTCATTATCCAGCAGCCCGTTATAGAGATGAAGTACCAGGTCCTGGTTGGAATACCCATGGAATGGGCAGCTTGAGCAAAGTCTCTTGAACCTCTCATAGTAATCATATAGGGTCTCGTCACCCTCCTGCTCGATGTTGCTAATGGCTTTCTTCAAACTGTTGGCCTTCTTAGCAGGGAAATACTTCTCCAGAAAAGCCTCGTGAAGCTTGGTCCACGTGTCAATACTTCCAGTAGGAAGATGGTAATACCAGTCATCAGCGGTATCTTTCAAGGTGAACCCAAAAGCTCTCATTTTTATTTGCTCCTCAATAACATTCGCCGGTTTCATACTCATGATGACTGTGTGGAATTTACCCAGATGCTTGATTGGATCCTCTCCAGCCAGTCCATGGAACTCTGGAAGCAAATGAATCAACCCCGGCTTCAACTCAAAGTTCACGCCTGCAGCCAGCCCAGGGATTACTACAGCCAAAGGTTGCTGCTGCAGGTCTGGTGCAGTCAACTGTCTCAACGTTCGATCCGCGCCATCGTTAGCCATCTCGAATGTAGGGTTGTCAAACACCAAAGAACGATTCACTCTGCGAGCCTGTGAAAGAGTTCGTGTAATTTCTGGATCAAAATCAAGAAGCGGTGAATTAGTAGCACGAGTGTGGACCATAAGATAGATCCACACCAAGGGTTAGTAACAACGAATCACAAAAACAGAAAATTTGATTTCCCCGGCAACGGCGCCAAATTTGACAAGGCTAAAGTCGTATACCCAAATCAAAGAAATCCTAAGCAACCTACTATAGAGTATAGCAAGCAAGTCAGGGTCGAATCCACAGGGAATCAGGTTATCAATTCTTGCAATTCAAGGTTACCAACTTGGAACAAGGGGGGGGGGGGGTTTGTATGTGTTTTCGAACCAAATTAATAAGAAGACAAGAGAGCAAAATCGCAGATTTATGGTTGTAAATATGATGAGGAAAAGCGCCACACTTAATAAGAAATCCCCCGAACAAAAGATAAGTTGATCCTAGAATTCTATCAATCTCAAGTTCTTAACAATCCTGTTGTTGTTCTTATCCCGATCTTAGGTAATTGTTAGTTCTACCAGCCCTAACAATACTTATTACTAAATCAATACCGAAAACCTTCAGGAATCAATAAAGCAATAGCATTCAACCAAGGATTAACAAGATACATGCAATAGAAACAACCCGTTACTATAAGCATGCAATTAATTCTCTCTCACAATTGTGCGCTCGGATCCCCTATACGCACAACCGTGTTCGCTACTAGATATGCAACCTGAACACAGAATCACAAGTCCTAGCACTTAGGAAAATATCAATAAACCTAGGTGATCAATCTAGATAAACCAACATAAGCCAATATAAATTAAGCACAAGAGAATCAATCCAACCAATAGGAAACGAACAAGAGTAGAAAACTCACAACCAATCAATTGCTGGCTTCAAACTGTCAAGTGCAACAATGGCGGTTTAGTTCTCCATAAGGTTTGTAAGCAAATACGTAATAACGGCAATTAGGGTTCAAGAGAGAGAAGAAAAGTCCTCTCCAAATAGTCTTAACCCTACTTAAATACTAAGGAAACAATTCAGAAATAAAGATAAGGAAATAACAAACTTGGAAACAAAGTTTCGGAATAAAACTAAAACGGAAATAAAAACTCGCAAATAACATTCAGCACACGCAACCGCGGGTTGCGGTCGCTCCACCGCAGGGTGCGGTGGACCTCCAGTACGTGTTCAGCCGAGCTCGCCGCAGGGGCGGTTGTGGAACCGCAGGGTGCGGCCTAATGGCAGTAGCTCCAGCTCTTCAACCGCAGGTGCGGTAGACTCCGGCGCAGGTGCGGCAAGGCTTCAGTCCTCCTCTTCTCATCAGCTCTTTCTTGCTATCTCTCGCACCGTGCTCAGCTCTTCTCTTCACTCCTATGGCGTCTCTCCTTGGTGGCTGTCTTCCTCGGTGTCTCCTATGATCTCCAAAACCGCTCAAACACCTCCAAAAACTCTAAACTTCGCCTCCAAACGCCTTGCACATGAATGTGCCTAGATATACCCGAATGACACCAATAAACTCTCTAATGACTCCTAGTTAAGCCCTACAAAGTAGTGCTTATCACTTGGGTGCCTCAATTAATGTTCTACCCTATTCATTGATTGAAAAATTGGAATTAGGACACTTGCATGATTCTAACATTGTCATACAACTTGCTGATGGATCATGTGTGCCCCTAAGGGTATAGTGGAAGATGTTCTTGTTAGGATAGGTTCTTTGATTTTCCCTGCTGATTTCTTTGTTATGGACATGGATTATGATGAACAAGTTGCTCCTGTTATGCTAGGACGACCTTTTATGAAAACTTCCATGACAAAGATTGATGTAGATAGTGGAACTTTGACTATGGAATTTGATGGAATTATATTTGAACATAATATTCATAAAGCCAACTCCATTGAATTGTCCACCCTCTCTGCATTAGTGATATTGATAATTCTGTGCATGGAAATGTTAAAACTGATGCAGTGGAGACCGTAGTTGAGTGTTCCACTAATGAAGGACCTATTGAGTTACATGAAGTGTGTGTTGGTGATGTCCTGCTAGATGATGTAGGAAGTTCTATTCCCTCTACTTTGGGCACTAGCCCCCCTGCACTAACCATACAAGGCTGTAAGCCTTTATCTAGTGACGTGCAGCATATTCAGGTTAAGCCATATCAGCCCCCACATCGTTCTAAGTATGGGGGAGACACTCCAAAGGAAGTACAGATGGAGTCAATGGCAAAGAGGGAACATGGTCTAAGGTTTAAACCTTTCCATGAGAGGTCTCCACAGGAAGAGACGAGTAGGAGGATTCCAAGGGGATCCTACTCTAAATGGTGACGGATCTGCACTACGTCGAGCCAACGACGATAACCAAGGCGCTGTCCGGGAGGCAACCCGTGTTAGTCCTTCTTTGATTTTTCCTTTCATTAGATTATTTTCATAGTTTATTTTGCTTTGTTTCGTTCGCCTGTTACTCACATTTCAGGTATGAAAGTAAACCCGAGAAGAGATGTGGTACCCAGCCAGTCTCACCCCCCCGCGGCGTTCCCTACCGCCCCGCGGTGGAGCTCACCGCCCCGCGGTGAAGGTCGGGTATAACCTCTCGAATTTTATTTTATTTTAAAAAAAAAAGCAAGAATAATGGGCCCCGAAAAAACCTTAAACGGGTGAGTAAAAGCTTATTTCTTAAGTGGTAACTAAGGTTTTGATGGATTGGGTTCCCTCTAGTGGGCCAAGATTTCTCTTTTGGGCCATGGTACATGACCGGCCCATCATCCCTTTTTCCTTTCCCTTTCCCTGACCTAACCCCACTATCTCTTACCTCCCATTCCAACGCCCCCCTCAAGCTCCCACATCTATTTCCCTCTATCTCCCCCAAATCCCTATCGACCTTGAGCCAAATCTAGCCCTAAATCCCCAATTTGGAGTCTAGCCTCACAAACAAGCCCAAACACAACCCCACCACCACCTTCAGGTCCATAGTGAGCTTTTCTATTCTTCCCCTATGTCATTTGATGTTCTCTTTTCTACATTGATGACAATTTTCGGTTTAAGTATGGGGGAGGGATATAGACTTGCTATCTTGCTTTCTATTTAGCTAGTGTACATGTAGTTTCGTTTCTGCATTGTTGTTTGTCGTTGTTTCTGCACTCTATTCAAAAAAAAATCGAAAAAAGCCAAAAAGAGGTAAAAAGGCAACCAAAATCCTGGGATGGACTGAAAACCCAAAAGGACAGTTCAGGTAAAAAGCAGGTAGTCCGGCTGGTATAGACCAAGGCAAAATTGGACTGGAGTGCTGCGAGTATATGTGAGATATCTAGCAAAATGAAATGAGTGGCTATGTGAAAACCCGAAAGGGCGCCTAGGCAAGATGAGCGTAAAAGAAGAAGAGTGATTCTAGGATTTCTCTATATTTCTTGGCGAGGCGTCATAAGAAGGGGAGTCATAAGGAGGACTCGGGTAGGCCACTCTTGGAGCGATAAGGAGCTAGATTGGAGTTAGGATTAGGTTATCTTTGCATCACTTGTTTTGGTTGTCTGGAGCTTATTGTTGATATGCTGTAGTTGCTAGTGTCATATTGTCTTATACTTCCTGAGGCCTTGGTGTTGATTGAGAGAGTGAGCTTTTCTTTAGTTTACTCGGGATGAATAAAGGTCTAATTGTGGGGGAATTTGATAGGTGTTATTTCATACACCTTTACTAGCAATTATTAGCATGATTTGGAGAGGTTTTGGATGAGTTTTGGTGCTAAGTCTGCAATCCAATTATTTTGGAGAGAAGTGAAGAAATCCAAGGTTTTACAGCTTAGATGGAGCATGAGGATGGATGGAGCTGTTGGAGCATCTATGGAGAAGACTACCAACACTTGGTAGGATTGAAGAGCAGCAAAAGCAGAGAAGAAGAGAGATGGAGAAATGAGCTCACCGCCCCGCGTCAGAAGTACCGCAGCCCGGCGGTGACTCTCAGTGAAGATGAAGCCTGCGCCAGAGGATGCCACCGCCCAGCGGTGGAAGTTCGACGCCTCACGGTGGAATTCACCGCCCCGAGGTGGCTATGCTTAATGACCTCGTGCCAGAGACGATTTAGTTTCCTTTTATGTTTGAGACTTTATTTTATTATTATTCTGTTTCCTTTAATTTCAGCTTTAGTTTAACCTAGTTTGTTAAGACTATTTAAGCATCTTTTCTAGGTTAAGAGAAAAGAGACTTATCATCACTTGATTGCTTCCGTTTTCAGACGTTATTTTCTATAGAGTTTTTCATCCCCTTTGATGGAGAACTAACTTCACCCTTGTTCTGCTAGACGATTGAAGCAGTACAGTTGATGTGTTTGTGAGATTTCTATTCCTTGTTCTTATCCTTATAAGTGTTGGATTGATTCTCTTGGTTATATTGATATTGATTTCTTGTTGTTCTTCTTAGCCTGATCAACTAGGTTGAATGCTTTTTATCAATTGCTAGGATTGCATATAGGGGTTCCAAGTGCATATCTAGTGGCAAACACAATTGTGCGTATAGGGGTTCCGAGCGTACAATTGTGAGTGAGAATCAGTTGCATGTTAAGTAGGGGAGTGAGTACTTGTACGTCTTTCTACTTGCATGTATCCTATATCCTTGTGTGCATTGCTATTGCTGTGTTGGTGCTAAGGTACGTTGACAACTGTGAGAATCAGTGGTATTTTATCATTGGCATAGTAATAAGTCTATTGACAACTGTGAGAATCAATAGTACTTAAGATCAGGGTGGGAACGACTATAAGGATAATTAAAGAACTTGGACGAAATAGATTTCAGTGATCAAACTTTATCTCCGTACTTGTGGATTTCGCTCTAGTGGAACTATTTTTCCCTCATTATATTTTCTAAACTCAACTCAATTCATTTGCTTTGTTTGCTTTGTTCTCTTGATAACTAAACCCCCCGTTTGTGTTACTTGTCATTCACGGTTGCATACTACATCAAACCTTCTCTGTGGGATCGACCCTTACTTGTTTGCTATACTTCTGTTTAGTGGGTTTGTTAGGATAATTTACTTTGATAAGGCTAATCAACGACATTTGTTTGTGCATCTTTTAGCCACCGTCAAAAAACTTTGCCCAAATATTTGTTTCTTAATCATTCACATGGTATCGAAGTCCATTTCTAAACAAAACCCTCATTTCTACTTTTTTTCATACCTTATGGTCGCCGCACTTCTAGTGTCGTCGTCAACTACCACTTTCCGCCTCTCCTCCCTTGTTGCCTTCTCACCGCCTTCTCACCGGTTGTTCACCATGACCACCACTCCTCCACCGCATGTTGGTTGTGGATGTTGCGTCGTCAACGGGGGTCAACCCTCCCCCTTTTCAGCCATCACCATCTCTATCACCGACCAGGATCGTCTTTCCTTTGGACCTGCTCTTTCTTATGATCAGTGCTCTACTGTGTTTCTTCTGTTCAACAAGTTAATTACATTTTTTCTACAAGCTTTTAAAAATTCAGTATTGTCGTAGATTCTTGACACTCGGGCATCCTATCACATGATTGGTGCCAAGGATCAACTCCATGATATTGTTTCTATTGATTCAATTTTTGTTTTGTTGCGTGAAGAAAATATCTCCTATGTGGTCCATTAAGGAACCTTTTATTTTGGATCTCTATTAATCTCTAACGTCTTATATATTCCAAATTTTCATTGCAATCTATTGTCGTTTGCCAACTATTACTCTTCATTGCCTAGTTCTTTTAATAGAAAAACTTTGTGTATTACATGACATCAGTTCGAGGACAATGATTGGGATGAACAAAAGGTAAGGTGTAATGGCTTTAGGCTTTGGCACCGAGTCGTGTGCTTATTATCCAACTTCATCTCTTGTTTTTTGAGCTTTGTGGCATCGCCCATTTGGGCATGCATCTGCTTTAGTTTTGATTTCTATTTCAGCAATATCCTTCAAAAGTAGTTACCTTAAAAAACCTTGGGATGCTTGTCATTAAGCAAAAAAAACTAGAAATTATTTCCTTGTTAGCACTACTTAAACAACAAAGTTTTTTGAATAAGTTCATTGTGATGTTTGGGGCCTTGTAGCTCACCTTCTTCTAGTGGTGCCCACTACTTCTTAACTATTGTTGATGATTATTGTAGATCCAATTGGGTTTATATGTTAGTTACTAAAATAGAGGTTGTAACTGTGTTCAAGTCATTTTGCGCTCTTGTCTCTACCCAGTTTTGGCACCAAGTCCAATGTGTGCCTTCTGAAAGCGACATTGAATTCCTACCACTCCGCTCCAACTTTGCTGGCAATGGGATCCTACTTGAGACTTCTTGTCTTGATAATCCTCATCGGAATGGCATGGTTGAGCGAAAGCATCTTCATCTTCTCAATGTGGCAACTCACTTCGTTTTCAAGCTCAGTTGCCAATTGATTTTTGGGGTGAGTGTGTATTTACAACGACATATCTGGTCAATTGGACCACAACTCCATTCATGTAGGGTCATACTCCATACCAACTTATATACGTCAGGTGCCTCTATATGATCAATTCCTTGGGTGTCTTTGCTTTACCTCTCAAATACTCACACAACAAGTTTTCCCTATGCAATAGGAAGTGGTTTTTTCTTGGCTACCCTCCAGGCAAGAAGGGATGGCGTGTTTATGATCTTGAGACCAATGTTATTTTTACAAGTAGAGACGTTTTTTATGAGGACTTATTTCACATATGCTACCCCGGTCAACCCTCCGCCAGCGCCTGCCCCTTCTTTGCCTCACCCGACATTGTTCGATGACTTGCCAGATCCAACGCCGAGATTTATCGTGAAGGGGAGCGCCTCCTCATCGACACCACCACCTCTCTCCACTAAACTAAGATCAGTCAGCGTCAGATCAGCCTAACACTGGCACGACCACTTTTGATGCCACACCGCCTCCTTCTGAAATTCTCCAGAGCACTAGGGTCAAACAACCTTCGATCAAGCTTCACGACTATGCATGTTAGATTGTACGTACACCCGACACCCCCTACCTCGTCACTGCCCATTTTCACGTCACTACCCTTAGGTACTAACTATCTTATTGGTGTTTATGTCTCATGTAATTTTTTTTGGTTTCGTATTCGAATTTCTTAATTGCAGTGACAGCGGGCTGTGAGCCCACATCATACTCTGAGGTTGCTTGTGATCCTTCCTGGCAAGCTGCTATGAAATCATAAATTGATGCTATTTTGCGGAATCATACTTGGGTGCTTTCAATACTTCCTTCGGACAAGAATGCTATTGGTTGTAAGTGGGATTTTTGCATAAAATATAACTCTAATGGTTCAATTGAATACCATAAGTCTCGTCTGGTAGTCCTTGGGAACAGGCAAGGTTAGGGAATTAACTTTACCGAGCTATTTTCTTTAGTGGCGAAGATGGCCTCTTTCCGAGTGTTTTTATCTGTTGCTGCTATTAGAGGTTTGGGAACTTCATCAAATGGATGTTCATAATGCTTTTCTTTATGGAGATATTTCTGAGGAAGTATACATGAAATTTCCCCCAAGCTACACATGCGCTACTCCACGACAAGTTTGTCACTTGAAGAAGTTATTGTACCGCCTAAGACAGGCCCCGCAAAACTGGTTTGCGAAGAGCGCTGCAACTTTGAGGATTTTCGGCTTTCAATAAAGTAAAGTTGATTACTCTCTATTCTCCTTTACCCACAATTATGTCATGACCCTTCAGGTCCTCATCTATGTCAATGATTTGATTATTGGTGATAATGATCTTCTATTATTATTCATTTCAATAAGCACTTGAGTTCGTGTTTCTATATGAATGATTTGGGAATTCTAAATTACTTCTTAGGCATTGAGATTACCTGAAGTTCATCTGGTTTGTTTCTTTCTCAACCAAGTATATACTTGACATGCTTTCTGAAGCCCATTTGGTCGTTGCAAAGCCCACCGACTTCCCATGGAGAAACATCACCAACTGGCATGCGTAGACATCACGCCGTACGAGTTCCCTGGCAAATATAGGCGCCTTACATATCTGACTATCACTTGGCTAGAAAATTGCTACTATGTTCATACTCTGACTCAATTTATGCAATCATCGTTGCAAGAAAACTGGAAGGTTGCTCAATGTGTGCTTCATTACCTCAAAGGATATCCAGGGCAAGGTCTACTTATATCATCTCAGAGTGATCTATAGGTAACTTCTTACTGTGACTCAGATTGGGGTGCATGTTCGATCACCAAGCGCTCTATCACTGTTTTTTTATCATGCTTGGTTGCTCTCCTATTTCATGGAAGACTAAGAAATAGGCAACTGTTTCTCGTTCCTCTATTGAGGCTGAATATAGGTCCATGGCAGCCACCTGCCGTGAGCTCGTATGTCTCAAATCATTGTTGCAGTTCCTTGGTGTTGGCCATTTGACACCAATGCGACTTTTCTGTGATAGCCATGCAACTATACACATTGTTGCAAACCCAGTCTTTCATGAGTGTACATAACATATTGAGATTGATTGTCACTTTGTGTGTGACTTAGTTCATACACGCCAGATTGTCACCCAATATATCAGGCCTGATAACCAACTAGTAGATATCTCTACCAAGGCATTTGGCAAGTAAGAGTTTCAGCTTCTACTTGGCAAGTTGGTTATCCTTGATCCACATGCTCCAACTTGAGGGGAAGTAATGATAGAGTTTCCATCTATAAAATAAATTTGCCCATATGATATCTTATATATATATGTTATATATACTTTGCTTGAAGCCCAACCTGTAAACTTGTATATAATCCCATCATTATTCAATGAGAAGGCGAAGAAAAGTTTTACCCAAATATGTTTCTCAAATCTTTCATTGTGAAATTTCGTGGGCCCATAGGTAGATAGGTAGATAGGTAGACTAGGGATCATGCACGTTTGAGCACACATGTGCAGACAAGCCCAGTAAACCTAATGGGGTTATATCCTAAAACCAATTGATAATCAGAGAAGTAGACCACAAACATTATATACTAGGCTTAATTATGTTCAAACTTATCATGTGAGATATATATTTCAACACGTCCCCTCAACTGCAACTGGCTTGACCTAGTTGACACTTGGACAAACGTAAGTAGGAAAAAGGTAGGTAGATAAGGTAAGGTAGATAGATAACATGTGGGTAGCGTTTGCGTAGCTCAACCCAATAAAACCAGGAAAGAGGATCAGGAACATACCAACTCTAATACCATGTGAAAGTTCGTGGGCCGATAGGTAGATAAGTAGACTAGGGGTCGTGCAAGTACAAGCGCACATGTGCAGGCAAGGTCTGTACTTAAGTCCTATGACGTTTTATCCTAAAATTAATTGACAATGGGAGGAGTAGGCCATCATACTTATATACTAAGCTTAGTTATGTCCCAACTTTCAATGTGGTACATGTATTCCAACACGCCCTCTCAAATGCAATTAGCGAACAGACCTGCTCTGATACTATATTAAAGTTTGAGGATCCAATAGATTGTGGGTCGTGCATGCACGAGCGCACATGCGCTTATAAGCCCAGTATATAAGCCCAATAGGGTTCTATCCTAAACCAATTACCATATGAGAAGTAGTCCACTAACCTTATATACTAGGATTAGTTAAGTCTCAACTTTCGATGTAGGATAAGTTATTTCATCATGCCCCCTCAAGTGCAACTAGTTTGGCCTAGTTGACACTTGGACAAGGTAGATAAGATAGACAGATTACGGGTTGGCGGGTATCGTTCGCCTAGCCCAAATAAACCAGTAAAGGGGTTCGGGAACAGACCAACTGTAACACCCCCAAAATATTCCCTTGGAAAGGCATTACCGCCAGTGACCTCAGACGTTCTGTCCGATGTCACCCAAGGCTTTACCAGTTGATATAAATCATCAAACAACAACTATGATACAAAATATCATAACTTTCATTTAAACCAAAGTCTCGGAATTACAACATAATTCCAAATACATCAAAAATACAGCGGAAGTCATTACACAAAACATATTTAACACAGCGGAAGTCTTTTAAATAACCAACAAAAGGGTCTTGATCGCAAAGATCACCCGCCAAGGATCACAACCTGAATAAACTTATCAAAAACATCGTTTGTGTCCATAGTCGCTCTAGCCTTCACGGGATGGCAAATCATCTGATGTGCCGAATCGAACGGATGACACCAGCCAATCATGCAGAGAACAATTACGGTTGGTTAGTCTAATGAAAGACTATGCAAGGGTACAAAGCAGAGTGGTCCGAAGTAGTCGTATTAGGTTAGACTCATCGTTTCTCGAATAACAATCGATGACGATAGTCAACCACCATACTTCTACAGAAATCTATGAAAAGACATGATCAAGAGAAGATTCTGGAGACCGAGTCTCACAGCAATCAATCCCAAAAGAAGACTCCAACGAGTTGAGTCTTATCGAAAGCATGACAAATGTTGGGAAACTTAATAATTACACACAAGCGTTTAAAAATCAAGACGAGCTTTCCTAGATGCACTATTCCCTAGTTGTACTACTCGCCCAAGGGTATATTAATCATGTGCACTAAAGCACTTATCTTGTTAAATTCCAAAACGTACATCACGTTATAAGCTTTTAGATTCTCTCATCCCTCAGGATAAAGAGATACCGTCGGGAACTAAATCCCTAAGGCGGAGTTGACTCGGGAACTAAATCCCTAAAGTCGAATCGGGAACTAAATCCCTCGGGAACTAAATCCCAAACAACGGAACCGGGAACTAAATCTCTCAAAATGAAATCGGGAACTAAATCCCTACAAGCGGCACCAGCTGTGTGCACAAACCCAGAGTAAGGAGGATGGTAGGAACTAAATCCTAACCACCAGGTTATCAAGAAACGACTAGCACTCGCAATGAGATACACAGTAGCGTTCCTACGAATACTCGTGCTAACTAAACAGTTCAACACAGTAATAATTCACATCAAAGCCATCATGGCCAACATCAAAAACATATATCTATACTAGCGTTGTTCTAGCAGATATACAACCTAGTATAATATCATCTTTTAATCAATTATTAACAAAGCTGTTCCCAACGAACAATAAATCAGTAAATCATCCCAAATTAATTAACAACTAAACAATTGATAATTAATTGAAATATGGAATGATGAGCAAGAGCGAACCGCCACTTGCCTGGAGTAGATTCGGCGATGAATCTAGACGAGACGACCACTGATGATATCTTTTTCGAAGATATGGCCTATGCTTCAGATAGCTCGCTCGCTCGATCTCGGATTAAATTAAAATTGGACTGAAAGGTTATTGGGCTTTCGGCCCAACAGGAGCTAATTAATTAACAAGGGCCCACCCTTGTCTTCTTCCTCCTTGCAACAACAACAGCTCAACAACAACATCAGCCACCACGCCACCACACCAGCTCCGCACGCAGCACCACAACAACACCAGCAGAGCAGCGGCTGCTCGCGGCTCGGCTCTGTGCAGCAGCGAACCAACACCCACTCCACACCACCACGGTCACCAGCTGAACGCAGCCACCACCAGCACAATGACCACGACAGCAGCTACCCAGCGACACCACTCGGCACCAGCAGCCGCGAAGAACAGAGGGGACCGAGCCGGGGCAAAGGAGGACGAAGTGGCACCGGAGGAAACCAAGAGCTGCTGGGCTCGCTGGAGGAGAAGCCGAGAGCTGGCTGAGGAAGAAGAAGCTTGGCTGGGCAGAAAACTGTGAGGAGACAAGAGGAAGAGTTGGGGAGAGAGAGATCGGGTGCCTTCCAACCATTCATCCTCACCACCATATATAGCCCAGGAGAGAGGGGGCAGAGCTCCGACCGGCCCCGACCAGCCCCGACCAGACATGCAGGAGAGCCCAAGTGGCATGGCCACAGGGATAAGATTGGTTACAGGATAAAATTTGGTATGGGTTTTAAACCCCGAGAATTATATGTTTGTAACCAAACAAGTATTCTAAGTCCCGAAAATACATCGAATGTATTTTCTACCACTCAGGGAATTATTACGGAGATCATGGATATTACTGAAAATTCAAACTCCACTGAAAGCGAAATAATTATCGAACGAAGGATGGTAAAAATTACTCAAATATCCTTACTAAAAATTAAGGGGTATTACATTACTACCCCCTTAAGAAAAGTTTCGACCCCGAAACTTGCATTACTAACGAGGAAATGGTTTCTCTAACAACCTTATTTCCTGATCTTAATGTCCTTAATCATGACATCATCTCACAAACCTTATCTTCATACTACATACCATGTAGTAATTCTTACTAACTCCATAAGATCATGTCTACCTTATAATAATGGTCTCCCATCACCATCATAACGATATTAATGTACCTTTAATAGCAGAACACACATTTTTCCTCCAATCCTCTTATAAACAACCTCAAGGTTTACACATTAACTTCTTACAACTTAGATATCAAATCTTAGTAACCTCGAATCATAACTTCCTTAATTCCCTTAATGGTACTTTACACAATTCCATTACTTATCATCATCGGATTTGGCCCTTATGCCAAATTCTAACTTGGGATCCTTTCGGTAATGACTTAACTTATTCCTTTAATCACTTTATAACTTAAACCTTCAAGATTCCTTAATTTTCTCCAACATAATCACCACACTTTATATTCCTCGAAACGGATCACATGAGATATTACTCTTAATTCCTTAAGATATCATTCTGAAAATGATTCATCCACATTAATCCTTATAACACGAATTCACATACGATACTACTCCTATTTCCTTAAAGATAGTTGTACCATAAGCCTTATAGATGACATACTCACAAGATGTCAATCTTTGACAATTCCCAAGAGTCGTAACTCTTCATCTTCTGGAAATTCCACTTATCGAGTCCAACGACTCGTACTGTCTTAAATGACTTATTTCTAACTTAAAATCCTTATATTCACACACAATCTACTATCCATCCAGGACTTAATCGCATCATTTCCTTATATTACCTCAAACGAATCTCAAATAGATCTCCCCAAAGGATACCTATGATTTCGTACACTTGGCTTTTCCAAAAGCTTTAACCATTGATCCTACATGGGTCATACTTACTGATTACCAAACTACGGAGATTATCGACACACGTCGTCGCTCCCGCACCAGCATGAACCGTATCTCTTGTGTTCACCATCAGCTGATGAACTCTAACCAAGTTACTAGGTTCTACAACCTCAAATCACGACGAGGGAATCGGGAACTCAAGCCTATCTTAGAGATGGAGGAGCCATCTCGGCTTCTTCCGAGTCCCTCTGAAGAAAAAGTAATGCACCCATATCCTTCGGGCAATGAGAAGAGAGTTAGTCTTTCTAAATATGAAAGTTTGCTTCCCATATCAGACTAAAGAAGAAGGTACGACTATGAACGATGTCATTTCAAATTCTTTTCATTTTTTTTTTTGAAAACTCAGAGCCCTTGAAAACATTTCTCAATTTAAAATGATTAAATGATTTATAAAATCCCAACCCATTTTTTAAAAATTTCGGCTCTGATACCAAATCTGTAACACCCCCAAAATATTCCCTTGGAAAGGCATTACCACCAGTGACCTCAGACGTTCTGTCCGATGTCACCCAAGGCTTTACCAGTTGATATAAATCATCAAACAACAACTATGATACAAAATATCATAACTTTCATTTAAACCAAAGTCTCGGAATTATAACATAACTCCAAATACAGCGGAAGTCTTTACACAAAACATATTTAACACAGCGGAAGTCTTTTAAATAACCAACAAAAGGGTCTCGATCGCAATGATCACCCTCTAAGGATCTCAACCTGAATAAACTTATCAAAAACATCGTTTGTGTCCATAGTCGCTCTAGCCTTCACGGGATGGCAACTTATCTGATGTGCCGAATCGAACGGATGACACCAGCCAACCATGCAGAGAACAATTACGGTTGGTTAGTCTAATGAAAGACTATGCAAGGGTACAAAGCAGAGTGGTCCAAAGTAGTCGTATTAGGTTAGACTCATTGTTTCACGAATAACAATCGATGACGATAGTCAACCACCATACTTCTACTGAAATCTATGAAAAGACATGATCAAGAGAAGATTTTGGAGACCGAGTCTCACAGCAATCAATCCCAAAAGAAGACTCCAACGAGTTGAGTCTTATCGGAAGCATGACAAATATTGGGAAACTTAATAATTACACACAAGCGTTTAAAAATCAAGACGAGCTTTCCTAGTTGCACTATTCCCTAGCTGCACTACTCGCCCAAGGGTATATTAATCATGTGCACTAAAGCACTTATCTTGTTAAATTCCAAAACGCACATCACGTTATAAGCTTTTAGATTCTCTCATCCCTCAGGATAAAGAGATACCGTCGGGAACTAAATCCCTAAGGCGGAGTTGACTCGGGAACTAAATCCCTAAAGTCGAATCGGGAACTAAATCCTAAACAACGGAATCGGGAACTAAATCCCTAGGGAACTAAATCCCTCAAAACGAAATCGGGAACTAAATCCCTACAAGCGGCACCAGCTGTGTGCACAAACCCAGAGTAAGGAGGATGGTAGGAACTAAATCCTAACCACCAGGTTATCAAGAAAGGACTAGCACTCGCAATGAGATACACAGTAGCGTTCCTACGAATACTCGTGTTAACTAAACAGTTCAACACAGTAATAATTCACATCAAAGCCATCATGGCCAACATCAAAAACATATATCTATACTAGCGTTGTTCTAGCAGATATACAACCTAGTATAATATCATATTTTAATCAATTATTAACAAAGTTGTTCCCAACGAACAATAAATCAGTAAATCATCCCAAATTAATTAACAACTAAACAATTGATAATTAATTGAAATATGGAATGATGAGCAAGAGCGAACCGCCACTTGTCTGGAGTAGATTCGGCGATGAATCTAGACGAGACGACTACTGATGATATCCTTTCCGAAGATATGGCCTATGCTTCAGATAGCTCGCTCGCTCGATCTCGGATTAAATTAAAATTGGACTGAAAGGTTATTGGGCTTTCGGCCCAACAGGAGCTAATTAATTAACAAGGGCCCACCCTTGTCTTCTTCCTCCTAGCAACAACAACAGCTCAACAACAACATCAGCCACCACGCCACCACACCAGCTCCGCACGCAGCACCACAACAACACCAGCAGAGCAGCGGCTGCTCGGGGCTCGGCTCTGTGCAGCAGCGAACCAACACCCACTCCACACCACCATGGTCACCAGCTGAACGCAGCCACCACCAGCACAATGACCACGACAGCAGCTACCCAGCGACACCACTCGGCACCAGCAGCCGCGAAGAACAGAGGGGACCGAGCCGGGACAGAGGAGGACGAAGTGGCGCCGGAGGAAACCAAGAGTTGTTGGGCTCGCTGGAGGAGAAGCCGAGAGCTGGTTGAGGAAGAAGAAGCTTGGCTGGGCAGAAAACCGTGAGGAGACAAGAGGAAGAGCTGGGGAGAGAGAGATCGGGTGCCTTCCAACCATTCATCCCCACCACCATATATAGCCCAGGAGAGAGGGGGAATAGCTCCGACCGGCCCCGACCAGCCCCGACCAGACATGCAGGAGAGCCCAAGTGGCATGGCCACAGGGATAAGATTGGTTACATGATAAAATTTGGTATGGGTTTTAAACCCCGGGAATTATATGTTTGTAACCAAACAAATATTCTAAGTCCCGAAAATACATCGAATGTATTTTCTACCACTCAGGAAATTATTACGGAGATCATGGATATTACTGAAAATCCAAACTCCACTGAAAGCGAAATAATTATCGAACGAAGGATGGGAAAAATTACCCAAATATCCTTACTAAAAATTAAGGTGTATTACACCAACACTGATATCATGAGATAGGCCATAGGCCCATAAGTAGATATATAGGTAGACTGGGATCGTACACGTAGGAGCATGCAGATACTTACAAGTCTAGTACATAAGCCCAATAGAGTCCCATCATAAATCCAATTGGAAATGGAATGAGTAACACACGAACTTTATATACTATGCTAAATTTATAATGTGAGATATATATTTCAACACGCTACATCTAATTGGCAATAGAAGGAATATTTCATCATCGTTAGATAATGTGAGATAAATATTAAAAACACAAAATAAGGTCGAAAGAGAACGTTATATGGAGTATCAATTGAATATCAGCGGTGGATGGTTTTTACAAGAACAAAGAAGAAGAGATATATCATATATATATGTTTTGTTGTGACTTCATAACTAACTTATTTCAGCATTGCGTTGAACGTACACAGTGTGGAGTAAGACGAACTTCGTTTGTCTATTCAAAACATAATTATTTATTTGATCACGGGAGCTACAAAGTTCAAGTGTTGGTGTTTAGCTAGCTACTTTATGAAATATTAATTCGACTAGTTGAAAGTTTTCATACATTATCTTCCTTGCCCCCACAAAATAAACCTTTATTACTTCTCCCCAAAAAAAACTTCATTACTTTATCTTGTCGCGGGCACAATTTTTTCTACATCAGTGAAATTGGCTGGGTCCAATATTTATTTCTTAACAACAGATATTAGGCTACTATAACAAAAAATGGACAAATCGATCGAAATCATAACCTCGTAATTGAGCATGTCAAATTTTATACCTAAAAGTTAGGTTGGAAAAACTTAAGTGAAATCTAATACTTGTAATATCAATTGTCAATCAAAATACACGTAATACTAATTATGAAGAATGTGATTAGTTAGCTGACGTGGCATGTTTTAACTTTTCTTAGTCTGTTATAAGTAGCAGATTTTACTGTTCAGGTTGTTATGTTGGAGAGTGATGAATTCCTAATCTCACTTCTCTCTCTCTTGTAATCCCCATTTGGCTTTCATGAATGGATCTTCTTCTTTCTCATTTCTTTCTTTCAATTCATTGATTTTGTGATTCAATTGGATACTTCACATGATATGGGAGCAAATTCATTTTTCAATTGCTTGATTTCATAGTTTCATCTTTCTATTTTTTGATCTTTGAGATATGGAGAACACTGATGAAATTCCACCTCATTTCGTATGAGCCAGTGATCTAAATAAGCGAGGATCACAAGAATCACAAGGATCAACAGAAAATGATCCTCTTGCGTTGTCAAATTCCGATCACCCGGTGGCACAATTGTTTTCTTTGCTTCTGAATGGAACGATTTTCCTGAATTAGAGTAGGAACGTGAAGATGGCACTTGGTGCGAAGTGCAAATTAGGTTTTATCGATGGTTCTTGGCAAAGGCATGCACCTAGTTCAATTGATTGCGCGTGATGGGTACATGCACACTAAATGATCAGATGATGGATCATTAACTCAATGGAAGGTAAAATTGCTTCAACTTTTATGAATGTGGAGTCTGGAAAACAACTCTGGGATGAATTGACAAAGAGATTTGGGCAAACTAATGGCCCAATGCTCTATCAACTCAAGAGAACTCTAGCTTCTCTTCAGCAAAGAACACAAACTGTTGGTGAGTATTATTGTAGTATGAAATCAATTTGGGATGAGATTGATTGTTTGAAGCTACCTTCTGAGTGTGAGTGTAGTTATCTTGCTAGATGTGCATGTGGAATCTTGAAAAAAATTCAAGATCATGATTCAAGAAACAAACTCTTTCGGTTTCTCCGAGTGAGGAGTTTGATGGTGTGTGAAGTAGCATATTGTATTCTGACCCTATGCCTATTGTGAACAAAGGTTTTTATCTTGTTCAACCAGTGGAAAGGTAGAACATAGTTACTAGATCTTTGAGTTCAAGAAGTGATGGAGAAGCTTTATCTGTTAACAGCATGTCAGTGAGACAACAACAACACTTTCATACATTCTTCAACAACAGAGTTGGGGAAGGAACACCCAGTGATGGTCCAAGAAGGTGTCGAAATGATAATAAGTGTGATTTTTGTCAAATGAAAGGTCACCTCAGAGATCAATGTTATAAACTGAATGGTTATCCTCCAAACTAGAAGGCTAGACAGCCTGAGAGGAGAGCCAATGTTGTTGAGTTTCAACAGGATAATCCTCTAGATGTGGTCCCTTCTTCTCAGAATAGTTCAAATGTTGATGGAGCTTTGTCACAGATGACTTCTATGTGCCAGGAAATTATGAAAATGTTTCAAATATAGACTTCTACTTCATCCTCATCTGGTATTTTTGCAGGTAAAGTCCTTAATCCTACTGATTTGGCGGTTCATTCAAGTTCTAATCATGCTCAGCGGATCATAGACATTGGGGCCACTGATCACATGATCTTTGATTCTAGTTTGTTCTTCGTCAAGAAGAAATTAGTAAGGCATGTTACAATTGATTTGCTAGATGGATCTGTGAAAAGTGTTGATATTGTTGGATCAGTAAGAATTAATCACATACTGGTGATTGAGAATGTGTTGTTGGTTACTGGTTTTCAACACAATCTGATGTTTGTCACTAAACTGTTAGATGATCATGGTTTATTGGGTAGCATAAACCTAATAAAATCTTATTTCGGGACCCTATGACTAGGCTGATAGGGGTTAAGGGCTTGCGAATTGGTGGTCTCTATGTTGCTCAGTTTGAAACTTCTAAGAGGCTGAGTTTATCATCCAATTCACAGAATAAGAGTTTGGTTTCCTCTAGTAATGAAGATTCTACTTGTGGTTCTCATGTTAAGATGTTTGTGAATGTCCTTCATGAGAGACCATGACATTGTTCTAGAAGCAAATTGGAGCATCTACATGATTTTGTTTCTAATGTATAAAGCATAGACACATTTTGTGAAAGTTGTATATATGCTAAACAATGTAAAGAATCTTTTACCTGAAATGAGAAAGTTGCTTCAGCACCATTTGATCTTGTTCACTTTGATGTATGGGGTCCCTACAAAACTCCTACATTATATGGTGCTTCCTATTTTCTTATTGTGCTAGATGATTGTACTAGATACACATGGATTTATCTGCTAAAGCATAAAAAATAGGTTTATGAGGTTATCAGGTCTTTTCTTGCTTATGTGAAGACTCAATTTGGGACTTGTGTCAAATTGATTAGGAGTGACAATGGTACTGGATTTGTACAGAAAAGATGCAAAGAAGTGTTTCATAGTCTGGGTATCATTCATCAAAGGAGTGTGCTAGGGAATCCACAACAGAATGGTCTTGTGGAAAGGAAACGCAAGCACATTTTACAGATTGCTCGTGCACTGAGGATACATACTAGATTTCCTATTAAATTCTGGGGAGAATGCATAATAATTATTGTGGATATCATAAATGTACTGCCTAATTATGTGCTTTAGTGGGAAGTTCCTCATGAGATTTTGTTCAGACAGAAGGAAGAGTATGATCACTTGAGAGTTTTTGGTTGTATCTCATATGGCAAGCCCAATCAAGCCAGGAAAGACAAGTTTGGTTTTCAGTCCAATAAATATGTGTTCATTGGGTACCAGCTGGTCAGAAGGGATACAAGTTATATGACTTGGAACACCATAATTATGTTCATATCTAGAGATGTGATATTCAGGGTGCACATCTTTCCCTACAAAAGCCAATCTTCCATCAAGCATGTTACCTCACCACCTATGTTACCCTTAGTAAATCATGTTGTTGATGATGTTATACCTATTCCATTACATACACATCCTACACCTTATAAACTCTTGTTTCTCCAGTTATACCTCCTACTGAGGATTTTGTTGATCCTCCACCTTCTCCTTTGCCTACTCAGTTTGACACAATTATACCTCCTAGAAGGTCTTCTAGACCACGTGTTCAACCTCATAGATTGGAAGATTATTTTTGCCCTTCCAATCCTACATCATTATCCTTCCAGACTTCTACCCTTGTTGAATTCACTAAGTTTACAGATGAGTATGTTGCTTCATTTTTTAATGTTTGCACTATACGTGAGCCATCTTCTTATCATCAAGCCAAGGGTAAACCTTGCTGGGAAGATGTTACGGCCAACGAAATCCAGGCTCTTGAAGACAACAACACTTGGCATTTGACTACATTGTCTAAAGGACACAAAGCAGTGAGCTCCAAGTGTGTATATAAGATCAAATTGAGACCATATGGTAGTGTAGAGAGATATAAAGCAAGGCTAGTTGCTAAAGGGTATAATCAAGTTGAAGGCAAGGATTATAAATACACATTTTCACCAGTTGCCACTTGCCACTATTAGAATCCTTATTGCATTGGCAACTGCTCATGCTTGGGATATATAAACATTGCATTCTTGCATGGTTATTTGGAGGAAGAGGTTTACATGACACCACCTCAAGGCTATCTCAAGGCCAAACCAGGTCAGATATGTCGACTAGTGAGGTCTCTTTATGGCCTCAAACAAGCTTCAAGGCAGTGGAATATTGAGTTAGGCAATTTTTTTGCTCAAACTTGGTTATACACAATCCAAACAGGATTACTCCTTATTTGTTAGACATTCAGGAGATCTCATTGCCATTGCTCTTCTTTATGTTGATGATCTACTCCTCACTAGGAATGACATTGATTTCATTATGAGTACTAAAGCAGGCTTGCATCAGATTTTACCATTAAAGACTTAGGACTGATCAAATTCTTCTTAGGCATTGAGGTTGCAAGGTCATCCAAAGGTACCGTTATTAATCAATGCAAGTAGATATTAGACATCCTCCAAGACACTGGCATGATGGAATGTAAGTCTTCTCATTTTCCTATGCCAAAAGCACTCAATTTATCCATTGATGATGGAGTTGAGCTTACTAAACCTAAAGTGCATAGAAGACTAGTGGGCATGCTGGTTTATCTTAATATTACTCGCCCTCACTTATCCTATTCAGTTCAGAACTTAAGTCAATTTCTCAACATACCTAGAGAACCTCATATGCAGGTTGCTCTACATGTTGTGAAGTATCTTAGAGGTACCATGAATTAGGGGCTCTTTTATCCTGCTAAAAACAATCTAATTGTGAGCAGTTATAGTGATGCAGATTGGGGAGCATGTCATGTTTCCTCTAGATCCATGAGTGCTTATTGTGTTTTCCTTGGTGATTCATTGAAATAATGGAAAACTAAGAAGCAAAGAATTGTGTCTAAGTCATCTGCCAAGTCAGAGTATCGGAGCATGTCTTCTACAACAAGTGAGGTAGTCTAGGTTCATAGTCTTCTCAAAGATTTGTGCATTTCATATCCTTTGCCCATTTCTCTTTATTGTGATAATAAAGCGGCTCAACATATTGCCATGAATACAATTTATCATGAGAGAACAAAGGATATTAATATTGATTGTCATTATGTTCAAGAGAAAGTGAGTGAAGGTTTCTCAATGCCTTCCTATGTCAAGTCTCAGCTACAACTTGCAGATGTTCTTACTAAACCATTAGGGGAAATCTAGCACAAATTCTTATCTTCAAGTTGGGATTGGTTGATTCAAACCCAATTCTAACTTGAGGGGGAAATATGAAGAATGTAATTTGTTAGCTGAGCTGGCATGTTTCAACTTTCTTTAGTCTGTTATAAGTAACAAATTTTACTGATCATGTTGTTATGTTGAAGAGTGATGAATTCATAATCTCATTTCTCTCTTGTAATCACCATTCTTGGCTTTCATGAATGGATCTTCTTTCTCCGTTCTTTCTTTCTTTCAATTTTTTTTTTTTTGATACAGTAAGAATTAGACTGGAAAACCACAGAAGGCACGGTTTCTCAGTCTATAGCATCCTTGCGGATGAGAACTAGAAGCTCTAAATTTGCTTGAATATCTTCCAAGGAATTCCGCTGACTCAGCTTCGCGATGCAATCGGCCGCAACGTTTGTTTCTCGGAAGATATGACAGATTTGCACTGAAGAAAACAGTTGTAATAAACAAAGGATATCAGATCTTAACATTTCAATATCCTGTGGACAGTGCCAGATCTTAATCAGGACGTTTACTATTGTAAGGTTGTCACACTCCAGTTGAATATTAGGTATACCCATTTCGGTTGCTTTGATTAAAGCATTTCTAATCGCTATAGTTTCAGTTTTTAGAGGGATTGATATACCATATTATTCACCAAGTATAAGGAGAGGTTCACCTTTACTATTACGAAAAATAAACCCATAACTAGATTCACCATTCGTTTTCGTGGATCCATCAGTATTAATTTTAATTATATTTTCTGGTGGTTTTTTCCATTTTTTTCAAAATCCGCCTTTTTTTGGGGTGCGTTGTATTTTTAGGGATAGAATCAGCCAAACAGTCTGGATTCCATTTTTTGCTCTTCTTCCCATTGTCAATTTGATTGCTGATGTAACATGGTACATCTTTTATCGGTTCATTGTTATTATTTGTTCTGTCAAAGCTTTGTTGGTTTCTATAAAACTAGATGCCCACCATGATACTGCTAGTTCAGTGAATTGTGATCTGTTCGTTTTATTTCGGATTTCCTCAATAATCTCATTAGTTTTTTTAGTTCCAATGTTTAAAGATCTTATGATGTTATAAGTTTGTTTGTTCATTTTTTTCTATAGTTTTCAACATGTGGTTACACTAGAATAAGAGGTGATTAGAATCTTCAGTTAGTGAGTTACATCTAATGTAGCCTTGTGGAATTGCCCCACCTTTTTCAGCTAATCTTGATTTGGTTGGTAGGCCATTTCTTAAAATTTTCCAAAGAAATTTTTTAACTTTTGGATAAGTGTCCAATTTCCAAATCCATGAAGAATCATGTGTTGTATATCTTTTCTTTTTAATGAGCATATCCATAGCTGATTTGGTTGAGAACCAACCATTTTTTATGGCTTCCCAATACATTCTGTCATAAATATTGTTTATAGGTATTGGTGTAGAGATAATCTGTTTAACTAAATCCTCTGGTAAATATTGTTCAATCATTTCTTTGTTCCATTTATTATTTGGAAGCATAAAATCTGCAACTAAGGCAGTTTTATTTGAAATATGTTGCATGTCAATGATGTCACAAAGGGGGATTGTAGAGAGCCATTTATCACTCCAGAATCTAATGGTTCTACCATTTCCCACTTGCCATATAAGTCCTGTTTTGAAATCATCAATGATTTCACACATTTTGGACCATTGCCATAAGCATTGTCCTTTCTTTTCATATTGTAAAATATTTTCTGTTTTTAAATATTTTTCAGTGATAACTTTGACCCAGAAATTATCTGGTTCAGCAAAATTTTCCATAATAATTTAAATTGTAAGGCTTTATTCATATCCTTTGATTTTCTCAATCCTAGTCCTCCTAGTTCAGTCGGTTTGCCTATTTTATCCCATCCTATCAGAGGTTTGTATGTATGGTCTTTGTTCCAGAAAAAACCTCTATTTAGTTTATCAAGTTCATTATGGGTTTAAGTGGGTAACATAAGGCTTTGCATCAGGTAATTTGGTCGTGATGCAAGATTCGCTTTGATAAAAGTTGTTCTGCCTACTTGAGAAAGAGAATTAGCCTTCTACTTTGTTAATTGTTATTGAGTGCTAATTAACAGATCAGCAAATGTATTAGAGTTGACTCTGCCATTAATAATAGGGCATCCTAGATATTTGTCTAAGGAAGTCATGTTTGTAATTGTAAGAGTTCCATGTATCGCTAATTTTGTGGTGTTTGTTACTTTCTTTGTAACTTGGAAAGCAGATTTATGAAAATTTACTTTTTGGCCTGAAATTTTGCAATATTCATCCAGGATATCCTTGATATCCTTACAGTTTCCTGTTTTGCTTTGGAAAGTATCATAATATCATCCGCAAAAGCCAAGAAAGGGATTCGAATTCCAATTCTTGATATTTGGAAGCCAATGGGATTTATTGGTCTATCCGCCTCTTTTTGTAATTTTCTCGCTAAAATTTCAGATCCTAGAATAAAAAGGAAAGAGGATAGTGGATCTCCCTGGCGGAGGCCTCTTGTTGGTCTAAAAATTTATGTCGGTCCATTATTGACCAGTACCGAAAAGGACACTGTCGTGATGCATTCCCTGATCTAGTTTATGAATTTCGAGTGGAATCCAAATTTCTCCATGATTTTAAGAATGAAATTCCATTCAATTATGTCGTATGCTTTTTCCATATCTAATTTGAGTGCTCTAAATCCTTCAGCTCCATTTTTCGATTTGAAAGAGTGGAAAATTTCATGAGCAATTAAGATATTATCTTGGATGGCTCTATTGGCTACAAATGCACCCTGAAGAGGGTGAATTAATTTTTCCATAGTGTTTTTCAGTCTACTAGTTAGAATTTTTTAGATTATTTTATAAATTATAGAGCATAGACTAATCGGTCTATAATGGTTTGTTGAGTTTGGATTGTCACATTTTGGTATTAGAGATATGAATGTATGATTGATCTGTTTAAGTAATCTTCCTGAAAGAAAAAAAAACTTTTCACAGCTTTGATTAAAGAAGGTCCCATAATATCCTAGTATTTTTTATAGAATTCAGCTGTCATGCTGTCTGGTCTTGGCAATTTGTTTGTACCAATATCAAACACTACCTTTTTAATTTCATCATTAGTGATATTTCTGGTTAATTCTTCATTATCTTCCATAGATATTTCAGTGTGTATTAATTCTAGATTTTCTTGCAGTAGAGCATCATTCATTTCTTCACTTTTAAATCTTTTGATGAAGTCATTTCTAATTTCATTTCTGATATTCTCTTCACCAATAATGCTCGTTCCTTCTTGGGTTTTTATTTCTTTAATGATTTTTCTATTTCTTCTACCACTTGCAATTTTATGAAAATAGCTCGAGTTAGTGTTAGTTAGTTTAATATATTTCACTTTTGCTCTTTGGTTCCAGAATATTTTTTGGAAGGTTAGTAATTTCTCTTTCTTGTTTATAAGTCTTTTTTGTTTCTGGATTTCACTAATATTTGCATTAGTGCAGATATTAATTTGAATCTCAGATAATTGTTTCTCTATGTCTTTTAGTTGAGTGAAAACATTACCAAACGTCGTTTTATTCCATAGTTTGGCATGCTTCTTTAGTAGTTTTGTCTTTGAAACTAGGTCATACATCCTTGATCCATGATAAGTTGTTCTCCATGCTTGTTTTACAACATTTCCGAAGTCCTTTCTTGTCATCTAGATTTTTTTTGAACTTGAATGGTTGGTTTTTGAATGAACTAGTTGAGGCTAATTCAATTGATATAGGGCAATGATCTGAGCTCGTAAATGCATAATTTATAGTACAAAATGTCTGGATACCATTGTAAAATTTGGTGATGAATTAAGACTCTATCCAGTTTTTCATAGATATTGTCTATTTCAGTTTTCCTTTTCCTCCAGGTAAATGTATTTCCCTGGAAAGGAATATCTAATAATTCGCATTCATTTTTGAAGTGTCGTAGTCTAGTAAATTTTGATAAAGGTGGTAAAGATCCTCCCATTTATTCGGTTGGGTCTTGTATTTCATTCAAATCACCCATAACAATGCATGGATAAGCACTATTATTAATAAAAGTGATTATCGTATCCCAGAATTCATTTTTACCTGCTTCATTTGGTGGCACATAAGTGAGAATTATCATTGTTTTAGTATGTGTACACAAGTTAGAGTACATAATACTAATAAATCTGTTTTCTATCTTGTCGATTTCAAGTACTTCATTAACAAGCTGATATGTTTTCCACATAACACAGATTCCACCCGCAAAGCCCGTTGTCGGGACACAGTAGAATTGATCAAATCCTGCTTTTTTCCATAGTTTTTCACTAGGTACATTATTTGTTCTTGTTTCAAATAATGCTAGTAATTGGATCCTTTCTATCTTACAGAAGGATTCTAAATCCATCCAGATGGTTTTCTTACCAATTTCCCGACAATTCCAGGTGGAAATCTTCATAAAAAACCAATTTTTGTGTTGCCCCATATCCATTGACATTGAGGGGTCTTGCTAGAATATCAAATGCTTTCATGAATTTCCCATGAGAGTATGCCTCATGAAAACCTTGTATATGAATTTGGTTGCTATCACAATTAAAATAAATTTGTAGTTGGTCTTGTAACCTCTGTGATATCTTAGCACTACCAGCACAATAATAGCTCAAAAGAGACAAGACCATTCCCTGTGAATGATCTAAATCATAAGTGTGAACTGTTTTATGAGAAATCATGTTCAAAACAATATATAGTTCTTTTGTAAAGTTGTTAATACAACACAGATAATCAATAGAAGTGTTGTATATATGATAACTTCTACAGTTTGAATTTTTGCATCTGTCAATTGGAAGAATATAGCAAAGTACGCAAAGTTCATGAATTTTGTTACAAGTTACAAGAGGACTTATAACAAAAAGACAAGTTTCATGTATATAGTACTGATAACAGTAAGCGTTCTCTGTTAAATAGTTAGTTTGGCTAAGCAGCCTCAAAAACCAACTCTGGGAAGACCTATCCAAATCACGATTTGTACCTTGCTTCTCTACAAATAGGTATGAGGTAATTGTACTTGGTCATTTAATACTTTGTACCAACAGTAAGCACCTCCAAAGATGATCAATCATTGAAAGGCTTCCTGTTGCTATGTGTTGTTCCATGGGTTCACCTTGTACTGGTTTATTGGTATAAAAACCAACTCCAAATTTCATACTTTGATTGTTCAGTTTTTTCTTCAAAGTGTAATTTCCTATTGTTGTACCAAAGATTACATCAGAACTGAAGCAGCTGAGATGAGTTGAGTAAGGATTGAGTTTTACCTTAGGCTTGTGAAAGGCCTTTAAGATATTGTTCAGAGAGTAGATTCGAAGTTGTAGAGTCAGCAATACCCAACCAATCCAGAAAAGTTCCTTTTCACCCTTATCCAAGCTCATGTTAATGTAAACAAGAGAATGAATTAGCATAAAGTAATAGCATAGGTAACAATAAACATTCAAATTATAATTCAGAATAAAGAGAATCCATTTAATACAGATAGAAATTTGAATTAAATAGTTAAGGTTTTCAGAGATATAATTTATCAAACAATGTTCATAGTGACAGTCATATAAGGGGAGGTTCATTCGAATACTGAAGTGGCAACAATAAAGACACTCATAGTACTCAAACATTTTCCCATTAGATAAGAAGTCCCAGAGTTCCACAAAAGAGTCATCGGTCATAAGTAACCAGTGACTAGTACAAACAGGACTAGGAATGATACAATGGACAGTAATCATGCCAGTTCTGTAACAGTAGAAACCAGATCTCAAAAGATTGTTCAAGGGGGTTTTCCTTTTATCAAGTTTTTCATCTAAAACAAGGACAGAACCAGAAACATGATAACTGACTTTTAACATTTAAAAACTACTTTTTCATCTTTTTGGGGCCCTTCATCCCTGAGGTGGCAGTGTCTTCCTCTTGGGTCAACTCCTTACACTTAAAGGGCTCAGAGTTGGATGACTTGGTGGTAGCAACAAGAGTTGCATCACCTGGAGGCTTAGAAAAGCCCTTAGTAATGCTACCAATGGCCTTAGGAGTGCAGGAAACTCCATCAGTAGCTACACCAGTTATCACATTCTCAACCTCTTTGTGAGGAGTTTCAGGACATTCAAGGAATTCATCCAACAAATCATCTTGATCCAAGATCTGCTGAAGTTCATCCCCTTTGATCTTGGAGAGCTCCTCCTTGTTCAGCAAGGGAGCTGACCCAATAGGAGCCCCCGGGCTCACCCCGGGAAATTCATCATTAGGGTGGGGCAAAGAGAAAAGGGGAATCAAGCTCTTAGGAAGTTCACTAGTACCACTAGTAACCTCCTTATTGCAACCAGTAGCTCCAGGAACCGATTTAGATGCCGATAAGTTATTCTTAGCCATAGAAGTAAGGTGGGGCACCACATTCTCAACCATGGTCTTACTCTCATTAACAAGAGGTTCAGATTCATTACCTGAGGTATTATGCTTACTAATCTGTTCAGCTAAATCTTGATAAACAATGGAAATACCATTGTTTCTGTTAGCATGATTAGGAGCAGCAACAGAGGGACTTTTCTTTCTGTTGGTGACCTTCCTCCACTTGTTCTTCTCATCCCCAGCATCTGCACTGATCTCCTCAGAAGGGGAGCTCACATGCAACCTCTGGAAATTCAGTTGAAGCGATTGAGGCTTGGCATTTCTCAAAGGACACTTGTCAAAAATATGATCAAGTGCCCCACAATTACCACATCCTTCCGGAGATTCCTCAAACCACACATTGTATTGTTTAGCTACTCTCTTTTCATTAGGGATCACTATAGTTTTAGATTTAACAAGATTCACATCCACATTTATGCAAAATCTAGCATAATTCACTCTTTGTTTTTTTTTCAGTGAAATGATCTATTTTAATGAGTTTCCCCCATATTGTTCATCTCAATGATAGTATTAATGACTTCAAAACTGATAAATTCCACTGGTAAGTGAGGAATACGAATCCACGTATCAACAGTTGATATTGGTTCAGTGAAAGGATCAAAATTGGAGCACCAAGGTTTAAGAAGCATCAATTTCCCAAAAGTATGGTAAGGGCGCCCTTCCCAGGTCTTTTTCTTATCTATAGGATTAGCAAAACGCAATTCAAACCAAAGGTTTGGTTTTTCAATGATCTCAAAAAAACCCTTGATAAATCTCCAATCATTTTTCAATTTGGATCTAAGTTTAGAAAAATCCACCAGTTCCCCAAGGATGTAACCTAACAATGATGTTTCTTTGAGTTTAAGAATGTTCTTCCTAACACCCGATAATTTTGATAGGTAAAGCTCCATGTCAATTTCAGAGGTATTCAACAAGGGGAGACTGTGAGTCTCAACAATTTATTCAGTGGTTGTGGTGTTCACTGTAGGAGGGGTAACCTCAGTAGTGTCCACTACAATGGGTTCAGAGTTTGTGTTTTCAATTTCAATAGAGGAGTTGGGGTTACCAAGCAAAGAACAAAGGGCTTCCTTCATCGACTTCTTCCCTTTATCCATTAATTTGGATAAGAGAAGACTCGGTTCCGGAAAGTAAAGAAATATCAAAGTACCAACACAAGAGAGAACAAATAGAATTCAGGGAGTTCGGGGGATGGAATATCAAATTCAACCATTCACGATAACAATAAATAGAAGCAAAAGCATGGCATAACCGAAAGACAAGGAGAGGGAGTAGAAAGGAAAGATCACACCTTGAAATCGGGAAAGAAAGAGTGCCAACACCATACGCATGGTACAAAGCATTGTTCCTCAAACACCATTCTTCTGCAGAGTCAAGGTCCAAAAAAGCACCATACGACCAAATCTTCAGCATCCAGTTGCAGCACTTATGCCAACTCCTATCAAGGTCTACGCAGCAAGCACAGTCCTTCATAGAAGCTAGTTCACCAACCCAGATCCCAATAACGATTTTGTTGTTCGGATTGGCACAACACTTCCCATCCAAGAAGAAGCTTCTTAAGGCATAGACCTTGTTCTTTAAGAAGATTTGAGAGCTAACAGTGGTTGGGAGCAAGTGAGAAAAGATATCAAGCAGCAGAAAGGCAATAGCACCAAGCGCTTTGAAATTCTTCGTAAAACTCGCCGTCTTCTCAGGCACAACAGAGCATGCGAAGGGAACGTTATGGTGCAGTAAAGGAACACATCACTCATGGTCAATATGGTTGAGAGATCTGCGTTGACAGTTGAGATGGGAGAGATTTTGATGCAGCGGTGGAAGTTTCAAATCTAGGGTTTCGGTGATTTGATTTTGCAGAGTGACGAGGGTTTCTCTTTTCTGGAGTGTTTTCTCTCTCTTCATGTTTTTCTTTCAATTAATTGATTATGTGATCCAATAGGAAACTTCACGCAAATTTCATTAAATCAAGTAAATTAATAATCAAAATTATTTTTATAATTATGAATGCAGAAAATTTATATTCAAATTGCAGGATTTTATACCTTAAATAATACTCCGTAGTTCTCATCACCTAGCTAGCTACAAACCCTATATAATAACTGTATTGTTTAATTTGAGAGCCCCACCATAGGGCCATAACTTTCACCTTTCAAGGGTTTGTAATTTGTACGTATCTTGCGCACTATTCCATTAGTTTTAGGTGAATTTTGGCAATTAAACAAATCAAAGGGCGTAGCAAATTAAGAAAGGGAAAATAATACTATATATGATATGGGTCATTTTGTTTCCCTCACCTATCACTTGTTCTTGTTCTGGATCATTCTCCCACTACTCGTTGTTTATAATGGGTAACTTAAAATTAGGGAAATCCTATATACACACGTTTTTCGTCTAAATGCACATGAAATTATGCGCTTATTGTAAGCGTATAGGTTCTGTGCACTTACAATAAGCGCATAAGGGCAAAAGTGGAATTAAAAAAATATCGTCAGGCCATAGGTATTGTATCTATGCGCTTATTGTAAGCGCATAGGAGTTGTGCGCTTACACTAAGCGCACAGATGTGATGGGCAAAAAAAAAATCTTCTGTGTGCTTAAGTTAAGCACACAGATTTTTTTTTATTTTTTTTTTGCGTTAACATTAGCAGTACAACTATATGATATAATCAAATTGGATATAACTTTGATAAAACCAATTAGGTTATATCTTATGGTTATATTCTATAGTTATATACTATAGTTATATCATATATTATATTTTATAGTTATATACTATTGTTATATCCTATAGTTATATTCTATAGTTATATACTATGGTTATATCATATCGTTATATCCTATAGTTTTATATTATGGTTATATCCTATATTATATTCTATAGTTATATAATATGGTTATATCTTATAGTATATATAATATGGTTATATCATATAGGAGATGTGCGTTTACACTAAGCGCACAGCTCCTATGCGCTTACTTTAAACGCATAGCTACAGTACATATGGCCTGACGATATTTTTTTAATTCCACTTTTGCCCTTATGCGCTTATTGTAAGCGCACAGAACCTGTACGCTTACAATAAGCACACGATTTCGTGTGCATTTAAGCCATAAAACGTGTGCATATAGATGGTTCCTAAAATTATGCCCTTCCATCGGCGGCCTTAGTTTATATAATTGCATAAAAACACATATTTAAAAACTTGAAGCATTTTAGTTAAATTATGTCCTCCATATAATATTATTGTTAATTGGAGTTAATCATTCTCTCAAAATTAGTAATCATCTCCAAATTCTTTCAATCGATTTAATTTGTACAATTCAGTGTAGGTGAAGCTATATCAGAGCTAGTCCCACCATAAATCTTGATTTATAATATTTTGCGCAAGCTGGACGATACAATATCCATTGTACATTCGGTGCTACTCAATCATAAACATAGTCGCGACAAACCTATATATATATTACAAAATTGTGATCTCGTCTTATATACAAAATAAATATGAGGTGCAAATCTTAGCTTATGATTCATGTCGATCAATAATCTTTTGTGACTTGTCTTTGATCAAATTTCCAAGACAGATATAACAAATTCTAAATTAATTTTAATAGTCCAGTAAACAAATAGTTAGATATGGCTTCAAAAAATAAATAAAAAATAGTTAGATATTAGTGGGGGCACCCTAACCACCATGCCCATAAGCGGCAAAAAAGAAAGATACTATTGATGAGTACCAACTACCAAGGCTAATCAGCTAAATTAATTAAAACCTTAATACTTAATTAAGAATTAAGAATGACAAAACATAAAACAGAGGGATGGTGTATTTGTACTAGGAAAACAGCATGCATAGTGAAAATAATGTCAGAAATAAAAGTTTGATATTTTTTTAATTGTCTTTTATATGCACGATAAAATTTTTACATATACGACTTTGACGTACAGGCAAAAACAACCCAAACCTGTACGTCAAAATGTGGCATACAGACGAAAAACTTATACACCATATTTTGGCGTATAAGTTTATCGTGTATCTAACAGAGGCCCTTTTTTATAATACTCCACTCTCTAGAGTACGTATGTAAAAGACAAAAGAAGGTCCAACTAATAGGACGAGTGATTAATTAAAAAAAAGGAGATTATAAGGGGGGCCATAATCTTTTTTGAGCATCTAGGGGGGGCATAATCGAGATCACTTGAAGATTTTGACCTACTTCTTCTTGTCCGCCTCATTTCTCGTCGAGCCGCAGCTCCTACGCTCTACCAGCTTATCGGCTTAAGCCATTTCAACCTTTTTTTCATTTTTTTATCTCTTGGATTTTGGGGTCGGAAATCACCCGTGGGCCGTGGGTGACCGATTCATCCGAAAAATCTGACTCGAATATATAGATGATCACTCGAAGTAAACCGGGTGATAGATGGTTGATGGATCGGGTGAAACACATAACGGGTGGATATGATGGCTTGATGGGTGATGTAATCTCACTCATCACCTGATTCATCACCCACACTTCACCCAATCATTCATTCACCCGTCAACCATTGTAGTTCTCATTCTAGAATATGAAAATATTAAAATTCATGATTTTTTTTTATGTTTCAAAATACTTTCTATTAACATCCATCAATTCCTATATTTAGAACAACTATTTTCATGTATTGAAGAAAATTGATTATTTTTTCACTTATCATGTATTTATTACCTATAAATATGTATAAAATATTAATAAAAATATTATATGGATGACCTGACCCACCAGAATCACTTGTGGTAATAGATGGACAGATGTAGATGAAAAGTTTCGCGGGTGACGGGTGAGTCGGGTGGAGGATTTAACTTCATGGGTCGGTGATAAAATGACTCCACCTATCCATTACCCGACCCATTTCCACTCCTACTTGATTTTCAAATTTTTTAATAGGAGGCACTACGCCATTACAGTGGGAGAGGGAGGATTTGAACTCGTAATCGGCCTTATGATCACGGGATGTCATACTTGTCAGCTAGACCGAGAAGAATTGACCTCTTGGATTTCACACTTAAGTTACTACAACATTTGGGCAGAATAGATTGGAACAATCTTAGTTTTGTTTATTTACTTTTATTTGTAGAAAAATATAAATTATATTTTTACTAATATAATAATAGATATATTTAATGAGTGACAATGTAAATAAAATTATAATATAAATATGGCCGGACCTGAGGGGCTTGAGGGAGGGGGGGGGGGGGGGGGGGTCGCCTAGATTCCCTTGGACAAACCTCTTAAGATAGGACTGTTATTTTATAGGCCTTTACTATTCCGCGCATATGTAAAATTGTCTTTCAGCGCATAGGCTACGCACGTTACGTAGCAACATGCTCCACACGTTACGTGATAAAAAAATTTATTTTTTTTACGTGAGAGAACATTCAGCACGTTACGTGGGAGCACATTCACCACGTAACGTGTGAGCATGCTCCACACGTAACGTGGGAGCATGCTCCACACGTAACGTGTGGGCTTGTGTCTGCTTTAAAAGTCGAAACCCTCTTCTTCCTCTTCATTTCGCCGCCGCTCTCTTCCCTTCATACGTAACGTTGCTCTCTCTTATCGTCGTACGTAACGTCGATCTCCGTCCTCCTCTTTACGAATCAATAAGCTTCCCAAGTTACGTAAATCCATATTCAAAGGTTGATTTTTTTGTTAAATTTGATTTTGATTTTTTAGTGTTTTTGTTAGGTTATTATTGTAGATCCATAATGTTTTTGTGGTTTTGATATATTTTTTGTTTGTTTAGTGTAATTTTGAACTAGTTATTTGCATTTCTTGGTTGTAGTTTTGTTGGATTTGTAGTTTTGTTGGATTTGTAGTTTTATTGGATTTGTATAATTTTGAATTAGTGTAATTTAGTCCCAACACAAATTTTCAACTAGTTATTTCTATTGAATTTCTTAGGTTTTGATGGTAACAAACATTCAACTAATCTGGGTACTAAGTGTTTCAGGAACAAAGACAGTTATCTCAGGGAACCATTGCAGCAAAGGATCGCAGAGGGAACAAAGCTCTGTTCATGTGCTTTGTTACCCAACAAGGAACTGAAGCGACAAACGAGATCGAAGCTGCGGATGGAAAGAAGAAATCCAGCGTGACAATTATGGAAACAAATCAAAGAAGAATCACGCGGTCAAGGATTGAAGACTTCGGCTGGAAGGATCTAGCCGTTGGAGAAGATTTGGAGAGAGAAGTCTGATTCCTTATCTTAGGGAATCTTTCCTTAGATAAGTGAATTGGAGAGAGAAGAATCATATCTCATCCGATTATATTAATTTCGGGAATTCCTTCCTTGATTAATATAGACGGTTAGGATATTATTCCTCCAGCAAATCCTATCTTCTTATAACCTTATTTGGAAAGATCTTATCTTGTTACAATTAGGGTTTTGCCGTGTTGTATTTATTAGAAGTATGGATTCATTTCTAAGTAACCACGACGACGGAAAACAGAGAGAACGAAAAAGAGAAAGAAAAGAAGTGAGGTGTGTGTAAGTCTTTGAGGGTTGAGTTCGATTCATCGTTGTAGAAGAGTCTTCGAGTCTAGCTGGTTGTTTAGAGGTCGAAGTCCAGGATACAAGTGTAATCGAACAAGAAATCAATAAGACAAGTACACGCTTTAAAATCCTCTCAAGCGGAAGCTTGAAGGTAGTGGTTTTTCCTTGAGAAGCTAGTTTTGCTAATCAGGGTTTCCACTATACATCGTGAGTTCGTTCGTTATCTTTCTTGCTGTTTTTAATCCGTTGCACCTTCTGTGGGAACAAAGCCTTTGTTCCCTCAGACGTAACTCTAATGATCCAATAATTTCCATAGTGGAAGTTGTTGTTTTGTTGAATTTGTTTTAATTATTGTTGATCATGGGTAAATTTTTTGAAAAAAACTATCGTCGGAATCTGGAATTTCGCCGGAAATTGAGCGTCGGTGGACTGGAATGGCAAATCCACACGTTACGTGTGGATACTATACACACGTTACGTGTGTATACTCTCTACACGTTACGTGTGGATTTACGGCGAACTTCCGGGGACAATTATTGATGTTTTAGTATTGTTGTTAGGTTATTGTTGTAGATCCATAATGTTTTGGTGTTTTTGATATTGTTTTTGTTGGCCCACGTGTAATTTTGAACTAGTTATTTGCATTTCTTGATTAATTTTTGATATTGTTTTTGTTGGATTTGTTTTAATTGTTGTAGATGGAGCCCGGTGAGAGAACAAGACGTAGAAGCAGGAGAAACCTTCTTCGGGACATTTCGTTCCGGACTAAAGAGGAGGTAAGAAGAAATCTTGATGGCGGTAGTCAAGAAGGATTCGGGAAGGACGAGGGCAATGTTGACCCCCCTGTGTTCCCTGATGTGTCATCGTTTCCTGTGGCGCCGGGTGGTCGTGCTGACTCAGACCCGCAGTTGTATCGAGATTACAATGCGAGCCCGCTCCATGGTTACTCGGATACGATGAATCAGAGTAACTATTATGGCCCCTCATTTAGTCCACCGCCCCATCACAGCCCTCACCCTCATCATAGCCCATCGCCCTATCACAGCCCTCACCTCCATCAGAGCCCTCACATCCATCATCACAGCCCCGTCTATTATCAAGGCGTAGATGATCAGATGCGGTACAACTCATGGGAGAACCCGGGCCTCTACCCGAGCGCACCTCAGCCTATGGTAAGTGGCCTTATCATTTGTACTTATCATTTGTATATTTAGCGGAGATCGTATGCCCCACATTTAAGTACTTATCATTTGTATATTTAAAATGCAGGACAAGGATAGTCAGGCTTGGGCTCCCAGAGGTGACCCTGAATATGTGGTCGAGGATCCACAGAAAGCCGCATCTTCGTGGGCAAAACCACCCCGTTTTAAGAGAAAGGGCAAATATGACCCTAAATTGTTGGTCGGAGTACCTGGAGGTCCGCAAATACCTGAACTATTAAAGGGCTTTCCGAATCACGTTGCGTACACCATTTACCAGTGCATTGTAAGTTACAACAAAAACCTTATATGAACTTTCTCATTTATTTTTAATATTTCGTTACGTGGGTTGCTTACATATGTTAAAAATTCAAATATTTAAAGTCGGTGTCAGCGTTGAGGTTTCAGCAATGAGGCAAGCAGACACGTTCATCGCCTTTGCAACCAAATGCCATGTGGTGTCATGTGGCATCTGCGTCAGGGCTGTGTCATGTACCGGAGCTGATGCACGAGCATGTGGACGAGGCGCTGATTAGTGTTTTCGTTGAGCACTGGCATCCAGAAACCAGCTCATTCCATATGCAATGGGGAGAGATGACTATAACTCTCCATGACGTATTGTTGATCATTGGGTTGAACATCCATGGAAAAGACATGGGACCTCCACAGAAATGGCACGAGCAGTTGGGAATCAATGATCTGAAGAAGGCCTTGGTGGAGGAGGCGGAGGTGTTTTTTGAGCTGCCTGATGGGGCTGTGACATCTGGTACCGTCCATGCTACGGACTTTAAGAAGCATTGCGAAGACCTGAGTGAAGAGCAGTGTGCGTCCGGGTTCTTGCTTCACTTGTTGGGCTCTTGTCTGTTTCCAGACAAGTCCCAACACAAATTGTTCGTGTACTACACTCCTTTCGTCTCAGATCCCTCATCTAGCATGAATTATGCATGGGGTACTGGCGTTCTGGCCCACGTGTACCGTAGCTTGGGCGAGTGCACAAGAAAAGAGGCAAGATTGATGTCGACATGCTACACTCTCATACAGGTAAAATAATAGTACTTAATTTATAATGAATTTTGTTGTTCACCATGAATTTTGTTCTAAATGTATTTATTCATTGAATCCATTTGGAACACATCATCATTTTCAGGCGTGGATCTACCAGTACTTCCCTATGTTTAGACATGTAGAGAGTAGAAGTTGGGACTTTAATGAGCTGATCCCATATGCTCGTAAATGGGACCTTTCAGAGAAGCCCAATCGGATGAGGGACTACAGAACCGAGCTTGATATGATGATTGTTGAGAGAGTAAGTGCATCTACAGTCTCTCTATATTAAGTTAGAAATTCAATGATAGATATGTAATTGTTTGGCATCCCATTATGTTTAGGTTGACTGGATGCCATACGGTCCGATTGACTTCAGCAATGAATTCTCCGCTCCGTCTCTCTTCCATGGAGTTTTGTCTTGTCTTTGGATCACGGAGCCGTACATGCCCGATCGTGTGGCCAGACAGTTTGCCCGAGTACAGCAAGTACCAAGACCCCCAATAGTGCCAACAAAGGCATGGAGGGGCCCTAAAATCAGCTCGTACACTGTGGAATACGATAGGGCTCAATTTGTATGGGATGCCCAGAACATACATTCCATGAGACTAGATGTGATGGGCCCTCATGTCGTGCAAGCGCATGAGTGTAGCGGTGGTTACATGGGCTGGTACCTCCCACGTACACACCCATTCATCACCCCTCCGAGCATTGAAGATGCGACATAGGTATGAAATTGACTAATTTGTAGGTTGTTGTTTGCGGTTAACACAACTCTTATTTCATTTACATATGAACGTTTTTGTGTTGTGTGCAGTGCATCGAATATTTAGTATTTAGTATTTATGGTTTAGGGTTTAGGGTCAGAGTTTACTATTTAGAGTTTTAGAATTTAGTATTTAGGATTTAGTATTTATGATTTAAGGTTTATGGTTTAGGGTTAGGGTTTAGGGTTAGGGTTTAGTATAAAACACTCATGACTATAGCTGTATATAGAGATATCATATGAAGCGAACGTTTATCAGAGACTATCCTAATTTCTTCAAACGCTAAAGCAACGAACCATATATGTTCTCTTATTTTTTTAAAGTTTATGATCAACTTGTATTCTTTCATGTATTGTGTGCTCAATGTGGTTGTGTAGTCAACCAGCGTAATGAACAAATTGTTTTATCTTCTAGGTTGATTATTTTGTATTGTTTTTTTATAAAGATTAGATAAAAGTTGGGCAACAAAATGGGGGTAACCCTCCCCTAATGCCTATTTAGAAATAATAGTATGATTCATACACAACATTCATATACAACATTATAATACACCAAAAATACCACACCTAACCACACGTTACGTGTGGATCCTAACCACACGTTACGTGTGGATCCTAACAACACGTAACGTGTGGAGCCTATGTGCTGAAAGGCAATTTTGCTTATGCTTTGAAAAGTAACCGAGATTTTATATTGTCTTTACAAAGAAAATTCATTGACTTAGTGATTCTTGTCTTGAAACTTGTGTATAAAATTTAATAGGTCATGAGGTCAATCCCCCTCAACTATTAATCGTTCCTACTTTTTGTTAAGTATTTGGAATTTAATGGACTATTTTTATTAAGAAATTTAATCTTAATGAGCTAATGAACTTCTTTATGTTTATTCCTTTTTTATTTTTTATTCTTCTTTTCATTTTTTTCTATTTTACTTTTTATTAAAAGAAATTGAAAAGCTTATATTATTTATATAACTTTTAAATAACAAAAAAGTATGATATTAATTGGTCAATTTCAATTGGTGTATCTTCAAAAAAAAATTGTCATTTTTATAATAATTATAAAAATGACGATTATTTGAAGGAAATAAAACTCCAACTAAAACCACCTCTGTTAACAAGATCATAGGTCCACCACTGCGTAGAGAGACATCATGGCATAAACATTACTAACCATTTACAATTCAAAAATCAAGGTATGCCACTAACTATTAAATTATGACTAACTTCATGCATGAATCCCACATAAATTAAATTTATATACTAACTGCTATATCAAGTTCACAATATAGAATGACAAAACAGGGAAGCGTATATGTTAACCTGATCAATTTGAAGGTGTTCTTTGTTTTTTCCTCTAATTGCACTCAATCTAAACATTCTATTATATTGAACTAAGCCGTCCATTACTGTGACTCAAAAATCGGAGTTACAATATACGTGTGGTGGAAATAAATGTACTAATCATTCGATATCTTATTGTTAAAATTAAAAAAAAAAACAATATTGTTGAAATAAATGTACTAAGCATTTGCTAACTAAAAATTATACTAAGTAGCTAAACAATCAAATTTTTTTGATGAATAAACAATCAATTATAAGATACTCTATATGATCAACTTGTAGCTACATGATCAATTGGTTAACAACAGTTTGAGAGGCTAATGACGTGTCATAATCTTATTATATTATCAACTTTTTTTGGTCTGCCTTTAGATAAAAACTAGCATATGTCTTCGTGTCCTACACGAGTCTGGTTAATAAAATTCAAAATAACATACTATTAAATATTTACGAAAACTAAAAGGATAAATTATAAGTTTAATATCTTGAACATACGGTGATAATGTTTTTGTATGATTAGAATCAAAAGTATATACGCGAATATGCATATAAATAAATAAAAATTAGGAATTTCATATAAATAACTGAATAAGAAAATATATAAATTAGATTTAGGTAATGGAATGATTAAATAATTAGTTAAAAGGGAAAAATGATCAAATTATATCACATATTTATTTCAAATATTTTAATATATGTTACCATTTTTACATCATGAAGCATACATTGTCAAATATATTTTCAATTGCATGTTATCAATTATATTAATATAAATATTAAAACTATAAGAACATTACGTTTTTAGGTATATAATTTTTTTTAAATGTACCTTTCGATCATATGGTTGAAATGTAGATTTTATTTTTTTGCTTTATATATTATCTTAAAACTAATTTTAACATAGTTTTCAATTTTTGTTTTATAAATATATATATTATAATAAATTTAATTACAAATAAGAAATAACGTAACTAATTAGGTAAAGTATGATATATTAATAAAATTATTTACAAATAAGAAGAAACTAATAAGGTTAAAAGATATAAATAATCTTTAAGAGGATAATATTTGTATAATTAAGGTAAGTTATTTTAGATATTAAGTAAATAGATAAGAAATAGATTATACAAATATAAAAATTAGAGACGGCTAAAATTATAATTGTGCATTGAGATTTGCTTACGTGACATAGCTCACAGACTAACACGTAAGAAACATAATTAGGGATTTAGTATAGTATATAGATAAATATTTTTTTTGTCAATTAATAGATATAAGGGCGATTAGGGCTGTCAAAACTTGACTCGATCCGAATGACCCGCCCGACCAACCCGAAACCGAACCTGTTCGATTACCGAAAGAATTAAAAAAATGTATACCCGAGCTTGACCCGACCCAAACCAACTAGCCCGAACCCCAAAAATAAGCCGAACGGACTAGCCCATTATCAACCCGATACCCGAAGTCACCCGACCCGAAATCACCCGAAAACCCGAAGTTGCCCGATCCGATATCACTCGAAAACCCGAAGTTGCCCGATCCGATATCACCCGAAAACCCGAAGTTGCCCGATCCGAAATCACCTGAAAACCCGAAGTTACCCGATCCAAAATCACTCGAAAACCCAAAGTTGACTGATTTGAAATCACATAGAACCCCAAGCTCGATAGCCCGAAATCACAGAATAAACCAATGCCACCTGATCCTAAATCATTCGAAAAAAATAAAGACACTCAACCTAAAATCATCCGAAAAACTCAAAATCACCCACGACCCATCAACCTATCATCCCTACAATCAGTATTCATCTATTCTCAACAAAAACGCACACCTACATTAATTTAATGGATGTATTACGAGCAATTGATAAGAGTTGTTTTTATTCCATTGAACTAAAGTTATTTTTCTTCCAAGTGAAAAGATATGCACAAATAAGATCATTATATATGATTTTATTGAAAATAAAAATTCACACGGTTCTTTTTTCTTCCATCGAATTACATTTCAAACCACAATTCGATTTATACGAAATGCGGTTCTTTTGAGATCGTACTTAAAGGAAATCTTATTCATTCAAACTCATGTTTATCTGAAATCCGACCCAACCGAAATAAGAATTACACCAAATCTAGTTTTGTCATAATCATAAATAACCCATCGAAATTGACCCAAATATCCGACTTCGCCCTACTAAATGAACAATTGACTCGACCGACCCGAATTGGATCGGGTTGTCAAAATACATGTGAATATGTCATTAGCCTGGATCCAGTTTAACCCGAAACCAAAAATGACCCGACCCGAAACCGATTTGATTCGTCCGATTGACAACCTTAAGTTTGACCGAAATCTAAATTAACCCGACCAAAATTGACCCGAATACCCGATCTCACTCGATAAATGAATATCTGATCCGATCCGACCCGACCTGATATGATCCGATTTGTTGTAATATCAGACATTGGCCCGAATCCGAACTGACCCGAATCCGAACTTACCCGACCCGAACCCGCCCGATTGACACCCCTAAGGGCGATGAATCACATGCAACCTTTTTTTTGATGGAAAATCACATGCAACCTACTATATAGGATCCTATATAATTTTATGTTCTTTAACAAAAATCCATAAGTGATAACATAACATTAAACATATACGTAGTTACCGAATTCAAAACTATTAGCTTATGGTTCTTTTTAGTGTGTGCCCTTGGGCACACTCTAAGAATTCTATTTTTAGTAATAACTAGTCTAGAACACGTGTCATGTACGGAATATTTTTATTAAGATGTTTTAGTATAGCTTTAATATCACTTATACGTGTTTATCTAATAAAATTATATTATATAAGCGTAAATTATAAAAAAATTGTATATATTTTATTAAAAAATAATTATAAACTCATAATATTAGTAAAAAAAGAAGAAAATTTGAACAATATTGTTCACATATATCATAATAAATTTGTAGTAAGTAAAAGAGAAATGATATGCTGAAGTGATATATCACATCAATATCTAATATTAGAAGATATATAATTGAACATACAAAAAATATTTTATGAAAAAATTGGTTAAGCTAATTTTGGTAAGAATGGTATCCTTAATAAAAAGTGTATTTCATCAATTCAATATAAACAATTATAATTTATTATATAAAATTAATAATTAAACTTTTAATTAAAATAAATAATTTTAGAAATTATCAAATCCATCAATTTATTTTAATGTATATTTATATTAGTTTTGAGTAATCTTTGCTGAGCAATGAACTTTCTAAATGTTGAAGTTGGTTAAATTTGCTTAACGCTTAAAAAGGATTGTTGCTCAAGGAAATGTAAGCAACTTAAGAACACGAACAAAGCAATTGATATCATGAACAATAAACATATATCTCACATCAAGTAAATAATACTTAAATTAAAAACTTTGGTTTGATGTCTGTAATAAAAATAATACTTGAAACCCTATAAAAATCTTGTTAAAATTTATTTGTTGAAAATTTGCTAAAAAGTGACTAACGTATAAAGAATGAATAATAAAGTACAATTTGACATGTCAAAAAAAAATATGATTAAGATGAATTGATAAATGAATCATTTGAATGTGTTACGAAACAAAAGTATAATATTAATCATAAGTTGTATATAGCTAAATTTGTGAGTGTATTTATATATATGGGATTATGGATGCATGGTTTCTGACCCAATGTCATTTGATTCACTACAATCCGTCTATTTTTATATTGACTATGAATACTATATAAAACCCTTATATCAAGTTAAATTAATCATATAACAATCTTCATGGTAGAAAATAAATGTGAAATTTAATTTACAAACAAATATAAGGTTTACATTAGTTCATATGTATTGTTAAAATAAATAAGCTAATTTTTTATAAGAATAAAGTTAATTTGATGAGATTTGGTTAAAATTTGGTAGAATTTTAGAGTTTAAATTTGATTAATGTAAAAACAAAATAAAATAATTAAAGAGGATAATAGTAAATGAAAAAAATCATAGCTCAACAATCTAAGCCTAAAAACGCTCTAATTGCTTGAAAAGTGTGAGGTTGAATATATAGTTATAGATTTTTTTAGCCATTAGTTTATCCATTCTTTTTTAGAAAATATTTTAAAAATAGTTTCCTATTTAAACTTGTTAGAGTATGTCCATGGACACACACTAGAAAAACCGATTTGTGAAATATGGTAATCTTATATATACATGTTAAACTTTGTATATAAGTTAATAGTTGTAAAAATGATATCTATGTATATCTAAAATATTATGTTATCACTTTTGGAAGGAAATCGAAAAATTTAAGATTGAATTTGGAAATAATGTAAATGAGGTTGGATAATCCGGAAATGACATGCGATATTTAATGATGTATATCATTTTAAGTGTGACATATTGTTGTAGTTATGTTATGATTTAGTAACTATTGTTGTAGTTATGATTTAGTAACTATATATATAGTAGATTTAAATTGTACCCGGCCGTCATTTGTAAACACTACATATTCTTGTATATTTGGCATGTTAATTAGTTATAGAAAGTAGTGAAATTCATGAAATCCAACTGATAGGCAGTCTGACGCACTGATGTAAAGTATCATTATGTCTATATAAAAGAATGATTATTAATATTTGGTGGAAATTTCATGTTCAATTGTTTTCAAGTGCAGAATTTTCCTACGGTTAGCAGCGACCACAACACAAATACAGATTACCATCTAATTCATATCGATTGAATCTATTTTAGGGACATTTTGTGATCTATGACCTCATATATAATAAAAGTAGTTGATATTAATCACTATATTTAGTTTAATTACGTGAAAATGTTAATAATCTTTTGATTCATAGGCTTCGTATATTATATCGCTGAAGTTGTAGTTCGAGTTGAATGAGTATGTAAAGTTGGAGTTGAATGTATAATTGGAGGTGATGTTTGATCTATTAACTTAATTTTTTTGGAAAAAACTAGTTAGCTATGCAGTATTACAAATGTGAAAAAAAAAAAATCAAAATCAGCTTGTTAAGCTTCAACACGTTGGGATCGGACATTATAAAAAAATTGGGAATTACAACTACGTTCATCTACCACGAGTTTTTTTTTATTGTGGATGACTTTTTTTAACATAATGCTTATCATGGAGAACGAAAAAAAAAGCTCCATTAATGTGCTAAAAAGCTTTGCTTAATCAGAGCCTTAGTTTTTTTTTGTGTGTTTAATGACTCGCACGGTTCGACCGACCAGTACTACTTTTCGTTTGAATCACATACTTCATAACTCCATTTTATAAAGACCTTCAAGTATCAATTTATCCATACATGCAATTTTTTTATTGATACAAAGTAAACACTAGGACCCTTTCAAATTTGAAAGGCAACCCTAAATCATCACAGTGGATGATCTTTAAAAAAATGTTTACAGAAATTATCATATCAAGAGTTCAGTCTGACAAACTCATATCTAGTAGCATACAGATTCTGTCCAACGGTTGCAAATCTTGTAGTAGAGAAACGATGTTGGAATCTCATAAGGGCCGACGATGCAATGTCATGGGTACCAAGGAAATTAGCCGAATGGTTGGCTTCTCTGAAACAATGATGAACCTGAGTAGCAGCAAAGGAAGAAAGTAACATAGTAATGTCTATTATAATAGACTGTATTTCCCAATGAATTTTTCAAGTGCCTCGGATTGATTTGATAACAACGAAATTATCACCTTCTAAAATTAAATTTTAAACGTATAAATTAGCAGCTTGGCGAATTCCACAAAGTTCTACGTAAGCTTTGGTCGTAAAATAGACGTATTAGGCAAACTTTCACAATGAATGGAAAGAATAGTTTCATTACAGTCACGTAGTAAGTAACCGAAGTGTGATGCACTATCATGTTTCTTAGAGCCATCAAACATTAATTTGATCCAATAAACCGGCGAGCGTTTTTTTTTCAAATCTTGTTTGTAGTGCGCAATCTGTTGTGTTTCAGAGGCGATGGTTGAGTTTTATGAAGAGAAACAATCGATGTGATCCAGTTTTGAAATTGAAAGTAAGCTTGATCTGAAGTAGGGTCATTTGCTTGATGTCATTCTTTCTAAAACTTATCGTATTACGAAAATTCCAAATTGCCCACCAAAGGAAGAACATTGGTAAAGATGAGCCATTTGACGTTCTAAAAAAGATTAGATTAAATAGAAAATTTGATGTGAATTGTACAGAAAATGCAGAATTTAATATGCTTTCCAAATCTTTGAGATGAATTGATCAACTTCAAAATGGCTGTTGAACTGGAAAATCTTATGAGATCCAGCCTTGGAAAGTTCTCCACCAAGAGTGTTTACATGCTTCAACACCCGGAGGTGTCTCCCACAACTCCTTTCCACTACATCCGGGGCGGCCTTAACTCTCCCCACTGCAGCTTCATTGCTTGGTTGGCCATCCACGTACTATCGGCTTCCTACTTTGCAAAGGTTAGAAAGGTGGGGCATTGTACCTAATAGCTCTTGTAGATTTTGTAACTTCGCACCGAAACTGTTGTCCATCTCTGGTTTGCCTGTTCTTTCACCAATTCGGTCCTCAACATCACCCTTAACTGGCTTGGCATTCGTCGTCGGTTCGAAAGCCTCCATGACTGGCTTAGCTGGATTTCTACTGGAGCTTCTAGCAACTCATTTTGTTACTCGTTCAGAGCTTCTTGTTTGACTACATTGGTCTACTACACATGGTCTACAAGAAACCACCTCATCTACCAGTCCAAGCAGATCTCACCCCTTGAATGTGCTAATCTGATCAAGCAATCTATGAAGCAGTTTGCCCATGCGAATTGGCGGAAGAACATGGATCTCAACTCTTGGAGGCTTTTACGAAATTAGGCTTTTGAACTGATTTACCCTCCTATTTGTAAGCATTTTGGAACTTGTTTACCTCTTGTTTGTAAATTATTCCTAATTTTCTAACGCGTAACCGAAAATTCCAAAAAAAATAAAATCCAAATTAGTGATCATGTGTTGTGTAAAAGGACAAGTAAAAAAGAGGTGATTAAGGTCTATCTGAGTTACAGAGGCTGTGAACAGATGAAACTTTAAGAAATGTTAATTTAACCTTTTTATAGTAGGAAGAGCATCAGACATAGCTTTCTAAAGGAAATTTTGAATCTTGGTGGGATTTTCAATTTTCAAATTCAAGAAAATGAGTCAGAGTGGGGTGAAGTAGGAGAATCAATGATGCAACTTGTTAATTTTACTGTGAAGCTTCCTTCCAAGGAGACTTTTCAGATGATACGATCTTATCACCCGAAAAGCCTCATCGAATGGAAACTTCACGAAAAAATATTCTGAAGTTATCCATACATGATGTTAAAGGGTTCTAACTCAAATATTCAGAATTACACTTTAAAAAATTAACACTATTTTGCCACTAAATCAACCAGAAATTGATGGAGTGTATATTAGTGAACGGAGGGGTAAGGATTTGAAACACGTAATTGTTGTATTAATGTAGATATATCAAGCTAGGACAAAAGAAAATTATGTGACTTCGTTGGCAGTTCACGTACAGTTTTGCATCAAATATCCGTGATGCCACTAGTAATGTAGCATATTTATGAAATAAACAAGGTGACCTAAGGCCAGAATGAATGATTTAATTACATATTTACATAGTATAAAGAACGTAGTAAATGCATTAATGGCTCGTGTCGGTAAAGAATATTCCAAGAAAAGATACTTTTCATATAATACAGCCAACTTATTATTATTATTATTATTATTATTATTATTATTATTATTATAAAGCCTAAGAACACCCTCTACTTTTAGGCATACAGAAATGTACATACGTGGCAAAATATCGGATATCATATGTACTATTTTACCTTAAATGAAAAATATTTTTATACCTATGGTTCATTTGAATTTCTATAATAACGTATAAAAATGTATTATTTTGCATTAAAATGATGAGTTAATGTAATTCAATATATCATAATAGATTTTAATATATTATTTTAGAAAATCCAAACAAACTCTTATATTTATTTTTTTACAATCAATACTAGACTCTTCGTCTTTCCTATTAAGTACGTTTTGTCCATGCCTATCACACGGTAATCAAGTCCCCCCAAGGGCCGAAGGGGTGGAAGGTTTATTCCTCCACTTTTTGATGCAGAAGTTGTGACACATAGCAATCTCCCGCGCCCACATAAATGCTTCTTCTCTAGACTCCCAGATTTGATCAGTTGTGAAGAACTTTGAATAATCAACAGAGACAAAAACATCCTCTTCAGGTGGTACACTAAACTGAGGCTGTGTGTGTAGGGATGGAAAGCAAAATTGTGGGGTAGCATGAGATAAAGATGCTTCTGGAGGCGGAACACTATAGTCAAACGATCCAAGTGATAAGGATGGTATCTCAATAGCTGTTTTACACTCAGATGGTGTGTTCCATTCCGGCAGCGGTTGATGAGGTATTTTCCAAACAGAAAATGTCTTTTGTGGGGTGCTCTAGTCATCGAGGGAAATATTGTTTAATCCCTCGTATAAATAATAGTTCGTCTGCATACACATGGAATCATCTCATCAAGTAGTGAACTAATTATAAACTGTAAAACCATAATTCCCATTAAGAAATAAGATTCTGCTAAATGGCACGGTTTGTGACAAACCGTGCACTAAACCGTGCCATTTTACAGAAGGCCCTTAACAACCACATACTGGTTATGGGTTCACACGTAACGTGTAGGGATGTTTCACACATAACGTGTGAAACATCCCCACACGTTACGTGTTGAAGAGTCCCACACGTTACGTGTCAACATTCTTGTAACGAGCATCTCGCATTCTAAACCCTAAATCCTAGAAATAAAATCTATTATCTAAAACTTTGTTTGTAATTCCTAAACAATAAAAGTCAAGTTCAAAACTTACAAAATCTAGCATGTAAAACTTGGTTAAACCCTAAACATAAAGCTAGTTTTCTAAACCCTAAACATAAAACTAGTTTTCTAAACCCTAAACTTTAAAAATGTTCAAAACAAAAAAATGAGAATTTTAACTTTAAATAACGGAAATTACCTCATTCGGAAGTGGAATATCTTCGACATTATTGTTCCAATACTCGTTGTTGTTCGTATTGTCCATTTTTTTGCAAAAATTGAGAGTGTAAAAACAAATTTTGGAGTGTTTCAAATGAAGGTTTAGGCCCAAAATGGTGTGTTTGTCGGGGAAGATGAAAGGGACCATTAATTCAGTTAGGTGGGGACAAGACGGTTAGGGTTCGGGTTAGGGTTAGGGTTTAGGATTTAGGGTTTAGGGTTTAGGATAAAAGGCTCATGACTACAGCTGTATACAGCTATATACTACAGTTGGTTATTAGCTGTCAATCAGATTTATTTATTTTTAAGGCTGGTTATTAGCTGTCAAACACATTGCTTTTTCACTATATAAGAAGCATTAGAGTTATTTGTTCACTACAACAAGTCGTTGCGGCGCTCGAAGATACATTTTTTGATAAGCTTCTTCTTCCAGTTTCTTTCGATTTATTAACCCTAATTTTTTATATTAATGGATTCATGATATTTGTAGCAAACCAAACACTACAACAAATAATGGGATCTTCACCCAAACCATAAACATACGCATCATGCTATTGTAATTTGAAAGCTGTTGTCCGAAGTTGGGATTTGCAGTGGAACTACAGAAGGAGGTATTGGGAATGCCCAGAACTGGGGTGTTGTTTCAGGGAGTGGATTGATCCAATGTACGAGAACAGGGCACACACGGTTATTCGACAACAATGGCAGGAAAAACAAGATCTTGTTAAGGAGAATCAAGATCTTGTAAAGCAAAATCAAGATATTCTTAAAGATTTTGATAACATTCGTAGGTATAACCTCAAACTACTAAATGATATACATCGTAGGTGATTAATGTCGTATCTTTTGTGTAATGTTGTTCATGTACTATCAACCTTTGTAGGGAGCAAGAAAATTTAGCAAACCAGAGATATCATATGAAGCGAACGTTTACGAGAGACTATCCTAATTTCTTCAAACGCTAAAGCAATGTCATATATTTTCTCTTATTTTTTCTAAGTTTATGAACAACTTGTGTTATTTCTTGTATTGTGTGTTAAATGTGGTTGTAGTCAACCAGTGTAATGAACAATTTGTTTTTGTCTTCTAGGTTCATTATTTTGTATTGTTTTTTTTTATTAATATTAGATAAAAGTTGGGCAATGGGGGTAACCCTCCCCTAATGCCTATTTACAAATCATACACAACATTCATACACAACATTATAATATGATTCATACACAACATTGAAACACAAATAAATACTAAAAATAAACAATAATATGATACAACATCCACAACATTATAATATATTAAAATAACCACACGTAACGTGTGGATATGTTTCACATCTGGCTTTTGGTTACAACATTATAATATGATTCATACAAAACATTATAATACCCTCAACGCCAATAGAGCATTATAATATATTAAATATCCACACGTAACGTGTGGAGCATATCAACACGTTACGTGTGGAGCCTATGTGCTGAAAGACAATTTTATCTATGCGCCGAAAAGTAATCGTGTTATTTTATCTATTTCACGACGTCATATTGCATAGATTGTACCTTTGTCAACTTCTTTAATTTATCTTACTTTGTCAACTTATTATTTTCTCTTGTAATATGTCATTATCTTATAAATCGTCAATAATGTGGTTACTTTACTTCTCAAATCAGCAGGAGTGCTGAACTTGCCTGAACAAATACTCCGTATTATCCACTTTATAAAATGTCAATGAGTAGATGAAATATCAAAACAATATAGTAAGTGGGATATTTATATTGTTTTCCCTAGCTTATGCAGAAAAGCATAAGAACCGAGGCAGAAGAGTAACCTTAAAATGTCAATAAGATGCTCCATCTTCACTGCCACGAAAATAGGGACGACCAAAACCACATCGTGCAAACACTTCTAATATTCATGTCCCATTTTACAAAAAATTAAAAATTACTCCAATTCCCAAACCATCAAAATTATATACTTTTTCCGTCAGTTAAACTTTGATTGTCTTTCTAGCAAATTATACACATATTAAGAAGAAAAAACTTAGTCTAAAATACCTTCATTTAATACTTTCTAACTCCAAAAATTAAGTGACTTTGGAATTGAACAAATATGGAGGTGGTCTTTGACAAGGCTAAAATCGTTATGTCTATCAAAGAATCTCTAAAAACCTAACTAAGTATAGCAGGCAAGTAAGGATCGAACCCAAGGAAATCAAAGAATCTATATTTATATAAGAAAGCAAGTTACCAACTAATAACTAGGGGGGATTGTTGTTTGATTTCTAATATTACTAATGAATTAAAGCAGAAAGTGGTTAAGATTGTTGTAAATATGATTGTGAGGGCACTTCACCTAATAGATTTCCACACTTCAGTATGATAGGTTGATCATTGATTATCTCAAGTTTATTCAATCCTATGATTGTTCCTATTCCGATCTTATGTATATTAACAGGTCAACCAACCCAGAAAATACTAACTATTAAACAATCAAGAAATTATCAAGATTCAATTTAACAGCAGCAGTAAGCATAGGAATTAAGTAGGATACATGCAGGGGCGGACACAGGTGGGACCTAGTGGGGACTGTAGCCCCCACTGGAATTTTCAAAAAAAAAAAAATTAAATTAAATTTATATGAGATTTTTTCCCCTCACCCAAAGTTTTTGAAAAAAAAATTCCCAAAAAAGTTCAAACTATTTTTTGTATTTTTTTAATTTTTAAAATATTTTTTACATAGGATTTATTATGCATAATTCTCAAAATTACTAAAATTTATCCAAATTTGCACACAATTTTTCAATAAAATATGTAATATTTTCACTATATTTATCTTTATTTGTGTTAAAACTTTTAAAATTTAGGGTTTATGGATTTGTAAATTTTACAAATTAATTTTTATACAAATTTGTTGAAATTACGCAGTAAAAGTAGTTTGTAATGATAAAATTTGTGTAATTTTTGGTCAATTTTGAGTAAAATTTCATTTGAAGTTTGATTATAGATTTTGTTGTTTGAAATTGAGATTGTTTGTGGAAAACAAATTATAGAATTAAAAATTACGATTTAGGATTTTGTGTAAGGTAGACGGTAATATTTTACTCTTTAAGATTTTAGCCCCCACTGGATTAAATTCCTGCGTCCGCCCCTGGATACATGCAAGTCAGTATTCAACATGCAATCAATTCTCTTCACAATAAACATTCACAACCAGTTCCTGTAAATTGTGGTTGCTACTCTAGATAAGGAATTTCAACCAGAAATAACCAAATCCTAGCAATAGAAAATTACTAACATCAACTAGTTGCACAGGCTAGCGAAATCAGCAAGATTCAATAAAGATAAGTTCAAAGAGAATTAATACAACCCAAAGAAAATAGAACAAGAGTTATAATCTTACGACCAAATCAACTGAAGGCTTCAATCGTCAGGCGAAACAAAGGTGTTTAGTTCCTTCTCATGGTTTGTAAGCAAAAACTAAGACAAAGAGGCAGCGTAAAACTCAAAATTGAATAATATCTCAAACTAGGGTTTTCTAAACTTAAATACCTACTAATAATAATAATACAATAGTAATAAGTCTAAAAACGAAATACTAAAAGTACAAAACGGAACAACTTTGCTGATTCCTGGCCCATGATCCGCGGCCGCGGCCAGAACTTTCGCGGTCGCGGATTGGCCTCTGGCTGCTCTCGTCCAGTGATGAATTCGCGGGCGCGGGTGTGATTTCCGCGGGCGCGGGTGTGATTTCTGCGGTCGCGGATTAGCTCATGTTTCCGACCTTCAGTGTCTCTTCTGCATCTGAGGCTCTAGCTCCAAGTCTTCTGTAATTCTCTATATTTCTTCACTTCAACTCTTCAGCTCCAATGTCCTAAATTATCTCCTAAACCCACACAAATGGTACCTAACAATACAGTAACAGCTCCTAGTTACGCACTACAAAGTAGAGCGTATCAAATTCCCCCATGCTTAGACCTTGCTCGTCCTTGAGTAAGCTAATGGAAACCTACTCCTCCAATGAAATACCCAAGGTCTCAGGAAGCACAACAAAACAAACTCCACTAAGAACTATACCTACTCATGAATCTCCAGGGCACCAACACAATACACTAGCTTCAAGGAAAGCAGAGTACTTCTCTCAAGCTTAACCCGAACACCATAGAGTGAATGTGACCATCTAATCCTAGCTCCAGTCTATCTTCTTATAACTCCCCAAAGTGACCTACCCGAATCCTCCTTATGACTCCACTACTTATGTCGCCACGCCAGAATGAATGAATCTTAATAATCACTCCTCTTCTTTTCACTCATTTTGCCTAGGCGCCCTTTCGGGTTTTCACCTAGCCACTCATTTCATTTTTCAAAGATGAGCTCACCAGTCCTCACATCGCTATTCAGTCTTTTTTTACCCCAGCCCTACCTGCTTATTGCCTAAGCCGCCTTTTCAAGTTTTCGACTTAGCCCATAATTTATTATTATTATTATTATTTTAATATAAGAAAATCAGTAGTACAGACGACCAGCGAGTATAGCTCCCTCCCCCCATGCTTGAATATTGCATTGTCCTCAATGGAATGAAAGACAAAAAGTAAAAATCTGGGGGGAAAGAAAGATACCCACTAGCGATGCCAAGGTGGTATGCGTCTCGGGTGTCGTGGCTGGCATGGCGGTGGAAAGTCATGGAAACAAGAGTCTCTAGTGCAATGGCGGGAGGAAATGTAATCACTCTCATCGGTTGTCGGTCCTCTATATGTCTCCCACCTGTGTGAAGCAAAGGCGTCCCAATGCTCACTGTAAGAGCACTTCACCATCGACTGATCTGGGAGCATCCGCACATCCTCATCAAGCTCAGCTATCCACTCTCCATGCGGAATCTGTGTCCTCCTGACATCAACCACATCTGTAGACATAGGTGTCATGTCCATCACATCTCATACTGGCGCTCCAAATCACTCATCATATCTGTAGGTGCTCCTGGAGCGCCCCCTCATCAACTGCATCATCCTCCTCATCTAGTACCAAAGAAAAATCCCAAGCTACATCTCCTCCTCAACAACATCTCGTTCCTTCCGCCTCAGTAGCGGAATAAAGTTGGGCAACAGGGCCGCGATCGCGGTTTTCACTCACGCCCGCGGTTTTTTTTTTATAACCACGAACTGTAGTACGAAAATATTTACAAACAGATAGCTAATAAGTATAAACTCCTCCCCCCTGCTTAAAGATCACATTGTCCTCAATGTAAGAAAGACATAATAATAAAGGGGAAGGAAGGAATATACTCACTGTGGTGGTGGAAAGGGAAAGGGACCATGGCCCCGGTAGTGCTCCTCCTGCTGGCGCTGCATCTCAGCCAACTGGCCCGCCATGTCGGTCAAGCGACTGTCAAAATAGTCATGTATGGACCTCATATCCCGACCGAAATCCTGCAAAGTAGACGCCATAGCACTGTGCTGGGTGAATAACTCATCCTGCCTAACGGAAAAATGAGTCATCTGAGCGAGCATCTGGTCCTGCCATGACCCACCCTCAACATATGCAGCAGCACCACTAGAAGTACCTGCCTCAAACTGCCGATCAGCAACATCAGCAGGCTCCTCAACCTACATAGGCGCGACACCCGGAGGCTGTACCTCGACAACATCAGAAGGTATGGCAAAATCCCGAGCTGTGGGGCCAAAAGGGATCACGCGCGGAAGTCGTAGTTTGTGCGTTCCCGACAGATGGGACAACCAAACAAAACTGTCCTGATAAGAACCTTGCAATAGCTTAGCCCACCTCAACAAGGCCTCATCATATACATAAGTACCAGGCAGTGGCTCCAAGTTCTCTAATAGGTCAAAAAACTCCTGAGCAATGAGGGTGATCATCCCTCCTAGCGCTATCTTTCCCGCTGACCTGGTACGGACCTTGACACAGCCAGATAAGAACAAGTCAATCCAATCAGGAATAATCTGACTCTCAGGCGTCAAACACCATACCGTAGCCAAGTCAGTAGTGGAGATCTTGTTGATTTCTCCCTGCCCCAAGAATGTGAGGGCTAGCACCTTGTGGGCTAACCGGAGGCAGGGGTGCGTCAACTTGTAGTTGTACTCCCCTTTAGTGTCATACTCAAACCCAGTGGTTGCCCGCCAGAAATCAAAGTGCCGACCTTGTGTATCATACCAATGCGCGGTAGGCAAAGCAGTCACGCCAAAAATACCCCGTAACTCATCAATAGATAAAACATACTCATGATCTAGTAGGTGAAAGGAGATGTTCCCCTCCTCATCAGGAATCTCAAGAGTGACTAAAAACTCATATACTAGCGGCTCATAAGTAGGGGCGCTTTTCACTATAAATCCACCTAAGCCCCCATGGTTCATTAACAACTCACTACACTCAAATAAGCCTAAAGTACATAGCATAGGCACATCGTAGAATTTGGTAGGCACAACCGTCTTGCTCTGAATATGGTTCCAAACTCGGGTTTGAGCCTTGCTCATCTTCTTCCTATTTCCTCTAGCCATCTTAGTTCAGCGGTAATTGACAATAGCAATGGAGGGAGTAGGAACAAACTAACCAAATCATAACCCGAAATTGTGATGTAAAGTCGAATCCACGGGCGTGGAAACAGAACCGCTCCCGCGACCACACATAGGCATAATGACTTTAGCCTCGTCAAGTAAGGGTCGTGGATTCGACCACACCTGGTCGAATCCACGACCCTTACTTGACGAGGCTAAAGTCATTATGCCTATAAAAGAATCCCTAAAACCTAACTAAGTATATCAGGCAAGTAAGGGTCGAACCCAAGGGAATCAAAGGATCTATCTCTATGTAAGAAACCAAGTTATCAACTAGGAACTAGGGGGGGGGGGGGATTGTTGTTTGATTTCTAATATTACTAATGAATTAAAGCAGACAGTGGTTAAGATTGTTGTAAATATGATTGTGAGGGCGCTTTACCTAACAGATATCCACACTTCAGTATGATAGGTTGATCATTGATTATTTCAAGTTCATTCAATCTTATGATTGTTCCTATTCCGGTCTTATGTATATTAACAGGTCAACCAGCCCTGGAAATACTAACTATTAAACAATCAAGAAACTATCAAGATTCAATTTAACAACAGCAGTAAGCATATGAATTAAGCAGGATACATGCAACACTTAACAACCAGTCAGTATTCAACATGCAATCAATTCTCTTCACAATAAACATTCACAACCAGTTCATGTAAATTGTGGTTGCTACTCTAGATAAGGAATTTCAACCAGAAATAACCAAATCCTAGCAATAGAAAATTACTAACATCAACTAGTTGCATAGGCTAGCGAAATCAGCAAGATTTAATAAAGATAAGTTCAAAGAGAATTAATACAACCCAAAGGAAATAAAACAAGAGTTATAATCTTACAACTAAATCAACTAAAGGCTTCAATCGTCAGGCGAAACAAAGGTGTTTAGTTCCTTCTCATGGTTTGTAAGCAAAAACTAAGAGAAAGAGGCAGCGTAAAACTCAAAACTGAATAATATCTCAAACTAGGGTTTTCTAAACTTAAATACCTACTACTACTAATAATAATATAATAATAAGTCTAAAAACAAAATACTGAAAGTACAAAACGAAACAACTTTGCTGATTCTCGGCCCATGATCCACGGTCGCGGCCAAAACTTCCGCGGTCGCGGATTGGCCTCTGGCTGCTCTCGTCCAGTGATGAATCCGCGGACGCAGGTGTGATTTCCGCGGGCACGGGTGTGATTTCCGCGGGCCCGGATGTGATTTCCGCGGTCGCTGATTAGCTCTTGTTTCTGATCTTCAGCGTCTCTTCTGCATCCGAGGCTCCAGCTCCAAGTCTTCTGTAATTCTCTATATTTCTTCACTTCAACTCTTCAGCTCCAATGTCCTAAATTGTCTCCTAAACCCATACAAATGATACCTAATAATACAGTAACAACTCCTAGTTACGCACTACTAAGTAGAGCGTATCAGTCTTCCATTTCAAAATATGGGAAAGAATTGGAGTATAGTTGCCTCTATATAGCATAGAAAATGGTAGAGCAATAAAGTGAATTATTTGTTTGAGACTAAGTGTACATAGAAAAGTGGAAGATTAAACTAAACCCTTACTATGGAGTAAATGAGTGCAAGGACAAATTGGACAAAATTTGACAAAAATGTGTAAAAGGACAAAAAAAGTTTAACAAAAGTAGGAGGCTAAAAGGACAATCAAACATTAATGGAGGCCAACAACAAATAACCAAATGGAAAGCGAATTCCTTATCACAAGCAGACGGAACTACGCTAATAAAAGCAAACCTTGCATCAAGACATAATTATCTTATGCAAAGTTTTATGCTTCTAACAAAAACACACACTGAATTAGACAAAATTAATAGATCCTTCTTATGGAATAAAGGTTTCTCGTACAAACCACTTATAGGGTGGGAAAAAATATGCAAACCAACACATCAAGGTGGACTCGGTCTAAGAAAATTTAAGGACATAAACAAAGCTTTACAGTTTAACTTATTATGAAAAATTTTACCAGACCCAAATAATTATTGGGTGAAAATCATAACCGAAAAATACCTCAAAACACAACATATTCTACAATATGAGAAAAAAATAATTGTTCTTGGCAATGGTCCAAAATGATTGAAATCCTAGACGAATTCAAAAAAGGACTAATCTGGCAAGTTGGAAATGGTAGAACAATTAAATTTTGGATTGATAAATGGAAATCAAATTCTCCACTTTGTGACATCATTAACATGCAACCAATCTACTATATATCTATTAAAACAGAATTAAACTACGCCATATGGCACTTCCAAATTGATTTTGCCACATGGTGCTTTCAGAATCATTTTGTCACATGTCATTTTTTTTACAATTTCACCTTTTTTAAATATCAAACTATATAGCATATTTTTTATCGTTTCCTATTATACCATATAAATCAATCACAAATATCACATTTTCTAATTAAGGTAGAAGCAAATCACATGCTTCCTAATTTATAATAAATATCCTACCTTGATTAGGAAAGTTTGAAAAAAAAAGAATATTTTCTAATCTACTTTCTTCCATAAATATTTTGAATATAATTTTTCATTTTTAAACCTCACAATATATATCAATTATTTGATCCTTTCCTAATATACTATAAAAAAAAATTGAACATTTCCTAATTTAAATAGAAAAGAATCATACAATTTTTTTTGTAATCTACTTAATTTCTTCCATAAATACTTTGAAGATAAAAAATTTCATTTTTAAACCTCAAAATATATACCAAATATTTGATCCTTTCCTAATATACTATACAAATCAAGCGCACATTTCCTAATTTAAATAGAAAAGAATCACACAATTATTTTTGTAATCTACTCTTCCATAAATACTTTGAAGATAAAATTTTACCTTTTTAAACCTCAAAATATATACCAAATAATTGAGCCTTTCTTAATAAATTCTTTTAATAAAATAGAATTAGTAACTTTTTATTTATTATACTTATATGTACTTTATTCCTTTTGTCTCTTAAATATATTTTGCATCTCAATCATCCATATATCGTGTGAATTTAGTAAATTTTGGGTTGAACAAAAAGTCTATAAATTCAAGGATCAAAGTGTACGGGTGTACTACTCATTATAATTTATTTATTTTAAATACGTAAAAAACAAGAAACTCGAAAGAATAAACATTTGACACATGTGAAGATAGGGTTTACGGTGAATATGTGACATATAATCTGTTAAATCTACTATATATACAAAAGAAAAATAAATTAATTCCACATGGCACCCCCACATTAATTTAATTTGCCACATATCCTTTTTTTGCTTTTTCACTTTTTTCAATTAATTATAACTTAAAGATTTCTATCCTAAGCCTATTACTAATATTTCCTTATTTAAATATAAATCAATGAGGAAGATTACAAATAAACGAATTAAGAAGATTACAAATAAATTAAGAAGATTACAAATTAATTAGCAAGATTACAAATCAATTATAAATATTACAAATAAATTATAAAAGATTACAAATAAAAAAATCGAACTGAACAACTTGTGTCTTTTTTAACAAAATATAATCTGCAAAACTCCATTTGAGTTTTCTTTCTAAGAAGACTCCATGAGTTCTAGATCTTTATTTGCAGAAGTTGAAAATCAGGGTTAGCTTATATAAGGTACTTAGTATATGATGATGCAAAGAAGCCAAATCTACCGAACTATAGAATGCACATTCCTTTGGAATCCAATTTTATATTGATAAAAATTGACAGTTAAATCTGATTCACAACATATCAAACACAACAACAAAACGGGTGAAACACATATTCAACAATAGAGCAAGTAACACATTGTTCTGCTAAATTTCAAAATTTATGATTGAAGAACTATTTTTTCTCAAAATTATAAAGTATTTCGTTTAGATCATTCTCAAGTTATAATCTATAGACCGACTCGAATAGTAGGTTCATAAAAAAATTATTGAATTGAACTATGAAAATGAATTTGTCATAACAAAATTATTCCTAGAATGAGAATTGAGTTCAAACGAATGATTGAAGAGAACTCAATATGTAAATGCAAATCGATCTCTACTGATGAGTCTTTGTTGTAGTTTTCATACTCTGAATTTGTTATGATAATATTCCTATAAGTGAAATTTTATTTTGAAGCATAACACTCCGCACCAGAACTCAATGCTCGGTAGAGCTGTATTCATAAAACGTTACGCAACACAGTTGAATAACTTATTAGGAAAGAAAAGATTGAGAGAATATTATATATAATCAACAAGATTATTTTTTATAGGTTTAGATCGTTTTTTTATTCGGTATTATCTTTTCATTAAACTGTTAGATTTTTCATTATTATATTCTAATTATAAATGCTTTCTTCAACGTCACGCAACACATTTGAATAACTTATTAGGAAAAAAAAGATTGAGGAAATATTATATATAATCATCAAGATTATTTTTTATAGTTTTAGATAGTTTTTGTATTCGGTATTATCTTATCATTGTATTGTTAGGTTTTTCATTATTATATTATGATTATAAATGATTTCTTCAACTTGTCAGACTCCCTAAAACCATGGACTAGAGAGAATTTACAACAACAACATTTTAATCATGATCATATATTTATCTCTTTGGTGTCGTTTAATTTTGGCTCTTTAATCTTTAAACATTTAGATATGATAATTAATTTTGGTATTCTAGATTTTTCGTTCTCTCCCTACCATGATCTCATGATTGAATTCATCTCTTCTATTTATAAATATATCTAATATATATATACGAAACTAGAGCATAACTATACCACATGACACCCCCTCATTAAAATTGCCACATATAAACCATATCAAAATTCATGCGGTTTTTTTAAATTAATAATGTTTTGTCGGCACAATATCTAAATCAAAATTATTTTTGTTATTTTGATTTATTTTTGGATTTAAAATTCAATCTAATCATAAATATCTCATCTAAATTATATATATATAGTAGGATAATTTAAATGTTGCTTTAATTAATAGTATTCAAATATCTCAATATATTTAAGTAGATATTTATTGTTTGTAGAACAACATTATTTCAAAGTTAATCTAAATAGTGTTAAGGGGCTATGTATTATCATATCTTTTAACTAATTTGTCACACCTTTATATTTCTAAATTTACAAGGCTACCCATTTATATGATTGGTTTAAACCTTTGATTTTTAATCTACTATATAATACTAAAGTAAAACCTAGTTATGGACACTTGTCGTTTTGGCATTGCACTACCTCATTTTTTGTCATATGTCTACTCTATATCGTGTCACATCACTTTATTATCTCTTTTTCTATTATTACTATTATGATATAAAATATTTTAGATATGATCCTAATTTCCTTTTCAATATACAAATTATTCATATTTGATCATGATTTTCATATTAGATATAATATATTAGGTATTTTTTATTATTCTATTTTATTTTTTAATTAATTAGTCACGTTTTATTTAAATTCCATTTAATTGGTATAAGACCTGATTCAATATATTACGTATGCACGAAATTACATTGATCTATTAATTGATTATTAATAGATATTTGTGTATATTATTGTGCTTACCTTTTCACTAATTAAATATTTTTTCATTCATTTAATATTTTTTAAATATAAAATAAATATATTTTTAATAATTAAAAAATATCAATATAAAATTTTATCCAAGCCACGTGCATGGCACGGGAACTAAACTAGTTCTAAACAAAAATGCTTTAGTGAAGGAACTCATCCTTCCAAACAATTCATGGAATAAGGAGATGATTGAACAAATGTTACCACTAGACATTTCCAAACAAATCATTTCTATACCTATACCCCTAAATAATATCCAGGACAAAATGTTTGGAAAGCCAGTAAAAATGGCTGGTTTTCAATGACATCTGCTATGGATATGATCAGCAAAAATAAGAGATATACAACATATGACTCTTCTTGGATTTGAAAACTGGATACTTACCCTAAGGTAAAAAACTTTCTATGGAAAATTATAAAAAATGGATTTCCCACCAAAGCAAGACTAACTGAGAAAGGAGTGGTAATCCCTCATGGATGTATTCGCTGTAATGCACAGACTGAAGATTCCAACCATCTTTTATTCCAATATAACCACACTTTGAAAACAAATGAAATATTAATAACCAAACATACACAATTATAAGAGCCTTAAAAAAAAGGAAACAAAAAAACACCTGAAATAATAGAAGAACTTCGAAACAACATCGATAGACCGCATTTCCTAGAGCTTGTGGTCTCTTGGTGAGAAATTTGGTTTTATAGAAACCAACAAAGCTTTGAAAGAATAAAAAATGACAATGACACCATTAAAGACGTACCTCTATACATTAAAAATCAAATTAATTATTGGAAAAAAAAAACTGGAACCCGGATTGCTTAATTGACCATAAGGAAAAAAAAAGGCTAAGAATAACAAAAATAAATGAATTATGAAAAAAAAAACTCTGGATAGAATTGTAAAAAAGAATACTGATGGGTCTTCAAAAACCAATGGAGATTCCAGTTATGGTTTTATTTTTCAAGACCACAAAGGTTAATCTATTTTCCTCTTTGGAGAAAAATGCGGCTTCTCAACCCCTATACGCATAGAAACCTTAGCAGTAAGAAACGCGTTGTTTAAAGCCTATGAACTAGGTCTCCAAAACATTGAAGTTGAATGTGATAACCTAACCATTGTGAATGTTCTTAATAAGGTCTGGCACTGTCCTTGTGATATCGAAATGTTAATTTCTGATATTCTTTGTATTCTACAACTTTTTTCTTCAGTGCAGATCTATCATGTCTTCCGAGAGTCTAATGATGTGGCTGACTGCAATGCGAAGTTTGGCCATCAGAGTTCCTTGGAAGATTTTCGAGCCAATCAAGAACTTTTAGTTTTCATCCGCAAAGATGTTATAGGCTGAGAAACCGTCTTTTATGTGATTTCCAATCTAATTTTTACCTTATAAAAGAAATATTAATGGAGGGAATACAATATTAAAAGGGCTCAACTATTCGGCGCATAGGCATTTTTGCCTTTTGGCGCATAGGGCCGCGCGTAACATGAGAATAGGCTTCCCACGTTACGCGTCGATACTGACCCATTCAAGACCCACACGTAACGTGTGAATTGGCTCCACACGTTATGTGTGGGATCGGTTCACACGTTACGTGTGACATTGTATCACACGTAACGTGTGGGAATCTGGCTATAAAAGCCAGATTCGGCTCCTCCTCTTCATTCATCACCATCACTCAGCCGCTGCGCCTCCTTGCCCCTCCCGAGTAACGTCTCCTTGCCCCTCCCGCGTAACGCCTCCTTGCCCCTCCCGCGTAAGGTTAGTTCCTAGAAATAATTATTTGATTTTGTTTTTAATAAATTTAAAGTGTTTGGTTAGGAATTGTAGATCCACACAAAGTGTTTGGTTAGGTAGATCTAGGTTTGGATGGTAGATCTATGATGTGGAGATGATTTGGATGGTAGATCTAGGTTTTGTAGAAGTTTTTGTGATGTTTATGAATTTTGTTATGTTTTAAGTTAATTTTGTTGACATTTTGTGTGGAAAAATGAAAGTGGAAGTGATGATATTGTTAGATTGGTAAAAATTGTGGATTTGTTGTTGAATTTTGGGTATATTTGATAAAAAAAAATAAAAATCGAACTGTCTCGCCGGAGAAGATGACTGGAAAGTGGCCGGAATATCGCCGAAAAGTCGCCGGCGGCTTGCCGGTGAAATTGGAATGTGCACATTCACACGTAACGTGTGAATGTGCACCACGCGTTACGTGTGAGAGCAAGTCACACGTAACGTGTGAATGTGCACCACGCGTTACGTGTGAGAGCAAGTCACACGTAACGTGTGAATTTGCATTTTTTTTGATATCTTGAACGTTGATTTTCTGTTTGTTGATTAAAATGTGTTGATATGTAACCGCAGATGGAACATGGGGAAAGAACTGAACGCAGGATACGTCGCAACCTTGTACGCCAACAGTCGTATGTGACTGGCGAAGAGGTCAAAAGGTCGGAAAGGAGGCAACGGAGGGATGTGTGCTACCGGGATGATGAGACCGGCGCATACCAGATTGGAGCAGGTAGCAGTACTGGGGCTGGTTTAGGGTTTCAAACTGGAGTCGGTAGCAGTAGTGGGGCTGCTGGTATGATAGGAGTGCATAGCCTAATGGCAGTGCCGTCGTTTATTGGTGGTAGAGCAGGCTCTGAGCCTCCGAGGGACTTAGACTATGAAGGAAGTCCGCTGCATTGTTATTCTGATACAATAGATCAGAATAACTATTACGAGCGGAATTTTAGTCTGCCGGTACTACCTCCGCATGTGAGCCCTCATCATAGCCCGAGGGATTATTATCAGGGAGATGAGGAGCAGGACAACCCGTGGGAGAACCCGGTAGTGTACCCGAACTCTGCCTATCATCAGCCTATGGTAAGTACATTTAGTATAACATGCATTTGTTTACAATTCATTATTGCATCTGATCTATTTAATAAATGTAGGATCATGTCTGTACATGGGGGACTCAGGACCAGGGGACTCAGGACCAGTCCAGCAATGCCTGGATTCCAATAGAAGACGCCCCAAACACGGCGGGCGAGGAGCCGGGCGAGGAGCCTCAGGAAGCCTCTTCTTCACGGGGAAAACCACCCCGGTCAAAGAAGAATGTCAGATACGACCCTGAACTGGTGGTGAGCGTTCCTAGAGGTCCGGAGAGACCTGAAATCCTAAAGAGTTTTGTAAACCACGTGGCGTACCTCCTTTACCAGCGCGTTGTAAGTTGCACGTAACGCAATTTTTTTAATTATTAATCTTGTTTTAAATAAGTCTGTATGATTGCTTAATTATGTTCATATACAGTCGGTGCAACCCTTGAGGTTCCAGCAGCGAGGCAAGCAGTTACGCTCATGGCGTCTCACAACGGAAGACGCGTGGGGTAGCATGGCGTTGGCGTCCGGGCTATGTCATCTATCGGACATCATGCATGAGCATGTGGATGAGACGCTGATTGGTGCCTTCGTCGAGCATTGGCAACCGGAAACCAACTCATTCCACATGCCATGGGGAGAGATGACTATAACTCTCCAAGATGTGTGGATGATCCTTGGGCTTAACATACAAGGGCAAGACATGGGTCCCCCAAAGAAATGGCACGAGCAACTGAGCCGCAATGATTTGAAGAAGGCGTTGATGGAGCAGACGCATGAGTTTTTTGAGCTGGAGGATGGTGCTATCGTCGCCGGTAACTTGCACGCGGGAGATTTTAAGACTCATTGCGAGGAGTTGGCGTCGAAGAAGCTGGCGGCTGGGTTCTTGCTGTACTTGGTGGGGTCTGCCCTCTTTCCTGACAAGTCTCAGCATCGCTTGCCCGTTTATTACACTCCGTTCGTGACTGATCTCACAAAAGTCACGAACTATGTATGGGGTACCGGTGTTCTTGCACACGTGTACCGCAGCTTGGGCGAGTGCACAAGAAAAGAGGCACGGGTCATGTCCACATGTTTCACTCTGATCCAGGTATTAAATGGCTTGAATAAAAATATCTAAATTTTTGTTATAGATATATTATATGTTTGTTATGTAGGGAATTGACATATGTGTAATTATTTTGTAGTCATGGATATATCAGTACTTTCCCATGTTTAGACTTGCACAGAGTGTTTACTGGGACCCACAACAGCCGATCCCATACGCCAGAAAATGGGACATGTCACATGAACCCAACCGGACCAGGAATTACAGGGAGGAGCTGGATGGGATGCATGTTGATAGTGTAAGTGCATATACGGTCCTTATCTATTATGTTAAAATATATATGCATGATAAGTTGTTTGAAATTCAATTGTGTTTAGGTTGAGTGGATGCCATACGACTCCATTGACTTCAATAATGAGATATTTGCTTCATCGCGATTTCATGGAGTCATATCCTATTTGTGGGTCACCGAGCCTTACATGCCGGATCGAGTAGCTCGGCAGTTTGGGCGTGCACAACAATGTCCAAGACCACCGATTATTGAATTGAACTATGAAAATGAATTTGTCATAACAAAATTATTCCTAGAATGAGAATTGAGTTCAAACGAATGATTGAAGAGAACTCAATATGTAAATGCAAATCGATCTCTACTGATGAGTCTTTGTTGTAGTTTTCATACTCTGAATTTGTTATGATAATATTCCTATAAGTGAAATTTTATTTTGAAGCATAACACTCCGCACCAGAACTCAATGCTCGGTAGAGCTGTATTCATAAAACGTTACGCAACACAGTTGAATAACTTATTAGGAAAGAAAAGATTGAGAGAATATTATATATAATCAACAAGATTATTTTTTATAGGTTTAGATCGTTTTTTTATTCGGTATTATCTTTTCATTAAACTGTTAGATTTTTCATTATTATATTCTAATTATAAATGCTTTCTTCAACGTCACGCAACACATTTGAATAACTTATTAGGAAAAAAAAGATTGAGGAAATATTATATATAATCATCAAGATTATTTTTTATAGTTTTAGATAGTTTTTGTATTCGGTATTATCTTATCATTGTATTGTTAGGTTTTTCATTATTATATTATGATTATAAATGATTTCTTCAACTTGTCAGACTCCCTAAAACCATGGACTAGAGAGAATTTACAACAACAACATTTTAATCATGATCATATATTTATCTCTTTGGTGTCGTTTAATTTTGGCTCTTTAATCTTTAAACATTTAGATATGATAATTAATTTTGGTATTCTAGATTTTTCGTTCTCTCCCTACCATGATCTCATGATTGAATTCATCTCTTCTATTTATAAATATATCTAATATATATATACGAAACTAGAGCATAACTATACCACATGACACCCCCTCATTAAAATTGCCACATATAAACCATATCAAAATTCATGCGGTTTTTTTAAATTAATAATGTTTTGTCGGCACAATATCTAAATCAAAATTATTTTTGTTATTTTGATTTATTTTTGGATTTAAAATTCAATCTAATCATAAATATCTCATCTAAATTATATATATATAGTAGGATAATTTAAATGTTGCTTTAATTAATAGTATTCAAATATCTCAATATATTTAAGTAGATATTTATTGTTTGTAGAACAACATTATTTCAAAGTTAATCTAAATAGTGTTAAGGGGCTATGTATTATCATATCTTTTAACTAATTTGTCACACCTTTATATTTCTAAATTTACAAGGCTACCCATTTATATGATTGGTTTAAACCTTTGATTTTTAATCTACTATATAATACTAAAGTAAAACCTAGTTATGGACACTTGTCGTTTTGGCATTGCACTACCTCATTTTTTGTCATATGTCTACTCTATATCGTGTCACATCACTTTATTATCTCTTTTTCTATTATTACTATTATGATATAAAATATTTTAGATATGATCCTAATTTCCTTTTCAATATACAAATTATTCATATTTGATCATGATTTTCATATTAGATATAATATATTAGGTATTTTTTATTATTCTATTTTATTTTTTAATTAATTAGTCACATTTTATTTAAATTCCATTTAATTGGTATAAGACCTGATTCAATATATTACGTATGCACGAAATTACATTGATCTATTAATTGATTATTAATAGATATTTGTGTATATTATTGTGCTTACCTTTTCACTAATTAAATATTTTTTCATTCATTTAATATTTTTTAAATATAAAATAAATATATTTTTAATAATTAAAAAATATCAATATAAAATTTTATCCAAGCCACGTGCATGGCACGGGAACTAAACTAGTTCTAAACAAAAATGCTTTAGTGAAGGAACTCATCCTTCCAAACAATTCATGGAATAAGGAGATGATTGAACAAATGTTACCACTAGACATTTCCAAACAAATCATTTCTATACCTATACCCCTAAATAATATCCAGGACAAAATGTTTGGAAAGCCAGTAAAAATGGCTGGTTTTCAATGACATCTGCTATGGATATGATCAGCAAAAATAAGAGATATACAACATATGACTCTTCTTGGATTTGAAAACTGGATACTTACCCTAAGGTAAAAAACTTTCTATGGAAAATTATAAAAAATGGATTTCCCACCAAAGCAAGACTAACTGAGAAAGGAGTGGTAATCCCTCATGGATGTATTCGCTGTAATGCACAGACTGAAGATTCCAACCATCTTTTATTCCAATGTAACCACACTTTGAAAACAAATGAAATATTAATAACCAAACATACACAATTATAAGAGCCTTAAAAAAAAGGAAACAAAAAAACACCTGAAATAATAGAAGAACTTCGAAACAACATCGATAGACCGCATTTCCTAGAGCTTGTGGTCTCTTGGTGAGAAATTTGGTTTTATAGAAACCAACAAAGCTTTGAAAGAATAAAAAATGACAATGACACCATTAAAGACGTACCTCTATACATTAAAAATCAAATTAATTATTGGAAAAAAAAAACTGGAACCCGGATTGCTTAATTGACCATAAGGAAAAAAAAAGGCTAAGAATAACAAAAATAAATGAATTATGAAAAAAAAAACTCTGGATAGAATTGTAAAAAAGAATACTGATGGGTCTTCAAAAACCAATGGAGATTCCAGTTATGGTTTTATTTTTCAAGACCACAAAGGTTAATCTATTTTCCTCTTTGGAGAAAAATGCGGCTTCTCAACCCCTATACGCATAGAAACCTTAGCAGTAAGAAACGCGTTGTTTAAAGCCTATGAACTAGGTCTCCAAAACATTGAAGTTGAATGTGATAACCTAACCATTGTGAATGTTCTTAATAAGGTCTGGCACTGTCCTTGTGATATCGAAATGTTAATTTCTGATATTCTTTGTATTCTACAACTTTTTTCTTCAGTGCAGATCTATCATGTCTTCCGAGAGTCTAATGATGTGGCTGACTGCAATGCGAAGTTTGGCCATCAGAGTTCCTTGGAAGATTTTCGAGCCAATCAAGAACTTTTAGTTTTCATCCGCAAAGATGTTATAGGCTGAGAAACCGTCTTTTATGTGATTTCCAATCTAATTTTTACCTTATAAAAGAAATATTAATGGAGGGAATACAATATTAAAAGGGCTCAACTATTCGGCGCATAGGCATTTTTGCCTTTTGGCGCATAGGGCCGCGCGTAACATGAGAATAGGCTTCCCACGTTACGCGTCGATACTGACCCATTCAAGACCCACACGTAACGTGTGAATTGGCTCCACACGTTATGTGTGGGATCGGTTCACACGTTACGTGTGACATTGTATCACACGTAACGTGTGGGAATCTGGCTATAAAAGCCAGATTCGGCTCCTCCTCTTCATTCATCACCATCACTCAGCCGCTGCGCCTCCTTGCCCCTCCCGAGTAACGTCTCCTTGCCCCTCCCGCGTAACGCCTCCTTGCCCCTCCCGCGTAAGGTTAGTTCCTAGAAATAATTATTTGATTTTGTTTTTAATAAATTTAAAGTGTTTGGTTAGGAATTGTAGATCCACACAAAGTGTTTGGTTAGGTAGATCTAGGTTTGGATGGTAGATCTATGATGTGGAGATGATTTGGATGGTAGATCTAGGTTTTGTAGAAGTTTTTGTGATGTTTATGAATTTTGTTATGTTTTAAGTTAATTTTGTTGACATTTTGTGTGGAAAAATGAAAGTGGAAGTGATGATATTGTTAGATTGGTAAAAATTGTGGATTTGTTGTTGAATTTTGGGTATATTTGATAAAAAAAAATAAAAATCGAACTGTCTCGCCGGAGAAGATGACTGGAAAGTGGCCGGAATATCGCCGAAAAGTCGCCGGCGGCTTGCCGGTGAAATTGGAATGTGCACATTCACACGTAACGTGTGAATGTGCACCACGCGTTACGTGTGAGAGCAAGTCACACGTAACGTGTGAATGTGCACCACGCGTTACGTGTGAGAGCAAGTCACACGTAACGTGTGAATTTGCATTTTTTTTGATATCTTGAACGTTGATTTTCTGTTTGTTGATTAAAATGTGTTGATATGTAACCGCAGATGGAACATGGGGAAAGAACTGAACGCAGGATACGTCGCAACCTTGTACGCCAACAGTCGTATGTGACTGGCGAAGAGGTCAAAAGGTCGGAAAGGAGGCAACGGAGGGATGTGTGCTACCGGGATGATGAGACCGGCGCATACCAGATTGGAGCAGGTAGCAGTACTGGGGCTGGTTTAGGGTTTCAAACTGGAGTCGGTAGCAGTAGTGGGGCTGCTGGTATGATAGGAGTGCATAGCCTAATGGCAGTGCCGTCGTTTATTGGTGGTAGAGCAGGCTCTGAGCCTCCGAGGGACTTAGACTATGAAGGAAGTCCGCTGCATTGTTATTCTGATACAATAGATCAGAATAACTATTACGAGCGGAATTTTAGTCTGCCGGTACTACCTCCGCATGTGAGCCCTCATCATAGCCCGAGGGATTATTATCAGGGAGATGAGGAGCAGGACAACCCGTGGGAGAACCCGGTAGTGTACCCGAACTCTGCCTATCATCAGCCTATGGTAAGTACATTTAGTATAACATGCATTTGTTTACAATTCATTATTGCATCTGATCTATTTAATAAATGTAGGATCATGTCTGTACATGGGGGACTCAGGACCAGGGGACTCAGGACCAGTCCAGCAATGCCTGGATTCCAATAGAAGACGCCCCAAACACGGCGGGCGAGGAGCCGGGCGAGGAGCCTCAGGAAGCCTCTTCTTCACGGGGAAAACCACCCCGGTCAAAGAAGAATGTCAGATACGACCCTGAACTGGTGGTGAGCGTTCCTAGAGGTCCGGAGAGACCTGAAATCCTAAAGAGTTTTGTAAACCACGTGGCGTACCTCCTTTACCAGCGCGTTGTAAGTTGCACGTAACGCAATTTTTTTAATTATTAATCTTGTTTTAAATAAGTCTGTATGATTGCTTAATTATGTTCATATACAGTCGGTGCAACCCTTGAGGTTCCAGCAGCGAGGCAAGCAGTTACGCTCATGGCGTCTCACAACGGAAGACGCGTGGGGTAGCATGGCGTTGGCGTCCGGGCTATGTCATCTATCGGACATCATGCATGAGCATGTGGATGAGACGCTGATTGGTGCCTTCGTCGAGCATTGGCAACCGGAAACCAACTCATTCCACATGCCATGGGGAGAGATGACTATAACTCTCCAAGATGTGTGGATGATCCTTGGGCTTAACATACAAGGGCAAGACATGGGTCCCCCAAAGAAATGGCACGAGCAATTGAGCCGCAATGATTTGAAGAAGGCGTTGATGGAGCAGACGCATGAGTTTTTTGAGCTGGAGGATGGTGCTATCGTCGCCGGTAACTTGCACGCGGGAGATTTTAAGACTCATTGCGAGGAGTTGGCGTCGAAGAAGCTGGCGGCTGGGTTCTTGCTGTACTTGGTGGGGTCTGCCCTCTTTCCTGACAAGTCTCAGCATCGCTTGCCCGTTTATTACACTCCGTTCGTGACTGATCTCACAAAAGTCACGAACTATGTATGGGGTACCGGTGTTCTTGCACACGTGTACCGCAGCTTGGGCGAGTGCACAAGAAAAGAGGCACGGGTCATGTCCACATGTTTCACTCTGATCCAGGTATTAAATGGCTTGAATAAAAATATCTAAATTTTTGTTATAGATATATTATATGTTTGTTATGTAGGGAATTGACATATGTGTAATTATTTTGTAGTCATGGATATATCAGTACTTTCCCATGTTTAGACTTGCACAGAGTGTTTACTGGGACCCACAACAGCCGATCCCATACGCCAGAAAATGGGACATGTCACATGAACCCAACCGGACCAGGAATTACAGGGAGGAGCTGGATGGGATGCATGTTGATAGTGTAAGTGCATATACGGTCCTTATCTATTATGTTAAAATATATATGCATGATAAGTTGTTTGAAATTCAATTGTGTTTAGGTTGAGTGGATGCCATACGACTCCATTGACTTCAATAATGAGATATTTGCTTCATCGCGATTTCATGGAGTCATATCCTGTTTGTGGGTCACCGAGCCTTACATGCCGGATCGAGTAGCTCGGCAGTTTGGGCGTGCACAACAATGTCCAAGACCACCGATTATTGAATTGAACTATGAAAATGAATTTGTCATAACAAAATTATTCCTAGAATGAGAATTGAGTTCAAACGAATGATTGAAGAGAACTCAATATGTAAATGCAAATCGATCTCTACTGATGAGTCTTTGTTGTAGTTTTCATACTCTGAATTTGTTATGATAATATTCCTATAAGTGAAATTTTATTTTGAAGCATAACACTCCGCACCAGAACTCAATGCTCGGTAGAGCTGTATTCATAAAACGTTACGCAACACAGTTGAATAACTTATTAGGAAAGAAAAGATTGAGAGAATATTATATATAATCAACAAGATTATTTTTTATAGGTTTAGATCGTTTTTTTATTCGGTATTATCTTTTCATTAAACTGTTAGATTTTTCATTATTATATTCTAATTATAAATGCTTTCTTCAACGTCACGCAACACATTTGAATAACTTATTAGGAAAAAAAAGATTGAGGAAATATTATATATAATCATCAAGATTATTTTTTATAGTTTTAGATAGTTTTTGTATTCGGTATTATCTTATCATTGTATTGTTAGGTTTTTCATTATTATATTATGATTATAAATGATTTCTTCAACTTGTCAGACTCCCTAAAACCATGGACTAGAGAGAATTTACAACAACAACATTTTAATCATGATCATATATTTATCTCTTTGGTGTCGTTTAATTTTGGCTCTTTAATCTTTAAACATTTAGATATGATAATTAATTTTGGTATTCTAGATTTTTCGTTCTCTCCCTACCATGATCTCATGATTGAATTCATCTCTTCTATTTATAAATATATCTAATATATATATACGAAACTAGAGCATAACTATACCACATGACACCCCCTCATTAAAATTGCCACATATAAACCATATCAAAATTCATGCGGTTTTTTTAAATTAATAATGTTTTGTCGGCACAATATCTAAATCAAAATTATTTTTGTTATTTTGATTTATTTTTGGATTTAAAATTCAATCTAATCATAAATATCTCATCTAAATTATATATATATAGTAGGATAATTTAAATGTTGCTTTAATTAATAGTATTCAAATATCTCAATATATTTAAGTAGATATTTATTGTTTGTAGAACAACATTATTTCAAAGTTAATCTAAATAGTGTTAAGGGGCTATGTATTATCATATCTTTTAACTAATTTGTCACACCTTTATATTTCTAAATTTACAAGGCTACCCATTTATATGATTGGTTTAAACCTTTGATTTTTAATCTACTATATAATACTAAAGTAAAACCTAGTTATGGACACTTGTCGTTTTGGCATTGCACTACCTCATTTTTTGTCATATGTCTACTCTATATCGTGTCACATCACTTTATTATCTCTTTTTCTATTATTACTATTATGATATAAAATATTTTAGATATGATCCTAATTTCCTTTTCAATATACAAATTATTCATATTTGATCATGATTTTCATATTAGATATAATATATTAGGTATTTTTTATTATTCTATTTTATTTTTTAATTAATTAGTCACGTTTTATTTAAATTCCATTTAATTGGTATAAGACCTGATTCAATATATTACGTATGCACGAAATTACATTGATCTATTAATTGATTATTAATAGATATTTGTGTATATTATTATGCTTACCTTTTCACTAATTAAATATTTTTTCATTCATTTAATATTTTTTAAATATAAAATAAATATATTTTTAATAATTAAAAAATATCAATATAAAATTTTATCCAAGCCACGTGCATGGCACGGGAACTAAACTAGTTCTAAACAAAAATGCTTTAGTGAAGGAACTCATCCTTCCAAACAATTCATGGAATAAGGAGATGATTGAACAAATGTTACCACTAGACATTTCCAAACAAATCATTTCTATACCTATACCCCTAAATAATATCCAGGACAAAATGTTTGGAAAGCCAGTAAAAATGGCTGGTTTTCAATGACATCTGCTATGGATATGATCAGCAAAAATAAGAGATATACAACATATGACTCTTCTTGGATTTGAAAACTGGATACTTACCCTAAGGTAAAAAACTTTCTATGGAAAATTATAAAAAATGGATTTCCCACCAAAGCAAGACTAACTGAGAAAGGAGTGGTAATCCCTCATGGATGTATTCGCTGTAATGCACAGACTGAAGATTCCAACCATCTTTTATTCCAATGTAACCACACTTTGAAAACAAATGAAATATTAATAACCAAACATACACAATTATAAGAGCCTTAAAAAAAAGGAAACAAAAAAACACCTGAAATAATAGAAGAACTTCGAAACAACATCGATAGACCGCATTTCCTAGAGCTTGTGGTCTCTTGGTGAGAAATTTGGTTTTATAGAAACCAACAAAGCTTTGAAAGAATAAAAAATGACAATGACACCATTAAAGACGTACCTCTATACATTAAAAATCAAATTAATTATTGGAAAAAAAAAACTGGAACCCGGATTGCTTAATTGACCATAAGGAAAAAAAAAGGCTAAGAATAACAAAAATAAATGAATTATGAAAAAAAAAACTCTGGATAGAATTGTAAAAAAGAATACTGATGGGTCTTCAAAAACCAATGGAGATTCCAGTTATGGTTTTATTTTTCAAGACCACAAAGGTTAATCTATTTTCCTCTTTGGAGAAAAATGCGGCTTCTCAACCCCTATACGCATAGAAACCTTAGCAGTAAGAAACGCGTTGTTTAAAGCCTATGAACTAGGTCTCCAAAACATTGAAGTTGAATGTGATAACCTAACCATTGTGAATGTTCTTAATAAGGTCTGGCACTGTCCTTGTGATATCGAAATGTTAATTTCTGATATTCTTTGTATTCTACAACTTTTTTCTTCAGTGCAGATCTATCATGTCTTCCGAGAGTCTAATGATGTGGCTGACTGCAATGTGAAGTTTGGCCATCAGAGTTCCTTGGAAGATTTTCGAGACAATCAAGAACTTTTAGTTTTCATCCGCAAAGATGTTATAGGCTGAGAAACCGTCTTTTATGTGATTTCCAATCTAAGTTTTACCTTATAAAAGAAATATTAATGGAGGGAATACAATATTAAAAGGGCTCAACTATTCGGCGCATAGGCATTTTTGCCTTTTGGCGCATAGGGCCGCGCGTAACATGAGAATAGGCTTCCCACGTTACGCGTCGATACTGACCCATTCAAGACCCACACGTAACGTGTGAATTGGCTCCACACGTTATGTGTGGGATCGGTTCACACGTTACGTGTGACATTGTATCACACGTAACGTGTGGGAATCTGGCTATAAAAGCCAGATTCGGCTCCTCCTCTTCATTCATCACCATCACTCAGCCGCTGCGCCTCCTTGCCCCTCCCGAGTAACGTCTCCTTGCCCCTCCCGCGTAACGCCTCCTTGCCCCTCCCGCGTAAGGTTAGTTCCTAGAAATAATTATTTGATTTTGTTTTTAATAAATTTAAAGTGTTTGGTTAGGAATTGTAGATCCACACAAAGTGTTTGGTTAGGTAGATCTAGGTTTGGATGGTAGATCTATGATGTGGAGATGATTTGGATGGTAGATCTAGGTTTTGTAGAAGTTTTTGTGATGTTTATGAATTTTGTTATGTTTTAAGTTAATTTTGTTGACATTTTGTGTGGAAAAATGAAAGTGGAAGTGATGATATTGTTAGATTGGTAAAAATTGTGGATTTGTTGTTGAATTTTGGGTATATTTGATAAAAAAAAATAAAAATCGAACTGTCTCGCCGGAGAAGATGACTGGAAAGTGGCCGGAATATCGCCGAAAAGTCGCCGGCGGCTTGCCGGTGAAATTGGAATGTGCACATTCACACGTAACGTGTGAATGTGCACCACGCGTTACGTGTGAGAGCAAGTCACACGTAACGTGTGAATGTGCACCACGCGTTACGTGTGAGAGCAAGTCACACGTAACGTGTGAATTTGCATTTTTTTGATATCTTGAACGTTGATTTTCTGTTTGTTGATTAAAATGTGTTGATATGTAACCGCAGATGGAACCTGGGGAAAGAACTGAACGCAGGATACGTCGCAACCTTGTACGCCAACAGTCGTATGTGACTGGCGAAGAGGTCAAAAGGTCGGAAAGGAGGCAACGGAGGGATGTGTGCTACCGGGATGATGAGACCGGCGCATACCAGATTGGAGCAGGTAGCAGTACTGGGGCTGGTTTAGGGTTTCAAACTGGAGTCGGTAGCAGTAGTGGGGCTGCTGGTATGATAGGAGTGCATAGCCTAATGGCAGTGCCGTCGTTTATTGGTGGTAGAGCAGGCTCTGAGCCTCCGAGGGACTTAGACTATGAAGGAAGTCCGCTGCATTGTTATTCTGATACAATAGATCAGAATAACTATTACGAGCGGAATTTTAGTCTGCCGGTACTACCTCCGCATGTGAGCCCTCATCATAGCCCGAGGGATTATTATCAAGGAGATGAGGAGCAGGACAACCCGTGGGAGAACCCGGTAGTGTACCCGAACTCTGCCTATCATCAGCCTATGGTAAGTACATTTAGTATAACATGCATTTGTTTACAATTCATTATTGCATCTGATCTATTTAATAAATGTAGGATCATGTCTGTACATGGGGGACTCAGGACCAGGGGACTCAGGACCAGTCCAGCAATGCCTGGATTCCAATAGAAGACGCCCCAAACACGGCGGGCGAGGAGCCGGGCGAGGAGCCTCAGGAAGCCTCTTCTTCACGGGGAAAACCACCCCGGTCAAAGAAGAATGTCAGATACGACCCTGAACTGGTGGTGAGCGTTCCTAGAGGTCCGGAGAGACCTGAAATCCTAAAGAGTTTTGTAAACCACGTGGCGTACCTCCTTTACCAGCGCGTTGTAAGTTGCACGTAACGCAATTTTTTTAATTATTAATCTTGTTTTAAATAAGTCTGTATGATTGCTTAATTATGTTCATATACAGTCGGTGCAACCCTTGAGGTTCCAGCAGCGAGGCAAGCAGTTACGCTCATGGCGTCTCACAACGGAAGACGCGTGGGGTAGCATGGCGTTGGCGTCCGGGCTATGTCATCTATCGGACATCATGCATGAGCATGTGGATGAGACGCTGATTGGTGCCTTCGTCGAGCATTGGCAACCGGAAACCAACTCATTCCACATGCCATGGGGAGAGATGACTATAACTCTCCAAGATGTGTGGATGATCCTTGGGCTTAACATACAAGGGCAAGACATGGGTCCCCCAAAGAAATGGCACGAGCAACTGAGCCGCAATGATTTGAAGAAGGCGTTGATGGAGCAGACGCATGAGTTTTTTGAGCTGGAGGATGGTGCTATCGTCGCCGGTAACTTGCACGCGGGAGATTTTAAGACTCATTGCGAGGAGTTGGCGTCGAAGAAGCTGGCGGCTGGGTTCTTGCTGTACTTGGTGGGGTCTGCCCTCTTTCCTGACAAGTCTCAGCATCGCTTGCCCGTTTATTACACTCCGTTCGTGACTGATCTCACAAAAGTCACGAACTATGTATGGGGTACCGGTGTTCTTGCACACGTGTACCGCAGCTTGGGCGAGTGCACAAGAAAAGAGGCACGGGTCATGTCCACATGTTTCACTCTGATCCAGGTATTAAATGGCTTGAATAAAAATATCTAAATTTTTGTTATAGATATATTATATGTTTGTTATGTAGGGAATTGACATATGTGTAATTATTTTGTAGTCATGGATATATCAGTACTTTCCCATGTTTAGACTTGCACAGAGTGTTTACTGGGACCCACAACAGCCGATCCCATACGCCAGAAAATGGGACATGTCACATGAACCCAACCGGACCAGGAATTACAGGGAGGAGCTGGATGGGATGCATGTTGATAGTGTAAGTGCATATACGGTCCTTATCTATTATGTTAAAATATATATGCATGATAAGTTGTTTGAAATTCAATTGTGTTTAGGTTGAGTGGATGCCATACGACTCCATTGACTTCAATAATGAGATATTTGCTTCATCGCGATTTCATGGAGTCATATCCTGTTTGTGGGTCACCGAGCCTTACATGCCGGATCGAGTAGCTCGGCAGTTTGGGCGTGCACAACAATGTCCAAGACCACCGATTGTTCCCATTAAGGCATGGAGGGGCGTGAAGATTAGCAGTTACACGGTGGAATACGATAGATCCTTACATGCATGGAATGCCCGCAATGAACATTCCATTAGCCTACAAGCCATGGGTCCTCCAGTCCGTCAACACCACTAGTGTACCGATGATTACATGCAGTGGTACCTCTAGCATACACATCCATTCATCATCCCTCAAGAGGATCGTTACACTCAGCATCAGGTAAGTAATCATGTAATTATATCCTGTTTATTTTTGACTTCGTGTATGTTTATTAATCGTATCCACTTACCTTCTATGCAGTGCCTTGATAGTTGCTATTCACGTATGGATCCATATCGCGATCATCACCATGGAGATGACCGATGTGAAGACGTAGCCGAGGAGTTACGGCAATCATTGGAGCAAATGTATCCCTTCCTTTCGAACCATTGAACTTGGCTGCTTCGTCATTTGAGCATTAGTTTGAATGTTTTGTTGAAATTTGAATGTTATGACTTGAGTTTGAATGTGTTTGTTGAAGTTTGAATGTTATGACTTGAGTTTGAATGTGTTTGTTGAAGTTTGAATGTTATGACTTGAGTTTGAATGTTTTGTTGAAGTTTGAATGTTATGACTTCAGTTTGAATGTTTTGGGGAAGTTGTTTGGATTATGACAACAATAGGAATGTCGTACTCATTGCAGCATACTATAGGAATGTCGTACTCATTGCATCATATCATTCATTACATAAATTGACTATTTCAACCTTCTTCTTTCGTTTTGGCTTCTTTTCGTCCTTGTCTGGTTCATACTCCAACGAACGATCTAATAGACATTGATCTACGTAATCACCCGCAGACGGGTCATGATGATACATCCACCCCGAGTAAATAGGAGGCAAGGGCGAAGTTTTGGCCAGCCCAATCTACATGAAAATCAATGCATCATACATATGTTTTAACACAAGATAGTATAAACAGATGTTTTAACACAAGATAGTATAAACAGATGTTTTAACACAAGATTGTATTAACGTACCGCAATAAAATGTTGCTCGTTCTCGACATGGCAAATGCATACCGTCTTCAGATTCTCCCCAATCGATGCTTCGTTTGTCTTCCCCCTCATAGGCAGGTATGTCATCCCCACGCCACGACCGACGGTAACGAACACACATGTGAATGTCGTTGCCACCAAACATCCCATATCCGGGAGCTCCAACCACGTCTCCGATGGGGCCGGCCTGTTCGGCAAAGGAAACCAATCAAGCTTCGCCTCCATTGCCTCAAGTGTCATCGTAGACACCCAAAGTGGCGCGAGTAGCTCATACTCTTTTCTCAACGTAGCGATCATGGTACGTCGAATAAATTCCCACTTATCTTGCCCTAAGCCCAGACCATGCGCAATGGCTCTGTACCCGCAGTTTCCATCACCCACTATCTCATACCATCCTCCAAAGTGTGGTCTCATACACTTGGGGAACTGTGAAAGATATCGCCACAGGTTCTTGATCAATGACGTGGCACCACACGGTAAGGGTAGGCCCGTCTTCGGTGGTCTTCCTTTTTGCTTTTTCGGAGCTGTTCCGTCCATCTGTTGGTCAGTGTGCTCCCATGATGAGGGTTGTCTTTTGGTGGCAAAGTTCAGAGCTCCTTGAGGCCGACCCTTATGCTTGACTTTGGCTGGCTCTTCCAGAGTATTCTGCTCTGGATGTGCTATACTTCTAAGTGTACAGACTGCTCTTTGTTGAATCTCCACTGGCAATGTGGGGAAGACGCTTCGGGCAAATTCGTCAAGAAAAGATCTATTCACGTTGCGTGTGCATAATTCTTCCTCTTCTGATGTCTTCACTTCTGACAAGGTCAGTTGCCTCCAGAACGGATGCAACGAGATAGGTTCAATTGGGGTCTCGCTCCGAACATTTTGCGCCATGTCATGAACGCAAGGCAAGCCATCTCTGACCCTCATCTGGCATCTGCATATAGTGCTCCACACTGGAGCTTATCCTTTCCTGTATTCCTCAATCAAACAAGCTAGTGCAACCGCAGACACCTTGAAGTGCAGCTTACGAAAAAGATGTGCGTCTGTTAGCAGCGTATATCTCTTCCCAATGCTCTCATTCAATGCCCCCGAATCTCAGTAATATGACTGCGCAACCGTGTATCATATTGATCGAACACAGTGCAAAGGTTGCCATCGTTGCTTGTGAAGAAGCTTTTCAGACTGGAATGGGCCCCTTCAACCCTGTATTACAATCAAGAATCCGAAAATTAGTTTGATTGTTGTAAGGGTCTAACTAAGTTCAAATAACTAGATAAATTTAGATAAACCATTGATGCACATACATGTTAGTGGTGGTAGTACCGAGCGTGAACACTGTATCTGTCCATACAGAGACGATTCTTTCCTTGTAGGGGTCAAGCCAGTTTTTTTGTAGGTACTGAACACATTTTGGAGCTTTCTTCCAATCACACTTCAGCTTCCAGAGTGATCTTTCATACCCTTGTATGGTCGTTTCCTTGAAGAGCTTCATGCAGTCGTTGGAAAACGTTGTGCCCCTAAACTTGCCCATGGCCTTCTTACCGAAGTCTTCAATATTCTTTCTCACATGCCGCCTACATAGGAGGAATTTTGCTTCTTGAAACTGCTTCTCTAATGCGTTCATCAACGCCTTCTCCCGATCAGTGACCACACATGTGGGTGCTCTTTGCACCTTGGCAAACATCTTAGCAAGTTGCTCTATGGCCCATTTGTAACTGTCTTCGTCCTCCTTCTCCAGAAACGCCCCGGCAATATTGTAGTTTTTCCAAACTGATGTGATGCCGACAATTTCAAGGAAGGGCAAATTGTAGCTGCACACATAATCATATATAAAATACAATGGCGTCCTAACCTTGACATGAACAAATGAAGAGTATAATTCATACGTTTGTTACTAACCAGTTAGTTGCATATATAGAGTCCAGCAGCACAATGTACGGAAATGCCTTCAGCAACCGCAACTGATCCTGGCTTGCAAAGAAGATATCCGTTATCTTGTTGGTCTCCTTGTTGAATCTATACTCCATGAAGTACCCCTTCTCATTGCACTCATAGAAGAACTGTTGTACAACTGGTCTTCCTTCCATGCCCTTCTTTCTTATCTCGTGCATGATGTTGTATACTTGCTTCATCTTGGTCAAATTTCCAGGGGACGACTGGATTGTAGTATGAATCTTCTGAGGCTTGCAATGATTGACCGTCATCACCCTTATAATCTCCTTCTCTTCAGCAGTTGGTCGCCCAGCTAATGCACTACCATACAAATTGTCTCCTATGACATGGTTGTGAGTTCCATGTTGTACAGTGATCCTCCACAATCCCTTCGGCCTTTCTTTCAGCCTCAACATGAAGGGACACCCACATTTCTTCGACCTTGTGATGTCTCTCACTTGGTCAGCTCCTTTAGGGACGTTTTGTCCATGCCTATCACACGGTAACCAAGTCCCCCCGAGGGTCGAAGGGGTGGAAGCTTTATTCCTCCACTTTTTGATGCAGAATTGCTGATTCATAGCAATCTCCCGCGCCCACAAAAAGGCTTCTTCTCTAGACTCCCAGATTTGATCAGATGTGAAGAACCTTGAATAATCGGCCGAGACGTACACATCCTCCTCCGGTAGTACACTGAACTGAGGCTGTGTGTGTAGGGATGGAAAGCACAGCTGTGGGGTAGCATGAGATGAAGATGCTTCTGGAGGAAACGGTATCCCAAGATCAAATGATGGTATATCAATAACTGGTTGAGGCGTGTTCCAATCCTGTAGTTTTTCAGGCGTTTCCCAAACCGGAAATGTCTTCTGTGGAGTGCTCCAGTCATTGAGGGAGATATTGTTTAACCCCTCGTATAAATGATAGTTCGTCTGCATACACGAAATCATGTCATCAATTAGTGCACTGATTATAAAAAAGCACGTTTACTGTCAAACCGTGCCATATTACAGAATGAAACCTGGTTTCGGGTGGTGATTACACACGTAACGTGTGAAGAGTGTCCACACGTTACGTGTGAAACACACCCACACGTAACGTGTTGAACACCTTCACACGTTATGTGTGAACATTATTCACACGTAACATGTGAAACTGTTCTTCAATATAATAGCAAATTCGTAGCCCTAAACCCTAAACAACGCTCAATATTTGTTTCTAATACCCTAAACAATAAAATGAGATCTTTAATATTAAACAATAAGTATCAAAAATAGCTTCCCTAAATCCTAAACAACAAATATAATGGGCCATCAAAAATAACTTCTCTAAACCCTAACCATGAAGCTAAGAACTTTAAACATTTTCAAAACAAGAAAAAAAAAAGACAACTTTAGGGTTACTTATAGAAATTACCTCGTTCCAAAGTGGAATATCTTCCCCATTGTTGCTCCAATACTCGTTGTTGTTCGGATTGTCCATTTTTTGTACAAAAAATGTGAGTGAAAATCAAGATTTTGGGAGTGTTTAGGATGAGGGTTTAGGTTCGAAATGGATTCGAAATGGGTTGTTAGCCAGGAAAGAAGATGGGTCATTATTACAGTTAGGTGGGGACAAGACGGTTAATTCAATGTGTTTTGCAATAGACTGAACCACACGTTACGTGTCAAACCGTGCCACACGTTACGTGTCAAACCGTGCCACACGTTACGAGTGGAGTAGATTGGCACGTTATGTGTGAAACACACCCACACGTAACGTGTGATTACTAGGGTTTAGGGTTTAGGCGTATGTAGGGTAGGGTAGGGTAGGATGGGTAGGGTAGGGTTTAGGTTTTGCGGTTTAGGGTTATGGCATTTCGGTAGAGTTTAGAATAATGAGTTAAGTTTAGGGTTTAGGGTTAGGGTTAGGGTTTAGGGTTTAGGGTTAGTGTTATGATTAGGGTTTAGAGTTTGAGTTTAGAGTTTATCTTTAATTATTAAGGGTGAATTTGGGTATGCGAGTTACATTGTTTATGAGAGTGGTTGACGTTTAGGATTTAGGGTTATTAGGGTAAGAGTGGTTGAGGTCCTTAATGCTAGTGGTTGAGATCTTTAATGCTAGTGGTTGAGGTCTTTAATTCTTGTGGTTGTGGTCTTTAATTACTACAGCTGTATATATCATTTCACTATATAAGAGGCATTAGGGTTGTTTGTTCACTACAACACTTCCAACACAAGCGGGATTGAAGATTCATTTGTGGGTAATCTTCTTCTTCCAGTTTCTTTTGATTTAGTAACCCTAATTGGCCTTTTCATATTAATGGATTTGTAGGAAACCAAGCACTACATCAAATAATGACATCTTCATCCGAATCATCATCAAACCTAAATAGGCACCATCAACAAATAAGTGCTCCACAATGCGAGTGTAATTTGAAAACCATTGTCCGTACTTGGGATTTGCAGTGGAACTACGGAAGGTGGTATTGGGGATGCCCAAGACTAGGGTGTTTATACAGGAATTGGATTGATCCTGTGTACGAGGAGAGGGCACACGCGGTTATTCGACAACAATGGCGGGAAAAACAAGATCTTATTAAGGGGAATCAAGATGTTGTTAAGCAAGAACTTTTACAAGATATGGATAAGATGCGTAGGTATAACCTCAATCAATATAATGATGTACATCATATAATGCCTTGATGTCGTATCTTTTGTGTAATGTTGTTTACGTACTATCAACCTTTTGTAGGGAGCAAGCAATTTTATCAAAGCAGAGACATGATATGTCGCGAAGTTTTACAAGAGACTATCCTGATTTTTTCAAACGCAACTAGGCGATGTCATTTATTTTGTGCTAGGTTTTCTAAGTTTATGAAAAACTTGTATTATTTCTTGTATTGTGAGCTAAATGTGATTGTATTCATCCAACGTAATGAACAATTCTATTATATCTTCTATGTTGATTATTTTGGGGTGTTTTTTATAGGGTTTTAGATAAACAAATAAATACTACAAATAAACAATAATATGATACAACATTCATACATGTAACATTATAATATATATAAAATAAATAATAATTTAACATTGAACAACAAATAAATACCACAAAATATACAATAATATGACATACACAAATACCCTAAACCCTATAACCATTCTAAACCCTATTGACTAACCCACACGTAACATGAGGGTATAAACCACACGTTACGTGTGGTTTATACCCTCACGTTACGTGCGAGCCTATGCGCCGAAAAGTAATCGTGTATTAAAAATCAAAACCATTTAAGAAGAGGGAAGCCGACTGAGTAGCCGAGTTTGGTTGCTAACAAAGCCAATACAAAATGGCACGAGCTGCACGTGGGCGAGGAAACACGTCAGTGGCCACCTCTCACTTTGTCTCTCCACTCAAACAGACCATAAATCAGATTTTTTTCCCAAACTAGGGTTAATTTTGAAATTTATTCCTGAAGTAGGTGTGGGTGCAAAATTATTCTCAAAATAGGTTGGTACTATAGGTCCGGGCAAAGTCGCTGTACCACCCAGCAACTAAAGTGAAATGAAAAGAATAACCAAAGAGCGACTTTGCTCGGAGCTAAAATGGTTTTTTTTTTTAAACAAAAAAAAACCCAAGTTGCTGTTCTAGACCGTGACTATATTATTTTAATATTTAAATTTATCAGATTAATTTCATAAAGTAGAAGAAAATTAATAATAAGTATATCGCTGTATAGGGGAACGACTAAATCAATATAAATCCTAGCACTGTACAGCGACTCTGTTTTGAATTTTTTTTTCCACCCCAGTGATTCATGCTTTGAAATAGAACAAGAATATTTTTCAGCTTTTCAGTAGAATATTTCCAGGAATATGTTCAGTCATCTAGCAGTTCTAGTGCTGGATTTGACTTGGCGTGGGAAAGGAAAAGTCGCTGTGTGAGCTGGTGTTTCTTAAAGAGTCGCTGTGTGGACTTTTGGCTCTGCTCAAGTTAGACAATGTATGAAGCAGCGACTTACCTTCCAATATATCAAGCTTCCTCCAGCGATTTTATTCTTCAATTAAAAATAATACAAATCTCTCCACCTGCCAATATATCAAGCTTCTTTGATGAATTGATGAAGACGGAAGGGCTTCCACACCAACCTGCATTTATGTATCTGCATCCATCGCATTTATTTTTCTTCATCAGTTAAACTTTCCTCTAGGCTCTAACCCTCCACCATAAATGCATTAAGGGTCTTTAAAGACCCACTAACTCTCTCCATCTGTTCACCCACAATTTCATCTCTTCAGACATTCAAATGGTCAAACCCATCTTCCATCTCTTGTTTCTCTCCTCACTCAAACACTCCAAAGTCCAAACCCTCGTAGTAACCAGTGAGCCAACCACCGGGGAGCCAACCACCGGCGAACACCTCCGGTGAGCCTCAAGGAGCCACCGACGGCGACTTTGCTTCTCTTCTTCACCCCGACGCCGACGTATAACGGATTCACTTGGTTAGTCTCTTTACTTGTTTCTCTTCCGATGTTAAATTTTATATACTCCCTCTGTTTCTGTATAAGTATCGTCTAATGAGGAGGTTCTTATTCCGTTTTAATTATCGTTTTAAATTAATATTTGCTTTATTGACTTTGGTTTTATCAAATGGAGTAAATATGGGCAAATTTCCAAGATTCATGTACGTATAATACTGGTCAAATGGAGTAAATCTGGGCGAGTTAATGTTTGCTTTAGGGAGTAAATGAGTAGTAATTAATTAGAGATTAGAGAGAGGAACAGTTAATTTACCGGACATGTTATCAAAGGAGAATTTGACTCAATTAATTATGTCTTTGCTTCAAACGTTTGATTATATAGAAACAGTGGGAGTATTTGAACTTGTAGTTAATGAGGTTTTGAATTATCTTTTATAGATCTGAGTGTATTATGTTTTTAGTGTAGATATTGTTTTTTTAATTAGTTGTTGTAGACTTGTAGTGTATATATTCGAACGTATATATCTTGTAATTAGTTGATATTCTTTTCTAGTGTGTAGGATATTTTGGGTCAAATTACTTATTTATAGAGTTTGTTACTAAGGAAATAAAACTAAAATTTTGAGTCAAATATTTTTTAATTAGTTGATTTTTTGAATTGGGAAATTATAAAACTGAATATAATTTTACTAGTTAGGATATCGGTTAGAAAATTATAATACCATATTTAGTTAAATTTAAAGATTTTTTTTTTTAGGATACCTAGGATATAAGTCTAGGAAATTATAGGAAATTATGGGAAAGTCGCTGCTAGAGATTCGCCTTTGCACAAGTGAGCCTTTGTTTGGCTCAGCGATTTTCTTATTTAAAAATGTCCCTATGCAATTTTCTTCTAAAAAAAAATTGCTTACATAAGAGGTATAACATATAGAATAGGTATATCACTAATGAGAATGTCCAAGTGATAATATAGAATAACATAAAATAATATTTAGTATAATAATTATACATTTTTTTTCAGGTTTAATATAGGGTTATAAATATAGAATAACATAAAATAATATTTTGAAATTAAACATTATTATGCGCATGTTTAGTATATGGTTAAAACCGTATTTACTATAATAACTATACGTTATTAATGAATTAAAAAAATAATAAAAGTAATGAGTCTTTGTCTAGAACAGCGACTCACCTTTTATTTTATTTTTTTAAAATAAAAGCTCAGTCTCGGATAAAGTCGTTGTGGGAGAGTTATTTTCATTTGTGTTTAATCTCTTCTTGGTACAGCGACTTATCCCATAGCTAATTGAGAGTGCCTATTTTCATAATAAGTTTCAAACGAAGCTTAATTTAATAATAAGTTTCTTTTTAATGCCTAGTTTGGTAAAAAATTCCATAAATCATAGGGTTTACTAATGCAAAATTACAGTTAATCCGCGAAAAGAATTTTGGATGTGCAACTTAAGTATATTTTTTCTTTTCAAATAATAAGAGTTTCAAATTACAACCCTTCTTTTCCATTCATTTGTATTTTGATCATTTTTCATATTCATTCCCATCCACATTTCAAGTTAGTCCATGAAAAAATACTATCTCCTTTAAAAAATAAATATAAATGTCATTGTAACCCTTAATTTTTATAAAGAATTTTTTATTATATTAGAATTTTAGGTAATAATTTATTAGTAAGTTACGAGGTATGTTATTGTAAATTGCATATACTGATATAATCTATGCAAATTTTCCTTATTCATTGGCTGAAAATGAGGTGAGTAGTTATAAGATTGTAAATTTTAGAAAAACTTGTGGTATTTTAGCTTAATGAGTGTATTTCATAATAATTGTGTCAAATCTTAAAATGACATATACTTTTTAGGAATGGACTGTTAATATACTACTAATAAATTACAAAATTAATTGTTTTTGGATATATGTATTTGTGACTGGGTTCCAACTTGAATTAGTTTCATGGTTTATTTGGCCTTATCTCTCTTCTGATAATGTAATAGGGGCTAATTGGTTTGATTTTTCGGTCTTAAGACATTAATTAAATTTGTCGGCCTTAAAGACAATTATGCTTGAAGATGCATGTGGACGTAATCTATTCCAAATTGAAAGCTGAGAGAAAAACAAGCTAGTATGTAAATTGGTGGACTACTCCATCTATTGTTAATTGATTTTAGGATGAAATCTCAATGAGCTTATGTGATTAGCTTTTATATATATATATATATGCTCTAGTAAAACAATCTTTTATAGTGAAACGGGTGGATAAATATAGAGCATTGGATTAGTTTAAGATGGATGGCTGGGATTTAATATAGGGAGGCACAAAATTGGGGAGTAGATTCACCCACACCCGATCTCCTCCATGTACGAGCTTTCCGGGATTTGCTTTCCATATTTCCGAGTCGTTTCAACTTCCATTTTGCACTCCCTCCTATGTTCTCTTCCTCTGCTATCTCACTCTATTTCTCTCTCTCTCTCTCTCTCTCTCTCTCTCTCTCTCTCTCTCTCTCTCTCTCTCTCTCTCTCTCTCTCTCTCTCTCTCTCTCTCTCGCATTTGCATTGATCTCCATCGCCGTCTTCATCGTCTCCTCCCTCGCGTCTCGCTCTTTCGTCGGTTTCCAATCTCCTCCCTCGTAGTCGTCTTTTGGCGTCTCCACTGTAGAAGCGCCGTCGTCATCGCCATCTTCGGTTGGGCATTAAAGGTAACCCTAAAATCACTTCCCCGCTAATATTCGTCTTTGTCTCCATCAATAGTCTACTAAGTCTTCAATTTCGGTTCAATTCCTGAAACGTGTTATTCAATTTATGTTCTCCAACCGCGAATTTTGACAGAAATCGGTGAATTTATCTAATTTGATTTGATTTTTGTCGATTAGAACATTTGTTTTCGAGTTTTCCATTAGATTTAGGGCATCGGAAGGTTTGTCTTGTTCGATTTCGTTCCATATGCATTTCTAGTTCGATTAGGGCATCGAAAGATTAGACTGTGTTATTGATATTCAATTATGTAGATGGCATATGCATTTTTCCATGCATTGATATGCAGAACATGTGCAATGTATATATTGTTTTGATATTCAAGTTGATTCATTTGTTGTTGGATTTGGAGGTTGGTTTTTAGGGTTTTATTTTTGGGTATGTTTGGTTCATGTTGATGAGCTTAGATTGTGTTTTGGGGTTTGATGTAACTGGCTACTAGAATCCATAAACTTTGTCGAATTTGGATTTTGGTTCTGAGATTGGAGCCAGATTAATTATTCGGTGTTTGGTGTAACAGTCTACTAAAATGCACAAAACCAATGAGATTTGATGCTTAGATTGTGTTTTGAAATTCAATTATATGAATGGGATATGCATTTGCCATACATTGATATGCGGAACATGTGCAGTGTATATAATGTTTTGATATTCAAGTTGATTCATTTGTTGTTGGATTTGGAGGTTGGTTTTTAATTTTACTCATCGTCTTCTTTAGGTTTCTGTTCATGGTTAGAGGCTTGTTGGGTAAAGAATCAATGTCTCCGAAAACAAAGGGTGGCCAGCGAAGAAGGCTTGTTAAAGGTAATGTATTTCTTTTCTGTTTATTTGTATAGCTTCGAAGTAAGGTATTAATTGATATGTATTGTTTAATGTTTGGTATTCATATGATTAGCAACCAGTTTAGATTAATGTGTTGTTCATTTTTTTTAAATTGATATTCATTGTATTCTAATTGATATGCACTACATCCGGACATATATGCAATTAATGTATTTATAACTATGACATTTGCATGTTTGTCTAAGTCATAGTCATTCCTTCTTATATGTTATATACAATTAAGCTTATTAATAGGATTTGTACAAGATTGCCCTCAAGGAAGTCGGTCGAAGATTCCACAAAGGATGCTCATGTCACATTTTTCGAACAACTTACCGAAGCAGTTGTGGATACTGGATCACAAGAAGCTCATGGCTCTTCACCAATTCGAACAAGTCCACATGCAAAGAGACGGATGAAGATCGTTGTTTGTCGTGATAAGGGCAAGACCACCAGAAACAAAACACCCGATGAATCTGATGGGGAGGGCGAACCAACTGAGGATGTCGTAAAAAAATCGAAGAAGTACAAGGCTAAGAGAAAAGCAAGAGGTATGATATTCTTAGGTGTTTAGTATATATATATTTTTCTTTTTTAACTCCAATGTTGATATGAACCATAAAGTCAGATTTTATTCGTCAATGTACTAATTACTATTTAATTCATTGTAGAAGCACCTATTGACAATGAAGATGAAACACTAGCCAACATTCAAAAGGCCAATTTAAAGTGGTTGAAGGGAAAGGTTGCATCATCTAAACTATATGCGCATGATGATGTTGGTACATTATATTTATAAGTGAATGTTGTGATTTTTATTTTTAAATGATATCTTTCATTAATAAACACTGACTAATACGTCATATTTGTCATGTACCAGGTTTGAAATAAAAAAAGAGGTTTGATAAGGGCAAGGCTAAGATGGTTGAGGGAGTATCAGAAGAAAGTCGCACGTCAGAAGACGAAAGTCAAGGAAAATGACGGTTTTAAGGGTATCAAACACCGTGGACGCCTTGAATATTTCGTTTGGGCCATCGGGGAAATGAACGAAGTGCAAAAGAAAAGTGTAGAGGAGTTTGGTTTTGGGAGACTTTTAAGGATAACATCGTTCCCGTTACCGAGGTACATGGTTTTTATACTAACATTTTGTTCAGTAGATATGTAAAATGTCTATATATGATATTCAGATATACTTTTATGATATGCAATTTATAATAATGGATTATTTAATTGGCCGTGCATGTGATATTTATTTTTGTGAGTGAGATATGCATTTCCCGTACATCGATATGCATACTATTTATTCAGGTATGCATGATATATGAAGTTGTCGATTTGTTATGTGATATTCATTTGTGTGGTTGTGATATTCATACTTCCTACATAGATATGCATACTATATATTCAGGTATTCATGATCTAAATAGTTGTCGATTGTGCATGTGTTTTTCATTTGTGTGGTTGAGATATTCATACTTCCTACATATATATGCATACTATATATTCAAGTATTCATGATCTAAGCAGTTGTCGATTGTGCATGTGTTTTTCATTTGTATGGTTGAGATATTCATACTTCCTTCATTGATATGCAGACTATATATTTAGACATTCATGATTTATGGGTGTGATGTGCATGCTTCAATCATGATTATGGATACATATATTTTCATGATTCGAGCATATATTTTGAGCTATTTTTTAAGCGTTGTAATAAAATATATATTGTGTCTTCTTCAGTTTTCTGTGTAGGTGGTTGGTTCAGAGTTACAATGCAATGAAGGGAAAGATCTTGCTCCCATATGGTTCTGCGGTGGATGTCACAAATAGTGATGTGGAGATCTGCATGGGCATTCCACGTGGCCCAGTTCAAAAAATCAAGCTCGACCCTTTGGTTAAGATGAATGTGGTAGAGGAATAGAGGAAGAAATTTGTTATGAAGCTACACAAAATCAGATATAATCATGTTGGTGACCACATGTTGTCGATCAAGGGAGGAGGCGAAGACTTCATACGGGATTTTATTGTCCTGTTCCACTCTTGTATAGTCGAGCCGACGCAAAGCGGTGTTGCAAACCAGTCCCTCATCCGTGGCTTAGAGCAGCTCAATGGCGTGAGTACAATGAACTGGTGTGGTTTCGTTATAGATTGTCTTATCGAGGCCAAGAAGAAGTGGGATATGAATTTTGACGGCTACTTTACTGGCCCACTCTATTTCTTGACGGTATGTGGGTCTTTATATATACATTTGCAGGAATAATTTTTGAATTTTGATATGTGGGCATGCATATTCAATTACTTGGGTTAGATATTCATAATCCCTACACTGATATGCATAATATTTTTATTTTCTTCAAGTTCTATACTTGGACCGTGTGGTATTGTATGGAAAACGAACCATTCCAAGAAAATTCCCCGCATTTGTCGGATGGACTGAAGAGCTTGTAGCTGAGAGAGAAGAGATTGAGATGAGTCACGGGGTGTTCGGGGATGGTAATTTGGAGTCCCAGCTGTCTATCAAAAAGAGGCTAGGTGATGCATGCCTGGTACAGGAATCAAATCCCAAAAAGGTTAATCTTCATGCCTAATTTTAGATCTATAAAGATTTTACAAAACTGAATAGTTAACATATGTTCTTGATTTAGTAATGATAAAAATACATAGGTTATTATGCATAGTATCATGTTGAATAAGGATTATTTTTATCCAACAGGATTATATTATGGTTTATACTTTATAGTTTTGATGAAGCTGATGATAACAATATTGAAATGCAAAATACGCATATTGATATGCAATTTTTATAGGAGTTCAACAAAGGTATGGTGAAGGATTTGAAGATTGTCGCAAATGCTATTGTTAGGATAGCCGACAGGACCAAGAACATGCTTGTTGAGTGCAAGGACGATGAAGTGTCAATTGCACTCACTGAGTCGGCCAGGGCTTTACTGGGTTCCAGATCTGATTCCCTGCACGAGGCTCCTTTTGATGTATGCACTCAAGTAGGGAATGTGCTATCACAATCTGAAGACCCATTTTGGACTAGTCCGGAGCTGATGAAGGTGGTTGAAGAGATCGAGGCTGCGTTGTCTAGGCGGAATGACATCATCAAGTGCGAGAATGATGAATGCGGGTTTAATGACGATCTCCCCTTTTTCCAGGCAGATACGGGCCATACCGAAGAAGTGCATCTGTTTAGTCCAACGGTCGTAGTGGATGTTCATAGGCCTCAGGTTCATGCACATTTATTTCTCACGCAAAGCAAAATTGTTTATTTTATTGAATGTTTGCATAATATTAGTTATGAAATTTCCATAGGGCAATACGGGAACAAGCGAAGTTGACCCACCAGTTCAGCTCCATGAAAGTGATATTCCAGCCGTTGTTGACGATCAATCCAAGATTCCTGAAGCCACCACAGAAGAGGAGGCAACGAACAAGGTATGCCTAAATGAAACATTTGAAGTCACATTCAATCTTCAAAATTCCTGATTTGCATGCTAAATTCTGAATTTGCAAGTGTGTGAAGCAACCTTAGGAAATGAGGGTCCGGACAATATCGTCACTACTGATACGTTTGAGGTTCTTTATACATCCAATCATTTAAATTTGCAGTTTGCATACTATGTTCACATTTTTTGAATGGTTTGATATTCATGATTCCTTCAATGATATGCAGATTGTATGATTAGGTATTCATGATCTAAGTAGTTGTTAACCATTCATGTAATATTCATTTTTATGATCTGATATACATGCTTCACACATTGTTATGCAGATTGTATATTTAGGTATTCATTTTAATGGGTGTATTATGCAACAATGTATGAAAAATATTTTATGGTGTGATATACATGATTCACACATTGTTATGCAGATTGTATGTTTTAGGTATGCATTTTAATGGGTGTGTTATGCATGCTTCACACATTCATATGCAGGATATGTGTAATTTGAGTATGCTATTTTTCATCTTGTATATGCATGCTACATTGATATTCATGTGGTGTCCTTTTGTGTGGGTATGAATGATCCTTATTTAGAGTTGCTAATATTATTTAACAGATATATTCAAATTGCACAGGGCCAACCGAATCCAAGTGATGTGGTTATGGAGGTGGTGAATGACATCGTTGTTGAGCATCCCCAGGTTAAAGTTGTCGCCCCAGCTCAACCTAAAGTTGATGCGACCAGTTTTAAGAAGGATGTGGCTAAGAAGACAACATGTGGTCGTCCAGGAAAGCGTTCCACCATTCAACAAACTAATCTGGTAAGCTTGAGGAGGAGTAATAGGGTTAGAAGCAAATGATGATGCTCACACTTAAAGCCTAAATTCGTGAAGTTGTATTTTGGGTGAAGTAAGCTGGGTGTTAAGGGTAAACATTATGGTTGGTTGGCTTTAAAGCCAAAATTTTGTCTACATATAATATAACGATTATAGATCTAGTTGGTGTGGTATTGTGGACATCTTCACGTATTTTGTAACTCCTTAATATATGTAATGTTCAGCGGTCTTAGATGGGGTGGTATTGTGGACAAAAGTACGAATTTTGTAATGGCAATATATGTAATGTTTAGCAGACCTTAACTGATATTCACATGTTCTGTGTCTGTATGAAAATTAGATGTTCTGGTATTCGTTGTATGATTAAATTCCATTCATGATTGCTTTGACGATATTCAACTTTTATGTAGTATGATATTCTTGCAATAGTATTTCATATTCGTGTTGTATTCGTTTACCAAAACGTTACTTCCAATTCAGGCACAAATGAACGACAATGAAGACGACAATGATTTTGTAACACCGATGAAATCTGTCCAACAAAATGCGAAGAGGAACATTAAGCTACCGGCTACAAAAAAGATCCCATGGTTCAATAGGATTATAAACGCAAGAAAAACGATCACTAAAGAACAACATGCATTATATTCGTATGTTGTTACTCACGTTGCGGATGGGTTAGTGTTTACTACTGAAGTGTGTTGCATTCAATGATTACGCTTCTATTTTGATTTTTCTACTGTCTCAGGGAAGTCCTATTTGACTACAATGGTAGAACACTTGATGCGAGCACATTCCGGTTACTTGAAGAACCCACCTTTGTTTCAATTAATATTGTCGACTTGTTGTGCACATATTTAAATGATTTAGAAGAGGCTCAAAACCATACAACTGCATCACGGTTGTTCGTTCATCCATCAACTATAGTAGGTATTCAATTTTTACATTGTGATATTCACATGTCGTTCAATGATATTCACTGAATCCTTATTCATTTTGCATAAGCAGATTGGCCCCCTTGCCAACCCAAACAAAGTTGAATACGCCTCAAAGTTCTCCATATTCAAATATGGGATGTATGAATTGGTAGCGAGTCTCAACCATTCATCTCTGGTGGATGCAAATTTGGTAATAACTCATCCAACTATATTTATTTCATATTAGAACTTTTACAAATGATCTATTGATATTCGTCAATTAACATTTTGTTGCAATGACAGGTCTTCTTCCTCATTCTGAAACATGAGCATTTTTTTCTGGTATGCTTCAACTTCATGCATTCGAAGATAGAGATTATTGATAATTCCACAGTTGGCGATGAGGACCCGATAGCAAAATATGGTGACACAATGTCCGTACTGGTAATAAGATATCACTCAAATCAGGGAATGTTGAAATGTTTTTCTACTATAACTTACATGTCTTATAATTGTTTGTTATGTTCGTCCACAACCCAAGATGTTCTTTGAATATATGGATTCTTTGAATCTCGGCACAAGGTGCAATGGGTTTACCAAAGGTCGTATGTCCATTCTGAAAATGATATGGCATGATAACACAAACAAGGTCGACTGCGGAGTATATTTAATGCGCCATATGGAGACATATTTTGGACAGGGAGTGAACAATTGGCAAACTGGATTTAAGCCTAACTCTAAGAAGTTTATGATTCCATTGCGCCATATGTATCTCCATGCCCTTATAACGTCTAAGATGAACAATATGAAAGACTTCATCATCGAAGAGGCTACAGATGTTATGCGGGGTACAAACCATGATCTCAGGATGGCAAATCAAATGGTAAGGGAGAATACATAGTAGTGGGGCATTTAGATTATCATCTTATAGTTTATTAAAGCACAATTTGTTTTTTTTTGTATGACTACGTAGACGTTTTATTTAACTACCTAGCAATGTAGTTTACATTACCAAGTTTTGGTATTCATGAATATTTTGTCGGTATGCAATTTCTTTGTTTTGGTATGCACGATTCATGAATTGTATAACGGTATAGTTTGGCCATTTCGATTAGGGAAGTTAAGTAGAAATTATTAATGTACAAATTTGCATTACCAAGTTATTGATATGCACGAATCTTTGTCGGTATGCAATTTCTATGTTATGGTATTCACGATACATGAAGTGTATAACAGAATAGTTTGTGTATTTCGATTAAACAAGTTAAGTAGACTATATGAATGTATGGAATACGCAAAGATATTTAATCACTTCACCTTTATTGCCAAAACATACGATTGAATAACATCAATAAATTTATAAAACAAATGCCCAAATCCCAAATACATGGTTATGAATAGCTAATGAATATCGCAATACATATTGTGAATATCAAAATAATAATGTCGCATATTAGTAGACTAGACATATTCTTTGCAATTTCTGCTATCATGTCCGGCATACTTGTTGTACCTTTTGCATTTCCTCATGCCTTTCTTTGCATTTTCGGCTACAACTTTTTTTTCCCAGCTTCGGCTATAGCCTTCTCCTTTCCATCTTTGTACCTTTTCCCGCTGCCTTTGTTCTTCTCTTGTACTAGAGGTTGAATGTAGACCTCATCCGGCGCACTAATTCCCGCAAAGCTCTCTACCATTGATTATCTTACTCCTTCTTCCCTGTTTTCAGAGTTATCATCTACTTTGTATTCTGACTTCTTGTTCTTCAATGTTAACATCAAATCATTTATCTTATCACTGTCTTCCTCCACAATTCCAACACAAGAATATATCACTGACCATAATTCGTTCACCATAGCTTGTTTCTTTTTTATTCTTACACTCTGATCCCATACGTCATTAGGAATACCGCTATTTGCCCTTATTGCAGCACCTTTTCTCCATCTATCTAGTATTAGTCGTTCAGGAACCTTTTCATAACCATAAGATTTCAAAGCGGTGAAAATTTGACGACACGGTAAATCAGCTTTGTTGAACATCATGCAGCTGCACGTAGTGATGTTGTGACGCAATGGATGATCTACTTGAAATAAATCTACACTCCCCTCCTTTACTGTATATGTCAATTGGTCCTCACCTGCGCATGAATACGATTTGGTAAAACAACGAATATCAACCATAGCTAACTGCATATCTCTTGACCAAATATAAATATCAATGCATGAACTAGTGTATATCAATGCAACACTCAAAAATCAAAAAATTGAATAACATGATTTTCAAGTCATAAATACAGTTATGCAAAACTCCATGCTCGATATTCACAACTCTAAGCATTGGTATGCACGATATGCACTTTTAATAATTCTCATAAAAAGCAAATTGTAGTGAATACGTTAACACAATATTTGAATATCAAACCACATTGTAAATATCGTACCTGGTGTCTCATTAGTGACAGAACAATCGAAACACGCTGCGGTAATCTCTTCTTGAACATTAGCAAAGATTTTCAGGGTATACACCTCAGAAGCATGCTTCTCAATCAACAATGGCATTTTCAATACATGCGTCCGTGTGTTTGATTCGATATCATTCCTCATCTGGTTATAACGTTGGGTTTCCATTGCACTATCAAAGTGCATCAACATCTCAACAAGGCTAAAGTTCTTGTTTGAATAATTACCAAAAAAACTATTCTAAGACTCCGATATTGATGTTGTGCGAACCAGACCACCAAGCACAATATCCTTAAAATACACTGGGATCCAATAGCGTCGTAGATCAAACATATCACCGAACCAAGGTTTCTTATCGAGCTCATACTCGACCACAAATTCTTTCCATCCCTCCTCAAACTCTGAGATTGTATGTGTATCATCCCAAACCAACTTTCCCAACTTCTTTCTGAAATCCTTTGAATTAATTTTTTTGCACCAACCTTTTTCAACACCTTCTCCATGATGTGCCACATACATAAACGATGTCTGGTTTGGGGCAATACATTCTCAATAGCAATCTTCATTGCATGATCCTGATCTGTCACAAGGATTTTTTGTGCATGGCCCATTGCTTTCTGAAAGTGTACGAAAAGCCATTCGTACGATTCCACATCCTCATTCATGACCAATCCTGTACCGAACATAAGACTTTTCTTGTGATTATCAACCCCAGTGAATGGTGCATATACCATATAGTACCTGTATGCATATACCTTAAATTATTTTGCATATCGAAATACAAGAAATTTTTAAATCTCAAACTCTCTACACTAAAGTACTTGTTTGTTCTGTAGGTCGAGTCAAAGGAAACCACATCTCCAAAAGCAGCATAATTCCGACGTGAGATCGGATCTGCCCAGAATAACCTCGTCAACTGTTGTTCATTGTTCACATCATACTCAAAGTAAAAGCATCGCATTGCTCCTTCTTCTTTGTAAACCTATTAATGACCATTTGCGCATCAGCAACTGTGATGTGCGACATTAGATCTCGTTTGAAATTCCGGAAGTCCCTTGACATCGCCCTCATGTTCCCATATCCACCAACCATCTCTTTTAAGAGATTAAAAGACCTTACTGGCCCCAAGTTCGCCTTTGCACAACTCATCATAAATTTTTGATGTCCAATGTTCATCTTCCTACTACTTTTGAGGAAATGCCTTGCTGTATTCGGTATCATATCGTGGTTGTGTCTCTCTGTAAAGTTGTCAACAACGTAGGCGATGCCATCATTACACTTCAGAGAGATTTTTGCACCACACCCTATCCTGTTAGATATCGTCTTACGTTTGCCCGTACTATTAGCTACATTCTTAAATCCAGCCCTATTGCACACAAAGTATTTGATCTTAACAACATCTGAGTGGCTGAACTTGTGCGAGGTGCTTGATCTAATATCAAAACCAACTGTGGATGCATATTCACGATAGAATGCCTCTCCTGCATCCAGGGAATTGAAGCTTTTTCCAAGCACCGGTTTCATGGAAAGGGGACATAGCGGAACCCAATGCTTTGTGTTTCTGTCGTCGGGGTCAATAACACACTTTGTACCATACACGAAATCAGCCTCATCTTCGTTTGACAATCCATCATCAGATATATCAACATCATTGCCCGATGAAGAGGACCGCATATCTACATCAACATCATTGCATAACTATTCAGTCTTTAAGAATATCAGTATATATACGATGAAGGCGGCGATGGAAACCCTAAATCCAACAAGATGTTGTTATGCCAATTATATATTAACATATTCACATTTTACGTGTCAATATGCATAGTGTTAACTCTAAAATTGTGAATATGATTTTTAAATTCGAATATCAATTACCACATACTGCATATCTATTCAGTCTTTATGAATATCAGTATATATACGATGTAGGCGGCGATGGAAACCCTAAATCCATAAAGCTTAACAAGTATGCAAATTATATGTTACAATATTCAAAGTTTACGTGTCGATATGCATACGGTTAACGTTTCAGAGTTTGTGAATATGATTTTTAAATTGGAGTATCATTTAACACATACTGCATATCTATTCAGTGTTTATGAATATCAGTATATATACGATTGACCATGATCACGAATAAAAGTTATTCAAAAACACTTGAACGATATTCAGATTATGTGCTCTGATATTCATAGATTTAACAGATATGCAGATTATATATAGCAATATTCAATTTTTCGTGTCCACATCCAGAATATTCACTTTCAATTCTTTGCATATATTGATATGCATAAACGTACACAGAATATGCGTGTTATCTAATAACAGTGGCATCAGAAAATCGAAACCGATTGAATGCATATCAATGATAAATCAAAGTCGTCTCAAGGGAGACCCGAATTCCGCTAAATCATACATGCTTGTCAAAATCAGTAATCAATGAACTATCAAGAACTCAAAAAAGAACCCTAAAATTCACATCAAATTCAAATCATTCATAAAAATCACAAAGAACGGTTTGAATATCATAGAACAACGAACTAATACGAACTAACCTTCTTCCATGTTCAATTCCGACATTTGAGAACGAGAATTTTCGCCTTTGGTTATGGTGAAGAAGACCGGCAATGGAGTAGAGCAGGAAGCAGACGTAGAAGACGTAGCAACCACCGTCGTTCAATGAGAAAGATTTCATATTCTCTCTCCTATTTTAGATTTTCTTTTTTTTTCCATCCGTTTTTTATGGTAACTGAACTCTTACGGGCCTTGTTTTATGGAAACACACCTATCATAAAACCCCTACAACCCCTCAATCCATTCATCCATTTTCTTTAATCCAACGATCCTCATTTATTCACTCGTTTCACCATAAGAGTCGTTTTACCTGAGCGTCCATATATATATATCGACTCACCAAATTTTATCAGAATTTTAATTTTTAAAGAAAATATTTATAGATAAAAATTGGAAAACTATGTCGTATATGGTGATAAATATTACTCCATCTTTTTAATAATATTTGTTATTTTAGTCTTTCACACAACTATTAAGGAATGTAATTATTAAACTAAAACACTACAAAATTTTCTAAAATTTACAAAGTAATAATTACCCACTTGATTTCTAAGAGCATCTACAATGTTGATACTTAGAGTACCATAAGCATTTTTTTTACAAGAAAAAAAAAAGACAATGTCCGAATTTTGTGTAAATCAATACAAAAAAATAGAGAGGAATGTCATCTACATGATACTCCTTTATTGATTTACTTTAAAAAAATGATAATTTTTTATTTTTGTTTTTTATAAATGGATAAGGTACTCAATATGAGTATCACCATTAAGGATGGTTTAACCAATAAGTATAGAAAATTTGCATAAAAAGTATCAATATATACAATTTTCAATAATATATCTCGTAACTTACCAACAAATCATTACGTAAAACTCTAAAATGACAACTGATCGCCTCCAACATGATCCACATCACTTTTGCCACATGTTTTCTTTCTTTCCAATTTTAACAACAAGAATATTCTTAAAATATTTATAAATCTTTGTTAAATACTATTTTATATGTTGATTTAGATATCATAAATAATTCTAAATAAAACAAAGAAAATTAAACTAATACAAACCATTTATCAAATACCTAAAAACAAAATTTTCAACCTTCAAAACAATCATAAAAATGGCTTCTTAACGTGATTGCAAATAAGACCACAATTATAATAGGAATTTAATTTTCATTTGAGTAACGTTTGAATGTGGTAGAAATTTGAAGAAATTTTATAAGTATGAGAATTAACCATTCAAACGTCATAATGGTCTCATTTCTCTCAATAAGCACAGCTTTAAGAGGATACATTTGTAAGGGATTTGTAATACTAATTAACATATACTGTATTTACGAATTTTTCAGTTAATTTTTTAGTATTATATTCAGTAACAAATACACCTTTAAATATCTTTCTTAGTCTATAGAATTGATATTTTATTTGTTCATTTAATTTTTCTTACATGTTTGAGATAGGATGATTAATTATATAGAGAAACAATGTCAAGAAATACCCATTTTGGTGCCCAAAATTGCAAAGTAGGTATTCTTTTTTTGGATATGAATGCAATATCCAAAAATATACCCAAATAAGGGTGTTTTGGTAAAATTACCCAATTTTGAAATTTTAAAGAAAAGGTAAATTAGTTTCTGAATTTATCTTTTCTTTAGATTCTCTTATACTTTAAAATATATAAATTAATTTATGAATTTATATTTTCTTAGGTTTGGGAGAGATGTGGGAGAGATCTGGGTTAGGGTTAGGGTTCGCTAGGTTAGGGTTCGAGGCGATCGAGGATCTGGGAGAGATCGAGGCGGGGGGAGAGGGAGGAGAACTCGAGGCGGACGGTGAGGAAACTGCAATTTCGATTTGTGGGAGATGGAGTTTGTCGGGGGGAGAACTCGAGGCGGGGGTAGAGGGAGGTCGCCGGGGGCAGCTGGAAACTGCAATTCGAGGATGGAGGTCGTCGGGGGCAGAGGGAGGTTGTCGGGGGAGGTCGTCGGCGAGTTGTGGGAGATGGAGTTCAACCCTTCGATTTAGGTTTAGGGTTTGAAGGTGGAAGGTGAGGAGGTGGGGAGGCAGTGGGGGAGGCGGTTGACGGCGGGGGGAGCGAGGTCGAGATTTGGTCGATGAGGCGGGAAGAGGCGGAGACAGAGAGATCTGGGAGAGATCGAGGATCTGGATCTGGGAGAGCCGGAGAGCGATCGAGGTTTCGATTTAAGTTTGGATCTGGATCTGGATCTGGCCGAAGAAGGCATTGGACTCGAGGCGGAGGGTGAGGAGGTGGGGGAGGCGGGGGGCTGGAAAGAGGATGGAGATGGAACCAGATCTGGATCTGGAAAGAGGATGGAGATGGTAAACGGAGCGAGGTCGGAGAAGACGACCGAGAGGGAGTCGAGAGGGAAGATGACCGGAGAACGAGGTCGGAGAAGACGACCGAGAGCGAGGTCGGAGAAGATGAACAGGAAGATGAATCTGGAATTTGGGGGTGTGCAAAATGTTAGGGTTTGTAGGTTAATGATAAATTAGTTTAAAATTATCAAATTTTAAACTATCAAATTTTAGTGATGAAATGATTAGTAGATTAATGATAAATTAGTTTAAAATTTTATTGATTATTATAATATTTTTAATTTTATTTTTAATTTTTATTTATAGAAAATAAATTTAATTTCAGATTTTTTGATTAAAAAAATAAATAAAGAAAATCCAAAAAAGTTACTTTAAGATATTATTGTAATATCTTTTAAAATAAGTACTACTTTGCAAATTTTAATACCAAAGTGGTATAGATTTGCAAATGAGCCTTATATAGATTGTATACTGTACATATGTAAAACATGATCAAAATTCAAATCACCTATACAAAACACGAGAAGTGTCAATTTAAGAGCATCCATAAAAAGGAAACTTTGAGTTTCTCTATTTCAAAATAAAAATGGATTAAAATAAAATTGTAAGGGAAACGTCTATCACAAAAATCAATGTAGAATTTTATCTCACATTCCTCTTTTTTTTTTATAAGATAAAAATTAGGCAGGAAACCACAGAAGGAACGGTTTCTCAATCTATAACATCTTTGCGGATGAGAACTACAAGTTCTAAATTATCTCTAAAGTCTTTCAATGGACTTCGCTGCGCCAACTTCGTAATGTAGTCCACAACAATATTAGTTTCTTAGAAGACGTGACAAATCTGCATTGAAGAAAACAGTTGTAATACACAAATGATATCAGAAATTAAAATTTCAATATCCTAAGGACAGTGTCAGATTTTGTTCATGCCAGTGACTGAGAGAGTATCTATATATATATATTAAAGGAGAGACTTAAATCCTACGTGTTGTCACCACGTTAAATTCTCCTACGTGTCATTACACATCCAACCATAATCATTCATCCTTTAAAAAAATTTATAGCAGTGGGTCCAATTTAATTATATATAAAACTTTTTTTATTAAAAAAATCATCCAACTTAAGTTCCGAACTGATATTATAACAGTGGGTCCAATTTAATTATATATTAAATACGATTTAGTTAAATAAAGTTAATTAACATATTAACTAAGAATGATAATGATTATCAACTATTTTGAAGAATATAATGATAAACATTATAGATAATATTCAATATCTTTTAATATTTTAAAATAGTAAGATATAGATTTCATACATTTAGGATTGAATTATTTTCTCCTTATATGATTTTATTTAGATTTTATTAAGATATTGTAGTTGGATAACTAACTTAAAATATGTCACTTAAGATAAAATTAAGTAAAATTATATTACTTAATTGATTTCTACCTCCTACTACACGGCTAAAAGTTCATGCCTTGTATTTCACTTTTAATATATATTAACGTACATATTTTCATCAAAAAATAGTGTAAATATAAAAACAATTCGAAGGATTTGATGTAATTGCAAATTATAATCCTTTATCTTATGAAGATCATGTGATATATAATTTTTATGTTAAATGATAAATAAGAAGTTGGGACCATTGTGATTTGGATTATGTTAAATGATAAATAATCTTACTTTTTTTTAAAATTAATTAATTGATATCTAATTTGTATTGAGTGTATCTAATAATACAAAATTAATTAGAAAATATATTAACTTGATAGATATATAGATTTGTAGTTAATACTTATTTGGAGAGTTGTTTATTATGATTAGATTTTATGATTAGCGATTCTAACTTTTATATTTTTCACAAGAAAATACATAATAATATATAAAAAATAAATAAACTTAGTAGGGAAAATCATATACAAAAAATTTCTAAATTTTATTATCACTATTAAAAATATTTAATAAATTCAATTACGTGATTGGCACGGGCACCATGCTAGGTGGAATTGTTGCACATGCACTATGCTAGGTGGAAAATACGTAATAATATATATTAACAAATAAACTTAGTAGGCAAATCATATACAAAAACTTTCTAAATTTTATTATCATACTATTAAAAATATTTATTAAATACAATTACGTGCTTCGCACGGGCATATTAACCATTTTCTTAGTACCATGAAACATATTTGACTTCCTATATTTTATGTCATATTATTAAAATACGTCTATTAAATCCAATCCCGTGTTACCGTGTATGACACAGACACTATACTAGTTATCTTAACAAACATACGACGAAAAAGCAGACATAAATATGTAGCAGATAATCAGAATCAAACTCATGATATCAGTACACTTAAATATGATAAAAGCATTAAAAATTAGTTATGCCACCGAAACTTGAATCTACTATATATCTACTAAACTATAATATAATTACGCCACATGACACTCCCTCATTAAAACTCCTACATGACACCCCTCATTAAAATCGTCACATGTCATTTTCTGCTTTTTAATTATTATTTTTAAAATAAATCTAATTAGAAATTATTATCTTAAACCTATCACTCATTTTTTCCTAATTTAAATACAAATTAAGCATAAAAATTACAAGTTAATCACAAAGATTATAAATCCAAAATTTTCTAATGTACTATATATCTACTAAAACAGAATAAAACTACGCCACATGGCTCTTCCACATTAATTTTACCACATGGCGTTTTCACGATCATTTCGCCACATGTCATTTTTTTTTACAATTTCAGATTTTTTAAATATCAAAATATATAGCATATATTTGATTATTTCCTATTATACCATATAAATCAATCACAAATCACACATTTTCTAAGTAAGATAGAAATAAATCACACATTTCCTAATTTATACAAAATATTGACCTTGATTAGGAATCTGGAAAAAGAAAAATAACACAATTATTTTCGTAATCTACTTTCTTTCATAAATATTTTGAAGATATAAATTTGAATTCTTAAACATCAAAATATATACCAAACATTTGATCATTTTCTAGCATACTATACAAACCAATCACACATTTCCTAATTTAAACAGAAAAGATTAACACGATTATTTTGGTAATCTACTTTCTTCCATAAATGCGTTGAATATATAATTTTTCATTTTTAAACCTTAAAATATATACCAAATATTTGATCCTTTCCTAATATACTATACAAATCAATCGCACATTTCTTAATTTAAATAGAAAAGAATCACGCAATTATTTTCGTAATCTACTTTCTTCCATAAATACTTTTAAGATATAATTTTACATTTTTAAACCTCAAAATCTACTATATATCTACTAAATGACAACCTCTCTAAGCCAAATGACATCTACCTATTAAGCTCACCCCCTTCTTATGCCACATGAATGCTCTTATTCTTTCTGTCACATAACATTTTATCAATTTTTTGTTTTTCTTCAAATTTAATATAATAAATATTTATCAAATTCTCCTATTTCCTAAACTAAACATATCAATCATAATAATTATATATAAGATTATTTTATTTTCAATACTAAACATGTCAATCAAAAACATATAACTTATCAAAAGTTGTTCCTAAACCTACCCAATCTCTTCCTAATTTACATACAAATCAACCACAAAGATTTTTAAATCAATTCCATAACTTCTTTCTTTCCAATTTCAATAATAAGAATATTATGAAAATATTCTCAATATATTTCTTGAAATATTTATAATACTATTTTTATAATTTGATTTAATAATTATAAATACAAGTAGAAAAGTCTACTATCTATCTATATTCTATATATATATACTAAAGTAGAACCTTATTTTCTACGTGTCGGCCTCACGTTCAATTTGTCTAAGTGTCGTAACCACGATCAATTCATCTACGTGTCGGCCTCTAAGTTATGTCACCTCCTCCACCACATCATCTGCCACGTCATCCGGCCTTTAAAAAAATTATTTGTGCTTTATGTTATTATTTATTTATTTCCAAAAATATTATCTTCTATTACTTTGTGATATTAAAGTTAATATCTTATTGTTTGTTTCTTTTCAAAAACTTTATCTTCTATGACTTTGTGATATCAAAAATAATAAATAATTTGTTTAATTAGAATTATCTTTGGTAGACATATGTAATTCATCTTAAGTAAATATTAGACAAACCCACAATAAGTCTACTATTACACGTACAATATGTAAGTTCATATTGAACATTACTATTATTATCTAATGAATTACTTTTTATACGTAATTATAAAATTGATAGCAACTTTATGTTTATAATACCAAATTTGATTTGATCACATAACCAAAATTTTAAATTCTATTCTCCACTAAAAGAATCCTAACTAATTTTTATTCTTAAGCGATAATATCTTATTAAATTTAGATATCTTGACAACTATAATTACGATCCCTTTATAAATTAATTTAGTTTATAATTAATTTTAATTTCTATTAATAAAATAACTAATTTTACAACCCTAGAAATTTTATTCGTATCTTTTCAAGAAATCTTCATATGTTATCAAATTTGGTTAATATAAATGTATAGTTAGACAAGTATTTATATGTGTAAATAAAATAGTACTAAAGTAAACTAACATAGGATTATAAAAATAAAGTTTAGGAAATAGTTTTAAATAAATTTGAAACATTCAAACATATATCTTAAACGTTTCATAAAATAAGATAAGCTAAAACTATTTATATTAATAATATGGCATATAATTATAGATATTTTCTCTTTAGTTTCATTGGACACACTTATCTTAAATGATTTTAAAAAGTTTCATGAATGTAGTGTTAGAAAAAGATTGATATGTAAATAATTAAATAATAAAACAAACTAACATATGATTATAAAAAACAAAGTTTATGAAATAGTTTAAGAAAAGTTTGAAATATACTTATCTAAAATGATTCATAATCACAATTGAATTTGTATAAATTAGAATATCTGACGAAGCATGATATAAAAAAACGGGGTTTAAGAAAGTAATACCACATCATTTGAGGTTTTAACAAAAGTTAAAACAGTGTGTCCCATCTAAATTATACATTACTCAATAGAATTAAATAAATTTGGTTTAAGAAATTAATATCAATAAAATTACCTATTAATCTAAATTAATATGTATGTGTTAGTCAATTTAAAAAATATTTCTATGTTTTCAAATAAAATCAATTTAAAAAGATTTCCTATATGTATTAATTACTGCATAATTTTTCAAATCTAAACAATAAACTATCACAATCCAAGATAATCAACCTTTTAGTTACTTTATTATAACTTTGTAGTTATTATATTATTTATCATAAAATCACCAATTAATATATTAATTTATAATTATATAAATTGTAACCGATAGCTTTCACATTTGAATTTTATATAAACATACGTTTTTTATAGTTTTTCATTTTGAATATTTTAGATTATTTTGAATCTCATATACGGTCTTTTAAACACAATACTTTTTTAAGTTGTTTGATAATGATTGTCATTACTGAATGATCTAAATTTTAATTAATTAAGCTATATATCTTTTAGTTTTTGTTTTTGGATTACTTTTGTTAGTAGAATTTTAGACCCATCCAATTCGATTTCTTAATATCTTTTCACAAAAATAATATATGGTTGATACGTTTATTTTTTTTAAATATCTTTTACAATCTTATGTTTAGTAGTTGATTGTTGTTAGTTGTTATTGTACCCTAATAATTTGTATTGGGTTTATATAAATTATGATATTTATTACTAATTAATAAAAAATTATTTGATTTTCTTAAATGCAATATAGTTTTTGTGTCATCATAATTCAACCATCGTCCATCACATAATCCAGCGTTTAAAAAAATTACAATATTGGGTCTGTTTTAATTGTATATTAAACTTTTTTAATTATAAATTGATAATAACTTTTTGTTTTAATTAAATAAAGATATCAATTAGAGAAAAAAACTAAGATAAGTCTTATAAAATCTAAATGATTTTATTCCTATTATTATTTATACTGAATAAATTAATGATACCTAATTATGTTGATTAGATAAAAATTACACGTCTTAATTATAAATTTGATATTATTCAAATTATTTCAATTAAATATAGTACTTGAATAATAAAGTCTATCCCATAACAACTATTACCCAAACTTCAAATTTTAATTAAATTACAAATTAATCAAATTGAACTACATATGGTTGAATATTTTAAAACAAAATTTGTTTCTTTTTGAGATTATGAATTTTTTTATCCATGATTTATTTTTAATCACATTTTAGAGAAAAAAGTTACAAAGTAATAATTTAAAAGTATTCCACTAAATTAAAAAAACCTTCATGAAATTATATAAAACTCATAGGAATAAATTTTGGTTTATTTCAAAAATGATTTTCAACTTTCAAAAAATTTACATTCAAAAAATTTTATATTGTATGAAGATCAATATGCAGTTTTGGAATGATGTTAATATGTATCCTTTTATTAAAATTGTCATGAAAGAAAGAATAGACTGAATTGTGACTATATAATATAAAATAAAAGGAAATAAGTGAACAAAATATTTTTATAACATGTAATTAAGAACAAATTCATCTAAAAATCAAACAAACACTTGAGCCAAGAAATAAAATTTTCCAACTTCTAAATAAGAACAAATTTCTATAATAAAAACTTTCTAGAACATATATTGAAAATCAAATCATCTTAATAAAACCATGAATATATAAGATATTATATGCTAAGGATTAGAGCTTGAATTTGAATATTTGTATTTAAATTAGAACTATTATTTCTTATGATTTCTTAATATCTCTAATATTTTGTTTATTTCTTATCTATTTTATCAAATAAATTTTATGTGACTACATTTTCAATAATATTATCAATACTAATTTGAATTTTGTATTTGATTTCAACAATCATCATTAATGTAAATCGTTATTGTCAAGACCGAAATTCATGTCTTATATATAGTCGTGTCAATAATTTATTTAGGTGTATACATATATATTATAAATCATGGTTAGTGAATTAGTTCTATTAGACTATTATATAGTTGTATACATGAACCATAAAACATAAAAAATAGTGTAACATATATAAGAGAAAATCAAGAAAATTCGATGGTTAGTTAAATTTGTTTCAATTTTGATCCTATTATATACATATACAATTAATCATTTTAAATCTATTATAATACTTTTTCATGTAAATCAAAACGAGACATATACTAATGGTTCTATAATTTAAAGTTCCATGTAGCAATCTAAGATATGAATTTATTCAGTTATTAATTGATTTTGTAAATATTTTCATAATATGATATCTATATTCTATATATATACTAAAGGAGAACCCTAAGACTTGAGTATCATCACCATATTTATTTTTCCTATGTGTCATCACAATATATAGGAGATTTTACCTCACATTAAAAAAAATCACCACAGACATTACAAAATCAAGTGTACTATTTTTCAAAGTTAATTTTAAAAATGATCGAATAAGCTAAGAAATTAGTTAAAGACAAGAAACATTTCACTTTGATTAAAACTATTATGTAGTATCATATAGATTTTTATGTAAAATTAGTTTTTTTGTAAAATTTATCATAGAAACAGTTCATTTTTTTTTCCGCTCAAATAACATATATGACTTCTATTTAACATTCAACTTTAGTTTGGAGAACTATAGTGGTTCAATACTGGTTTTGATTGTTATTTTTTCCTATAGTATGATGTTTTTTTACGAGTATTGATGTATAAAAATTAATCATCTATAAGTACCACCATATTTGACTCTATAAACTCTAATGCCATGTTACTAAAAAAAATCAATATTTCGCCACCATTAATTCCTCTTATTTGTGGGAATATTGCAAAGTTCTTAATTTGACAAGAAACACGCAGATTCAATAAGGTACATCTGATTATGATATCTAAGAAGCAAATGAATTTTTTGAATATGTATTAAGCATGGGTGATGTATTGTAGGTGATGACAATGATGAAAGAGCACAAATACAAATTCTTGATGAGCTATTGGTGAAGGATTACGACTTAGATATGATTCCAGCAATTGTTAAGTGTGTTTATTCCTCTCTTTTGGACAATTAGTTGTTTTAGAAATACTTTGAAGAACGGACAATTATTGCACCAACACATGAAGATGTAGATATAGTTAATGACTATTTATTATCTTTGTTACGTGGAATACCTGGTGATGAGAAAGTTTATCTCAATTTGGATATCTTGTGCAGACAAGTTTTATTACAGACAACGATGCAAGTGTTTATACATCTGACTACTTGAACATTATTAGATGTTCTGGTGTCCACAAATCATGTACTTAAACTTAAGGTTGGGGTCCTTATTATACTGCTTCGAAATATTGACCAGTCTTCAAGTTTATGTAATAGGACAAAATTGATAATCATGCATCTCGACAATCATGTCAAACAAGGAAGAATATTTCAGGCAACAATATCAGACAAGTTTTGATTCCTCGCATGCTCATGTGATGTGACCTTGCTATGAAGAAGGTCTCAAGTCCCGGATGAGATCGTGATGAATCCGTAGTGGGGCGAAACAACTCCTTGAATAGGCGTCTGCATTGATGGAGATTGCAAGACGACGGCGAGGCGGAAGCGATTGCGGAAGCGATGGGAAGTTGATGATGATGCAGTCCGTATGAAGGGTGATGGTGGACGGACTGAATGATGATGGAAAGAAGAGGTTTTGGAGGCGGATTAGAAGAAGGGATCAAGCTCGACCTAGATCTAGCGGAATTAATGGCAGAAACGCGAGGGAGCAAGCTCAACCAAGAGAATCAAGGAGGACGCTGATGGAGGCTCAATTGGAGTTTCTCTCAACAATAAAGTCTGTAATGTCAACGTAAAAGAGCTAGGAGGCTACAAATCTAGGTTAAGTAAAAGGAAGACTCTTCCTTTTCCTTAACCAAAAAGTTTAAAAATAAAACAAATAAAACACTAAAATTACCCTAAGGAATTTCGGTCATTCTAAGTATAGAAATGACCTCCTAAACTCCCTAAAAATGCTGAAAATAATAATAAATAATATCCGGGAAAAATACTGATAAATGTCATAAATCAGAAATATCGATAACTAGGCGAATAGCGATTAATATCTCTAATCTGTAAGCTCTGGGATCTCTGTAGACTGTGTAGACGTCCCAACTGTCACTAAACTCAGAATGGATCCCTCATCTGTAGTTGTCATGGTAGGCGAGGTCACATCATCCTCCCCCACTTGAGTGTGAAGCGTCCCCGCTTCACCGTGATCATACTCTGGCTCCACGTACGGTGATAGATCAGCAACATTGAAAGTTGGATGAACACCATACTTGTCTGGGGGCTCTAGCTGGTAGGCGTTGTTATTGACAGCCTTGACAACACGGAATGGTGGAAGACCATCTGGCAACTCGTCCGGCATCACATCCTGAAACTCCTGCAAAATTGACAAAATACAAGAGGGGAGTGCGGACCCTGAAATAGGTAGGGCAGTAGGAAGAGCACTGAGTAGGAAACAGGGAGACTTGCCTTGGATGACGTTGGAAACCTGCCGGCGTCGCGCCAAGAGAAGTCTTTGCTCGCAAGTGCCTTTCAGCGCCGATCTACCTTTTCCACCCTTCGGATTAGTAGAAACCTGTTCTGAAGTGCCCTGGGTACCCGAAGAAGATGCTGCAGGAAGTTGTAGGGAACCCTGCTGGAAAGCTGTAGGGGACTCTGGAGGGGGTTTTCCGGGGTCCTTTGCAGCCTGTATAGCCTTGTTCCTCTGTCTAATAGCATGGTCGTGTAAAATCTCATTCGGAGTCATCGGTAAGAGCGTCACGCGCTTTCCATGGTGAGTGAACATGTAACTGTTCAAAAACCCATCATGGAAGACGTGATGGTCAAATAGCCAAGGACGCCCTAACAGAATATGGGTGGCATCCATGGCGGTAACATCGCACAAAACAGTGTCTGTATATGGTCCTATGGAAAAAGTAGCGGGACACTGTAAAGAGACATTGTTACCTGGTTAGTCTGAAATCCACTGCAGACCGTAGGGCTGAGGATGTGGTTGCGTCTGAAGATTGAAGTCGCGGACAACTCTCTCAGTTATAATGTTGCAGCATGACCCTCCATCAATTATCAGACTCAGCGACGCATTCTTCATACGACACCGGGAATGAAACAGATTCTCCCTTTGGTCAAGCGGACCTCCTTCCTTGACACTGAGGATGCGTCTGGTGACCAAGGCATAATGCATGACGTCTGTATCATGGTCGCTCGGCCTGATCACCTCATCAGTCAGCTCTGCAGACTCCTCTGGGACGTTCTCCTCTTCATCCGAGAGGCTCTCGTAGTCTTCAGTTTTGGCGGAGTAGAGGACACGCTTCTGATTAGGGCAGTCCTTCTGATAGTGTCCTCGTCCACCACATCTGTAACACTCTCGATCGCTAGAACGATCTGTACGGCCTGTCTCAGCAGAGGCCGATGGCTGTCGGCGCGCAAAAGAATGGGGCACTGGCAGTGGCGTCGGAGAAGACGCAATACCTGTACGATCCTGTCGAGGCACAGAACTAGAAGAAGAGTTAGTGCTATAAGAATGGACATGGTTCGAGGTATACCTTGGTGAGGGAGAAGACGAAGACTGCCACGGCTGCTGTCGACGTCTCTGCGCCTGAAGATAGAGCTTCTGCGCAGTATGTACCACGTTGTTGAGGTCTCGGATTGGCAGAACATCAACCTGATCCCTGTACGGCTGTGACAAACCCATTATAAAACGTGTACGTAGTGTAGAAGGAGTAACACTTACCCCGGCCTTGAAGTACATGTCTTCTAAGCGAGCAAAGAACTCCTGTGGCGTATCACGACCCTGAGTAGCAAGTGCAATGGCCGTCTTCATATCCTCTCGGTATGTCGTCGGCACGTACTTGCGCGTCATGAGCGCTACTAGCTGTTGCCACTCTGTCACAAGTGGCCACCCCATACGTGCCTGCTGTTGGACCAGTCGGTTCCACCAGGTGCGCGCTGCTCCTTGGAAATGCAAGGTGACGATCTCCACCTTCTTATGCTCCGCATATTCATAGTGTTGAAGAACATGGCAGGTACTCTGCAACCAATCTATGAAAGTAGAAGGATCATAAGTACCAAGGAAGGGTTCGATTTTCACCTTAATTGCTTGGTGATACGTAGCTGGGGGTGTGTATCGCTGTGGGCCTGCAGCCGGGGCATAGAGATTCTGCTGTGGAGGCCCCTGCCGCTGCTGTCCAACTGGTGGTTGTTGCCGTCGCTGCGCTCGTGGAGGACCGGCAACACGCTGTTGTTGATATGGCTGTGGATAACCCTGTGCAGCGTAATAAGCAGCATGATTCTGTGGCTGATGTGGAGGAAAAGCCCAACCTGTACGATGAAACTACAGCTCTGGTGGGTCCTGTAGGGGCGGGTGATAACCTGTAGAAAACCCATAGGCCCCTTCTTCCTCATCCTCAAGATCAAATTCCTGGAACCCCTCATCTGAATCTGACTCAACAGGAGAAACAGTACTCTGATGGTCAGCAAAAGAATGGACATTGAAGGTTTCAGAATTTACCTATTGTCGACTTGGACGAGCTGTGGAGGGTTTCCCGTGCTTACTGGTGGAAGCATGTAGGTCTGTGCGTTTGCTCTGGCGTTTGACGGCACTGTCATCTACCTGTTCATCCTCCTCTGAAGACGACTCATCATCGTCCTGCTCGTCCTCGTCCTGAGAGTTGCGTTCAGGGATTGTTAACTGGGCTGATTTGGAGCGCACCTTCTTCTTCGACGCGCTGCTTTCTTTCTGCGATCCTTTTCGCTGAGGCTGCGTAGGAGGATCGGCTATCAGAACGCCCTTGCCCTTTTTCTGCTTCTGGGCTAGGGTACTCTGATCGTCACGCTGGTTCGGTGACAGAGACGGCAGCACTCTACTGAGCATGTCACGCATGGTTGCGAAATTGGCTTCGGAACGTTCATCGGAACGTGCGATGGCAGCCGCGTTGCTCTGAATGGCGGCGTCGGAACGTTGTTGATTGGCGACCAAAAGCTCAATGGCATTAGCCAGTTGATCGACCCGACCCGTATCCTGTCCGTCATTGGAGTTCACCATTATCCTGAAAAGACAACAGAAACCCCAACAAAGCAAAGGAAAAACAAAAACAAAGCAACAGAAACGAAAGAGAAGTCGAACTACCAAGATATCACAACTGAAAACAAGGCTGATATGGCCGTGAGGGCGGGGAGGCTAAGGATAATCACACAACAATCACAAAATGCAGCGATAACTCAGCAAACAAATTGTAGATATAAATTACAGCAATATAAGCCTAGATATGCCAACAAGACTATAACAGCCAAGACAGTGAGAGATAAAGGAAATGGGAAATGAATCAATAACGATAGGGCAACAATTACCTTATTTTGGCTTTGCGCACCCTATATCTCTCCACGTTGCCACCTAAGTTCGGCTTTTCTCACAAAAAGCTCATGCACTCTAATACCCTTACAGAAACCTCAACTGCTGTCGCCAGGATATAACGGTAGGCACAGAACTTAATCCGGCGTAAACCTAGGCGTCCCGGCTAAGCAGCTGCAAACTAACAAAAGCGGATAACTCACGCCAAAGTCAGACGGATAACTGTAAAAAGCGAATGCAGAAACCGACACAAAAATAAAAAAATAAAAATAAAAGGACTCAGATCCCTGCAATCTAATACCCCTACAGTAACCTCAACTGCTGTCGCCAGGATATAACGGTAGGTACAGAATTTAATCCGGCGTGAACCTAGGCGTCCCGGCTAAGCAGTTGTAAACTAACAAAAGCGGATAACTCACACTAAAGTCAGAAGGACAACTGTAAAAAGCGAATGCAGAAATCGACACAAAAAGAAAGAAATAAAATAATAAGAAAAATAAAATACCGAAGGCCTTCGTAGGGTCGAAATTTCGGAACCCACGAAAAGAGCCCGGATCTGGGAAGGCCGGCTTCGTTGTGTTGGGCGGGGGGCTATTAACCCGGATTAGGGGCACCCGGGATAGAAGGCACTGGCAGCTGGACGCGCGCGCGGGCGCTGGGCGCCGACGCTGATGCGTGTTGGCTTGTCTTGGCGCCAAGGCTCTTGGCTGCTGGGTGTCTTGCGCCGAGGACAAGGTGCCCTAACAACTTTCCTAAATTACAACTTCTTGATTGCCTTGATTTGATTCGATTTTTTTTTTTTTTTGGCAAATCTTCAGATCTGGCTTTTTCTACAAGGAAAGATCTTAGCCTTTTTTTTTTTTTAGAGAAATTGCAACAAGAACCCTAATTTTCAAGGGTGAACCACCGAGCTTCAAGGCTGCCTCCTTGCGCAGATCTGACTCAAAAATTCTAAAAAAAATATTCTAGACTACTACACACTCTATTGATTCAAGTTGGAAAGAAGGAGATCAAAGAAGACGCAGATTAATGGCAAAAAGGTCAAGTACATCAATTCAACCTATATGCATGCAAATCTAGATCTAAAATTCAATCACCAAATTACCAACACAAAGAGCAATTGTTGTGTGTAGGGGACAAGGTAAGAACACTAAAATTAAAGCAAATATATTTTTTGAAGCAGATTTACACCAAAAACGAGTTTTCAATGCAAATCTACAATGTTTTTTTAGACGAAAATAATTCGGCCCTCAAGAGAAAATGTTTTTTTTTTCAAATTTTCGACTTTAATAATATAGATCTGAATAAGAACAATCGGAATAATCAAGAAAAATGCAATTTTTTTTTTTTGGGTTTTTTGACACGAAAATAAAGTTGTGATAAGCAAGGAATCGATTCGACTTACAGATTCGAAGGCTCTGATGCCAGTTGATGTGACCGTGCTATGAAGAAGGTCTCAAGTCCCGGATGAGATCGTGATGAATCCGTAGTGGGGCGAAACAACTCCTTGAATATGCGTCTGCGTTGATGGAGATTGCAAGACGACGGCGAGGCGGAAGCGATTGCGGAAGCGATGGGAAGTTGATGATGATGCAGTCCGTATGAAGGGTGATGGTGGACGGACTGAATGATGATGGAAAGAAGAGGTTTTGGAGGCGGATTAGAAGAAGGGAGCAAGCTCGACCTAGATCTAGCGGAATTAATGGCAGAAACGCGAGGGAGCAAGCTCAACCAAGAGAATCAAAGAGGACGTTGATGGAGGCTCAATTGGAGTTTTTCTCAACAATAAAGTCTGTAATGTCAACGTAAAAGAGTCAGGAGGCTACAAAGCTAGGTTAAGTAAAATGAAGACTCTTCCTTTTCCTTAATCAAAAAGTTTAAAAATAAAACAAATAAAACACTAAAATTACCCTAAGGAATTTCGGTCATTCTAAGTATAGAAATGACCTCCTAAACTCCCTAAAAATACTGAAAATAATAATAAATAATATCCGGGAAAAATACTGATAAATGTCATAAATCAGAAATATCGATAATTAGGCGAATAGCGATTAATATCTCTAATCTGTAAGCTCCGGGATCTCTGCAGACTGTGTAGACGTCCCAACTGTCACTAAACTCAGAATGGATCCCTCATCTGTAGTTGTCATGGTAGGCGAGGTCACATCATTATGTCACCATCAGACACTTCATACCCGTTCAAGTTTCAATGAAGTCAATTTCCCTTGAGTGTCTGTTTTGCTATGACGATAAACAAGAGTCGGGGCCAATCATTTGAAAATGTCGGTTTGTATCTTTCACGCCATGTTTTCACTCATGGTTAGTTTTATGTTATATCATCAAGAGTTACTAGCAAGAAAGGTTTTGAGATTTTAATATGCGACAAATAACAAAAAAGATCTAATACTACAACCAATGTAATAGACAAGGAAGTTTTTCGTAATTTGTAACAATTTTGAACATCTTACGAATTTTTATGTTTAGGGTTTCATTTTCGTGTATTAGATGAACATGTTGATTATGCTTTATCGTTTTAGTAATATTAATATTAGGGATGTGACTGTCCCCGCTTCAAAATTAATTAGCCAATTTTTAATATATATAAAGTTATGAATAGTTTCGTCTCTCTTTCCATAATATTTTGTCAATCTCTTTAATATTTTATATTCAATTAATCTTTTTTTATATTATCATTCATCTACTCCTATAATAATTTTATATCAATTAAATATATATAATTTTGATATGTTATTTTTTTAAATATAAATAAATATAAATAAATCTCATACAAGACACGGATAATACATTAGTTTTAAAAAAAACCTAAAACTTGATTTGATTACAGTTATTTCTTGCGGTGTAATTCCGATAAAAAACGTACAGGGATGAGGGAATCCTGAAAATACGGGAATCTTGATTTATTAATTAGAAAAGACAACCAACATTTTGCAAATTAACAATTTCTACCCAATTCCGAATTTCCGACCCAAAAAAAAAAAACAATTTCTACCCAAACCTACTCCGCATATATAATCCCTTCTCCGTCCTCTCCTTCCTCTCCACATTCCTCCATTTCTTCTCTCCCAAATTCAACTCAACTCAGATCTTGGGTTGATTAACTAATTCCGCTCCTCAATTTTCTCTGCCGACACCCGCGAATTGCTCGAAAGATCTCGAATCGATCGATTTTAATGGAGCTCAGCAAAGTGACCCTCGAAATCTTCACCAAGCTGGAGCAGCAATGGCTCTACAATAACTACGATTCTCCGTCGCCCGCCACCAAGGCCCGGATCCTCTCAATCGACGGCGGAGGAACCTCCCCCACCGTCTCCGGCGCCGCCCTCGTCGCCCTCGAGGACAAGATCCAGTCCAAAACCGGCGATCCTCACTCCCGCATCGCCGACTTCTTCGACATTGTCGTCGGCACCGGCGTCGGCGCCTTCTACGCCGCTATGATCGTCGCCGGCGACTCCTCCGGCCGCCCACTCTACTCCGCCCGCGACGCCGTCTCCTTCCTCCGCCTCCACCACCCGGAGATGTTCATGCCCCGTAAAACCCCACTCGCCGGAGTCTTCCGCCGCCGTCGACTCTTCTCCGGCAAGAGCCTCGAGCGAGTCTTGAAGGCGGCGCTCCGGCGAGAGAGCGACGGCAAGGTGTTAACCCTCAAGGACACGTGTAAGCCTCTCCTCGTCCCCTGCTTCGACCTCCATACATCCGCGCCGTTCGTGTTCTCACGCGCCGGCGCCTCGGAGTCCCCCAGCTTCGACTTCGAGCTTTGGAAAGTGTGCCGAGCCACGTCGGCAACGCCGTCTATGTTCAAGCCGTTTGAGTTGACGTCCGTCGACGGCAAGACGGCGTGCCTCGCAGTTGACGGAGGTTTGGTTATGAATAACCCAACCGCCGCCGCTGTTACCCACGTCCTCCACAACAAGATCGATTTTCCGTCAGTCAACGGCGTGGAGGATCTCCTCGTTCTGTCGTTAGGTAACGGGGTGTTGAGCGCCGAGACCAGGAGGAATAGGGCCGTCGGGCGTAAGGGCGAGTGCTCGACGGCCGCCGTCGTCGACATTGTCCTCGACGGCGTCTCCGAAACCGTCGACCAGTTGGTTGGCAACGCATTTTGCTGGAATCGTGCTGATTACGTGCGGATTCAGGTAAAAAAGAAATTACCAAAAATATATTTTTTTTAAGAAAATTGTTATTTGTCTTGACGACGTTGTTATAACGTTCTATGGGTTTTTCAGGCGAACGGGCTAGAGGGGACAACGGAAGAGGATGTGTTGAAGGAGAAGGGAGTTGAAACGCTGCCGTTTGGAGGAAAACGGTTGTTGACGGAGACTAACGGAGAGAGAATCGAGAGCTTCGTGCAACGGCTTGTTGCCACGTGGAAGAGTAGCCTACCAACGAGCCCATGCAAGGCTACCGTCACTCCGTTACTTGACGGTCGTTAATACTTTTTTCCCTTTTTATAAAAAAATTTGGTGCTTTTTTGTAGCTTTTGTTATTGTATTTGTATACGTACTTATGTGAGAATGGAGGGTGTCGAAGGTTGCAAGAAATGAAGCTACCTCATTTTCAGGTTAAAAAATTTGCAGTGTGCATGTTGAGTTAGATGCTATAAATGAAATATATTTAGTTAGCTATTTTGTACTAAGTACGTAGAGGACAATGCATATCTGGTTTATGGTGTTCGACTCGTTTAATTTGGTCGAAGATATTATTTATCTTTATAGTGAGCCATTTTAATTGTTGGACCATTAGTGTTCTAGATCTGTTGGACCATTGGTGTTCTGAATATGAAGGTTTTGTACCTTTAAAGTATATGCAGCAGAGTTAACGACTTTAGCACATGTATTTAGAGTAAAAATTTCAATTAATTAAATAGTTAATCAAGAAAAAATCACCACGGAAAAACTTGATGATTTGGAAGGAGTAAACCTATCTTATTTATTTCATGAGTGATTATAATGACGGCCTGTAAACTAATACTAGACTCCCTACCTAATTTAGTTCTTTTTCACCATTCGCAACAACTCCCACTCGCAAAGACTCAAAATGTTTGAACTCTTTCTTCACCTGTTGATCTCAAGATTTCTCAAAGCTCGGTAACTTTACCAAAGTAAAATTTCTCCCCTTAAATTAATAGACATTACACAAGATCTAACATAGAGATCCCTTGTTGATAACTTCTTTTCCAAGACAAGATATATATATACTAGTAATAAAGCGCTTCTTCTCTATCTTATGTGTTGCTCTATGGGCTATTCCACGTCACAAAAATTAAATGTCCATTCACCTCCTTGCCTTCATGCTTTTTAACAAATTATATTTTTTTTTACCTACATAAATTTCTATAATTACCCAAAAAAATCACTCATATAATATAATATTTGACCATATATTACCAAACAAACAAAGCATATCCTTATTACTAAATATATATATATCTCTTACATATTGGTGCCACTCATATATAACTTGTGATATCTGACTTGAACGTCAAAGGGGCTTTAGGAGAGATTCGATCCTCTGTTGATTGATTTTTGGTTGCATATCATGCGAGCTCGTGAGATTCTTAGAAGATCATCGTCGTCGACATCAATTTTATTCTGACACAAATTTATGCTACCATAATTGGTACCGTAGAGAACGAAGAAAATGACGACGATTGGGTTGATTTGGCACCCGTTGGCAGGTTTTTCGGTGAAGGGTCACGACTTCCCGTTACGGTCCCATGGTAATAGAACGTGTGTGTAAAACACCGAAAATAAGTGGAAGCGGTGGAAAAAAAAACGAATAGAAGATAATACATCAAAAGGGATATTTGAGAGTGAAAACCAATTCAAATCTACGTGGCAAGGCTAATGATAAAAGTCGGTCCTTGTTATGAGATGAAGCTTCGAGTTATGTTTATGTCATGGTTTGTATTTTAAATCTCGGATAGGATCTTGTTAACAAAGATCACAAATTCTTTGAAAGCGAGATCCAAATGTTGGCTATTAGAGGCCGACAATTACGACATTGAAATTGAGGTCCGGGGCATGATATTGTTGAGCAATAATAAGGATCGACATAAGAGAGGCCCTCAATAAGCCCTATATAGTTTGCTAAAAACTTTGCACACCAAGGCAAATAGACGATCTCATTCCAAGCACAAATGGGATTAAAACTCTTCCGTATAACTTCTATGTCAATCACTCAAATGATTTCGAAAGAGACAACACCAGCTAAGTACCATATTTTAAATTCATAATATTCCGTAGAAAGTTATTCACATTAGAGTATTAAATTGCGAATGAGCATGCACAATATCATTAAACTATTGATTTGATTGTTATATGGTTATTTTGAAAGCATAACACATATTATTTGAAATGACAAGCTTACGGGCCACAGGGGCACGAACTGCATTATTCATTCTATTAGCATTCGGGACGTAGGGGCACGAGTTGCTATCATTCTTTATTCAACTAGGATGAGGTCAATGTGGTGTGAAGTACTCGTAAAGATTAATGCCAAAAGTAGCCTGAGGCCAATGGGTACGAAGTACTCGTCAAGCTTAATGCCAAAACTAGCCTAAGGCCAATGGGGTACGAAGTACTTGTAAAGCTTAATGCCAGAACTAGCCTAAGGCCAATGGGGTACGAAGTACTCATCAAGCATAATGCCAAAATTGGCCTGAGGCTAATGAGGTATGAAGTACTCGTCAAGCTTAATGCCAAAACTAGCCTGAGGCCAATGGGATATTGTTGGATCGTTAGTGTTATGTCTGAGGGAACAAATGCTTTGTTCCCACAGAAGGTGTAGCGGAATAATTTAGCAAGAAAGATAACATAAAGAACTCACGATGTATAGTGGAAACCCCAATCAGTCAAATAACTAATCAGGGAAAAAACCAGTACCTTCAAGCTTCTCGCTTGAGAGGATTTTGAAGAGTCTACTTGTCTTATTGATTTCTTGATCGGTTACACTTGTAGCCTGGACTTCAAACCCTAGACTTCCCACCTAGATTTGAATATCTTCTACAACGAGAACACGAACTCACTCTTCTAAGACTTACAGACGCTTCACTTTTCTTTTCTCTCAATGAAGTCTCCGAGTTCATACCTAAGAAATGAGTCTCACACTTCTATTTATACAACTCGAAAATCCTACTAACAAGATAAGATCTCTTTCTAATTTCAGCAACAAGAAGATATTAATTGATTTGGTAGGATAAAATCTCAACCGAATATATTATCTAAGGAAAAATTTCCTAAGATAATATAATCAGGTCAAGATAAAATCTTTCTCTCTCCATATTATCCAATCGGCGTGATCCACCCGATTTCCTTTTCTTCAACCGCATGATCTTCAAAGATAATCTTCATAATCTTCATGCTAAACATTCTAAACTCCACTCACAGCTTGATGTTTGTTCGACACTGATGTTCCTTAAGAGGTAACAAAGCATATGGAAAAGGTTTTGTTCCCTCTGTAATCCTGCGCTACAATGGTTTCCTGTGACAACTTTGTTTGTTCCTGAAACACTTAGATACCAGATTAGTTGAATGTTTGTCACCATCAAAACCTAAAGAATTCAACAAATTCCCCATTTTTGATGGTGACAAACATCCCTGACAAAATAACACACATATGAGATAACGACATTAGCATGAAGAAAGTTTTCCCTTTTTAGACATAATAGTTCCCCCTCAGAGACAGTACATATAAAACATGATTAGTTCCCCCTCAGCTAAGATACCCGTCATTTCCCCCCTTTTGGCATCATAAAAAACCTGAAGTCAAGTACAGAAAGTAAATGAACACATCCGAATAAGCAAGCAACCCCTTTTTCATTAACTAAAACAAACAAAGACAACTGTAAGGGCAACAACAAAATAAGCAAGGATAATAAACATGATCAACATGCCAGTCAAGGCAAACACATGAAACAGAAACAAAGAAAAGCAAAACAACTAGGGGATAGATGTGCTTGGAACAAAAGAGGGGTTGGTAAGCGGAGAAAGACGAATCAGGTGCCACTGGTGCCAGCAGAGGGAGTCGAAGAATGAAGGGCAATCAAGGCACACATATCCACCATAATACGTCTTTGTTGTTCCGCCAATGTAGACACAACGCGGGACAACCTCCTCAGATCAGATTCCTCTATTTATTCCCCCTCAAAGTCTGCACCTTTAGACTCTTCTCCTCAACAGCAACAACAGGCTCAGGAGCAGCCTTGACCCACCCAACTCCTTCCTTCAAGACAAACTGCATCTTGTGCAGATTACTGGCATCTAGAGGGCGAGAGACAAAGTAGCCTTCCGTAGACCCTTGGTATACCTTGTGGTACTCCAGAATTTGTTTGACAACGCGGGGGTACGGAAGAGTGTGGCGATCAGTGTTCCTGGCGTGGGCCATATGCTGCATCATCACTCGTGGCAGATTGATTGGTTCCTTCTTAAGCAACTTAGCGAGGAGAACCACATCCAGAATGAGCAACTTGTTGCGCTTTTGTTCCATGGGAGTGAAGTTGTAGATGAGGTAATGGTACAACACCTTGTTGACAACAGACATGTCGGAGGTATCCAAAGCTCCAGACTCAGACGGATTGGGGATCTTAGCAACACAGCGAGCGGCCTCCTGGTAGGGGAAATCATTTTGCCAGCGCCCCTTTCGGTACTCATCATAGCCAGCATGCGGAATGCCCAGAATGAGGCTCAGTTCCATGCTAGAGAACACATGGGTAGTGCCCTCCAGCGTGTAGCTGCCCAAAATTGTGTGGGGCCGAACCTCGATGACAAACGTTGTGTAGAAGGCCTTGTGTTGTTCTTCATCAACCTCTTCCTCCTTAACAAACAAATGACTCCACTGTTGCACCTCCAACAGCGAGGCAACCTCCTCCAAAGCATTCTGCTTGAGGAACTCAACATCCAGCAACAGTTCCCTGACAACTCCTTTGTGACTCAGAAAGCGGCTCAAACTTATCATCAGAGCTCATCGGAATGGCCTTGGCGGCCTGGGCTTGGGCACGCATTTTGCGCTTTGAAGAGCATCCCATCTTAACCCGGCCAGTGGGCTTGGTGACCTTCGGCGGCGAGGCTTCAACATCATCCTCCATCAGCTCCTTCTTCAGACTGTGCACAACTCCCTTGAGTTTTTCAGTAACAGTAGCATGGTCCTCTGTTCCCGTCGGCGTCGCCGTGGTGGCACCGCCGAGAAATTCCCCGGTCTCCTCCTCAGGTTGGGTGGGGTAGGTCGGAGACGAGAGCACCTCCTCTTTTTCGTTTGAGGAGACGACAGTCAGGGCGATGAGGTTAGGGTTGGCGGAGGCAGGAGGTGGTGAGGGTGATTTGGGGGCTACGTAGGGGACCATTATGAGTTTGTCTGGTGTAGGCGAAGGGGGCGGAGTGATTGTGGTGGAGGCGGTGGCCGTTTGTGGTGGTGGAGGGTTGGTGGTTTCAAGACTGGAGATGGAGGGGGTGGATTGGGCGATGGCGGCGAGGATGGCAGGATCAGTTCCCATAGAAGAGAGCTTGCTAAGGATACTTTAGAGATCCTCAGCACCGACAATGGGGATGTTGGAGTGGGAGGCCATTTGTGGAGCTGTGAGGATGGAGATGAGAGAAAGCAAGAGGGTAAGAAAGACTTATGCAGAGAAGAAGGTGGTGAGGAGAGAATACCTAGAGGAGCCGAATATATAGAATCCACAAAATCTGTTCGATTGTCAAAGATAACGTTGAGATCTTATATCTTTTCCACGGATATGCAACCGATATCTTCACATTCCAAAATAAAACTCTGCAAATTCTGTCCATATTCATCAAAGCCTACAATTCTCGAGCCCATCATATCACACGGCCGTCACTTCAACCCTAAATGCATGCATCGCTTCCCAAGCGCAGTTGCAGGCCATAATTATCCATCAAATCATTCAAATCACTGTTGCATACCACATGGAGACGATTTGTTTTTCCCGCCTTACCGAAAAAGTAGATGTGTGCGATGCGGGGGTAAAGTTACTAGAGAGGGTACAAAGAACATCACACAAAAATATACGAGAATTTTTAACAATGTTTAATCATGAATGAGAGGCTCCCAGATGTGGATGATTAGAGGGGCTCATAGGAAGCATCAATCATGATGGTTGGGGTAAGCTGTAGAGTCAACAATCATTTGGGTTTATAATGAGGGATCAATATATCAAGTTGACTTTTTTGGGCTGAAAGAAAATTGTTTCATGTATTATGATGATAGCATAGATGATCATGTAAGAAATTTTGCAAATTAGTGAAGCACATGCAAGAAGCTAAGCATGTTGTTCATACAATGATCAAGGGAAAGATTGCAAATCAAGACGCGAAACTTACACAACCATAAATTACCAAGTAATTTAGCCAATCATCGAGGGAACACTACAGGTAGACAGTTAGTTGAGAGAGATCATACCAAGTTCCATGCAGAACTGTTCGAAGGGTTCCCTATTGAGTGCCTTGATGAAAATGTCAGCGATTTGATCCTTGGTTCCACAGAAGTCCATGGACACCAACCCTTTCTCCACACAATCACGTAAGAAGTGATGTCTTATCTCGATATGCTTGGTACGTAAGTGTTGCACATGATTCTTGGAAATATATATAGAACTAGTATTGTCACAAAGAATGGGAATATAGTCAAGAAGAATAACATAGTCACTGAGTTGTTGTTTGAGCCATAGGAGTTGAGTACAACAGGCTACGGCGGATATGTATTCGCCTTCTGCAGTTGACAAAGCAAATGAATTCTGCTTCTTTGACCCCCAGGAAACCAAACATGGCCCAAGGAACTGAGCCATTCCTGATGTAGATTTTCTATCCACTTTGTTTCCTGCGAAGTCAACATTTATGTATCCAACTAAATCAAAATTGCCACCCCTTGGATACCACAGACAAAGATCGTCTGTTCCCTTCAAATATCTCAGAATGCTTTTCACTGCTTTGAGGTATGTCTCCTTGGGATCAGCCTGAAATCGAGCACACAGACACACAGTATACATAATATCAGGTCTACTAGTAGTGAGATAAAGAAGCAAACCTATGATTCCTCGATAAAGTATTGGATCAACTCCTTTTTCATGCTCATCCTTTCTCATTGGATTGTTGGGAGATATGGGAGTTGTAAAGGGCTTTGCATCAGACATTTCGAACTTCGTAACACACTCCCGGAGATACTTCTGATGATGAACTCGTGTTCCATCTTCTCCCTGAGAGACTTGAAGACCCAAGAAGAACTTAAGTTCCCCAACCATGCTCATCTCAAATTCACTGGCCATCAGACATGAAATATTTTGGACCAGTTTATCATCTGTAGATCCAAAGATGATATCATCCACGTAGACTTGCACAACCAGAGTGTGCCTTCCTTCCTTCAGAAGGAACAGAGTCTTGCCGACCTTCCCATGAATGTATCCATGAGACAGAAGGAACTGAGAGAGCCTATCATGCCAAGCCCTTGGAGCCTGCTTAAGACCATACAATGCCTTGTCAAGAACATAGACATGATCAGGTTGGGAGGCGTCTTCAAATCCGGGTGTTTGCTCCACATAGACCTCCTCCTTGAGAACTTCGTTCAAGAAGGCGGTCTTTACGTCCATTTGTTGCAGTTTAAAGCCATGGAAAGATGAGTATGCAATGAGTAGTCATATGGCTTCCAGACGAGCAACAAGTGCAAACGTCTCGTCATAGTCGATTCCCTCCTGCTGGTTATACCCTTTTACCACCAGCCTTGCCTTGTTCCTTGTGACCTAACCTTGATCATCCAGCTTGTTTCTGAACACCCACTTTGTTCCTATCACCGTTCTGTTCCGTGGACGAGGAGCCAACCGCCAAACTTTGTTTCTTTCAAACTGATGGAGCTCTTCTTGCATGACGTTTATCCAGTCTGGATCCTTCAATGCTTCTCCTACAGTTTAGGTTCTTGCAAAGAAAGAAAAGCATTAAAAGCACATAAATTTTGTAAGGAAGAGAGAGTGCTATGAGGAATTCCCTTTCGAAAGTCTGTAAGGATTAGATGTACTGGATGATCCTTCTTTTGCTGGTAGTTCCTTATTTGCAGATTGTTGATGTCAAACTCATCGGAGTCAACGTTACCTGTAGTCGAGCTTTCACCACCAGTCCCTACATCAATGGGACCTTCACCATCAGTTTCTTCAGCAACATGACTTTCCTCAGATGTCTCCACAAAATCAAGACTTGGGCTTTGTTCCTCCTGAGGGAACGGAGACCCGACGACTGAGCACCTTCATCTAACTCAACGTTGTCAGCAAAGTCTTGAGTTCTTGGTGTTGATGGGTCATCGTGACTGTCTTGATTAGGATGGACCCTATCCACACCACCATTTTCCACAAGCTGAAAGCTATCATCTTCGGAGAGACCGATGTTCGAGGGAACACTGGTCGTTTGTGCCTGCACATTGTTACCAACCATGACAGATTCATCGAAAACCACATGAATGCTTTTCTCTACCTTTCTAGTCCTCTTGTTGAACACTTTGTAGGCCTTGCTGTGAAGAGAATATCCTACAAAGGTTCCTTCATCACTTCTTGGATCAAACTTCCCAAGAGAATCCTTCCCATTGTTGTGGACAAAGCACTTGCAACCAAAAGTCCGTAAATGAGACACATTAGGCTTTCTTCCCTTTAGGAGTTGATAGGGTGTCTTGTTCAACAACAAGTGAATGGCTGCCCTGTTCAGTACATAACATGCAACATTCAAGGCTTCTGCCCAGAAGCTCATAGGAAGACCACTAGCAATAAGCAAGGTGCGTGTCATATCCTCCAAAGTCATGTTCTTCCTTTCCACAACACCATTTTACTGCGGAGTCCTGGGAGCTGAGAAATTGTGATTAATGCCATTGTTCCTACAGAGGGATAGAAACCGAGAGTTCTCAAATTCTGTTCCATGATCAGTATGGATGGACCCCAGAGACTGTCCTACACTCTTCTCAACCGAATTGAGCCAAGATTCAAACTCAGTGAACACTTCGTCCTTTGATGACAAAAAGAGAGTCCACGTGCACTTGGAATAGTCATCAACAATAACAAATACATAGATATTTACACCACGGCTCCTTGTGCGCATAGGCCCACAAAGATCCATGTGGATTAGTTCCAGAGGACGAGTTGTGCTAACCTCCTTCTTTGATTTGAAGGAGGACCTTACCTACTTACCTTTGGTACAAGCATCACAAACTTCATTGCGCGTTGCTTCGATCTTAGGAAGACCGTTCACCAGTTCTTGTCTATGAAGTTTGGAAAGAAGTTGAGGACTTGCATGTCCAAACCGCTTGTGCCACAAGTCTGTCGTCGCAGCGATGGACGACAGACACAGTTCCTTCTTAGGGATAAAAGCAGGATCAACTTTGTAGACATTGTTGTCACAAATCCCTTTTAGTAGAATTTTCCATGTACTTATACACTCAATATAACAATCATCAGTAGTAAAGACTACCCTATTTTTCTTATTTTGACACAATTGAGCAACACTAAAAAGATCAAATTTGAGATTGTTCACGAGTGTCACATTATCCACAGTTATATGGTTAGAAAGCCTTACCTTACCGAGACCACAAACTTCTCCCTTACTCTTATTTCCAAAGGTTATTGAACCTCCGGAGGCCTGCTGAAGCGAAGAAAACCAGCTTTTGTTCCCTGTCATATGACTTGAGCATGCACTATCGAAATACCAGGAACCTTTCCTCACTTCAGCCTGTATTGAAAAGATTAGTTCTTAAGAACCCAGACAAGCATAGGCTTTCTGGGTGTAGGAGCAACATATTTGATCTTTGCAGGTTTTTCATTCATTTTCTCCCTAGCAATACGAGCGATTTCCTCATTGTGTTTCTTCAGGAGACACTCTTGTTTGTAGTGACTAGAGTGACCACAATACCAACAAATCCTATGGCACTTTAGATCCACATACTTGCTCTATCCAGGCCAAATTGGTTTGTTAGCAACTCTAGAATGAAAATCAATATGATTGGGCTTACCGTTCTGTGCTTGCTTTAGCCAAATGGAGTGAGCCTTCTGTTCATGATACCAAGCTTTGTTCCCATCAGTTGAATTTGCACAGTTTTTACGATTGTTCCTGCTAGAGGAACTTTCCCTTGTTTCTCGCATAGACTGTTTTCCTTCAACTTCAGGGCTTTGAGACTTGGTGCCATCAACATGAAGCATAGGTTGGTAACCAATTCCAAAGCGAGGCACAATTTTCTTCCCTAGGTTCTTTTCATCCTTGGCTGCTATAAACACAATGCCTTTTGACTCTTCCTTCTGTTCCTCACTGAGCTTAGACAAATCACCAGACAACTTGGCATTGCTTAATTTTAACATTAATGACTCAGATTCTAGTGAGGAAACAATGGATTCTAGAGACATAATCTTTTCACTGAGTTTAGGACACTCATTGCAAGGACTTGGAGAAGATGATGAAACTTTCTCAAGATTGGTCACTTTTTCTGCCCAACCTTTGTTTTCATCAATCAAACTTGAGATCGATTCATCATTTTCTTCAATCTGCTCACTAAAAAGACTATTCTCATGAATACGTTTCTTAAAGAAGAAGATTAGTTGTTCCTTAGACTTGCTTTTCAAACTTGAGATGAGCTCAGATTCATTTATCTCAAAATCCTGCAGGCCACCTCCAGTCTTTGATTCATCAAGGTCTTCTATGGCCATCAAACAGACATCCCTTGAATGAGAGAACTCTTCATCATTTGAGTCAGAATCACCCCATGTTGCAACCATTGCTTGCTTCCCATCATGAACCGGAGGAAGACATGCCTTTTTCTTGAAGTAGTTTTTGGCAAAGTGTCCATTGTTTTGACAGTGATAGCAAACAATATCCTTCATGTCTTTGTTCCCTTCGGAGGAACGAGGGGTGCCCTTGTTTCGAGACCATATCTTTTTCATTGCTCTGGTGATGAGAGCCACATCTTCATCACCGTCTTCATCTTCATCTTCAACTTGAGACAAGTCAAAGGCACATTCAACCTTTAGAGCAATGCTTTGAGCCTTCTCTACTTGATGTGACCCTGCCTCCCATGACGGCCCAAGATGAGGACGAAGCCATGAGCCTTGTTGAATTCCTTAGGTTTTAATGGTAACAAACATTCAACTAATCTGGGTACTAAGTGTTTCAGGAACAAAGACAGTTATCTGAGGGAACCATTGCAGCAAAGGATTGCAGAGGGAACAAAGCTCTGTTCATGTGCTTTGTTACCTCTCAAGGAACAACAGTGACGAACAAGATCAAAGCTGTGAATGGAAGGAAGAAATCCAGCGTGCTGAATTATGGAAACAAATCAAGAAGCACACGCGGTAAATGATGAAAGACTTCGGCTGCAAGGATTAAAGCCGATCGAGAAGATATGGAGAGAGAGAAGCCCGATTGTTTTATCTTAGGAAATCTTTCCTAAGATAAGATAATTGGAGATAGGGGATTATATCTTATCCGGTTATATTAATTTAAGGAATCTTTTCTTTAATTAATATAGACGGTTGGGATATTATTTCTTCAATCAAATCATATCTTCTTGTTACCTTATTTGGAGAAATCTTATCTTGTTACGATTAGGGTTTAGACGAGTTGTATTTATAGGAGTGTGGGATTCATTTCTATGTACGAACTCGGGGCATCAAACGAAAAGAAAAGAAAAAGAGAGTGAAGTGTTTGTGAGTCTTTGAGGGTTGAGTTCGATTCATCGTTGTAGAAGAGGTTTCAAATCTAGGTGGGAAGTCTAGAGGTTGAAGTCCATGATACAAGTGTAATTGATAACATGTTTTTGTCGTGTGAAAAACTGCTATGCAAAATATCCAAACAAACCTTAAACCGTAGTCCTAGGTAAGTAAAAGTCGAATCCACAGGGAGGCGAATTCTATCTTAATATGCAATTTGTATGTCAAACTAAAGTAACCAAAGGGGGTTTTGATTGTTTTAAATAACTAAGCATGCAAAGGCAAGAATAAACTAAAGATGAATGAATTCAGTAATGGGAAAAGCACTTAGTCAAACAACATCCACTATTCGTATGACAAGTTGATCATAGATACTCATTCAAAATCTCATGCAATGGAAATTCCAATTCCTTTTCAAATATAACTAATAGCACAACCAGATACTATTAGCACTAACTAATTAAACAACCCTGAAATTATCAAAATTCAGTTTAACAGCAGCCTTACGGATAGGAATATAGTTGGATACAATTCTAGCATAACACAACCAGATATTATCCTAGAATGTAAATCAATTCTCTTCTGTATAAGACTAGCACAACCATATACTAGTACGATGCAGTTGCTACTCAGAAATAGATATGCTCAACCAGTAACAATCTAGATCTAGCAATCAATCAATAACAATAAACCCTAGTTGCGTCCAATTAGAGATTATCAATATCAATCATAAACAACTTAAGCAAGAGAAAGATAAAAACCATGCAATAGATTAAGAACAAAAATCTCACAACTTAATCCAAACGAAAGCTTCAGCGTCCGACTAAGCCAGGGAGGCTTAGTTCTTCATAACGTAGAACGGGAAATTAGGGTTTCAAGAGATGATCCAAGATTACAAGTTTTCTCAACCCTAATATACTAAAGAAAATAAAATCTAAATTAACCTAAAGCGAAATAATAAATTGTAATAAAATAATAATAATAACAAACTAAAACAGGGAAATTAATCCCGTAAGCATTCTCGGCCTTGAATTCTCGGTGTGGCTCGTCTGGCACTTCGTGATGGCCCACTTTCTTTTTGCAGCTCGGCGGCCCACTCCAATTCCAGCAGCAACGCATCACCTCCAATTCTTCTCGCTCGGTGGAATCAGCACGGCCCAACTCCTCTCGGCCCAATTCCAAATTGCAATTCACCTGCACGCTGACGTCGTGGTGACATCACCCCATCTCTTCATTCCAGCTTCACGTGGCTGGGCTCCTTCAACAATTTCCAATTCAAATGCTCGCTGATGTCATGGTGCATCACCCTCCAATTAATTTCTTCAGCTCTCAGCTTTCCTTCACGCGGCATTTCACGTGGGCTTCTCCCTCCATTTCTCCTTTTGGGCCTTTATTTAATTCGGCCCATCATCCTTTTAATTAACTACCAAACTTCGTCCCCACACGTCATACACATGAATGTGTCTAAATCTATCCGAATGACACCAATAAAACCTCTAATGACTCTTACTTAAGCCCTACAAAGTAGTGCTTATCAGTAATCGAACAAGAAATCAATAAGACAAGTAGACGCTTCAAAATCCTCTCAAGCGGAAGCTTGAAGGTAGTGATTTTTCCTTGAGAAACTAGTTTTGCCAATCAGGGTTTCCACTATATATCGTGAGTTCGTTCGTTATCTTTCCTGCTATATTGTTCCGCTGTGCCTTCTGTGGGAACAAAGCCTTTGTTCCCTCAGACGTAACTCTAACGATCCAACAATTGGTATCAGAGCCTGGTGCTCTAGATTGTTTTCGTTTTAGACTTTGCAGGAAAGATGTCATCAAGCAACGCTATTGGTGATTCATTTTGGAAGCCACCAGTCCTGAAGGGAGGTGAATATGACTGGTGGGTTGAGCAAATCGAATCCCATATTTGTTCCCTCGATGGACATATATGGAGAATCATCGAGGTTGGCCCCATGGCTATCCCAAATGAAAAGGACGCTACAAAGCCTAAGCCAAAGATCGACTACACCGATGGAGACTGGAAGAAGCTAGAGAAGAATTGCAGAGCCAAGAAGATCCTTCACATGGCCCTTCTCCCCACGGATCTCAAGAAAATCATCGGCTACAAAACCGCAAAGGAGATTTGGGAAGCTCTAAGACGTCTCCATCATGGAAATGAAGATGTCAAGAAAAACAGAATTCTTTCCTTGATGAAGGAGTACGATCAAATTTCTCAAGGAGAGGATGAGCACATTTAAGAGTTCTACTCCAGGTTCCAGGGGATCGTAGGTCAATTGGAGTTCCTTGATGAAGAGATGCCAGACTGGAAGCTCACTCATCACTTTATGCAAGGCCTCAACTCTCAGTGGGACGCAATTGCTCTCGCTCTGTACTCCCAAACTGACGTCAAGTCTCTCACCATGGAAGAGGTTGTTGCCAAGCTTGAAAGCAACGCATCTGTATACAACCATAAAATGAACAAAAAGGGAGAAGAGAAGGCTCAAAGCATTGCCTTGAAGGTTGAACGTGCCTTTGACCTATCTCAAGTTGAAGACGAAGATGAGGACGGTGATGAAGATGTGACTCTCATCACTAGAGCTATGAAGAAAATATGGTCTCAAAACAAGGGCACACAGAGTTCCTCTGAAGGGAATAGAGACATGAAGGATGTCGTTTGTTACCACTGCCAACACAAGGGACATTTTGCCAATAACTGCTTCAAGAAAAAGGCTGGTCACCCTCAGGTTCGTGAAGAGAAGCAAGCAATGGTCGCAACATGGGGTGATACTGGCTCAGAGGATGAAGAATCTTCTCATTCAAGAGATGTCTGCTTGATGGCCATAGAAGACCATGACAAATCAAAAGGCGGTATGCATGGAACTGAGGTAAGTGAATCTGAACTCATCTCTAGCTTGAAAAGGAAGTCAAAAGAAAGCTTAGTTTCCTTCATTAAGAAGCTTGTTCATGAGAATAGTCTTTTCAGTGAACAGATTAAAGATAGGGATGAATCGATCTCAAGTTTGATCGAAGAAAACAAAGGATGGGCAGAAAAAGTGGTCAAACTTGAGAAAGGCTCATCCTCTTCTCCAAGCCCGTGCACTGAGTGTCCTAAACTCATTGAGAAGATTTTTCTCTAGAGTCCTCTGTCTCCTCACTTGAGGCTGAGTCATTAATGCTAAAACTAGGAAATGCAAAACTTTCTAGTGATCTAACCAAACTCAGTGAGGAACAGAAGGACAAGACAAAAGGTATTGTCTTTGTTACAGCCAAGAATGAAAAGAAGCCTGAAAATAAGAAGGTACCTCGCTTTGGTATTGGCTATCAACCCAAGCTTCCTGTTGATGGAACCAAGTCAAAAGGCTCTAAAGTCAAAGGAAAAGAGCCAGTGCAAGAAAAGGGGGAGAGTTCCTCTAAAGGGAACAAAGGCAAAGACAGCTCAGAACCGACCGACGAGAGCAAGGCTTGGTACCATGGACAGAAGGCTCATAAAATCTGGTTGAAGCAATCCCAAAGCAGTAAGTCCAATAACATTGATTTTCATTCTAGGATTGCTAACAAAACAATTTGGCCTGGCAAGAGCAAGTATGTCGACCTAAAGTGCCACAGGGTCTGTTGGTATTGCGGGCATTCTGGTCACTACAAACAAGAGTGCCTTCTGAAGCAACACAATGAGGAGATTGCTCGTACTACAAGGGAGCAAATGAATGTTGAACCTCCAAAGATCAGATATGTTGCTCCTACGCCCAGAAAGCATAAGTTTGTCTGGGTTCGCAAGAACTAACTCTTTCTGTGCAGAATAAAGTGAGGAAAGTTCCCGGTATTTCATTCGTACAAAGGTCAGTTACTTGACAGGGAACGAAGCGAGTCTCACCTCACTCCTGCAGGAATGGTTGAGACTCAAAGGCATGGTAACAAAGGTAAAGGAAATGGAGATGTGGATAAGGACTTAATGACTGAAATGTTCCGTGTTTGTATACTCAGGTACCATGTACATCTAGAAAAGACATCACTGTGTGGAGAAAGATTGGCATACAAGGAAATTCATGGAACAAAAGAATCAAACGCCAATTTTCTCATTAGGACACCTGTTGGGGAACTCTACATTCAGTTCCATATGAAGCCTGGTTTGTTCCCCTAACCACATGTCTATTTGTTGTGTTCCCTCGATGATTGGCTAAATTACATGGTAAAGTGTGAAAGGTTAATCATCATGTCTTGATCTGCATTCATTCTCTTGATCATTTGTTGAACGCCTTGCTTAGACTCATGCTAATACTTCACTAATGTGCAAAATTGCATGCATGATTCTCTATGATATCTTGTTAATACATGATTCAGCTTTCTTTCGGCCTAAAAGAGTCAACTTGATGCATTGATCCCTCATTACAAGCCCAAATGATTGTTGACTCTACAGCCTATCCTAGCCATCATGCTTGATGCTTCCTATGAGCCTCTCATTCATGATTAAACATTATTAAAAATTCTCGTATATATTTATGTGTGATGTTTTTTGTACCCTCTCTGGTAACATTACCCCCGCATCACACTCCTCTACTTTTTCGGAAAGTCGAGAATACGAATTGTCGCCTCTATGGTCTGTGGCTGAGATTTGACAAGTATGATGTGTAATGATGGCTTGCAACTGCTTGAGAAGTGTTCGTGCATAAAAGGTGATGTGGTGGTTGCGTGATGGTTGTTGCGCTTGAGATTTTGTGGGCTTTGATGGATTTGGACAAAATCTTTTACAAGATTTATTTTTGAAAAATATCTTCTTGGCTGTGATCTTTGGTAAAAAAAGGAAAGAAGAAGATTGGGATCATTATCCTTAATACTTGAAAAGATATGAAAAATGATTCTTGTGTTTTCTCCCCTCCTATCTATGGCGTTCTCTGCAAAGTTGTCATGTTTCTCCCGTGTGCTGTTTCAAAAAAAAAAAAAAAAAAAAACTGGAACACCACAGGGAACACAAAGAGGGGGCAAATGAATCTTTCTTCTACCGGCGGTTGGATGCTAGTAAGCTACACAAGAAGCAGTTTGTGTTGCAAAAAGGTGCTGGTTGGGTCTGAAGGGGAACAGATCTGCGAAGGGTCGTGAAGAGTTTGTCTCGCGCAATATCGTTGATTGGCAGAACAACAAAGGCGACTTATGGAGGATGTGCATGCTCTAACGACTACTCATACTCCGGATCCCTCTACAGGCACCAGTGGTACTTGATTCGTCGTTCTCTGGCTAACCAATCCCTCTTTTGTTCCCTAGCACATTTATCCCTTACTGCTTGATTTTCCTTGTCTCTGGCTCATGTGTTTCCATTGAATGGCATGTTGATCATATGTGTTATCTTTGCTTATTTTGTAGTTGTCTTTACATGCAGTCTATGTTTGTGCGTTTCAATCTAATGCAAAAGGGGGTGTTGCTCATCTTGATGTGGTCGTTTTCTCTCTATCTTCTTACCTATGTTTTTGATGATGCCAAAAGGGGGAAAATGACAGGTAGCTTTGGTTAAGGGGGAACAGAACATGGTTTCATATGTTGCTGAGTTGAGGAGGAACTAATACTGCCTTAGTGGAAAGACTTTCTCTCCATAACTGTCTTTATCTCGTACGTGTATGCTTTATTGTCAAGGGTGTTTGTCACTATCAAAAAGGGGGAATTTGTTGAATTCCTTAGGTTTTGATGGTAACAAACATTTAACTAATCTGGGTACTAAGTGTTTCAGGAACAAACACAGTTATCTCAGGGAACCATTGCAGCAAAGGATCGTAGAGGGAACATGATGCGATTCTTGGTGGACCCCATAGGCCATGGACTCACCTGGGTCCTGTGGGCTGTCAACCACCCAGCCAGTCCCTCAGTCGGAGCACGCCGGTTGGCGAGGCCTAGCCCAACCAAGAACGCCATGGGCTGTAGCCCATACACCCCAACCTGCAAGGGCCTATTAGGCTTTAATTGCAGGATGTTGCCAGGGGGGATCGAACCCCTGACCTTTGACATATTCCCAATTCCATGGGAGATATGCCAACCAACTACACTGTAGTGTAGTTGGTTGGCATATCTCCCATGGAATTGGGAATATGTCAAAGGTCAGGGGTTCGATCCCCCTGGCAACATCCTGCAATTAAAGCCGAGCCATATGCCTTTAAATAGGCTTCATTGTAACCTTTGTTTACCACGTTCAATTTAACCCAAGTAAAGTAAGAGTTGAGTTTTCCTCCTTCATCGGGTTCGAGCGTCAAACACTTCTATCTTCGTATCCCCTTCTTCCACTGCAGACGCTACTGCACCAACTCCGTAGCTCGTCGCTTCGAGCAGTCTCGCCCCACCCTCGCCTCAAGCGAGCACAAGAGACCCGCGAGCCATCTACTTGGTGGCTCGTACCTATCTCGCGACGTCCAGGTGAACATCTCGATCTAGATCCGCGTAAAGACGAGTCATCCAGAGGCTGTCCACCCTCGGAACGCATCAACTGGTATCAGAGCGCCAGTCGATCGAGCCACCGACGACATCTACACCAACGCCAGAAACACCGTCGACTTCTGCCCAGATTCCGGCCAGAAAAAATTTCTCTTTTCTGAGATTTTTTTTCAGATTCGTGTATAGATTTGAAAGACGAGTTCATCCATATCAAATTCGTCCAAATCCGAGTTCGTTTGCCCCTCCAAAAGGGCCAAATACGGAGGCTGCGCTGCAGAAACCCAAGCTTCGCCGCCGCGCCCAAACCCTAACCCACAAGCTTTCCGCTGCCCTTGCCTTCCTTAGCCGAGATCCCCCAAAATCCGGACTTTCCATAACCAAACCCGCCAACTACCATATCTGGGATTTCTCTCTCCAATCTCGGATTCCCAAATCCCCCAATAACCGATTTCCATATCTCCCAAGATCTTGAATTTGAATTTCAAATTTCAAATTCAAAATCTAATCCCTCCTTGCCTTAACCGAACCCACACCCATACCCAAAGCTTATCCCAGCCATAGCCCACATCTGGACCCATACCTTATCCCAAAACCGAACCCACACCCGGACCGATGCCCGAGTCCTAGTCGAACCCGCTCCATGGCCTACTACTTCGAACCGGACGAGTGGGACATCGAAGACCCTTGGTTCGGTGGCGTGGACCCATACGACGCGCCCCTGGGTTGGATCCCGCCGCCTCGCCTCCATGGACCCCGCCACCGCGCCCACACTCATATCTGTCTCAGCCGTGACGCTACACCCGCTACAGCGCTCGCTCCTATGACCCGGACTGGATCCCGCCGCCTCGGCGCCGCGCCCACGTCCGCACCCACGACAGCGGCCAAGACCGCACCCGGTACCACGCCATTGCACTGGATTGGTCGACCCCTCCTCGGCTCCAACCACAAGCCCGCGCGCCGAACCGACGACCCGCTGCCCCCAAGCTCACACCCGCGCAGCGCGAGATCCGGTCCCTACGACGACAAGTCGCCCTACTCCAAGCTGAGATAGCCGCAACCGCACCCACTGGCGTGCCCATTGCCGAGACGCCGGAGCCACACAACGCGCCCACTGGTGTGCCCATTACAATGGCGTTGCCGGCCTTCAGCGAACCCACACCAGTGCCCGCTGCCGCGCCTTCCTCGACTCGAAGTGCACCCACTACCATGCCCACTGCAGCGGCTCCACCCCTCCTCGGCGCATCCACGATGGTGCCCGTTGCACACAAGTCTGTTCCTGACAGCCCGAGCCTGTTGCCGCCCGCTGCTGTACCCGTCGTCGTGCCCACTCCTGGACCCAAGCTCCACTTAGTCCCATCCGAGGTTCCAGGAGACGGACCCCACTCCAACGGCTTCTTCCTGCTGTTGACCGAGCGCCACCTCCCCTTGGCCCCACCAAGCTCGAAGCGAGGACGCTTCAAATCTAAGGGGAGGAGAATGATGCGACCCAGCCCTCACCCAAGCCGGGCTCCGACGAGCCTGAGGCGCCCAAGACCATGGCGTCCTCCATGGTTGAAGACTTAGTCTAGTTTTTCCATTTCTATGTTATTTCCAGTTTTAGTATATTTCCCGTTTTAGCATTTCCATTTCAGTCATTTCTATTTCGGGCGTGTGCTCACTATTGCATATTGGGCTAGCCCATTAGTCTATTGCGAGGCCCAAGCCCATTAGGGTTAGGCCGAGCCATATGCCTTTAAATAGGCTTCATTGTAACCTTTGTTTACCACGTTCAATTTAACCCAAGTAAAGTAAGAGTTGAGTTTTCCTCCTTCATCGGGTTCGAGCGTCAAACACTTCTATCTTCGCATCCCCTTTTTCCGCTACAGACGCTACTGCACCAACTCCGTAGCTCGTCGCTTCGAGCAGTCTCGCCCCACCTTCGCCTCAAGCGAGCACAAGAGACCCACGAGCCATCTACTTGGTGGCTCGTACCTATCCCGCGACGTCCAGGTGAACATCTCGATCTAGATCCGCGTAAAGACGAGGGTGGGCAACCTCAGGTCGTAGATAGATTTTCTAAGATGGCACATTTTATTGCTTGTAAGACAACCCATAGTGCTAGTGAGATTGCCGATCTATTCTTTGAGCATGTGGTGCGTCTTCATGGAGTCCCGCGTACCATTGTTAGTGATAGGGATTCTAAGTTTGTTGGTCATTTTTTGAGAACTCTTTGGGGTAAGCTAGGCACCAAACTCCTATTTTCCACTAGCTACCACCCCCAAACCGATGGCCAAACGGAGGTCACAAATAGAACTCTAGGAGCCCTCCTTCGCACGATGCTTAAAGCCAATCCTAAGTGTTGGGAGGACTTACTATCACTTGACGAGTTTTATTACAATAGATGCAGGCACACGGCGACCAAGTTGACACCGTTCAAAGTAGTGTATGGCATGAACCCCTTGACACCACTGGATTAATCGTTGTGTCCTCTCCGAGACCCAGTGCATGTCTCCGCCGCCAATCGCGCTGAGCAGGTCCAAGAGCTTCATCGACGCACCAAGGAGCAGCTCGAAAGGAGGGCCGCGCAATATGCTTCACAAAAGAACAATGGAAGACGCCACGTCGTTTTTGCACCTGGGGATCTCGTCTGGGTGCACATGCGAAAAGAGAGGTTCCCATCGCGGCGTAAGCACAAGTTGGCACCACGTGGAGATGGTCCCTTCCGCGTGATCAAAGCCATAGGGGACAATGCATATCAACTCGAGCTCCCACCTGATTTTAGAGTACATGCGTCCTTCAACATGACAGACTTGACTCCATATGTTGAGCCAGAGTTTGATGATGGTGAAGCGGGGACGCTTCATAGCCAAGTGGGGGAGGGTGATGTGACCCTGCCTCCCATGATGGCCCAAGATGAGGAACAAGCCATGAGCCTACGCTCAGAGGGCCCAGTGACAAGGTCTAGGTCCAAGGCCATCGCCGCCACCGTCGTGTCACTTATCGCACGCGCCGTCGCCAGCCAAGGAAGCCTAGACGACAATCCAAGACTCGTCGTCCTCGCCACCATCGGAAGTGAAACAATGCGTCATCTCACGCGATGATTGCTTTCAGCCCATCACCGCATCCATGAGTTTCACGCGTTCTTTTTAAGACATTATCTATATTTGGTATTTCCAGCATGTTTTAGATAGTTTCCTTATTTATAGCATTTTAGATAGTTTCCTTTCAGTCATTCTATCTTTTAGGGTTTGTGCCTTTTGCATGCTTGCATGGGCTAGCCCACGAGGTTCGACTCGGCCCATCCAACGTCTCACCTCCCCTATTTATACCCAACTTTGTTAATGTTATTTTTCACGTTCAAGTTAAAGTTCAAGGTTTTAAGTCGAGTGTTAATTCCTCCTTCCCTTGATCGGACGTCACCCTTATCCCTCTCATCCCCATTCACTCCGCCGCCAATGCTACGGCAATCACTCGAACTCCATCGAGTTTATCCCCTCCACAGTCGACGCTACGACACCAACGACTTGTCTCTTCAAGTCGCCTAGTCTTCATCAAACCGCTTCCGCCACCGCTACCATCTCTCCACCAAATCGCTTCCATCACCACCGAGATCCATTCATCGCGTTCTTCCGTTCGCGATCAACTACATCATCACGTTCCACAGCAGAATCACCACACCGAGTGACTTCTCAACCAAGACTAGATCCAAAGTCATCACCTTTGACAATTCGGCTTGTCACAGGAGGCAAGGACACATCACTACTCCTTTCTTGTTCATTTTGTGGTTACAGACAGAGGCGTTGCTTTTAAGTCTGGCAACAACCTCTTCCATAGTGAGAGTCTTGACGTCAGTCTGGGAGTAAAGGGCGAGAGCAATCGCATCCCACTGGGAGTTGAGGCCTTGCATGAAGTGGTGAGTGAGCTTCCAGTCTGGCAGCTCTTCACCGAGGAACTCTAGTTGACCAACAATCCCCTGGAACCTAGAGTAGAACTCTTGGATGTGTTCACCTTTTCCTTGGGAGATTTGATCATACTCTTCATCAAGGAAAGAATTCGATTTTTCTTGACATCTTCATTTCCGTGATAGAGGCGTCTTAATACATCCCAGATCTCTTTGGCAGTTTTATAACCAATGACTTTCTTAAGATCAGCAGGGAGCAAAGCCGTATGAAGGATCTTTTTGGCTCTGCTATTTTTCTCCAGCTTTTTCCAGTCTTCATCAGTATAGTCGGCCCTTGGCTTTGACTTTGTAGCATCTTTCTCATTTGGGATAGCGATGGGGTCAACTTCAATGATTCTCCTTATTTGACCATCAATGGCACAAATATGGGATTCAATTTGCTTAACCCACCAGTCATATTCTCCAGCCTTCAGAACTGAAGGCTTCCAGAACGAATCACCAATAGCATTGCTTGACGACATACTTCTTCCAAAGTCTTAACGAAAACAATCTAGAGACCAGACTATGATACCAATTGTTGGATCGTTAGTGTTACATCTAAGGGAACAAATCCTTTGTTCCCATAGAAGGTGCAACAGAATAATTTAGCAAGAAAGATAATATAAAGAACTCACGATGTATAGTGAAAACCCCAATCAGTCAAATAACTAACCATGGAAAAACCACTACCTTCAAGCTTCTCGCTTGAGAGGATTTTGAAGAGTCTACTTGTCTTATTGATTTCTTGATCGGTTACACTTGTAGCCTAGACTTCAAACCCTAGACTTCTCACCTAGATTTGAATCTCTTCTACAACGAGAACACGAACTCACTCTTCTAAGACTTACAAACGTTTCACTTTTCTTTTCTCTCAATGAAATCTCCAAGTTCGTGCCTAAGAAATGAGTCTCACACTTCTATTTATACAACTAAAAAATCCTACTAACAAGATAAGTTCTCTTTCTAATTTCAGCAAAAAGAAGATATTAATTGATTTGGTAGGATAAAATCTCAACCGAATATATTATCTAAGGAAAGATTTCCTAAGATAATATAATCGGGTCAAGATAAAATCTTTCTCTCTCCATATCTTCCAATCGGCGTGATCCACCCGATTTCCTTTTCTTCAACCACATGATCTTCAAAGATAATCTTCATAATCTTCATGCTAAACATTCTTCACTCCACTCACAGCTTGATGTTTGTTCGGCACTGATGTTCCTTAAGAGGTAACAAAGCATATGGAGAAGGCTTTGTTCCCTCTGTAATCCTGCGCTGCAATGGTTTCCTATGACAACTTTGTTTGTTCCTGAAACACTTAGATACCGGATTAGTTGAAAGTTTGTTACCATCAAAACCAAAGAAATTCAACGGATATGAACTACCAATGAGCTGTAACGCTCAGCTAAATGCCAAATTATAGCCGAGGCCAGAAGGACAGATGACAGGGAGACGCCCCCATAATAGAAGAATCGAGATCGGAGGCTTAAACGCAACGAAAAATAGTTTCCCAGGAAACGCACGGACCATGCACCGAGATACATGGCCTGTGCAATGCTTGCGTCCTCTCAGAATTGAAGAGCTGCTAGAACACACGGCCGTGTGGTCTATCGCACGACCCGTGTGCTCCCTTCGCCCTGGATGCAAAAAAATCGCTTCGGAAAATCACCGTAATGCACGGCCGTGCGGTCCATCGCACGGACCGAGCGTTACCCTTGAATTTAAAAAAAATCCAGAGAAAAAATGCAGGGCCGTGCGGTCTACCGCATGGCCCATGCATTCCCTTTGGTGTTGTATATTTGGAGAGATCCATTCAAGAAATTACCGCGACGTAAGATCCGCACACTCTCGCTGCAAATGGCCAGAGATCGTGCCTTGGAATCATCATGTGCATGATCAGAGCATATTAAAGAATCGAATCCTCTCACCCTCGACGAGACCGAAATGATCCGAGGGGCAATTAATGAAGTAAAAATATACATATTTGATTTATTTTAAGTAAATTATTAGTATGAGCTAATTGGGCTTATTTAATGAGGAGCCCAACAAGCATCTTAATGAGCTCTACCAAAAATAGTAGGGTATTTAATCCCTTAAAAAAGACCCAATTCATTATGTTGAATCTTCTTCTTCTTCCCAAGAGCGTAGCCTCCATAATTCTCATTCAACCTCATACTTAAAAACCCTAGCCACCATTGACACTTGTGATATCTGACTTGAGCGTCAGATGGGCTTTGGGGGAGATCCGGCCCACCCGTTGACTGGTTACAGATCAGGCGAGCTCGTGGAATTCTTGGGAGATCATCGTTCTCGACATCAATTTTATCGTGGTACAACTTTATGCTACCATAATTGGCGTCCTTTGTGGGGAATGAAGACAACGACGACGATTGGGTTGATTTGGTACCCACCGACAAGTTTTCAAGTGAAGGCTCACGACTTCCCATTACGGTCCTATGGCAAGAAAATGCGTGTGTAAAACACCAAAAATAAGTGGAAAAGAAACGAATAATAGATAATACAGCAAAAGGGAAATTTGAGAGAGAAAACTAGCGGTGTGCATCCGGTCTAGACTGGACCAGACCATTTTTTCCGATCCGGTCTGATGGACCGGTGACGGATCGGACCGGTATGATTCGGTCCGGTCTTGGACCGTAAGTGTATTATTTTTTATTTTTTATCAATTAAAAATTAATTATATATATATTTTTATAACTAATTTTTGTAATATTGGACTTTATTTTTATACTAGCTTGTTTTTATAATATAAACTAATTTTTAATAGTGCTATGGGAAATTAATACATAAAATAAAAATATAGTGAAAACGGTCCATTCGGACCGGAAACCAGCCCAGTTTGGACCGGACCGGACCGGAATTTTCAAAATGATTGACCGTGGACCGGACCGAAATTGTAACACTCCTGACTTATGTCGGTAGTACCACACGCTAGTGACCTCAGACTGTAAAGTCTAAAACCACCCTAGGCTTTAATCAGAACAATTAAGCTTAAAATAAACAAATAAACGTTAAATAATAACAAAGTAAACCGTGAAAGACTTTCAAACGAAACTCAATCTTTTATTAAGATTCATCTCGTAAAATGAGAAGGACTGTATACAACAAAGTCAACTTACAACGGAAATCTTTTGAAATTACAACGGAAGACTTTTACAATAAATCCTAATACATGACTAGTATTGCACCTTATTAAGAATATTAAATTGATACTAAACTCTTTACGAATATTAAATCAACATTACACATCTTAATATTACTTTAGAATAAAACCTTCAACTACAAGCCTTCTCTTCGATTGGTTACTTCAAATCGTCGGGGATCAATCTCTGATGTGCCGTATAGGACGGATGACACCAGCCAACCATGCAAAGAATAAAATTGGTTGGTTAGTCTAATGAAAGACTATGCAAGGGTGAAAACAGATTTGTTCTCGTAGTCATATATAATCACTACCCTTGTTTCCCGAATAAAACTCGGTAAACGGTATATGACTATAGACTTCTACTGAAAAGAATGAAGATGTATGTTTAAAGAGAGGACTCCAATGAATTGAGTCTTATGGGAAGTTATATGAATTTGTTTGGGAACATTATATTATCACACAAAGTTTTAACAACATCTCGTTGCATATTTGGGTCCTCGACCAACCTCACCGTGTAATGCGAATCCAGATTAGAAAGGGGACTTACTTTAGACAAGAGACCGGGCGGGTTCCACGTTGTACATCTCGCCCGATGGTATATTAATTATGTGCAAAACGACACTTATCTTATTTAATTTTAAAACGCGCATTTACGTTAAAGTTTTTAATCCACACCAATCTCGCAATGAGATATAGAACATGAGACAAATCCCGAATTTTGGCACTAGCTAAGTGCACCACCGCTTATATAAAATAAGGGTAGGTCATGACAAAAAAGTATTAGGGCATTTATCCTCCTAATACCAAGCTATAAAGAAACAACTAAACCTCGCAAGGTAATAACGTTCCTACGAATACTCGTGCTAACTAGCAATTATTATCCACAAGAAATCACAAAAATCCACACCAATTATTATCTAGCACCATATAATAATATATATATAAGGGTTATAACTAGCATATATACAACATACTAAAAAGGTTCACTTTACACATTATTTTACACACACGAGTTCCCAAACGACGATTAAGAAGATTATTATCCCAACTTAATCAAGACAATGGATTAATTGTCAATTAAGAAAAATATGGAATAACATAGAAAGAGCGAATCACCACTTGCCTTGAATCATGAAGGTTGAACGGTGTTTTGGAGATGATTGCTTTCGAAAAGCAAATCAACTCTCTGCTTTATTCCCGTTCCAAATGCTAATCCGAGACGTACCCAAATCATACAATGAATAAATCATGTTAGATAATTTATTCAATATATCAATTCGAAGGATACAATATCCTGGTTTCTAATTGATTTTATTTAACTCATAAATAAATCAGTTTTAAGGCTTATTGATATAACGATTATTTATAAAATTAAAATTAGTTAGTCGTATATTCTAAATAATCATATCATAAATAAATTAAAAAAATAATTTATTTATAATGCTAAATTTTTCTAAGTCAAAATATTATCTAAATGAATAGTCATATTTTACCCATTCATAATATAAGATAATATTATAAAAATTATAATTAATTCAATTATAATTTTTATAAAAATCAAATTAATCCTAAAATATTTTTCACTAATTTGGATTAATTAAATTAACCAAGATTAAGCCTAAAACAAATTAAAACAAGTATCCAAATCCCAAAATCGGATCGGCCAACCATCCCCGGAACCTCGGCTGGCACCTCGTCGGAAATGGTCCAAATTAGACGGCTTCGGCTGCGGGGTGGTGGCGATAGGTTAGGGAGTTTGAATTATACTCGAAGACTACTCCAATGGTGCAACTAATTGCAAGTTTGAAGCTTCCACTCGCTCGAATTATACCGAGGAACAAAGGTTTCGGGTTTTTATGGTTCTTGAGGAAGCTTGATGAAATTGGATGAATTTGAGAGACTAATGAGAGGGCTTTTATAGGAATTTGGAATCACTTAATGTCCCCAACAATATCCTTAAGATAACGCCCTCCAATGTACTCCGAAACGATCCATATTGTAATTTTGTTCAAATCGGCCTTAAGAACGACGAGGTTGAATTGGGGACAAATCCCGTCGATTTCGTGGCCATTAATCGAAATTGACTGAAAGAATACGTGTAGGATATGATTTTATTGAATTCCCAATGGTCAATTGATGGCATCGGGTTGAAATTGGCCCTCAAATCCGCCATGGACGAGCTTGAAAAGCTTGCGGCATGCGTTTTAATGGAGAGGGCTGGGGAGGAAGACAACCCTTGTGGTTATTGCGCACGGCCCCCCTCACTTTTGATCTATTTGCACATTTGCCCAACTTTCTAAAGTTGTGGCAAAAATGTCCTTCTTTTAACTTTTAAAAATTAAAAAATTACCCAAACTTGGTTATTTTAATATTCTAAGTTTATAATATTATTTTAACCCCAAATTAAAGTATGGAAAAATTTAACTTAAGTTAAGATAGGCTTAAGTTGTTATTCTTATGAATTTGACTATACTTAAATCCTTAACAAAATTTATTAAACTTGATTTAAATATTCTAAGTCAAAATTATTATTTTAATTAACATCACATTAATCATAATTTAGACTATTCTTAGCTTTAAAAAATTAACATACTTAGGACAATTATTATTTTATTCCTTTATGGATAAACAAAATAATTCCTATGACCTTTATTATTATTTAAATTTTAAAATTGCAACCATTGTTGCACTTAATTATTTATTTTAACGCCATACATTATTGGTCATGTGATACTTTGTACAAAAAATTATCACATCTCAACCCTAATTCCAAACTCTCTCTTCCAACCCTTCCCACCTCTCGGCGCCACTTAAGCCCCTACCAAAAATCAAACACAGTACCCACCAGTTTCAGCTCACGAACTCCTCTTCCCCCACATTGGAAATCTGCTGCTTTCCTTCTTGGATTGATCAACATCGTTCCCCTCTCTTAGGAAAGAGAAGAAATCTCTACTGTTAAAAGTTACCTTTCCCCTTCAGAAAAGGTTCAAGGCCAGAAAACCTTCGAACGATTTTGGAGGTATAGTCCTCTCTCCAACAGAAGTTGAAATTTGTCTTCCCCATCTGGTTCGGGCGGCGGCCTCTCTTTTCCCCGTGCCCTGATGTGTTGGGAATGGTGGGTGCCTCTTCTAAACCCCCTCTCAGCTATGAGGCTACAAAATTGGACATCTCTTGGACTCTTCCCCCCTTTCTCGGACAAGGCCACTCTAGCTGGCTCTGTGTGGTGTCAAACAAGGGTGTATGCATCGAGAAGATACAGTGCTTTCCAGCTCTGTGGTTCCTAGTTCATTCTGCAAGTTTAAGGTGTGACATTCCAATTTCTATTACCTTTAAACTTACTATCTTCTGGTTTATCTACTTCTTTAAATATAGCATCACTGCTACTTATGTTCATATTCACTGCTTAATCAAAGCTCAAATTATAGTTTTTGAATCTTTCAGAGTGAGTGAGTGAGTGGCGATTTTCTGTGGCCTGATGGGGTATTTGTGATCGTTGTTTCACTAATAATATGCACTTACCCTCATCCCGGATGGATAAAGGTAAAAAACCCCTCTCTGTAGTTATCTACACTGAACCAAATCCTGAAAATGCTTCACAAGCATCTAAATCTACTACTAATCCTGTTGTTATCAACAATCCTAAACTAAACAAGTCATACATGACGAATACTTGGTATTCTCTGAAGTACCACACTAAATGTTATGCTCATTATAAGCAAAGAGGTGCCTTAACACCTTACTATTATTCTCACTGGAATAACTGTATTTTCACATCAGGATTTTACAGGGACTCTTGGATTCATCTGTACAACCAACCCTCACAATATTTCAACAAATACATTATCCTTATAACCCTTGAGTAAGCTATTCGTTTTACTCTTAATAAAGAACCTTATAGGGTGAATGCTAAGGTTTGCTGTTGTGTGGCTTTGCATGCTACAAAGTACTGTATACTTATTAAGGCTGATAACCAGCTAAGGAAGTCTGGTCACACATGGACTCATCCCTGGATTAGAGGCTCTCACCATCGGGTAGCCTCCCTGGAGCATGGATTCTGGGCCTCCAGAGATAACCTCCATCTTACTTGTAAAAGGAACAACAATATGAACATCACTTTTATCCTTTACGATAAGAGAAGCCTTAACAGATGTAACTATACCCAAGATAACTGTTCATACCAAACTAAATCTTCACCAAAAACTCTCTATTCTAAATGGAAACCCCATGTAATCCTTGTACAACATTTATATCCTGCGATTTTGATTAATTGTACAACATATATTTTCTTCCATACTTCTCTTATATGGCTATTCAGAGTTACCCACTTACATTACCACGTCGACTTTTATTCTTACACGGCAACTAGTACCTATGATTTATACAGAATCCACACTCACAAGGTTTTAAACAACAATATCTATTTCTATCTATCCGATCAGCATGCTGCTTGTAGTATTTACAAAATTATGAGCAATAATAGTTCTTGGAAACAAAAGAATCAAAACCAAAGGGACTTTTATTGATATAATGCATCAAATTCCCAACAAAAAACACCAATGTTTGGCGAGACCAACTTCACTTGCAAAACCCTTATACTGGTTTTTATGAAGATAAGCCTCTGGAATTGTCGAGGTATCAGCCGAAAAAACCTCTGGTCTGATATTGAAGCACTTTGCAAAATTGAAAAAATCCAAATCATGGCCCTTGTTGAAACAAGAACCAACAAAGAACCAAAAAAATGTTTATGGCTAAAAGCCGGGTTTGATAATTTCCACTTCTCGCCCGCTATTGGCTTCTCGGGTGGCATATGCGTCATGTGGACATCTTATCAATTTCAGAACGAATTATGTGAAATAGCACACATTGACAAGAGATTCATTGCAGTCAAATACAAGATCATTGACACAAATTACTATATGATGCTTATTTTTACATATGCACCACCAAAAGAAAATGAAAAAAAACGAATTCTGGAATCTCCTCACAAATTTTATCCTTCAAACTCATATGCCTTGCATTATCATTGGCGATCTAAACAAAATTGAATCACACTCTAAAAAGATGGGTGGTAGTAGTAACACCCACTCAAGATTTCAAAGACTTCACAACTTCAGAAATAATTGCGATCTTCTTAACATACCAACACAAGGCGGTGAATTCACTTGGCGAAAAAATAGAATAGGAATAGACAACATCTACGAAAAATTAGACCGGGTTCTTATCCATGATCAGATTCTTCAATGGTTCCCAGGAATCTTCACCAAAAACCATGCCTTTACTTCATTTGACCACTGCCCTATTTCAATGGAACTTGAAAACCCTAATCCTATAAAAGCACAACCTTTCAAATTTGAAAAAAATGTGGACAACAAGAAAATATTTTGAAAATCTGGTTAAACAAGCATGGAGAATCGAAACCCAGGGATCACATATGTACAACCTTGTCAAATTAACCTTTGCTCTTAAAGTGAGTGCCAAAAAATGGAATAAAACTACTTTTGGCAATATCTTTAATCAAATTAAAGAAACAGAGGAATAACTTTCTAAGGTTCAAAAAGATATCATTCTCAACCCAAATCAAACCTTAATCGATAAACAAAACAGACTCATTAACAAGAAAGATTGTCTACTATCTTTTCATAAAAAATACTGGAGTCAGAGAGCCAAAACCAAACATACCAAATCAATTGACTCAAACACCAACTATTTCCACAGAATTGCAAATGGGAAAAGAAGCTGTAAAATCATACGGGAAATTAGAACACAAGAAGGAACAATCATTATTGGAGTAGAAAACATCCGAAATGAAATTAGATCAGATTTTGTAAAACGATTCAAAAAAGGAACAATAAATAACAACCTACAAAACTTGCTAGGTAACATAACCAAAGAGGTTACAGACCAAGATAACACCAACCTAACCAAAAATGTTACCAATGATGAAATTAAGAAAGCTGTTTTCAACATTGGTAGCGACAAGTCACCAGGACCGTACCCGATGGAATGTTCGCGCTATTTTATCAAAAATATTGGCACATTGTCGGACCACTTGTTATTAAAGCAGTAAAAAGCTTCTTTCATTCTGGCAAACTCCTCAAACAGATCAACCACACTTTCATAACCCTAATACCCAAGTGTGATAACCCCAACTCGACAAGCCATTATCGACCAATTAGTCTCTGCTCAACCATCTATAAGGTCATCTCCAAAATCATAACAGAAAGGCTAAAACCTATCTTAGATAAAATGATCCACCCCCTACAGGGTGCTTTCGTTGCTGATCGAGCTATTCAAGATAACATCCTCATAGCTCATGAAATATTTTACTCCTTTCGCGCTAAGAAAGGCAAAGAAGGTTGGATCGCGATCAAACTAGATATGGAAAAAGCATATCCTTAACAAATTCGGTTTCTCACTAAAATTCATTGATTGGATCAAAGACTGTATTGAAACCGTCTCCTTCTCAGTGCTAGTAAATAACGGCCCAACTGACATTTTCTATCCAAAGAGGGGGCTTCGTCAGGGTGACCCCCTATCCCCCTTTCTATTTATCCTTGGTGCTGAAGTACTTGCTAGGAAACTACAATATGAAGCAAACATCAATACCAAACAACTAGGGTTTAAAATAAACCGATTGGGGTCAAATATCCCCTTTCTGGCCTTTGCAGATGATATTCTCATTTTTGCTAAAGTAAACCAAACATCCTGCCAAAAGGTTAAATCAATAATTGAAGATTATTGCTCCATATCAGGACAATGTGTTAATTACCACAAATCTGCATTTCAAACAACACCCAATACACCAAATAATACCAAGACTTTGATCCAGTCAATTCTCAACATTCCTAGCTCTGTATCCTTAGATAAATACATAGGATGTCCAATCATTAATGAAAAAGTTAACCAAAATACCTTCCAAGATACTATACATGCAACTACTACACAGTTATCAAAATGGAAAGCTAGCTCTCTTTCCCTTGAAGGGAGAGCAACCCTAATTAAAGCAAATCTGGTTGCCAAACCAAATTACATTATGCAATGCTTTATGCTACCAGCATCTTTACACCATACATTGGATAAAGTAAATTTTTTTTTTATGGAATAAAGATCAAGCGTATAAACCCTTAATCGGTTGAGATAAAATATGCAAAAACAAATCAAATGGAGGGATTAGGATCCGGAGAATGGAAGATATGAATAAAGCTCTTCAAATGAAACTCATCTGAAAACTTTTTGCTGAACCAAATAACATCTGGGTTAAAATCATATATGAAAATTATCTCAAGAATTCAAATATTCTTAACTATGCTAGAAACACTAACCATTCTTGGCAATAGGGACAACTTCTTAAACTACGTAATGAGTTCAAAACTGGCCTGCAATGGCTTATTGGAGATGGTTGCTCTATCAACTTCTGGGAGGATCCCTGGACTCCTAACCTCAAACTCAAAGACTACATCCTTCCGCACACCATTATCAACCTAGAGGCCAAAGTTAGTGATTTTATCACAAACAAAGAATGGAACTCAACTAAACTTAAAGGCTTGCTTCTTGATGAGGCAGTTGATAATATTACCAATATCCATTTACCAGAAAATAATATCCCCGACCGACTATATTGGGCTCCAAATAGGAATGGTTGGTTTTCTACTAAAACCGCATTCGAACTTATCACCAAACAAACTAACCCCACAACTAACAATCTCTCATGGTTGTGGAAACTGGATACCTACCCAAAAGTGAAAAACTTTCGATGGAAAATATGCCATGACGGTCAACCCACTAAAGCTAGATTAGCCCAAAAATATGTTGCAGTTCCCCTTGCATGTGATTCCTGCAATAACCCTCATGAAGACCTAAACCACTTCCTTTTCAGGTGTCATAATACACTAAAGCAAATCAAAAACCAAAGTCAACCTATTGAAAACTACATTAGAAGTTTAAATACTAATAATAAAAAACCAATCGAACTAATCTGGGAACTTCAGTCCTTACTTACCAAAGATGAATGGATCTGTCTCGCTACCACTTGGTGGGGCACCTGTATTAATAAAAACCAAATAATTTTCCAAACACCAAACCCGGACAAAATAAAAGATCTTACCTTATACATCAAAACCCTTATTCAAAATTGGAACAAAACTAAACAACTAGAAGCATGAGAAACTAAACAACAAAAACCCAATCCAGCTCAAAGCCAAAAAGTCAAAAACATCAAATGGGATAAACCCCGCTCAGGATTCTGTAAAATTAACTTTGACGAAACTAAAATACCAAATGGAAAAACAGGAACATGATTTATTATCAGAAATAAAAATGTTGAGATAATCCATATGTCCAACCAACAATATGGATGCCTTTCTGTTCTCATGGCGAAGACTATGGCTTTAAAAAATAGTATTAAAAAAGCCATATCACTAAACCTCAACAAAATCGAAATCGAAGGAGATAACGTATGCCTTATTAACTCTATTTTAGGCATTTGGCCCTTGGGAAATTAAAATGGTCATCGTTGATATTCTTATCGATCTCCGTTCTTTTCAGGAAGTCCTCGATCATAAGGCACGTTTTTCGGGAGGTGAACCGTTCTGCTGACCAAATTGCTAAACTCAGCTTCTCACTTTCGAGATTTGCCTTGAATTCCAATCCAGAATCCGTGTTCTCATCCGCAAGGATGCTCTAGGCCGGACCTTGCACCGTTGCTAGGTCCCGTCTAATTCTTTCCTCATCAAAAATAAATAAATTATCACATCTCAACCATTTAACCTAAGTTCATGAAAGTTTACATTATTCCTCTAAAAGAAATAAAATAAATTTCAAAACTTTTATTTTTACCACTTTAAAATTACTATTTTACCCTTCTATTTTAAGTGGGTTATTACAGGAATACACCCGGTCCGGTCCGGGCGTTTTCGATCCGGTCCGGGCCATATTTGCACACCCCTAGAGAAAACCATTTTAAATCTACGTGGCAAGGCAAATGATGAAAGTCGGTCCTTGTTCTGAGATGAATCTTCGAGATATGCTTATGTCATGATTTGTATTTCAATTCCGGGATGGGATCTTGTTAACAAAGATCACCAATTTTTTGAAAGTGAGATCCAAATGTTGGCTATTAAAGATCGATAATTACGACGTTGAAATTGAGGTTCGTTGCATGATATGGTTGAACAACAATAAAGATCGACATAAGAGGGGCACTCAACAAGCCCTACAGAGTTTGCTAAAAAATCTTGCACACCAAGGCAAATAGACAATCTCATTCCAAGCACAAACGAGATTAAACTCTCTCGGATAACTTCTATGTCAATCACTCGGATGATTTCGAAAGAGAACACACCAATTAAGTATTCCAAATTTTAAATTCTTAATAATTCTATAGGAAGTTATTCACATTGGATTATTAAATTGCGACTGGGCATGAGCAATATCATTAAACTATTAATTTGATTGTTATATGGTTATTTTGAAAGCATTGCACATATTGTTTGAACGACAAGCCTATGGGCCACACGGGCAAGAGCTGCCATTATTCCTTCTATTAGTCTTCGGGCCGCAGGGGCAAGAGTTGCCATCATTATTTTATTCAACTAGCCTGAAGGCAATGGGGTGCAAAGTACTCGTAAAGCTCAATGCTAGAAGTAGCCTGAGGCCCATTGGGTACGAAGTACTCGTAAAGCTTAATGTGAAAACTAGCATGAGGCCAATGGGGTACGAAGTACTCGCCAAGCTTAATGCCAAAACTAGCCTGAGGTCAATGGGGTATGAAGTACTCGTAAAGCTTAATGCCAGAATTAGCCTGAGGCCAATGGGTACAAAGTACTCATCAAGCTTAATGCCAAATTTAGCCTGAGGCCAATAGAGTATGAAGTACTTGTCAAGCTTAATGCCAAAACTAGCTTGAGGCCAATGGGGTACGAAGTAATCGTCAAGCTTAATGCCAAAACTAGCCTGAGACCAATGGGGTACGAAGTACTCGTCAACCTTAATGCCAAAACTAGCTTGAGGCCAATGGTATATGAGCTACCAATGAGTTGTAACGCTTAACTCAATGCCAAATTATGGCCGAGGCCAGAAGGATTGTTGACCGGGACACGCCCATAGCAGAAGAATCGAGTTTGGAGGCTTAAATGGAACGAAAACTAGTTCCACAATAAATGCACGGACCATGCACTTCTTGCGTCGTCTCAGAATCGAAGAGCTGCCAGAACGTACGGCTGTGCGGTCTATTGCACATCCCATGCGCTCTAGCTCGACCTGGATGCAAAAAAAAACCGCTCCAGAAAATCACCGTAACGCACGGCTGTGCGGTGCATCGCACGGACCGTGCGTTACCCTCGACCTAGATAAAAAATTCAGAGGAAAAACGCACGGCCGTGCATTCCCATCGGTATTGTATATTTGGAGAGATCCATTCAGGAAATTATCATGACACGAGATCCGCACACTCTCGTGGACAACGGTCAGAGATCGAGCCTTGGAATCGTCTCGTGCATGATCAGAGTATATTAAAGAATCAGATCATCTCACCCTCTACGAGACCAAAAGGATCTGAGGGGCAATTGAGGAGGTAAAATTGGGCTTTATTTTAATGAGGAGTCCAACAAGCCTCTTAATGATTTCTACCAAAATTAGTAGGGTATTTAATCCCCTAAAAAAGACCTAATTCATTATGCTGAATTTTCTTCTTCTTCTCAAGAGCATAGCCTCCATAATTCTCATACTAAAAAACCCTAGCCACCATTGATACTTGGTGATATCTGACTTGAGCGTGAGAGGGGCTTTAGGGAAGATCCGACCCTCCCGTTGATTGATTTTTTGTTGCAAATCAGGCGAGCTCGTTAGATTCTTTGGAGATCATCGTCGTTGACATCAGTTTTATTGTGGTACAAATTTATGCTACCACAATAACACTTAGGAAATTTATTTGTTATGTCACCCTCTAGAAAATTCGTCCGGCTCAATATGAAAATTCCATAATTAGATCCATGAATTGTAATTTTTATTTATAATAAAATCATATAACTTATATTGAGTCAAGTTTTAAATAATGATATATAAAATTAACCAAAAATCTAAATGGGCGTCGATTTATTAGTGTCTAAACCAATAATTTATGTGTGCATATTTCTATTCACTTGAACAAAAACTTATAGGATAATAATTAAATAACTTTTGATTTTGTTGAATCATTATAAACTTTGACATTTGAGAACAAAATAATTGAAGAACCCAATTAATTTACCCTAATACAATATAAAGGAGTGTACAAGTCTTTGTTAAAATTTGCACTACATGACACTCTTTGCACTTGACATATGTTCCACTATTACCTCTCCTTTTTTTTCTTAAGATTTTTTTTGTAAATATTGTGTAAAAATGGGTGGTTACAAGCCTTATATGTTAATAAAATTATTTTCATCTTTTATACTAGAACCTTACATTATTTTATCTTTTAGTAATGCTTCATTTTTTAATGAATGATAATTTGGGTTTTCTACTGCTGGTGTTTGTGTTTGTTGTTCATATTTTCATTTTTTTGGGATGCTCGTTGTGTTGTTTGATATTTATGTGTTATGCTTGGTACTGTTAATTGTACAACGATGTTATTCTATCTTGTTCATCACATATCCCTGGTTGTTTGCATGTGTCTATTGTTTGTGCACTACTATGCTATATTTTGTGAACACCTATATTCTTTTGTGATTTGTTTGTAGCTTTTTAGTGTGTATTGATTTGTAATGTTATTGTGCACCACATTGCTTTTCAATGTGCATTGCTTTGTACTTTTATTATGCATCACTTTACTACATTTTGTGCACCACATTACCATATTTTGTGCACTATTATATTTTGATACGGTTGTTCACCTCATTTTGATTTTGTTATGCACTGTGTTTGAAATTGTGGTCTTCTTCACAGTATATGGACGAAGCAGTCGTAATAAACATGATGCTTCGAAGAGGTAGAAGATAACCGTTGGACGTGAGAAGAACAAGAGTTATCATGTTGGAAAATCCGGTGATGGCGACGAGGATGTTGGTGCCTCTAACATTTTAAAAGTTACTGAGGATTTGGGTGCTTCTTGGCTTATGCATGAGTGTGATGCTAATGAAATATTAAAAGATTCTGTAGATGAGGAGGAGGATGCTCAAAGAGGTGATATATTTAATGGTTCAAGTATATGTATTAGTAGAAAAAAGTAGTGATTAGTGATGATAATTTATGTTATGGTTTGTTTACAGAGCGATGTACAAAGTACAATAACTAAAGTGGTGCACTTGCTATTACTACTAACGTGCTAAGAAAAAAGAAAAAAGGCTAATTTTATAATTATTTTTATCAACAAAGTGTGCTTCATAGTTAGAATCGTGTGTAGTTGTTGATCACTATTATCCATTTTTTCTTTTTATAGTTGTTGTTGTCGGTAAACATAAGGTAACATTTGACCTAGGCCCATAGTCGAAGAGCAAACGGTTATCTGCTTCAAACACTGCTAGGCTGTCTGTTGTTTCTGTTTCGGAAAAAAAATGTAAAGATGTTGTGCATGTCACTAGAAAAAGGAAAGCGCCTATTAGCGGGCTTAAGGCAACTAGTTTTCTTGCGCTACTGATTGATACTATAAATGAATTTGGTCCAGCTTAGTGTAACACCCCAGATTTGTAATCCTTTATAAGGATTAAAGTGCTACTCATGTCAACAAGAGTTCTTCCTTTTCATGGTTCAAGTGAGGACAAAAAACTATGAAATTAAGCGTGCTAGGGAGGGAGTAATACTATGATGGGTGACCTCTTGGGAAGTTCTTGGGTTGGCATGGGATGACGCTTTTAAGGCCTCGGGTCTTACAAGTGGTATCAGAGCCGACTCTGGGTTACGAGTGCACTTGGTCTGGTGGACGGTCGCTCGACCCAGAGGGCAGTCTTTGGGCCTTGACGAGGTCGTCAAGGGTTTAAGTAGGGGTGATTGTAACACCCCGGATTTGTAATCCTTTATAAGGGTTAGAGTGCTACCCATGTCAACAAGAGCTGTTCCTTTTCATGGTTGAAGTGAGAACAAATAACTATGAAATTAAGCGTGCTAGGGTGGGAGTAGTACCAGGATGGGTGACCTCTTGGGAAGTTTCTGGGTTGGCATGGAATGACGCTTCTAAGGCCTCGGGTCTTACACTCAGAGGGTTGCATTTAACCGTATGGGTTTTAGATAACTACTATCTTGGAAGTTGAGGGAGTTGCTTGGAGCTTTGTGCTTTTGGATTGTTAACAAGTTTGATGCATCATCATGTTCTTTAAGATTGGGAATTGGTTTGCATGATATCCGATTAACTGATCAAGCTGATCAACAATATATTGGGTTGTCGAGGGGAGGCATAAAGATTATTACTTCTATAAATGGTAGTAACCCTCGTGTCACTAGGGAATGAGATAGGATTTTGAGAAAGATGGTGCTATTACACCAATTGATGTGAAAAACAAGCTTATTGCGAATAAGGAGGTTGTTGTTTTGTTTGATTTGCCTTTTATTGTACTATTATACTCAATTATTATAGAGAGTAAAATATTTTGGAGTGGATTGACTGATTTTCTTGCAATCGGATGAAAGTTTACAATTGGTGTAAATTACTCCGGAGGAAGCTGTGTGAGTTGAAGTTGTCGGCTCCTAGTGTTTATTCGTTCATGGGTCTAGTTGTAACACCCCCGACTTATGTCGGTATTGCCACACGCCAGTGACCTCAGGCGTTAATGTCCAAAGTCACCCTAGGCTTTAATCGGAACAATTAAGCTTAATTAAACAAATAAATGTTAAATAATGGCAGAGTAAATAGCGGAAGACTTTTAAATGAAACTTAATCTTTTATTAAGATTCCTCTCGTAACATGATAATGACGATTTTACAACGAAGTGAAATCACAGCGGAAGACTTTTGAAATTACAGCGGAAGACTTTCACAATAAACCCTAATGCATGACTAGCAATACACCTTATTAAGAATATTAAATTGATACTAAACCCGTTCAATAATATAACTTTAGGTCACAACCTTCAACTACAAGCCTTCTCTTCGATTGGTTACTTCAAATCGTCGGAGATCAACCTCTGATGTGTCGTATAGAACGGATGACACCAGCCAACCATGCAAGGAATATAACCGGTTGGTTAGTTTAATGAAATACTATGCAAGGGTGAAAACAGTTTGGTTCTCGTAGTCGTATATAATCACTACCATTGTTTCCCAAATAAAACTCGGTAAACGGTATATGACTATAGACTTCTACCGAAAAGAATGAATAAGAATGATTGAAGAGAAGACTCCATTGAATTGAGTCTTATGGGAAATTACATGAATTTGTTTAGGAACATTATATTATTACACAAAGTTTTAAAAACATCTCGTTGCATATTTGGGTCCTCGACCAACCTCACCGCGTAATGCGAATCCAGATTGGAAAGGGGACTTACTTTAGACAAGATACTGGGCGGGTTCCACGTTGTACTTTTCTCCCGAGGGTATATTAATTATGTGCAAAACTGCACTTATCTTATTTAATTCCAAAACGTGCATTTACGTTAAGGCTTTTAATCCACACCAATCTCGCAATGAGATGTGTAACATGGGATGAATCCCGAATTTCGACACTAGCTAAATGCACCACCACTTATATATAACATAAGGGTATGTCATGACCAAAAGTATTAAGACATTTATCCTCCTAATACAAAGTTATAAAGAAACAACTAAACCTCGCGAGATAATAACGTTCCTACGAATACTCGTACTAACTAGCAATTATTATTCATACTAAAGTACAACAATCCACACCAATTATTATCTAGCAACCCTATAATAATAATAATAGTATATATAAGGGTTATAGCTAGCATATATACAACATAATAATAATGTTAATTTTACACAACATTATTACACAAGTTTCCAAACGAAAAATTGAGAATATTTATCTCAACTTAACTAAAACAATATATTAATAGTCAATTAATAAAATAATTTATTTATAATCTTGAAATTTTCTAAGTCAAAATATTATCTAAATGAATGGCCATCATATACCCATTCATATTATAAGATAATATTATAACTATTTTAATTAATTTAATTTTTATTTTTTATAAATTCAAATTAATCCTAAAATATTTTTCACTAATTTAGATTAATTAAATTAACCAAGATTAAGCCTAAAAGAAAATAAAACAAATATCGAAATTCAAAATCGGACAACTAAAATTGTCACCGGACCCGCGGTTGATACTCGTCGGAGAAGGCCCAAATTGGGCCACGACGGGGCACCTCCGACATCGAAACGAGAGGGATTTCGAAGGTAACTAATGGACGAAGCTAGGGCACTCAATTGCAAGGATAAAGCTTCAACTCGCTCGAATTCCGCTCAAGAACACAACTATCGGTTTTTAGGGTTCGTATGAAGATTGGAGAAATTGGATGAATTTGAGAGCCGATTGGGAGGGTTTTTATAGGGCTTTTGAAGCATTCAGTGCCCTCGACAAGACCCCATGATCATATCCTTCCAATTGAATCCGACGATATCGAATTTTGCCAATCTTCAATTCGGTGCCACGAACGACACGTTGAAATGTTCGGACAAATCCCGCAAATCTTGTCGTCATTGAATCCAATTAAATGATGGATTACGTGTGTGATAAGGTCATATTAAATGCCCAGTGTTTAATTAGCAAAATCGAGCTCGAATCGTGGCTCAAATCCGCCATTGAAGAGCTTGGGAGCTTGCGTTTTAACGCCTGAAGCACTTTCCAGAAATTGCACACAGCCCCCAGACTGTTGCCTTAATTACGCATTTTTGCGCAACTTTTTAAGTTGTGGAAAAAATGCCCTTAATTTAACTTTTAAAATTACACAATTTACCCAAACTTTCCCAAAATTAACTTAGGCTAAAATAATGCTTTAGATACCTTAAGTTACCCTTTCTTATCCTTTTAACCACACTTAACCCATTTTTAACACTTTGTTAATTGGGTTCAAGCACTTCTAAGTTAAAATTGATAAGTTTATTTAAATTATAATTAACATAAGGTTAATCATAATTTAGACAACCCATAACTTAAAAAGATAACATACTTAAGGTATTTATTATTTTATCCCCCATGGATAAACAATGAATCATATATCCTTTATTATTATATTTAAAATTCTAAACTACATTCATTATTATACTTATTTGTTAATTTCTTCACCATACTATTATACCCATTTGATAATTTGTACAAAATTATCTTAACTCAATCCTTGAACCTAAGTTTATGAAAATTTAAATTAGTTCTCTAAATAAAATAAAATATTTTTTTAAACCTTTTATTTTTATCAAATTAAAATTACTATTTTACCTTTCTCATTTAAGTGGGATATTACACTGGTGGCGTTTGTAGTTGTAAGTTTTTACATTTTTCTATATCTTGTTTTTGTACAACATCAATATGTTTTTATGTGCATTGTAGTACTATGTCCTTGTCCAATATGACATAAGATTTTTGCGCACCATGATATAAGATTTTCGTGAGGCATGATATTTTATTTTTGTGCGCTATGACATTTCATATTTGTGCACCATTATATAAGAATTTTGTGCACCATAATATAAGAGTTTTGTGCACCATTATATAAGATTGTTGTGCTCCATGATATAAGAGTTTTGTGCACCATTATATATAAGGTTTGTGCATCTATCATGTAATCTTTGTGCACTACCGTTATATATTTTGTTTTGTTCACTATTTTGTTGTATATTGTGTACTCGTTTTATGTTAAGTTTTGCACCATTGTTTGTCTTTCTTGTGTACTTGTGTTATTATTATTGTGCACCATTTTTTACAAGTGTTTTGTACATTGTAGTTATATGTCCATGTGCACCATGGTATATGAGTTTTGTGCACCATGATACAAGATTTTTGTGCACCGTGATATAATATTTTTCGTGTGCTATGATAAAAAATAGTTGTGCACCATTATATAAGAGTGTTGTGCCCCATGATATAAGATTTGTGTGCATCATTGAATTAAAAGGTTTGTTCATCAGTCGTGTAATCTTTGTGCATCATCATATAATAGGTTTGTGCATCATAGTTATGTGTTTTGTTCACTATTTTGTTGTATATTGTGTACTTGTTTTTTGTTAAGTTGTGCACCAAAGTTTGTTTTTGTTGTGCACCCATATTGTTATTATTGTGCATCATTACAATATGTTTGTTTTATTTGTGCAGATTATGTACGTTGATAGAGTTAGTTTTTTAGGAGTGTGGAATGAGAGAGTATACGTCGATTATTTAAAGGAGAGGGAGGTTGTTGAGATTACTCTTGGTGGTTTTGGCATAGGGTTTGTTATAGAGGCACCAGATGTTGCACAGCTTGCTGTACAACCGCAACAAGAAGCTCATGATGTTGATGAAAGTTGGGAAAATTTACTTTATAAGGAGAGGATTTGGATTTGGATTTAGCTTGTGACGTAGAGGATGGAAGTTTCTATAAGTACATTAGTGACCATGATGATTTGGCGAGGATTATTGCTGAGTAGATTAAGAGTTTTATAAGCACATTAAAGATGTGCCTTCCAAGATGGCTGAGAGTTCAACATTTGTGAAGATCAATTAAGCATATGAGAAGATCATCAACTTGAAGGTTGTTTCTGAGTCACAAAGTCAATTCTCGCAGTTCCAAGACAGTTAGGACCAGTTCATTTCGAACCCTGCCATGATTAAGTGCATCAAGAAGATCAAGGCAACATTGTTAATGTCGATTGATAATCTTGTTAGAGAAACTAATAGTGCCTTTTACATATGAGTTTTTATAGAAAATGATTATTCAATTCAAGATGCAGGAACTATATCAGAGAACGCACACCGTAATGATGAGGAGGAAGTTGAATAGATGTTGGTGAACAAGAAAGTGCACCATTTAATGTTGAAGAGATTAATAAGGAGAAAGAGAATGAAGGAAATAAAGACAATGTTGAAGATGACAATGATGAAGGGGAGAAGAAGGAAGGGAAGGATAATGAAGATGATGGAAAGAAGGACGGAGAGAAGGATGAAGATGGATGTAACGATGGAGATGTTGGTAAGGATGAAGGCAGAATAATATCAATACGATAAAGGGAAGGAAGAAGATGAACATTGAGAGGATGAGAGGAGCAAGATGTAAGGAAAGAGGATGAGAGGGAGGAATATGGAAGGAAATAGAATGAGAGGGAGAAAAATACAACTAAGAGGGATGAGAAAGTCAATGAAGATAAGGATGGACAAGTAGGCACAAAAGGAATGGGGAGAAGTTTGAATCACAAGGACATGAGAAGGATGTGGATGCTGACATTCAATATAAGGATAGAGAGGGAGATAAGATGATATCTGAATATAAAGAATCTCAACATCAAGGAAAAGAGAAGAAATCTTCATGTCTGTGAGATTTCACCCCTCCTTCTTTCGATTTGGGAATTGATCCCACTCTTTAGAATGTTATGGACATTGGAAAGTTACATTATGCATATCATAATGGAATAGAAAAGTATGCATCAGATTTTGCACGAGTTATCATATTAGTTGTGCATTGGTTTCTAAACACTTGTGCATCATGTCTATTTATATAATTAATTAGAAAAGTATACATCAACTTATGTTGTTCACCACATCCTCTCTATTTGTGCACCATGTTTAAATATAACTATGCACCATTTTTTATATGAATTTTATTTATATTAGTTTTGCCTATGTATTTAAATATTTCATTTTCCTTGTTTCTTTGAATATTTCAGGATATTGTTGTTGAGGCCTCACTACCTTTTGATCTGATTGGGGATGATTTACAAACTCATGTGCATAAGAAGCATCCAAGTAAGTTATCTCATGCTTGTAAATCACCTTATGTAAGAAGGACAGTTGATTATGTAAATAAGCTCAATGAGGCTAGGAAGAAGCTTTTCTCATGGATAATTGATGAAGAAAAAGACTAGAAGTATAATATTTTTATCATTATATTATTTTGCATGGATCATATACGTTTACATGTAATGTGTACCATGCTCACTCTTCATTTACTTTCTTTTTACAGTGAGATTGTTTTCAGTTGTGATGAGCTAAATGGTAGTGGTCGATTGTTCTAGAGTATAGGTCTAGGGAAATTCATTGTTGATGATACTATTTCTATATGATCAAGGCTCATGAACTATGACAAACCAACAAAGAGTGATGAATCCCCATTGAGATATTTTTGTACAATTCCATCGCTGGTATGAACTCAATTATTATATATTGTGCACCTTTTTTACTTTGTTTGTGCACCACATTACTAAAAGTTATGGACCAGTTTCACTATGTTTGTATCACTTTACTATAAGCTCTTGACCTTACTATTATATATATATATATATATATATTTTTACCAATTTCACTTTGTTTTGTGCACCACATTAGTGAAAGTCGTGCATCAGTTTCACTTTGTTTGTGTATCACTTTACTATAAGTTGTGTACCACACTATTATATATTGTGCACTTTACTTTGTTTTTTTCACCACTTTACTATAAGTTGTTCACCAATTTTACTTGGTTATGTGCACCACATCAGTATAAGTTCTATTTTGAACATAATGATTGTATTATATTTTGTATTTTATTTTTACAATCTTTGCATGTGATAGGTGAACTAATTTATGAGTTTATGCACTTATTTGATGAAGTTCTTGATGATGATAAATCTCGATTCCTCATTTATAGATAGATGTGATTGGTTTCACAATTCAGTGAATGATGATATGACTTATCATGCACTATTTTTAACAATTGTGCATCATTACATTAAACATTTCATCAACAATTGTTGTTAATTGTGAACCATAGTAATATTGTATGTGCATCTGTAATACAATAATTGTGTATAATTACTTATCCAAAGCATCCATGTTCGAGTCGAAGGTCAAAACTGAACGACTACCCATGCCATGGAGGGATCCCAAGAATAAGGTTGATTGTAGTGTGTATATCATGCGACATATGGAAACATACAAGAGAAATATGAATGATGTTTTCAAGTATGGTTTGATAGTGTGGAACAAAGCTCAAATGAATATGTTGCACGAAAGATATCTTTTAGCATTCTTGTTGAGTGAACGTAGCAAGTTTGAAGACCGTGTATTGTTATTTACTCATCACCAGAAATGGTTACCTATGATACAGAAAAGGAAGAGAAGAACATAGTTCATTAGGGATGAATTATATAGATGACATTTTGTGTGTTTGGTGTGATGTAGTTTGTTGGATGGATTGTCAAACTTTATTTCAATTTATGTTGATGAAAGTAGAACAAATCATGTTATGTTTTTTTGTGTGTGGATGGTTCTTGTTAATACAAGTTTATCAGTCATCGTATTGATTGTATACCATTTCTTTAGTGTATTGTGCACCACCTAAACTTTGTTTTGTGCACTCTTTTATGTTAAATTGTGCACCACATATTTTATGTTTTGTGTATCTGTAATGTGAATATTGTACATCACTTTATCTATTATTGTGCACCTCTTTTATCTTAAATTTCACTTTTTTTTGTTCTAAATTGTGTACCTGTAGTTTAAGCATCACAATACATATGTTTTATGACATTGTATTCTAATGATTATGCACCATTAAGTAAATGTTTTGTACACTGGTTCAATTGAAATTGTGCGTCGTCTCGAAAGTTTCATCTTGTAAGATGTGCATCACTTGTATAGTGAAATGTGCATTTTTTTTACAAGTAGTTGTGCTTTTAAAAAGTAAGAGTAAAAATAATAGTGTGCATTACTTATTACAAAATTGTGCATCACAAATACAAAGACTTGTGCACCTATGTATGAGAAAAAACAAAATATCACCTAGTACAATTTATTATTTTCTTGCAGTTTATTATTTCCCTGCCTGCTTGCATGTTCTAATTGTTGTGACATCATTGGTTGCATTTTTTACACACTCTCATTTTCTTCTTTGCATGTTCAATTGAAGTCTCTTTTCCACTCATGATACGATTTCCACTGTCCTTGTTAAGTTCTTGCTTAGGTGGATGGATGGTAACATTTGTTGGAACTGGCCCAACAAACTTCTCAAAATTGCTCTTACTAGATGCAATACTTGTTCCTTTAATGTTCACACTTAAGTAAGATGATTTGTGATATTTAATCAATGCTAATTAGTCTTTAAGTCCTTTTGTTTTGTTCTCAATGATGTTAATAACGTTGTGCACCTCTGAACAATTCATGCAAGAGTAACTTTTTTTGATCATGCTGAGCACATTCTTCATACGAAGAACCATCAATTTCAACTGTATATTTGAGCGTTGCATCTTTGGTCCATCTTGGAGAAATAAATTTAGTTGGTAATGTGTCTAGCCCCATGTTCTCCATTATCAAAAGCATGTGTCTACAAGGGAGTCCCGCTTTTCCAAACTTGTTGCATGTGCATCGAATATCTCTATTCGAAATAGTGTAAAAAGAAGTGCTTCGAATACTAGAAAGAACATCATCTGCTCCGAATGGTGCTCACCTAGCTTCTATCTCACTTGGGACATGCTCTTGACTGCCATCCTATTTCGTCCGGTCAAAATATTTTACACGATGTAGCACTTATCATTTGGACATCTCACATCAAATATGTCAACATTGTCGTCTCTTTTTATGTCAACAATAGAACAAGAGAAGTGAAGCATATATTTCCTTTTACAATTCCAAGAACACATTGATGGTAAAGATAAATTCACAATCCTTTTAGATATTTAATGGTGTTTCAATTTTTGTTGTGTATGTCTCTGTGCTTCAATTGCATTTTTGAACCACATCATGAATTGCACAAGACTTGATCTGATCCCTATGAATGTATTGAAGAAACCGTTTTGGCTCTCAAATCTTGATGTTGTTCTAAACAACCCACCTATCTTCACATCATTGAAAAATGAAGCTTTCCAATAATATCTGAGATCAAATAGTCTTTGAAACCAATGATTGCTCTCAAGGTAAAACTCATACATCACAAAAGACCATTCATCCTCAAATAGCTCCCTTCTCGTCATTCCACACAACATTGTTGAATTTCCTCTTGAATTCCACATTATTATCCACTTCTATATCGACCTTATTTAGAACATTCATCATAATGTGCCACATACAAAATTGTTGATACGACATGAGTGAACATATTTCAACTGCAATCTTTACAACATGATCTTGGTTAGTTAGAAATATATTAGGCTCATGCCCCATTGCCTTCTTAAAGTTATCAAACAACCTTGTGTATGAATCCTCATCCTTCTATAATAGCAATCATGCAACAAACGTAATTGATTTCTTATGGTTGTCAACCCCGGTAAATGGAACAAACACCATGTTGTACCTATAATTCAAATATAGTTTTAGTAAGGCAGTCAGGAAGTACATCCAAGATGATTGTGCATTACGGTGTGCTACGTTTGTGCACAACAAATACTGTAAATTGTGTATCATAGTATAACTAATTTGTGCACCAATAGCATAGTAAATTATGCAGTATAGTATAACAAGATTGTGCTTCAAAACATAACAATATTGTGCACCAATAACACAGTAAATTATGCATTATAGTATAACAAGATTGTGTATCATAGCATAACAAGATTGTGCACCGATAACACAATACATTGTGCAATATACTATAACAAGATTATGCATCATAGCATAACAAGATTGTGCACCTATAACACAGTAAATTATGCATTATAGTATAACAAGATTGTGCATTAGAGTATAATAAGGTTGTGCATCCATAATACAATAAAGGTGAACCTCAACGTTTAAGAATGTGCATGAACTTTTTTTACATGTTTCTGCTAAACGTGGCATCAACTGAGACCACATCTTCAAACAAAGTGAAGCTTTTTTTGCTTATAGTATCATACAAGAACAAGTGGCACAATTAGTGTTCATTATCAATGTTATTGTCAAGGTAAACTGACTTGTAAGTTTCCTTCTTCTTCTTGAAATTGTCAATTATCATCTAAGCATCTCCACCAACCATGTATGCATTTAGACCTCTTTTGAACTTTCCGAAGTCAAGAAGTGTTGCTCCTATGTTTGCATAGCCCCCAACAAACTCTGATGTGACCCTGCCCTCCACGACGGCCACATAAGAGGAACATGTCATGAGCCTACGCTCACAAGGTCCAGTGACAAGATCGAGAGCCAAGGCCATCGCCGACGCCGTGCAATCTCTCATCACTCGCGTCATCGCTGGCCAAGGCACACCCGAGACCGAGCCCAAGCTCAAAGTCCTCGCCACCATCGGCATCGCAGAATCAAGCCCATCGCTATCGGCAACAGACGCGCCCAGTCAACCTTGACGTCGCCGCTGCTCCCAGTGTCCGCGTCCAATGCCTCGCCGCCACCACGGCGCCTATCCTTAGTCATTTAGAGGTTTAGTTGCTAAGTGTTAGACATTGTTATTTTGAGAACACTTCTATTTTTGGTACTTTCCCATTTTAGTAGTTTCCATTTATAGTTGTTTCTATTTTTAGGGTGTGTGCCCCATGTGTTTGCATGGGCTAGCCCTCTAGGCAAGACTCGGCCCATCCAAGTCTTGCGTTTAGTCTTTAAGTCAAACTTTGTCTATTGTTTTGTTCACGTCAAAATTTAATCAAAGCTTAAGTTGAGTGTTTATCATCCTTCCTTTGATCGGACGTCAACCCTATCTCTTACTTCACATCCCCTTTGATCGGACGTCAACTCGCTAGGCAAGACAAAGCTTAAGTATTTAAGTCAAACTTAAATACTTAAGTTGAGTGTTTATCATCCTTCCTTTGATCGGACGTCAACCCGCTAGGCAAGACTCGGCCCATCCGAGTCTCGCGTTTAGTATTTAAGTCAAACTTTGTCTATTGTTTTGTTCACGTCAAAACTTAATCAAAGCTTAATTTGAGTGTTTATCATCCTTCCTTTGATCGGACGTCAACCCTATCTCTTACTTCGCATCCCCATTCACTCCGCCGGAGACGCTACGGCCCCGCTTGATATCCTTCGAGCAAAGTCTATCTTCGCATCCCCTTCACTCCGTTGCCGACACTACGACAAAGCTTGATCATCAAGCAAACCAACCAAACCATCGAGCCATCAACCACACACCAATCGCTTCCATCATCATCGTAATTGTACCCGCTATCACACCTAGTCCATCGTTGTTGCCGTCGCTCGCCTCACTGCTTGCGCCATCAACTTCGCCTCCACCATCGCAGTCGCTATCGAACCCACCATCGAACCCACTCCATCGCTCGCGTCATCGCCCTTGTCACTGCCATCGCCATCACTGTCGTGACACTCGCCTTCGCCACCGCCGCCGCTGTCGTGACACCCACTCCATCGCCACCGGGTTCGCTCCCAGCCACCACCGTGTCAGTAAACCTCAAAAGTTATTGTTCCCCTCGCCACCGCTTTGTCAACCTTTCATGCAATTCAACAAGGGTTTCACGCAAGGTTTCCACGGCAGGCTTGACAACGAGGCTTGTGACTTCTCGCCCAAGACTAGATCCAAGGTCGCCTTCGACACTTGACCTTCATCGGAGGCAAAAATGCATCAACTGGCATCAGAGCCCAGCAGTCTTGTAAGTCACTAACTCAAGTCTTCATCTTGTTCACACAAAAATTCTTGTCCATAATCCTTTGCTTCCGCATAATTAAAAATAATAATAAAAAAATCTCAAATTTCCTTATCCAATTGGTTTCATAAGGCAAGCCCTTGGCCTGTTTTTTTTTCTTGCCCTACAAGTTTTGGTGTGTTTGGTAACTTTGAATATCTTGCATGCTAGAGTGATTGTTTCCTTATTTCTTGCATGAATTTTGTTTCCATATCTTGCTTGATTTGCTTTTTAGGTTATTAGCCAAAATTTCCATCTATAAGAAACAAATCTTATCTTCTTTTCTCTCTCCTATCTCTAAGATCTCGCTTGATCTTTTCTTGTTACTTAGGCCATTATTTTTATTTTATTTCCTTATCCGATATCTCAAAAGTCAAAAGATAAGATATTTGGATATTTTTTTAAAAAAAGAAAAGCCAATCGGTTATTAAAAAAAAAAAGTTATACAAGGCAACAGAGTTAGGGAAAGCCAAAATAAGGCAACCCTAACCCACTCGACTCGGCCTAGGCTCATCTTCTCTATCTCTCCTCCGTCTAGGTTAACCCTAGAAGGTAGGTCTTGCTAGTTTGGTTTACTTGTTTACGTTTGGTTTAGGGTTATAATTGCTCTTGCTTGTTTGATTGACGACTTGCTTCTCACGCCACCACTTGTGACTAGCCTTAGCCGCCCTCACGGCAAGCTAAATAAGCCCTTCCTTACGTGAACTTTGTTGACTTGACTAGTGATTGCTTGATTGTTGTTGCTTGTGCCTTTTGTTCGTTTTTACTCCTATGTCTGGTCATAATGTTATAGGTAGCATGACTGCCATCAATTCGAGTGGAGACAACACCGGCGCTGACAACATAGACCCACAACACCCCCCTTTGGGTCCCCCACACGATCCACCACCACAAGATCCAATCTTGGAGCTTTCCGAGGAGCAAAGAGAAATCCAAGCTCTTTGTCAACAAGTGGCTCACTTGCAAGCTATGCAAAGAGCGGCACCGATCGTGCCCACACCGACACCCATGATCCCCATGGACGCAGTGGCTGCGCCATGCCACACCGACGCCGGCCCCAGCCATGCATGCGTGGACAAAGGGAAGGGATTGATGCCATCAACCTCCAACCTTCAACCATGACTCCAAAGTATCCAATCGGTGATTAAAAGTCACCAAGGCTACGTGTCACACCAAGATCGCTACTGTAACACCCATCGACTTATTGTCGATAGTGCCACACGCTAGTGACCTCAGACGTTACCGTCCAAAGTCACCCAAGGCTTTAATCAGAACAATTAATCTTAAATAACATAATAATTAATGAAAGGTTACACAGCGGAAGATACTTGTAAATGAAACTCAACCATTTATTTAAAAAGATCTCTCATCAAACGAGAGAAGCGTTTTTACAACAGAGTGAAATTACAGGGGAAAACTCATAAATTACACAGCGGAAGACTCCAAGAATAAACCTAGTACACGACTAGGTTATAAAAATACATATTGAAGTAATACTTAACAACTTTGAAATACCGGCACTTAAATCTGCAACTGCAAGTCTCTTCTTCAACGGTTACTTCGAGTCTTCGGGAACCAACCACTGATGTGCCATATAGGACGGATGACACCAGCCAACCATGCAAGTAATAAAACTCGGTTGGTTAGTCTAATGAAAGACTATACAAGGGTGAAAACAGAATGGTCCTAGTGATCGTAACTGTTTACTATCATTGTCCCTCGAATAACAACCGAAGGAACGATATATAACCTGGAACTTTCACGGAATGATTAAAGTTTGAATGATCAAGAGAAGACTCCTAAAGATCGAGTCTTATCGGGAACGTATAAAGAGAAGACTCCAAGAGATTGAGTCTTATCGGAAAGCGTATGAAGAGAAGACTCCAAAACATTGAGTGTTACGGGAAAGTATGACAAATGTTTGAGAACATAATAATAATTTCACACAAGCGTTTAAAAATACTTGACCATTTGGGTCCACGACCAACCTCACCGCGTAATACGAATTCAGATTTGGAAGGAGGACTTACTTTAATCGAAGTCCGAGCGGTTTCCACGTTGTACTCCTCGCCCGAGGGTATATTAATTATGTGCATAATCGCACTTATCTTGTTTAATTCCAAAACGCATATTCACGTTATAAGCTTTTATCATATAAATATATCATCTCGATACGAGAGATATCTTGGGAATAAATCCCGATTGGTTGGCACCAGCTTAGTGCACCACCCCTATATTCGGATAGGGGCCGGTCATGACCAGGGAAGGGTATTAGGGCTTGGACATCCTATCCACCATGGTTATAAAGAAACGGCTAGACCTCGCAAGGTACATAGCGTTCCTACGAATACTCGTTCTAACTACAATGTATAAGTTCACACAAAATCCATACCAATACCATCACGGTAATAACAGATATAATAGCGTTGTTTCTAGCAATATATACAACCTATTATAATATCATGTTTTAATCGTATCATTTATAAAATCTGTTCCCAAATGAAAACAATATTCATCCCAATTTAATTAACAATTAAACAATTGATAATTAATGGAAACATGGAATGATAAGCAAGAGCGAACCGCTACTTGCCTTAGCCTAGACGAACGATAGAGTAACGACGGGTTTCTGGGTCTGGAACGAGAACGGAAGTCGGATTACAGATTCCTATGGAAAACGACACCACAACGAAACCCTAGGTTAGATTCGACAACTAAAATGTACGAATCTAAGAAAGGACGAATGAAAACGAAAGCCCCGACCGAGACCGGCAATCCCAATGCCACGATTGCGGTGGGCACTGCCGCGGTCGCGGTCGTCGAGGAGTGTCCGTGAGTGCCAAAGGCAGCGGCCGCGGCCAGCCTTGTCACAGCCGCGGTCACGGCAGTTCATGTCCGCGATCGCGGACATGAACTCCAGCGACCCAAAATAACGAGGAACTCACCGATGGGGACTCCTTGGGGCTCGATTCGCGGCGGCTTCACTTTCGGCCTCCTTTGCGCCTCCACTGCAACCACCCTACGAGCATCACCACCTCCAACGAGAGCTCCGGCGACAACTTCAAATTTTCCGGTGAAAGCTCGAACTCCGGCGACAAGCACCTTGGGAGAGAGAGATCGGGATTGGAGTGCTCTCAACCCTTTGAATCGACTCCCATTTATAGGCCAAGGAGAGAGAGCAGCCTGACAAGATCAACGGTGGAGCGAGAGATCGACGGCGACGACGAGCACGTGGCTCGCATGCCCGTCTGTGCACTCTGCACATTTCTGCGGTCACGGTGGGTTCTGCCGCGGTCGCGGAAAATTCAAAGCCCAGCTCCTCTGGGAGCTATTATTCCGCGGTCGCGGAAATTCTTCCGTGGTCGCGGAATTTCCCTTTTCGCGTCTGTTTACCCGGGAAAAGGTTTGGCATGGGTTTTAAAACCCCGGATCTTAAATATTTGTACCCAAACACATATTCTAAGCCTCGATAATACGTCGAATGTATTTTCTAATGCTCTGGGAATAATACAGAAATCAAACATGATACAGAAAATCCGAACTTCGCCAAACGAGTCTTGCTTTCCCAACGAGAGTTGGAATAATTACCCAAATACCCTTACTAAAAATGAGGGGTATTACAGCTATGTGCCCAGAGCCACACCCGCTGGCTACGACACCGGCTCCGACCACACCGACGACTCTCAAGGTGAGTTTTCTGAACCTTATGATTTTGATGATAGGTATGCATCTAGACACATCCAGCGCCATGTCCCCACCTCAGCGCCACACGACAGCCGAGCCCGCCGCAACGAGCTTAACACTGGCACACCGAGAAGACCCAGTCGACGACCCAGTCGAACACCGTGGCGCGACGACGCGCTCTTGAGGACATCTGCCCCCACATCTAGGCCATACGACGTCCACGAGCATCTTGGCCACCAGAGTGCGAGAACCCCTCGCTATGGCTCCGATGGCTACGGCTCCTCGACGCCATCCATCCATGATGATTTTGAGGAGTTCGACGATGAAGATATCGAGGACTCAGGTATGGTTAATCCTAAGTTTTATCATCCTCCTCTTGGCGATCCTATTGAGTTGCAGGATAGGCCATCGGATTGGATACCCCCGCCGCGCCTACAAGCCCAAATATCCATTGATCGTGACACTCGCGGCTAGCGCCGAGACTATGTGCCATGAGACTTCCGTCGCTGAGCCGACTATGATGCCCAGCCGCGACAATGCCGCCGCGAAGACGGCCACGCACCCAGGGATGAGTTAGCCCACGACGATGCCCACCAAGGACGCGAAAGGCGACAGCTTGGCCGCGTTCAACCCCCTGGCTTGCGCACCTACCAAAACCCCCTCTTTGCAGCCGCGCCACACAACGCGCCCCAGCAAGCGCCGCCCCCGCCTCGATACCAAAGACACGAAGTCAAGGTAAAGATCGAACACTTTCTTGGTGAATACGATCCTTCTATTTTTCTTGAATGGGTGCAGGCCACTGAGTACACATTGAGGTATTGCCACGTCCCCCCTGAGAAGCACGTCGACGCCGCAACGTTGCACTTCCAAGGCGCCGCCCGTGTGTGGTGGCACCGCTTCGTCGACGACTGCATCTGACGCCGTCTCCCTCTAGTCACCGACTGGCACCAGATGGTCTACGTCATGACAAAGAAGTATGTCCCTCCAAGTTACATAAATCAAATAAGAATGGAGATCGCCATGGCTCGCCAAGGCACCAAGACTCCTCTTGAGTTTTTCTCACAATTGGAGGACATGTACTACAAGGCCAGCATTAGTGTCGCGCATTCGACGCTAAGGACCAAGTTTTTGAGTGGATTGAATGTCCCCATCCGAGACCAGCTTGATGTCTTGCCCATCAAAGATCTCAACACATTGACTCACACGGCGATGCAAATCCATAACCAACTCAATCGCCGCAAGCAATACTCTTGGCAATCTGGCCAATGCAGGTATGAATCTAACCCTAGTCAATCTGGTTCTACTAATGTGCATGCCCATGCCTCAGCCCCAGCCGCGTCTAGCCAAGGCTGCCAGCCGAAGCGCACGACACAGCCCACTGCCAGCCGCACGTCCGCGCCCAAGACTTCGACACCGGGCACCGACCGAGCGCGTGATCTTAAGTGCTACAAGTGTGAAGGCAGGGGCCATTATAAGAAGGATTTCCCCAACTCGAAGAAGGTTCTCTTCTCCTCCGCCGTCATCGGCTACGAGTCATACGAGGAGGACAAGCCCACACTCGAGCCCATTGAGGAAGGCATCAAGGACACCGAGGATGCCTACGAATGTGAGCCTGCTTCACTGCATGCGGGCACACCACTGAGTCTAGTGACAAGGCGCATCCTCACCGTCAAGGAAGTGAGCATAGTTGATCAACGCGAGAACTTGTTCCACACAAGGTGCCTCGTTAAAACGGCTTCCTTGAGTGTCATCATCGACGGAGGGAGTTGTTGCAACATTGTCAATGAGAAGGTGGTGAAGCACTTTGACTTGCCCACCACTCCACATCCCCCGCCGTATGCCCTCCAATGGATTTCTTCAAGTCCAGGTAACACAGTATCTAGACAATGCCTTATTTCCTTTTCTATTGGTCAATAATGTGATTCCATTCATTGTGATGTCATTGCAATGGACGCCACGCATCTTTTTCTTGGGCACCCATGGCAATTCAACAGGCGCGTGCTCCATGATGGCTATTTAAACACTTATGTGTTTACTTACCATGAGAAGCGCGTCACATTGCTACCAATGTCTCCCCATGAGATCTTGCAGGACCAGGTTGAGAGAGACCGCCAGAAGGCCATCGAGCCTACGCTCACAAGGTCCAGTGATAAGATCGAGAGCCAAGGCCATCGCCGACGCCGTACAATCTCTCATCGCTCGCGTCATCGCTGGCCAAGGCACACCTGAGACCGAGCCCAAGCTCAAAGTCCTCGCCACCATCGGCATCGCAGAATCAAGCCCATCGCTATCGACAATAGACGCACCCACTGACGAGCCCAGTCAACCTTGACGTCGCCGCTGCTCCCAGTGTCCGCGTCCAATGCCTCGCCGCCACCACGACGCCTATCCTTAGTCATTTAGAGGTTTATTTGCTAAGTGTTAGACATTGTTATTTTGTGAACAAGATGAAGACTTGAGTTAGTGACTTACAAGACTGCTGGGCTCTGATGCCAGTTGATGCGTTCTTGCCTCCGATGAAGCTCAAGTGTCGAAGGCGACCTTGGATCTAGTCTTTGGCGAGAAGTCACAAGCCTCGTTGTCAAGCCTGTCGTGGAAACCTTGGGTAAAACCCTTGTTGAATTGCACGAAAGGTTGACAAAGCGGTGGCAAGGGGAATAGTAACTTTTGAGGTTTACTGACACGGTGGTGGCTGGGAGCGAACCCGGTGGCGATGGAGTGGGTGTCACGACAGCGGCGGCGGTGGCGAAGGCGAGTGTCACGACAGCGATGGCGATGACAAGGGCGATGACGCGAGCGATGGAGTGGGTTCGATAGCGACTGCGATGGTAGAGGCAAAGTCGGTGGCGTGAGCGATGAGGCGAGCGACGAGGACAACGATGGATTGGGTGCGATAGCGGGTGCGATTACGATGACGATGGAAGCGATTGGTGTGTGGTTGATGGCTCGATGGTTTGGTTGGTTTGCTTGATGGTCAAGCTTTGCCGTAGTGCCGACAATGGAGTGAAGGGGATGCGTAGATAGACTTTGCTCGAAGGATATCAAGCGGGGCCGTATCGTCGGTGGCAGAGTGAATGGGGATGCGAAGTAAGAGATAGGGTTAACGTCCGATCAAAGGAAGGAGGATAAACACTCAACTTAAGCTTTGATTAAATTTAGACGTGAACAAAACAATAGACAAAGTTTGACTTAAATACTAAACGCGAGACTCGAATGGGCCGAGTCTTGCCTAGCGGGCTAGCCCATGCAACACACATGGGGCACATACCCTAAAAATAGAAACAACTATAAATGGAAACTACTAAAATGGGAAAGTACCAAAATTAGAAATGTTCTCAAAATAACAATGTCTAACACTTAGCAAATAAACCTCTAAATGACTAAGGATAGGCGCCGTGGCGGCGGCGAGGCATTGGACGCGGACACTGGGAGCAGCGGCGACGTCAAGGTTGAATGGGCTCGTCAGTGGGCGTGTCTGTTGACGATAGCGATGGGCTTGATTCTGCGATGCCGATGATGGCGAGGACTTTGAGCTTGGGCTCAGTCTCGGGTGTGCCTTGGCCAGCGATGATGCGAGCGATGAGATATTGTACGGCATCGGCGATGGCCTTGGCTCTCGATCTTGTCACTGGACTTTGTGAGCGTAGGCTCATGGCATGTTCCTCTTCTATGGCCGTCATGGAGGGCAGGGTCGCATCAAACTCCTTGTACAACTTGTAGGTTTTTGATTCATCCACATTAGCGTTAGCACAATTCATTATAAAATCTTCATGTAATGTGTTAATCTGTATGTTTCCTTTTGGAAATTGCTTGTTCGTATCATTGGTCAAAAGATGTGTATGCCTTTCTTCAAATATTTTGACTGAATAACCCCTAACTTCTTCATGACGAAAGCATATCTTAGATATGCATTCACATCTATTCAATATTGTTCTATGTTATTTTTGTCCTTTTTTGATGATCGTGTTGACTTTTAAGAGTAGCTTGTGAACTCCAACTTCCACTATTAGGTTATTTATGTGATACCTTCTTGAACCCTCTCTAGTACAAACAACATATTTCCATATTGTTGAACCATCTCTGTGCATTTTGCTTGTGCTATGATGCACATCAAATTCACATATAATTGCATAATTTCTATAGAACTCAAATGTAGTTTGAATACTCGGGAAGATTTGTCCTATAAAAGGCTTCAATTCTTGGTCAGATATGGGAATGTAGTACTTTGATCTTCCAAGAGATATAACAATTGTTGAGCTGTCTACGACTTCACTAGTAGCTACATATCCTATAATAAAGAAACTATAAGGTGCACATAAATAACGTATAGTGGTGCACAAGTTAGTATATTGTGATGCACAAATGTTCATAATTTGATGCACAAACATGAAATAAGACAACATTCTACAAATTGAACTATTTCTGATGCACATATTTTCATATTTTTGATGCACAATAATGTTTTATACGATTCACATTGATGCACAAAAATAGATAATTTTTTATGCAAAATTATTTGAATAAGTAATGCACCACTATTACTTAGGTGATGTACAAGTATTGTTAAAGTAGTGCACAAATATTGGTGCACTATGAAGGTTTATGCTACACAAAACAATAAATTTTGGTTCACTGTTTAGAGTAATGAAGTACACAAGAAATATTTAGTTATATGTTGTTTTGATAATCGAACTCTGTTGTAATTTTTCACTCATTTAATGGATAATTCATGCTTTTGTTCAGTTTTCATTCAAAGAAACTACAATTTTTGTGATTTTGATTATATAACCTACATGAACTCATGTTTTTTGTTGTTGCGATTTTTCACAACAACCTCAGTTTGTGTTTTCTGGGTGATTTCGTTGTGCACATCGTTCGCAAGGAGAATTTTCGTAATATTTTTTGAAGATTTGAGATTTTCGTGAAGATCTGTTTCTTTTTTTCCATTACAGAACAATGAAGGTTAGAGCTTCACGCACCCATTTCAATTTATTTCATTCTCTTGGAAGCGCTTTTTCCTTCGTTGGATTACGTCTATTTCAATGCTTCAGATTTGTCCACACGTTCTTATTATAAGACCGTGTGCACTAGATCACCCCCTATATATGTATATGATATTTAAAAATTGTAACACAAGTTGAATGCGATTATCGCTACATGGTACCAGGTTTAGACTAGTTTAATCTCTAAGCTATACCTTACAATATCTAGTTACCATAAACAATCTACTTAGACGTGTTTCACACCCTCTAGATAACTTATCATAAATAGGCATTCTCCTACAAAGTCAAGATATTTTTCAGTTCCTTGTTCCCCAAGTCTTCGTATAAGATTTTCCTTTCCTTCTTTCTTTTACCGACTTCAAAGCTATCACCGCTTCCTGGAAGTCGATGAACTTCAAAGGAATATTCAAACTCTCAATCACTCTATTGATATCGATCATGACTAGTACTCTGTACACATCTTTGAACGTAATTAACCTACACTCGTTCAGTTTAACAATCCTATTCTTACTCGTACAACACTTAGCACACATCAATCTTAGAGATTTGTTACTATCAAAACCAAAAATCCAACACGAATACAATAAAAGTGACATTACATGAAGTCACTGAGGTGATTCTCTATTCTTCATTGATGTGTTTATTTGGCAATTCTCTTTAACTATTTAGTGTTTATATATATATACAAAGTTATACCGTGGTGAAACTAATGCTTACGGTGAAACATGAGGAGAAATGTGAACCACGCATTTTGGGGCAATGTAATACTAGGATGGAAGGTCCATCCTAGCACACCTACACCCTCACACACCCAACCACTCCCATGGTCAAAGTCTTACCATTGACCCATTAACAGTCGGCGTTGACCGATTACCGGTCAATTTTTTTTAATATATTTTTGGTTTTCTACACGTTTTGATCATAAAAATTTGAACAACCGCCTCTTAAAGTTGAACAATTATATTTGAACATTTAAATAAGTTGAACAATTGTACCTTTGAAGTTGAACAATTTCATTTTTATAGTTAGATAGTTGTTTTCACTATGTATATAAAGTTGAACAATTGTATCTTACAGTTGAACAATTTTTAAAAAAAATTGAACCACTTCCTCTCTCCCTCCAAACAGGTTTTTCGTTCTTTAAACTATTTTTTTTCTTCCTTTCAATACATTATGAAAACATATTTTAAAAATTGAACAACATTCTAAAAAAATTGAAAAATTTATCAACAATCTTTGAACAATTTGTTTTGTTCAAACATATCAGCAAAATATTGAAATGTATTGCATGAAAGTGTAAACTTATAACAAAGATAGAGTTGAATAATACTTCATTAAAATTTCAACAATGTCCAATTAACTCGAACTTTTGTTTATAAGATACTATAACCTTATTACAACTTACAATGTTCAAAACATAAGCCTTAAACCCTAAACCATAAACCCAAAACCTAAATCCTAAACCCTAAGCCCTAAACGTGTAGGAAAACATAAATAGTAAAATCGGAAAAATTGACCACCCCTAAAAAATAAATTATTTTTGAAATTGTTAAATGTAAAATACAATTGTTCAAATTTATATACATAGTGAAAACAATTTTCTAACTAAAAAAATGAAATTGTTCAGCTTTAAGATACAATTGTTTAACTTATATAATTGTTCAATTTTAAGAGGCAATTTTTCAAACTTTGATGATGAAAACGTGTAGGAAACCAAGAATTAAAAAGCCAGAAAAAATTAGGCCCGGAAAAAATTGACTGATGACCGTTCAATTGTTGGTCAACATTGATCGGTTTAATGCTGACCGTTGACCGGGATTGAGTGTAGTAGGGTGTATGGTAATATTTAAATGATTGGCCTATTATGCTCCTAATGTTTCACCCTAAGGACGCTCCTTATATGAGTATTTACCTATATATAAAAATAAGACTCCATTCCGGTAAGAACGAAACCGTGTGTGAGAATGCGAACAATAACCCCAGCTGTCTGATCCGTATTTTTTTTTATGGGTGATGATGAGGTGCATTGGTTTGGTTTTATTTCTCCTTTCACACTCGCATGTCTGCCTCACATCAAAAAACTTTTCGCTCCCCCGTCTTATTTATTCTGCTTTCCCAAATTTAATAAGGTTATTAAAAAAGCTTTGAACACTTTTGATTTTCTTTCTCCAACTGCCATTGTTGTCTATTTCTTCCTTCGCTCTCATCTCCATTTTCTTGTCATATGCACTTCGTTTATCTCTTTGTTCTTGTTTATCTTTGCACACTTATTATTTCTGTTTCAATCTCTCAAAATGGCGAAAAATGATGGCAGTGATGGTATAGTATCCCCCATACTGAGCAAGGTATTTTCAATCTTTCATCCAACAGTTCTTTTACAGTTTAGTTTGCCAATCGTCACTTAAAAATCATGTTTTTTACTTTTACTTCATGTCTTACTATTTCCAATTTCGTGTTTTATGTCATTTTGTTTACTTGCTTTGCAAACCCTAATTTATGTGCTTAGGTTTCCCGTTTAAACTTCCTATATCTGTGCATTTTAGGTGAAGTATACATATAGTGTTTTTATGAAACTTGTGTGTATTGTGTTTGATTCCTTTTGTTTTTTTTGTATGTGTGGTGGCTTGTGTGTTTTGTTTTTCTTTTGATTGCTCTATTTTACGGCTTGTATATGTTATTTGATAGATTTAATGGTGGTTTCATTTATAATTAATTAGTTTTTTTCTTCTATTTCTTGCATATACATGTTTTGTTTCAAACACTTTGGTACTTAATTTGGATGTATGTTCATTTCTACAACGTACAGTGTGCATTTTGTAAATTGTACGTGATACCTTACGTTTGTATCTATGTTTATTTTAATGTGATGTGATTCAAAACCACATCAAGGCTCAAGACCCCATCGGGAAGATCCTTGTGCACCCGCCAAGCCCTATTTCAGGGAGAGTGCCCGCACACTATATAGCTCGAGACCATTTTGGCTGCACACATGGGGGTCCATTAGACTCCTTGGAACACAAGGAACACCCTGGCCAAGTTTCAGCCAAAATGTATAAATGGATTGAGAGATGGCTCGATGTGGACATAGTTGGTGCCCACGCCGAGGCCTTAGGTTGGACTTTGAGACCTAGGCTTGCCCTCCCTCTCATTTGGACGTCAATTCAAGCATAAATGCCAAGAATTGTGCCACTTAATCACCACATGAAGAGTTTCTCCATCAACGACGTCCAAGTGAAGTGTCTTGCTATTCAAGTTGACCATTTGAAGAGTTCATCCATTTTCCCACACAAATCGTCCCCATCGTGCTCGTAGTTCCATCACCAAGCAAGGAGATCGAATTTCCTCAAGATCAAGACTTAACTCGAAGCACCGAAGCGACAAATCCTTGATTTCACATCATAATGTGTAACATATTTCTTTGGTATATTGCCACTACTATAAAAAAGTTGCTTCTTTGTTTATTTGTTTTGTAAATGGAAGGAATGTGCATTTTTTCTTTTTTTGAGTTCTATTAAGTTCTTTCTATGTGCATCTTTAAAGTTCACAATGTGCATTTTCCATTTGTATGGATTGTTTTGCTTCATTTTCATAGTTGACTTGTATTTCATTGGTATGTAAAGTTACTTGTATCCACTTGTTTGCAAGATCATCCCGATCCTCTAGAATATGCATTTGCTAATAGTGATTTCTATTAATTTCTTTCTATATGTATTTTAATTTTCACAATGTGCATTTCCCTTTTTGTAAGTATGTTTGTTTGCCTTCATTTTCATAATTGACTAGTATTTCGTTTTGTAACTAAAGTTACTTGTTTGTACTTCGTATGTTCATCCTGAACTCATAGAAAGTTCATTTTCCAATAGTAAGTTCTACTTGTATTCACCTAGATGAAATATTTGTCTGAAATTCTTATGCATGGTCCGAATCATCCTAATTTGAAATGCAAGGTCCTTGCAAGATCATGCGAGGTTAAGAAAGGCAAGAATGCTACTTGATTTGATGTGTTCAAGAACTTTTGTTGTTGGTTATGGTAGTTTGATTATGGATCTTGAAACAATTACTATATTGTGATTCTGGCGCGATGTACATTTTTAGTCAAATTCTGTTATTTTTTGATGTTTATTTATTTTTTGTGGGATTAAATTTCATTTTGAGATAGTTATGTTTTTGGCACCAGCTAGTATGTGTGCATTTGTTGAATGCTTTTGTTTGCATTGTAAATGCTTCAGTTTCTACAGTTGTACTTTTGAACAAGTTTGTTTTTCGTGTGCTATATATGAAATTACAGTTATAGTCTTTAGTTTACAAGATGTTTTTTTTGCAATCACAACTACAAAACATTTTGCAGTATATGTGCATGTCCAATTTATCAAATTAAGATAATAAAATACCATAAACTAAGTTTGATGTATACCCATGTGTGCATTTTCTATATACCCTTGTATGCATTTGCTAAACAATAAAGGTAATTCTGAAAAATAAACAAAAAATATAATGTATACCCTTGTGTCTATACATCCTTGAGTGCATTTGCTAAACAACAAAGCTAATTATGAAAAACAAAACAAAATGTATACCCATGTGTGCATTGTCTATACATCCTTGTGTGCAATTGCTAAACAACAAAGGTAATTCTGAAAAATAAAACAAACATTTCACTTATACTCCTGTGTGCATTTTCTATATTGCCTTGTGTGTATTTGCTAAACAACAAAGGTATTTCTAAATAATAAAACAAACATTTGTTGTATACCCTATCTACATTTTTTATACATCCTTGTGTGCATCTGCTAAGCAACAAACTATAATTTTCAATTCCTTGTGCATTTTTGTTGTTTATGGCTTTTGTGTTAACACTTTAGTGTGCATTTCCTGAAGATGGTATGTGCATTACGTAAAACTCCTCTATGTGCATTTGCTACATGGGCTATGTCCAGCAAAAAACCCAATGTGCATTTGCTGTAAACTCATGTGTGCATTTGACACCAAGATTATGTGCATTATGTAAAAAATAATGTGCGTATTTGCTACAAAGCTTATGTGTATTATGTAAAAAAATATATTTTCTTATGAGTTTCAATCTCTTGAATTTGGTATGTGAAATAGCAAATCATTTACATGAATATAAAGTGCAATCGTTCCTTAGTTGAAGAAATATCTTAACAATAATAGTGTACCTATTTGGATATGTGATGAATCTGCAATATGTTTTTCCGAATTCTCAATTTCTCTGGGATTGTCCACTGACGACATTGATTTTTTGAAGCTTTTGTTCAACAATTTCTACTTATCGTGTTCAGTCTTCCTTCCAAAATCAATTTTGTTCGGTATTGAAGAGAAAGGATTTTGTGATTTCTATCGGAATCGCGAGATAGAATTTCCATAATTAATCAAACACTATCTTCATAAAATAGGTAATTCAATTTGGGAAAAAAAATTCTAGATGGATGGGATCACATTTAGTTAGCTAAACAACACGTTTTCACTTTTTATGAACCTCTTTGAACCATAAAAAAATCCACCTTGGAGTATGAAGTTACTAGTTCAATTTTCCAATGACAAATCCATTTTCCATTAATGGCATTGATGACACACATATTTTCACCCTCAATTTCTAATTTCTTTAAACCTAGATTTTTTGCAGCTAGTAATCCTTTCCAAAGCCACATCGCTTCTGCTCATAAAATAGATGAAGATCGAAGGACAATGTCCAGAGTCAATGAAAATCACCTCAACATTGAGATTGTGAATAACGTATACAAATGTACATTCTCCATTGTCATTGCATGATCCATCAAAATTAAGTTTGAAAAAGGTTGGTTTGGGTTTAGTCCATCTAATATGCTTTCGTACTTGTCTTTTTCTTTTGTATTTGAAACCATATTAGTTATCAAGGTTGTCACCGTCAGATATGTTTTTTGGTAAATTCTCATTGATGTGCTCATTAATGAAATGAGTAATATCTAAGTGCTGATGCGAGGATACTTGATGGAAGATGGCTTGATTCCTGTGAAACTAGATTCCCCATCAGGATGTTACGAGTCGTAAGAACATGTGGTTGCTGATTTGGTTCTTACGATTGTATAGATTATCATTAATTGACATTGATTGAAAATCAAGAGTACATAGATAGGGTATTATATTCCTATTAATATTTTGAATAACATTAAGTGTAAAGGGTCAATGCGTTAGGAGATGTTGCATGTCATTATTTGGACAATTACACATTTCACAGTAGGGTGGTACAACAAATCATTTGTAAATTAGACAATCTGTTATTACAAGACCATTTTTTGTGATTTTCCATACGGTGTTTTTTAATTTTTGGTGCCAAATCTATCTTCCAGATCCATTGGAAGTTATTGTTTGAAATCCCCCTTGGGTGGTGCAAACGGACAATAGCTGAGCTGGTCGAGAACCAACCATCCGTATTAGGTCCTCTGTAAAGATGATCAATTTTTTTTTTTGAGGAATCAAGATTCTTAAGATTTGTTCTATTATTTGATGGTCCAATTTAAGAGAAAGATCTTGATGTAGTTTGGCGGAGTCCCACTGATAGTTAGAAGTAATATAGTGGTTGACTGTAAGATCAGATTGTACATTGGCACCATGTAGTAGTAATTCAGAAAGTGGGAATGGAAATAGACAAGGGTCTAACTAAAACTGAATGGCATTACCATCGCCAACTTTGCATTGGAGGCCTTGCTTAAAAATGTCTCGAAGTTTCATAAGTTTAGTCCATGGCCAACTAGTATTTCCTTTCCGCTCGTAGTTTATTACATGAGTATTTTTCAGATATTTTTCGTTAATTACTTGAACCCGTATAATTGTTGGATCATCCAGGGTTATAAATTAGTTTTAGTTGTAGAGCATTATTCATATCAACCGCTTTACGGATATCAAGGCCATAAGATTTTTGTGGTTTACAAACTTCATCCCACCGTATCAAAGGGTTGTAGTGATTGTCTTTATTCTACAAGAAAATCCGATTAATTTGATCTAGAGCATTGTGAATCGATGTTAGTAACATGAAACTTTGCATAATGAAGTTTGATTTTGCTGCAAGATTGGATTTTATAAGTACAGATCTTCCATGTGGAGAGATTGAATTGGCTTTCCATTTGGCTAGCTATTGTTGCGATTTGGTTATTAGTTCCTCAAATGTATTAAAACTAACAATACCATTAATAATCAGGCATCCAAGATATTTCTCCAAAGCAACATTGTGGTTAATACGCAAAGTATTTTGGAGGAGAATCCGTGTATTTGCCGACAATGTTCTTAGTAATTTGAAAAGCGGAATTTTCTAGATTTACCTTTTGCACTAAAATATCACAATAGTCATTAATAGTTTTCATAATAGTTTGGAAGACCGACTAATTGCATTGCTAAAGATGATGATACATCAACAAAAGTCAATAAAGGGATCTTAGTACCTCGTTGGGTAAGGACAACACCTAAAGATTGTTGATTCGAGAGAGCACATTTACTTTGAATGCTTCGTGCAAGGATCTTAGCTCCCAAAATAAAAAGGAATGGAGAAGGTGGATCACCTTGTCTAAGTCCCCTTTTCGGGAAGAATTGATGTGTCGGTTCATCATTTACAAGGATAAAGAAAGAGACTATTTTAATACATTCAGAAATCCAACTAACAAATTGTGGAAAGAATCCAAACCTTTGAGAACTACTAGAATAAGTGGTCATTCTATTCTATCATAAAGTTTTTTCCATATCGAGTTTAACAGTCATCTAACCTTGTTTGACTTTCTTTGCTCGAAATAAAATGAAGAGCTCATGGGATAAGATGTTATCTTGTATTGAGCGGTCAGCCACAAATGCTCCTTGTCTGGGAGGGATTGTCACATTTAGGTACAAGAGTAATAAAAGTATGATTAAGTTGTCGTAGTAATTTACCGGAACGGAAAAAAGCTTTAAACAACTTTGATGAATGTTGGACCCACAATGTGCCAATATTTTTGATAAAATCCAACAAACATGCCATCTTGTCATGGAGATTTATCAGTGCCAATAACAAATATACCTTGCTTAATTTCATTATCATCAATAATAACTTTCGTATTTAGAAGATTTAACTATTCATGTAGGCTGGTTAAATCAATGGGGTTACTATGAAATCGAGCTTGATAGTGTAATAGAAATTCATTTTTAACTTGTCTAGCTCATTAACTTGTATTCCAGAAGTTGTCGTGATAGTCTTAAGGATTTTACGATTTCTTTTCCTAGTGGCAATCCTATGGAAATATCTAGTATTGAAGTCAGATGATTTCAAGTGTGTTACTTTAAAGTGTTGATTCCAGTATTTTTGTTGGAAATCAAGAAACCTTTCCCTTTTTTGAAGTAGATGTTTTTGCTTAATAGACACATTACTATCGAGTGTGGAATTCAATTGATTCTATAGATCAAGTAAGTTTTCATCGAGGTCTTTTAGTTGTCGAAATACATTACCAAAGGTATGTTTGTTTCATAACTTAGACTTAACCATAAGAAGTTGGGTTTTCTTAACCAAATTATACATGTGGGATCCATTAGAATGGAAATGACACTCTTGTCTTACTATATATTCAAATCTTTGTGTCTTGTCCACATCATTTCAAAATTAAATTTAGGAACTGTTTTATTATATTGATTACGAAATTATAATGAGATAGGGAAACGATCTGAAGTAATAAATGCATGAATTTTTACCTAGAGCGTGAGATACCATTGTAAAATGGGGTTTGTGCGTCAAACCACCCGTTATGGCCAATTTTGCATGAAACCACCCGTTATATCGATAATTTTTTTAAAGCAGCCATAAATGACCCTCCGTTAACAAGGAGACATCACGAGCATATTCCGTTAACTTCTCCATCAAAAAATTTAAAAAGGCCAAAATACCCTTGTAAATATTTCAAATTTTCAACAAAATGTCGTTCTTCCTCCATCCTAAACCCTAAGCCCTAAAACCCTAAACCCCAAAACCTAAACCTAAATGCTAACCCCCTAAGCCCTAAACATATACCCTAAACCCTATGCCTAAATCCTAAATCCCTAAGCCCTTAACCTTATTGTTTTTTTAGGGTTTAGAGTTTATTTTCAAAAAAAATTGAAACCATTTTTCTGATGGTATTTTTTGCGAAATTGAAACCCTAAATCCCAAAACTCTAAACCTAAACCCTCTCATTTTGTAATCGGCCATTGTTTTGGGAAATTATATTTATTTTTAAGGTTTAGGGTTTATGATCTAGGGTTTTAAGGTTTAGGGTATTAGGGTTTAGGGTGGAGGAAGAATGGCATTTTATTGAAAATTTGATATATTTACAAGGGTATTTTGGTCTTTTTTATATATTTTTTAACGGAGAAGTTAACAGAATATTCTCGTGGATGGCTCCTTGTTAACGGATGGCCATTTATGTGTGATAAAATAATTATCGATATAACAGGTGGTTTTATGCAAAATCGGCCATATAACGGGTGATTTGACCCAAAAATCCCTTGAAAAATTTGATTGTGAGAAAGAGCATGGTCTAACTTTTCAAAAATGTAATCAATTCTATCCTTACTCTTACACCAAGTATATCCGTTACCAAACGTAGGTAGATCCATCAATTCACATTCATTCTCAAAATTGAAAAGGATATTAAATTGGCTATAGTTAGGTTGTACACAACATAGTATGTTTTTTGACAATTTGATTTCATTCAGATCACATATGACAATAAGAATAATTGCTCAACAAAATATTTTGCAACTAATTTATATTATGCTAAGGAAAAAAAATTAAAAGAATATTGGAAGATGAAAAATATTAATATTAATATTTTACTTTACTTTAAGATATAATTAAATAAAGGCGATAAAACATTTATAGCACTTATTCTCAAGAAATCTTTCTACAAACTCAAGACGATGTTTCGCTCTTTTGAGCACATTATGACATCTATCAAGATTATGATCATGCGTATCACATTGATTTGAAAGTAACATTCAGATAAATATATCCAATATCCATACACTATCAAAAAAATAAGAGAAATTTGCGGCGAACCACCCGTTATATACGCGTTTCTGCGGCAAACCATCCGTTATATTCGAAATTATTTTAAACCATCCTTAACTTACATTCCGTTAGCAAATCGCCACCCTTGGGCTTCCACCGTCCAAATTTCAGTCAAAATGGCTTAAATGACCCTTTTAACCCTCTTATTTCCCCATATTTACCGGTTTAGTCCAACTTTTCCTAACATTTACCAAACTCGATCGAACCCGAAATTATTTAAGCCGCCCCAGTTGAAATTAAACTAAACCCAAACACAAACCCGTCTAAAACCCAAACCCGATACAAGATCCCCAGATCCTCATTTTTCTCTCTCACAATCCACGATCTATTTCGCGTGGAGTACGCTAAAGGCGGCGAGCTCTTCAACAAGGTCTCCGAAGGCAGACTACCTGAGGACGCCGCGTGGAGATAGTTCCAACACCTCATCAGCGCCGTCGATTTCTGCAACAGCCATGACATCTACCACTGTGATCTCAAACCAGAGAATCTCCTCCTCGCCGATAACAAAAATCTTAAGATATCGAATTTCGGGTAGAGCGCGCAGCGGGAAACGAACAGGGAAGACGAACTCCTCCACAAGATGTGTTGGACCCCTTCCTATGTGGCTCTGTCATCAACAAGAAAGGATACGGCGGAGCCAAGTCGGATATTTGGTCCTGCGACATCGTTCTTTATGTCGTTCTCGTCGGATTTCATCCCTTCCACGACATGAATCTGATGCAGATGTACATGAAGATTAGCAAAGGAAGCTTCCAGTGCCCGAATTGGTTCCCTCCGGATTTCAAGAAGCTTATATCAAAGAATCTAGACCTTAGGCCTTATTCAATGATTGATTTGACCAAGATTATGCAGAATCTGTGGTTCTGGAAAGGCTTTAACAAGCTGTATTACGACAAGAACTTGGAAGAAGGAGAGATCGCGATTCCAGCGACCCCTCACCCAATTTCCAGAGAGATATCGCGAGAGAGAAAAGTGAGGATTTGGGGATCTTTTATCGGGTTTGGGATTTAGACGGGTTTGGGTTTGGTTTAATTTAAACCGATCGGTTTAATTAAATTCGGGTTCAATCGAGTTTGGCAAATGTTAGGAAAACTTGGACTAAACCGGTAAATAAGGGGAAATAAAAGGGGTAAAAGGGTCTTTTCAGTCTTTTTGATGGAAATTTGGACGTCGGAAGCCCATGAGTGGCGATTTACTAACAGAATGTAAGTTAAGGGTGGTTTAAAATATTTTCAAATAGAACGGGTGGCTTGCCACATAAACGCGTATATAACGGGTGGTTTGATGCAAATTTCTCAAAAAATAAAAGTTTAAAAATTATATAAGCAAGGGAAATCCTTGAACGGTTTTTTCGATAAACAATTAGTTAGTTAGCTTAATATTGAATTATGAATCTGGTCCATTGGATTGTGGTGATCGTTTATTTGGAGAAGGGTGTATAAGATGTGATGTGACCATAAGATACTTTTTTTTGGTGAAAAAGGTGGGTTATACCCATTTATTCAAATCAAGGTGAACATACATATGCTCACTAGAAGTTTTATCAAAGTCAAGAAATTTAACAAGTCCATCAGGTGGGAAGAAAAACAAAGTGAATTCTCCGGCACAAGACGAGCTGAATTTGGCCATCTGATAGGATTTAGTCGTGTACACCTAACAAATAACCTCAAAAACCTAACTAATGTAGTCGGGTAAGTAAGGATCGATCCCACATAGAGCCAAGTATTCTTCCTGTATGCAGAGATTGTATACCAATAGTAACAAAAAGGGGTTTTTAGGATTGTAGCAAGTAACAATGAAAACGAATGAAAAGAGTTTGTAAATAATGGATGCGAAATAGCTCAGCCAAACAAATATCCACACTTCAATTTGATTGATTGATCATTGATTATCTCAAGTTCTTTAGACCAGTGAATGTTCCTATTCATTTTCTTAAGTTATTAACAGGACAATCAGACCCTGAGAATACTAACTATCAAATAACCAGGAAACCATCCAGATTCAATTCAATAGCAGCAAGAAGTTCAGGAATTTCAATAGATACATGCAACTAAAACAACCAATTTTACTTAGCATGCAATCAATTCTCTCTACAATAAACTATTCCAACCAATTCTAGAATATCGTAGTTGCTACTCTGAATTAGGTATTTCAACCAGAAACAATCTAACTCTAGCACAAGAATAATACCAAAAACAACTAGTTGATCAGGTTAGTCAAATCAGCAAAACTCAAAGGGATGAAGCACAAGAGAATCAATACATTCAAAGGAATAGAATAAGAGTTATAATCTTACAACCAAATCAAACGAAGGCTTCAATTGTCTGACTAAGCAAAGGAAACTTAGTTCTTCATAGTCTTCAAAGCACAAAAATCTAAGGAAAACGGATTGCCGTTATCTAGAATGAAAGATAATGAAAACTAGGTCTAGTCTAATGCTAAAATATCCCAATAAATAAAACTTACAAAATAAGTCTAAACGTAATAATAAAAATAATAATTAAGGTAATAAGATAATAAAACGCCGAATCTTCAATCCGCGTCAGCCGCCAGAAACCGCGAGCAGACCCGCGACCTCAGCCAAGACCCGTGATCGCGGTTCATACTTAAACGCACTAGCACCAGCTCCCTGACCCGCGATCGTGGTTCATGCCCCCGCTGTCGCGGTTTGTGCTTTTGTTGCTCCGGTCTTCACTTGATCTTCAGAGGCTCCAATCTTCTGTAATTTCTTGGTTTTCTTCACTTCTCTTGGCCTCTTCCTAATCACCGTATAGTCTCTAAAACTACCCTAATCATCTCCCATAATGTGCTAACAAGTCCTAGTTACACTATACAAAGTAAAGCGTATAACCATCCAATCCGCATCTTGGTTAGCCAGGCGAGGAGTGTGCTTGATTGAAATCTCCCAGTTGGAGCCATTGATAAGGGTCTGCACCGAGAGATGATATCCCTATTCAGCGGTGGTGGCGAGTCCCCAACAGTAACCACCGCCAAAACATCAGTGGCGTGAATTTCCACAACCAGCTTGATAATTCCCATATGTTCCGCCATTGTTACTCCCTAGAGCAACCCCAAAAGTTCAGCGCGAAACACCGACCGACCATTAGCTTTGGCAACATAGCCTCTGATGAATTCACCACGGTTGTCTCAAATAATTCCACCAGCATTGACTCGAGTTTGTCCCTCCAAGAAGGAACCATATGAATTCAGTTTGTGCCACCCAAGTGCAGGCCGTTGCCAAACAGCAAGAGCAGAGGAATGGAAATTAGATTTGTGAGACCGAACTAGTAACAAGTACTCATTAGCACGGTCAAGGATGAACTGTGAGCGGGGTTCCAAGACGCTAAGGTTGGTGTCGAAGATCCGGACATTTCTCTAGCGCCGAAGCCACCATATGCCATAAAAAAATATCGTTGGCCACGTCTTGGGATAGGAGACGTTATTATTGATCCAAGATTCCAAATCCATAGAACAAAAGCCATGTAGCTTAGATGCGGGAAGAAGATCCTGCAAACCCTCCCTAGCAACAAGGCAATCCCGAAGAATGTGGAGCGTTGTCTTCAGATGACTTTAGACCTGATCAAACGCGGGCCCAGGCTGGGCTTTAGCCAAAATCCAGGCCCGTTTGTCGGGCCCAAGGGGCTAACCGGGCCCGCCCGGAAGAGCGGGCCGGCCCGCATGACATATAACTTATATTTAAATTATTTTTTGGTATATTGTTTTGGTATTTAGCGGGCCGGGCCGGCCCGTTAAATTATTATTTTTTAGGTTATATATTTTTTTTAATGTATTTTTAAATATATTTTTATATAATTTAAATTTTATACGGGCCGGGCCGAGCGGCCCGTACGGGCCTGGCCCTGTTACCGGGCCCGGCCCGCCAGCCTGAACGGGCCGGGCCAACGGCCCGTTCGGGCTTAAACCCCTGTCCAAGCCCGTTTTGCTTGGCGGCCGGGCCGGGCGGGCGGGCCGGCCCGCGTTTGCTCAGGTCTAGATGACTTACACAGTGCCCACAAGCCGACTCTGTTCCCATGTGCCGTCTCACACAACTAGCATTACACATTATGGCGTCATGTGTAACAAGCCAGGTAAAATTCCCGACTCTCTTAGAAGCTTGCACCTTCCATAGTTTCTTCCAAGTCTTATCCGGAGCATCTCCATCATCTTGTCGGATGAGTTCCATAGCCGATTTTAGTGAAAACTGTCCAGACCTAGTTGCATTCCAGCAGAAATTATCCGCCACCTCTTCACCAGGTATTGAAAGAGCACCAATCTTAAGAAGCGTTGCAGGTGGGAGGAGATAGGGAAAATTCATGCTAGTTCCACGTGCCATTCTCCCAGAACTCCGCCACTATTCTCCCCAATAGATCATCATCGATTGGCCCCGTAGCCAAATCTTCCAGGGGGCAATCTTCCACCCATGGGTGACTCCAAAATAAGGTGTTGGAGCCGTCTCCGATCACCACCTTAGTTCCCTACAGCAAGGGAACTTTAGCTTTCACAATTCCACTCCACAAATTAGAGTCTCCAGCATTTGAAGAGAACATGTCTCGATCGCAACGTCCCCTACATTACTTCCCTCTCACCACACACGACCAAAGCGAGTCGGGCTCGGTCAAGAGTCTCCAGCCCATCTTTGTCATGAACGCAGAGTTTACTTGCCTTATGCTTTTCATCCCAAGTCGTCCCGCCGATTTTGGCTTGCGCAAGGTTTCCCATTTCAGTAGATGAACCTTTCGCTTCTCATCAGTGGAACCCCAAACAAAGCTCCTTGTTTTCTTTTCAATTTCATCGCAAATAAACAGAGAAAGTTGTGTCATTTGCATCGTATAATAAGGAATCGTAGCCACCGCAGAATTTGCGACCGTGTCTGACAGGGCTAAAAGTAGTATACCCAATCAAAGAAATCCTAAAATACCTACTAAAGAGTATAGCAAGCAAGTCAGGGTCGATCCCACAGGGAGTCACGTTATCTATTCTTGCAATTCACGTCACCGACTAGGAACTAGGGGGGGGGGGGGGGGGGGGGGGATTTGTTTGTGTTTTTCGTAACCAAAGTAAACAAAGCAAGTAAACAAGTTTGCAAATAACGGTTCAGAATAATAAGGGAAAAAGCGCCACACTTAACAAAGATCCACACAACAATAGAAAGGTCGATCACGGAATTCTATCAATCTCAAGTTCTTAATATTCCTATAGTTGTTCTTATCCCGATCATAGATAACTATTAGTTCTACCAGCCCTAATAGTACTTATCACCAAATCAAATCCGAAAACCTTCAAGACTCAATAAAGCAATAGCAATCAAACAAGGATTCAACAAGATACATGCACTAGAAACAACCCGTTACTATAAGCATGCAATTAACTCTCTCTCATGATGAAGCGCTCGGATCCCCTATACGCAACAATCGTGCTTGCTACTAGATATGCAACCCGAACCCGGAATCATAAGTCCTAGCAATTAGGAAGATATTAATAAACCTAGGTGATCAATCTAGATAAATCAACATAAACCAATAGACAATCAAGTGCAAGAGAATCAATCCAACTAGATAGGAAAACGAACAAGAGTAGAAAACTCACAACCAATCAATTGCTGACTTCAAACTGTCAAGTGCAACAATGGAGGTTTAGTTCTCCATTAGGGTTTGTGAGAGCAAAATACGTAAAAATGGTGGCTTCTAGGTTTAGCGAAAAGATCATCCTCTAAAAGAGTCTTAAACCTAACTTAAATACTAAGGAAATAATAAGGAAATAAAGAAAAGAAAATAACAAACTTGGAAACAAAGTCTCGGAAATAAAATAAAACAGAAATAAAACTCGAAACGAAAGTCTTCAGCGCGTCGTCACCGCGGGTGCGGTGACACCCACCGCTGGGCTTCTGTCCACTTCTCTGACGACCTCGTCGCAGGTGCGGCAGTGCCCACCACTGGGTGCGGTGGGACTCCAGAATCTTGTCTGGTTTCTGCTTCTTCCACCGCAGGGGCGGTGGTCTTCGGCGCGGGTGCGGAAAGGCTCCAGTAACATCTCCTCTTCAAAGCTCTTCCTTGCAATCTCTCGCACCGCTCCTCAACTCGTCTCTTCACTCCTTTTGCGTCTTTCCTTGGTGGCTTCCTTCCTCAGTGTCTCCTAGATATCCACAATAGCTCAAACACCTCCAAAAACACCAAACTTTGCCTCCAAACGCCATACACATGAATGTGTCTAAATCTACCCGAATGACACCAATAAACCCTCTAGTGACTCTTACTTAAGCCCTACAAAGTAGTGCTTATCAAACTCCCCCATGATTAGACCTTTGCTCATCCTCGAGTAAACTAAAAGAAAGTCCACTCCTCCCATGTAGCACACAAGGTCTCAGGAAGCATATCCTCCAACTAAGAGTCACCTAACCCATGCCAAAGCTCCTGGCACCAATCTCATCTACAACACATCCATACTCAATAGCTTAAGGGGTAAGCAGAGTACTTCCCCTAAGCTTAACCCGGACATCCAATAGTGTGAGTAACCTCTAATCCTAGCCTCCATCTATGACTCCTTATGTATCCCAGAGTGACCTACCTGACAATCCTTCTTTGACTCCTCTTCTTATGACGCCTCGCCAAGAATAATGAGAAATCCTAAAATCACTCTTCTTCTTTTTCACTCATTTTGCCAAGGCGCCCTTTCCGGTTTTCACCAAGCCACTCATATTTTTTCATAGATGTGCTCACATATGCTCACATCACTCTTGACCTCATATTACCCCAGCCTAATGCTGGTCCAAGCCACCTGCTTATTACCTAGGCCGCTCTTTCGGGTTTTTGACCTATCCCAGGATTTCAATTTTTGCCTTTTTTCAAATTTTTGGCTTTTTCAATTTTTTTTTGTTTTTCTCCTCAACAACGTAGCAAGTATAGAACTCTCCCCATGCTTAAACATTGCATTGTCCTCAATGTAATGAAAGACAAAAAGAATAGAAGCACAAGGAAAAGCAAAAAAAATAACTCACAACGTCGCCGAGCTGGCTTGGACACCTTCGGTGTTGCTTGCGGTCTTCTCAATAAACGCCCAGGTCTCGGGTGTCTTCATCAATTCCATTATCTTTATCTACCGTGCAACCAAGAGGAAACCACTTTGGTGAGTAGTGGCTTTGCAAAGATGTCGGGGCTGCACGACCTTCAACGAACACATTGTAGAGCCCAAATGTAATCGTGGGGGGGGGGGCTCTACTGTTCCTCCTCCTCAACTGTCAATTGTAGGGCCATCATCATTGCCAAATAATGTGTGGGGCGAATGTCTCCTCCTTGACAACATGATGCACACCTTCTCCATGGGGATTCCGGACAACTGGCCTTCGATAAAACTTTTTTTTTTAAATCCGTTTAAGGTTTTTTCGGATTTTTTTTTTTTTGAAAACAGGAAGTAAAGGGTGCCCACCGCGGGTGCGGTGGGCTGCTCACCGCGGGTGCGGTGAGCTCTCCAGAACCTCATTTTGCTCATTTTCTTATGTACCTGCGTGTTAGTGCACAGGTGAAACGAAACAGAAGCAAAAACAAACTACCTAGCTATGCGATGAAATCTCAAAGATAAAAGAAAGAAGGAAAAAAACGATACCTCGGGTTGCCTCCCGAGCAGCGCCTTAGTTAATGTCGTTGGCTCGACATACTACTCGAACAACCTTAATCCACAGCATCGGGTTCCTTAGGCACCCTCTCATTCAGCACTTCCTTCCTGAACCAATCATGGAAAGGTCTAAACCTTAGACCATTCCTCCTTTTCAATGGCTCATCCACCTTGGCCTTCGTAGTCGTCTTCCCCCCATGCTTAGATCGATCGGGGGGGGGGGTTTAACTTCAACTTCAGGGGCCTGCACCATAGTTCCGAGCTTCTCTCTCGGAGTTAGCATAGTGGGGCCAAAGCCCAAAAGAGAAGTAGGAGACTCACCCTTCTCATCCAATAAAGCCGTGACTTCCTGCAGATTAGAAGATATAGTAATATCGATAGGCAAGTCAACTATGGGATCCTCTAGTATAGGTTGCAATTCATCCAAAGGGTTAGGACTCATTACATCAACAAAGTTCAAAGAGGTATTAATGACGGGTTTCATATCATATATGTTATATTCAACTCCATCCCCATCAAATTCCATAGTTAATTTCCCACTTCTAACATCAATTGTGGTATTTGCAGTTTTCATGAAAGGTCTATCTAACAGCATATGTGCACCTGTACCACCATCCATATCAAGAACATAAAAATTAGTGGGGAAAATCAGCGTATCTACCATAACAAGGACATCCTCAACAACCCCTTTCGGGTAGACATTGGTTCCATCAACTAGTTGAATAACTAGTCTAGTGTCTTGTAGTGGTGGCAGATCAAGGGACTCATAGAACGACAATGATAAGACATTAATAGCTGCACCAAGATCTAGCATAGCCTTATCAATCTTTGTCTCACCAATGATGCAAGGGATAGAGAACATACCTGGATCACTGCACTTCTTGGGCAAACGCTTTTGAAATACAGCAGATACTTGCTCGCTCACCTGGACATGCTTCTTTTTCTTCTGCTTCTGGTTCCTCTTGATCGTGCAGAGCTCCTTCAAGAACCGAGCATACTTGGGAATGCTTTTAACAAGTTTGAGCAAAGGGATGTTAACCTCACACTTGCTGAAAGTCTCAAAGAGGTCATTGTCGTCAACTACCCTTCTCTCCTTGAGCGCCTCTAGAAAAGGGGTGGGTCTCGGAACCGAGAGGAGGAAAGTATGGACGAACGTAGGTGTCCACATAAGGCTCAGCAGTAGCTCCAGAAGTCTCGCCGCGGGTGCGGCCAGAGGTCACCGCCGGGTGCGGTGGATCCCCAGAATTTTCTCGAGAAACAGTACCGCCACCGCTGGGTGTGGTGGGTGCCGCCGCGGGGTGCGGTGAACTTGACAGAACATTTTGTCCCTCCTTTTCATGCTCGCCGCGGGTGCGGTCACCTTGCCGCTGGGTGCAGTCATTTTCCAGAATACCCTCTTTTCCTGAGTCGTCCTCTTCAGCACTAGGATCGACATGCAATTGCTTTCCACTTCTAAGGGTCACATCACTAAAATTTGCCCGTGGGTTAACTACCGTTTGAGATGGTAGATTTCCCGACATCTTTGCATCGATCCTCGTGATGGCTTCAACCATTTGGCTCACCTGCGTTTCCAAATTCTTTATGCTTGACGTTGTGGCTTGAACATGAGTAGTGAAATGTTTCGTCAAGGCTTGGAGCATATCTGCAGTTGAAGGAGACGCATCAGGTTGTGGATCTTGCGACCTTTGTAGAAATTGAGGTCTTGGCTGATGTTGTTGTTGAAACTGAGGCTGTTGTTGTTGATCCCTCCATCTAAAATTTGGGTGGTCTCTCCATCCCGGATTATAAGTGTTGGAGTAGGGATCATGCCGAGGTCTTAGATCTCCATAACCTCCTACAGCGTTTACTTCAGCAGGCGAATCATCTTGTAGTTGAGGACAGGCGTCAGTGGGGTGGAATTGATCGGCACAGACCCTACACGCTTTGAGTTGTTGAGGAGTTCCTTGCAGCGTAAGTCTCCTCACCATGTCCTTCAACTCAGCAATATCACTGGCATACGCAGAGCGACTAGAGTCAGCAACATTGACTCCTCTCTTGGTAGAAGTTCTGCCGAAATTTCTTGTGCCATCTGCCATCTCCTGAATCTTCTCCATAGCTACTGCCGGTGTTGTGTTGAGAATATTGCCGCCACATGCAGTGTCGACAATCCTCCTTTCACTTTCCAACAGGCCATTGTACAAATGAAGTACCAAATCCTGATTGGAATACTCGTGGAATGGACAGCTTGAGCACAGTCTTTTGAAACGCTCATAGTAATCATATAGGCTCTCGTCAGCTTCCTGCTCAATGTTGCTAATAGCTTTCTTCAAACTGTTTGCCTTCTTTATAGGGAAATATTTCTCGAGAAACGCCTTATGAAGCTTGGTCCATGTGTCAATGCTCCCAGTAGGAAGATGGTAATACCAGTCATCAGCAGTGTCTTTCAGAGTAAACCCAAAAGCTGTCATCTTTATTTGCTCCTCAGTAACGTTCGCCGGTTTCATGCTCATGCAGACTGTGTGGAATTTACCCATGTGTTTGATTGGGTCCTCTCCAGCCAGTCCATGGAAAGATGGGAGCAAATGAATCAGCCCCGGCTTCAACTCAAAGTTTACGCCCGCTCCTATAGCAGGAATAGTCACAGCCAAAGGTTGCTGCTGCAGGTCGGGCGCAGTCAACTGTCTCAACGTTCTATCCACGTCACCCATCTCAAATGCAGGGTTGTCAAAAACCAAAGTACGGTTTACTCTACGATCCTGGGACAAAGTTCTCTCAATCTCTGGATCAAAATCAAGAAGAGGTGAGTTAGTAGCACGAGTGTGGACCATAAGATAGGTCCACACCAAGGTAGGCAACAAACAAATCACAAAAACATAAAATTTGACTCCCCGGCAACGGCGCCAAATTTGACAGGGCTAAAAGTCGTACACCCAATCAAAGAAATCCTAAAATACCTACTAAAGAGTATAGCAAGCAAGTCAGGGTCGATCCCACATGGAGTCAGGTTATCTATTCTTGCAATTCACGTCACCGACTAGGAACTAGGGGGGGGGGGGATTTGTTTGTGTTTTTCGTAACCAAAGTAAACAAAGCAAGTAAACAAGTTTGCAAATAACGGTTGAGAATAATAAGGGAAAAAGCACCACACTTAACAAAGATCCACACAACAATAGAAAGGTCGATCACGGAATTCTATCAATCTCAAGTTCTTAATATTCCTATAGTTGTTCTTATCCCGATCATAGATAACTATTAGTTCTACCAGCCCTAATAGTACTTATCACCAAATCAAATACGAAAACCTTCAAGACTCAATAAAGCAATAGCAATCAAACAAGGATTCAACAAGATACATGCAATAGAAACAACCCGTTACTATAAGCATGCAATTAACTCTCTCTCACGATGAAGTGCTCGGATCCCCTATACGCAACAATCGTGCTTGCTACTAGATATGCAACCCGAACCCGGAATCACAAGTCCTAGCAATTAGGAAGATATTAATAAACATAGGTGATCAATCTAGATAAATCAACATAAACCAATAGACAATCAAGCGCAAGAGAATCAATCCAACTAGATAGGAAAATGAACAAGAGTAGAAAACTCACAACCAATCAATTGCTGGCTTCAAACTGTCAAGTGCAACAATGGAGGTTTAGTTCTCCATTAGGGTTTGTGAGAGCAAAATACGTAAAAACGGTGGCTTCTAGGTTTAGCGAAAAGATCATCCTCTAAAAGAGTCTTAAACCTAACTTAAATAATAAGGAAATAAAGAAAAGAAAATAACAAACTTGGAAACAAAGTCTCGGAAATAAAATAAAACAAAAATAAAACTCAGAACGAAAGTCTTCAGCGCGTCGTCACCGCGGGTGCGGTGGCTCTCCAGTGGCTTTTGTCCACTTCTCTGACGACCTCGCCGCAGGTGCGGCAGTGCCCACCGCTGGGTGCGGTGGGACTCTAGAATCTTGTCTGGTTTCTGCTTCTTCCACCGCAGGGGCGGTGGTCTTCGGCGCGGGTGCGGCAAGGCTCCAGTAACATCTCCTCTTCAAAGCTCTTCCTTGCAATCTCTCGCATCGCTCCTCAACTCGTCTCTTCACTCCTTTTGTGTCTTTCCTTGGTGGCTTCCTTCCTCAGTGTCTCCTAGATATCCACAATAGCTCAAACACCTCCAAAAACACCAAACTTTGCCTCCAAACGCCATACACATGAATGTGTCTAAATCTACCCGAATGACACCAATAAACCCTCTAGTGACTCTTACTTAAGCCCTACAAAGTAGTGCTTATCAGTGACCCTCCCGTCCATAGACAGTCGTTTGGATTTCCACCCCACCAGTTTGGAATCCACTATATCCACAATATGCTTAAAGGAGGCCTTAGTAAGACGCTTCTTAGCCATTGGTATACCCAAGTACTTACCAAGATCATCAGTGGCCATCATTCCTCCAACCTGGCTGACCTGTTCGACCAAGGCCGCAGGCGTAGAGTTGGAGAAACACAACATGGACTTATGCAGATTAACTTTCGTGCCCGAGGCCTCGCAAAATTTGTCAAGACATAAATGAATAACCTGCATTTGTTCAGTGTTCGCCTCAACAAATAGGATGAGATCATCCGCAAAAAATAGATGTGATAATCCCGGACCATGCTCAGAAAGACATATAGGATGCCACACCCCAGAAATGATAGCCTCCTCAAAGATGTGGCCCAAACACTCTATGCATAGTACAAACAAATAAGGCAATGGAGGGTCACCTTGTCGGACGCCTCGAGAAGGAAAAAACGAGTCGCCCATTTCACCATTCCACAGAATCCGCATACTATAAGAGGAAATACAATCCATGATAGTGCGAGTAATATCGGACGGTAGGCGGAGCTCCTGTAAAGTATCCTGAATGAATGGCCATCGGACCCGGTCATAAGCTTTCTCGAGATCGATCTTAATGGCCATAATCTGAGGACCATTCCTTGCCCTCATTGAATGCATCACCTCTTGAGTGATAACAATATTGTCCGTAATTTGTCTTCCCAAGACAAAGCTTGCCTACATTGGCGCCACCACTTTCCTCATAATTGGCTTTAGTCTAGTAACAATAGCTTTCGTGGCAATCTTGAAAGCGACATTGCAAAGGCTGATGGGCCGCAATTGATTCACAGTCTCTGGGTTTTCAACCTTGGGAATCAACACCAAGAGCGTCTCATTTAGTCTAGCAGGCACCCCTTGGCTACGCAAAATTTTTAGATCTGTCTCCTCCACTTCAGTATGAATACTAGCCCAATTCTTTTGATAGAAGATAGCCTGAAACCATCGGGGCCTGGTGCTTTCAGAGCACCCATGTTATCAACCGCCTCTTTAATCTCCGTAGTTGTGAAGGGTCTACTAAAACTATCCATATCAGCCTGAGAGATATTCAGGAAGCGCTCCCTGGGAATATCAAACAAACCCGTAGTATCCACCTCGTCTGTATACAACTTTTGAAGGTGAGAGGTATAGCAGCCTTGTCCCAAACCCATTCATTGGACTCAATACGAATCCCCTCAACCCAATTCTGTTTTCGGCAAATTACTGAGCATGCATGGAAGAACCTTGTATTGCGATCCCCATCAAGTAGCGCATCTGACCTTGCCTTCTGCATCCAGAAAAGATAGATCTGCTCTAGCACTGAGTCCAACTGGTGTCGGAGCTTGCATTCCAGATTGAGGAGCCCCCTCGCAGGATTCTCGCAAATACTCTTATGAATACCCTCGATTCTTCTCCATAATCTATCTCTCTTTTGAAAGAGATTACCAAACACCTCCTTATTCCACACTTCCAAATTTGATGCTAAGTTAGATAGTGCATCGTTTAGGGGAGCACCATGATCCCAATGACGCGCAAGAAAGCCCTGAAACTCGTGATGCAACATCCATGCAGCCTAGCACCTAAACGGTTTATTGAAAGGCATGTGATTCTCAAAGCCACGGATGCTTAACAACAGGGGGAGTGATCAGATTGATGAGTAGCGAGGTGACGGATCGAACCATCCTCAAAATGACTTCGCCATTCCATGTTGCAGAGTCCGTGATCCTGGCTCGCACAAGTTATGGAGGTAGGGCCAAGGCCACGACTCCACGTATATTTTGGCCTGGAGAAACCGAGATCCAACAAACACATCTCGTCAATTCAACTACTGAACTTACAACATCTTCGCCACATGCTATTAGAGCTTCTAATTCTTTCAGAGAGAGATTTAGTCTCATTAAAATCACCCATCAGAAGCCAAGGAAGTTGATTGTTGTTGTTAAGGTCCATCAGACGACTCCAAAGTTTCTCCCTAGAGGAAGGAATATGACTTGTATAAATTGCAAAAAAGAGCCATTGCGCCTTTCTAACTCTAGACACTTGCAGCGAGACAACCTGAGCGTGAATGTCAATTTGATCCAGCCGCACTCTGTCCTTGAGTCAAAGCACCCAAATTCCGCATCGAAAACCAGCAGCATCCGACTGGATAATTCCATCAAACCTGATTTGAGCACAGACCTTATCAGCTTGAGGCCCAATGATACGAGTTTCCAATAGAACAAGAATTATAGGCTCATACAATCAGATTAAATCCTTAAGAGAACGAAGAAACTCCTTGTTGCCCGCACCTTAGGCATTACAGGAGATAACACGTAAGTCCATACTAATCATGGATAATACTTTGCGGAGGAGATGGTCATCAGCGATCCATTGAGCAATCGCATCAGACATCTGATGCGACCATGTCGGCATCACTATCATGTATGCGATCATCAAGGAATTTTTCCTGAATTGAGTCTTCCTGAATTGTATCCTCCATTCGGGAGTCTAGAGATGAATCCAACCCACCCTTAACTGATTTGGCAAGTGCATCCACCTCCATGGTACCGTCATCCTGTAATGGTGGGTCGCATGTGTGCTTCTCGTAAAGTGCTTTAAGTGTTGCGGTGAAGACGAGGTAGAATGGATGCGTAATTGATTCTGTTTCTTAGGTGTTGATATGCTACCCAAATCTTTCCCTATCTTATTATTTCATTTCACCTCCGAGGCAGTCAGTTGAGATCTTCCTATCTTTACTTCCTTCCTGTGATCTTTAGGATTTCCTTTTGATTAGATTTTCATTACAGCACTTGCAATTTCCTTAGAAGGCATGGTTTCCTTAGAGACCGGTATCCCCTTGTTCCTTAAATTTACCGGAAAGTATCTTGCCCTTCGCATCCTCCTTTAGGATTTTTTTACCACCATTATCTTTCCTTTGTTTTTTATCTTTTCCTTGTGGTAGAATTATCTTTCCCTGAATGGGAATGGCCTCCGCGATTTCTTCATCCGCCAGCTTAGAATCAAAATCATCAATCAACGGAGAGAGATTTGGAAGCAATCCAGAGTTTATTGCCACTTCTTGTTCCAAATCTTGTGACGCAATCTTATGCGAATCTTTTGCGGTTGATTGAACCGGGTTCGCCAAATTAGTGGGTTCAGCCTGGCCTGGTTGTGTTTCGCTCTGGCTAGTGAATCCTGGTGTATCTCCGACAGCTAGAGACTCTGTCCTGCTATGATCTCTAGTGTTTTCGTTTCTACCATGTGCCTAGATTTCCTTCTTGCAACATGATCAAGCAACATCCATCCTCCATAAGGTTCCACGGCTTCAGGTGGCACTATTCCTTCCATCGAGTTCTCTGCAACTGGTGGTGATTGTTCAGAACATTGGTCCATAGTATGCCCAATTCTCCCACACTTAAAACAAATCATCCTCAATCCTTCATATTGGATCTTCCATATTCTGCCATTGAGGCGAAATTTGGATAGCAGAGGTTTGGTAATGTCTAGCTCAATACTTAGCAGTAAAACGACCTCGCTCAGCTGTACTTGTGGTCTTATCAATTTTCATGACACCCCCACTTTATAAGATACTTTAAAAGCACGGTATTTTACAAGATCATTGTGCTCCTTTTGTTACACTAAAACTCGATAATTTACATACTCAACTAAAAAATGAAAGTTATATAGTATTCTTCATTTCGGTAAAGAACAATTTAACACAAAATTATTTAAATACATAAAAAAAAACAAAGTGCATAAATTATATATACAGTCATACATTATATATTAAAATAACATTTTTGGACAAAAAGTGGAAGACATGTCTGATTAAATGATATTTAATACTATTTATATTGGACTGAGATGCATACCTAAAAGGTAAGAAGATAAAAAACTAAACATCATGAAATATGATTTTTGGCTTGCTATAGATAAACTTGAATGATTATTAACATAGTTTATCATCATTATTGTTATAGTTATTGTTATTATATATGGAAAAAGATCCTCATGATTTTACCTAAAAAAAAAATCAACATGATAACTGATAATAAATAGTTTACAAATCAACCAAAAAAAACTTACATTTTCTAAATGTGAATTTTAATATAAACTTACATTTTATATACTATATATGTACATTTACTTATTAAACATACATGTTATATACTATATATGTGAATATTAATATATGTTTTCATTTTCTAAAATGTGTGTATATAGTAAATGTAGTTTTGGTGCATAAATATCTACCTTTGGTGTTTAGATATGCACCTTAAATATAAATACACGATTTCTATTTCACGCACCGACAAAATTGCTATTTCACGCACCGGTTCGTCCGTGACGTACCAAATGAAGCCGCCCGTGACGAACGAAAGCACTCCGCCCGTGACGAACGAAAGCACTCCGTCCGTGACGCACCAACCCAATCTGTGCGTCACGGATGAACATTCTGATCCGCGACACGATTTTGGAATCGCCATAACTTTTGATTCTCTGGTCCAAATGGGCTAAAATTTGGAGGAGTTATAGTTGACATCTTGATATTTAATCTGACGTTGGAATCACTCAATTCGGAGTTACGTAGAAAAATTTATACTTCTCCAAAGACAGGAAAAAGAAATAGAGATCTTTTAACCGTCAAAGCGAGTAGAGATACTTCTCCGTTCGTTTCTCAGCTGATGGCGTTCGAACCTTCTTCTACAAGAAAGAGACGAGGTCGTAAGGCGACTTAAATTCTATTGTACTCACACATTGTAATGCTATTGTGATCCATTATTGTAATGCTATTGTAATCCGACTTAAATGCTATTGTACTCGCCTTGGTGCTTAAGAGATCTCTATTTCTTTGTCCCGTCTTTGGATAAGTATAACATTTTCTATGTAACTCTGAATTGAGTGATTCCAACGTTAGATTAAAGATCAAGATGTCAACTATAACTTCTCCAAATTTCAGCGCGTTTGGACTAGGGAATCAAAAGTACGTTATGGCGATTCCAAAATCGTGTTGCAAATCAGCATGTTCATCCGTGACGGACGAAACATGTTCATCCGTGATGGACGAAACATGTTCATCCGTGACAGACGAAACATGTTCATCCGTCACAAATGAAAATGCTTCGTTCGTCACGAATGAACATGTTTCGTCCGTCACAAATGAACCAAGGCGTTAAATTAAGTTTCTTTTATTGATGTTAACATCAATAAAGTAACTGTTTATAAACATATTCTGATTATGTTCAGTTTTTAAATTATATGACTTGATAGAGTTTGCATTGTAATTCAAAACAAAGACCTAGATAAACCGGTTTTTGAAAAGAAAAACATTTATTAGAGTCTGTTAATAGTACATAACTACTATATGTCCATGTGTCATGTACATGTTTGGATAAATATATACTATATATTTAACGGTATATCAATTGATAATATAAGATGCTATTGACTAACAAAAAATATTATAATAATTAAATTGTTTTAGCATGCTAAAAAATTAGAGAAGGATTATGTAGTTCAAGTAAATCATATGTTATTAAAGTAAGAATCAGACAATTAAACATAAGTTTCTTTTATAAATATGCATGAGAATGATTTATTCCATAAAGGTAACAAAACTTTAAGTAATATATTCATGAAACAATATAAAATATATTTTATGTATATATATTGCAAACAAAACTATGTGACACACCGACATTAAATCATATGTTATTAAAGTAAGAATCTAAAATATATAGTGCAATTAATATACACACCGACATTAAAATGAACTATGTTTGGCCAAATTAGAGTCTTGATAATGCTTATAATTTCAATAAGATTGGCCATACATAAAAATAATAGAAAGCTTCTTTCATCTCGATTGTCAAATATTTCTCATTTGTTTTGAAGCAATCATATATATCTCTTCTTTCTAATGGTTTGAGATATCTCTACTCGCCTTGACGCTTAAGAGATCTCTATTTATTTATCCCGTCTTTGGAGAAGTATAACTTTTTCTACGTAACTCCGAATTGAGTGATTCCAACTTCATATTAAAGATCAAGATGTCAACTATAATTCCTCCAAATTTCAGCGCGTTTGGACCAGAGAATCAAAAGTTATAGCGATTCCAAAATCGTGTCGCAGATCTGAATGTTCATCCGTGACGCACGGACAGGATTGGTGCGTCACGGACGGGGTGCTTTCGTTCGTCACGGGCGGAGTTCTTTCGTTCGTCACGGGCGACTTCATTTGGCACGTCACGGACGAACCGGTGCGTGAAATAACAATTTTGCCGGTGCGTGAAATAGCAATGGCCTATAAATATGAACTTGGTGCAATAGGGGAGGTAAAACTGCAATTTTATTATTTTGTCCCTCTATGCCAATTTTCTCTTTTAATCTTAGTTCCTCATTTTTTCTATTTAATGATCAGTATTATTTCTATTATTCACCCTACGCATTATTCATAAAGATATAAAGTTGGTGAATTTGAAATTTGTTTCAGTACATTAGAAGGGTCGTGAAAAATACATATTCCGTTAACAAATAGAAGGGAATATTGGTCCCTAAAAATGGTTATTTCTTTTTCTTAGAACATAAATTATTTAGTTCAATGTTCAGATACGACGACTTCAATTGAATTCAATCGTCTTATACTAAAAAGGAATACTCTTTAAAAGGACAAAAGAAGAAAGAGAGGCTAGAAGAAGATGATGGATGTATGAAAGGGAAAAGAAAGGTATATAATAGCCTCAAGTTCTTTTTATATGTAAAGCTAAAGAGTATAAGTTAATTAACTATATACAATTAGATGGATAACATAAATTATTTTTCCAATCAATTAGGTGTATTAACTAAATTGGATGGATAAGTGCTTTTTCTTCTTTGGGGTCCATTTATGGACAATTTTATTGTAAAATGTAGAGTTAGGTTCGTTGCGTACTGATTATTCTAGGTTATAAATGTAATTATTCAATTGAATTATTTCACTAAACAAGTCTTCCCCCATCTCTTGAAGGCACAATAAAGAAAGAGATGATATTTTCTGCAAGCAATTATGTCAGCTATTCTAACCAGCCAAGATTAGGTAGGCCTGGCCGCATGGGCATGCAAATTCAAAGTTAATACTTTGGCATATTCGGTGAAGCTAAATATAATACTTTCATTTTTATTAGATATTATTATTAATTAATAGTATTTAAATTTTTATAATATTCAAAAGTCTATTAACAAGACCAACCTTATTTATAATCTAAAGTAAAAAAATATTTAATATCCTTCTTGAATCCTAATATTCGAGTCTGAATTATTCTGTTGTTATCTAACTCGAGCGTCGAAGGTATAACGAGGTACACAAGTCCCGCCGTTTGACATGATTTTGGTGTAGATTTGTCGGATTCAAGATTCAATCAAGTTCCTTCCGTGAAGATCAGTCATCGCTTCAATAATAATTGAGTGGTATAAATTCTTGCTACCACAATTGACGTCGACCATGAGGAGCCAAAGGCGACGATGGTTGCAACGAGGAGCATGGTTGAAGGTGCAACCGAATCGGCGAGACATGCCGAACTTCAGTCTGAGGTTGTCGATAAGGACCGTCAGCTTTGGGCAGTCATGGAGGAGTTAGCAGCGCTTCGCCTCAGGTGGAGAAGGCCAAGGGTAAGCGACCCGTGGGGCGGCTGAGTTCAATGGAGGGGTGTATAATGACTGGCCAACGTCATGGTTTTCTCACCCACTTGTGATCGATGTTAGACCAGAGTTGGGATCCATGACCGGGCGAGCGGTAACTAGCGCAAGCCCATGGATCTAGAAGCATCGGGGCATGATGGTGATGCCGCCAACAATTAATCCCTCACCGCTGGAAGGGGAGGCGCTCATCTTCGTCGACCTCTAAGGCAGATCACCATCCCGCTGAAAGGCGCAGCCGAACGAAAAGGAGGCGCACAACACGTGATGATCTGGCTGGAGGCTGAAGGCGTTGGCCGTCACGCTCTCGTAGCAACGAACTTCGAGACATATATGAGAGGTTCAATTCTGGTAGGGTGTATGGGCACCAAGCAGACCGTGTCTAGGAGGCAGAAAGGTGAATAATTCACTTGCTTAACAACAAAGGCGAGTCGTTAATCAACGCTCAGAAACAAGAAGAACTGAAACTCACCCGTATGACCTCAACCCCCTTTGCAAGGGTTGTCCATGAGCAACAACCCCTAGCTAAGTTTTCTACTCCATATTTAGATCTGTATGATGGAAAGAATAATCATGTTAGTCACATGGCTTCTTATTCGCATAAAATGGATTTATGGGTGTTTAATGATGCTTTTGATGTGTAAGATATTTCCTGCAAGCCTAGGAAAGATAGGAGTTCAATGGTTTCATTCTTTTGAATCAAATTCGATATACTCATGGAATCAACTAGCAAGGAAGTTTGTGTCTTACTTTATTGTCAATAGCAAAGAACCTACTTTTATGGATGCCTAATTTGCTTTGAGAATGTGCATGTGAGAGAGTTTGAGATAGTTTGAACCTAGTTTTATGGGGTGTTATGCAAATATGGATGATTGTGACAAGAGGGTTGTTGTTGTTGTTGTTGCATTCTAATTGGCCCTCTCCCGCGATTGCAAGTTGAGGAAGAGTCTGAATTTGAGGGCTCCTGCTTTCATGCGAGAATTGCAAGACTGCCTGAGGCAATTTACAAAACTAGAAGACAATTTAAAATCATCTCAGGACAAGAGGTCTCATCCTCTCCGCACCAACAAGGGAGGAATGAGGTTTCTAATGATCGCAGAAGACCGAGCAAAGGACCTAGTAGAGACATGGATTTGTCACTCAGCTTGGTGCTACATGTTGTGCACAATGTGTTAAAAGAACCCATCACAAGATTCTAAGTCAGATCACGAACAAACATTATTTCAACTGGCCACCAAAGTTGAGAAGAGACCTAGGGAGCAGGATTTAAAGCAAGTTTTGCTCTTTCCATCGTGAGAAAGGACACAAAATAGAACACTGTAAGAACCTGAAACACCACTTAGAAGCCTTTCTTTCAGACACTTGTACGAGTATATAGATTATGGGGCCGATTCAGGTGAGCATCATCCAAAAAAAAAAGGCCTAGGAAGCTTCGGCAGAGGAGTTGAAGGAGCCACATAAAAACACTATACACGTGATTGAGTCAACAGTTAGGCAATGCAAGAGAAACAAACATGACAGTAGGAGCCCCGGTCATGCTCTAGAGGTCATGAATGAGGAGGAGGCGACCAGGAAAAAGTGACGGACTTCGGAAACACAACATCTGGCATTTGAAGACTCTAATTTGGAGGGCTTGCAGCTGCCTCACGAGATGGGAGTACCGACTATTTGCATCACTTCATTTGTGCAAGGAGGGAATGAGAAAGCGCTCAGGTTCAACCTAGACATGCTACATGAGAGGAGGGAGTTATCCTCCATTCGTATGGTTGCCTACCAACGGGAGCTGATCAGGGTCCATGTGAAGCACATCAAGCCATACAACTTGGTGGTTCACGACTATATGCTCCACAAGGTCCTTACCAATACAAGGATCTCGTTGAAGGGAAGCTAGGGCCAAACTGGGAGAGCCCGTACAGAGGTACTGCAGACGCTAGAACGACTCATACAAGCTCGAAGATCTAGATGGGAAGATAATCCCACGCACCTGAAACACTTCAAAAAATATTTAAGCATGAACTCGGCATAGGGCTACTCTTTTTCCTCTTCGTATTGATTTTTCCCACGTTGTTTTTTTGCAAAGAGGTTTTAACGAGGTCCTCCCAGTTTCCCCTTCCCCTTGTTTATCAATTGTACTGATATTCGTTAATGCCAAAAAGATTATTGTTATTTGCAGTTGATATTCATCTTGTAGTTATGATGCAATTGTCAAAATAGCCAGAGTCCATGCAACACAAGCTAATGAGTTCTTAAATAGCCAAAGGCCAAACTGATGAGGAACCAGCCCACTACAAGAACCGCATGACCCCTTCTCGGTCAACCATGCGACCCCGTGGACCGACCCCTGATCCGGTAGTCTGCAGACCAGTGACCCCAACCCCTCTCAGCTGAACCCCTGTGAGCACCACCCCCTTCTCAAGGGTGACACAAGCACAAGGGCCTGTGGGTTGTTGGAGGGGGGAATCGAACCCCCGACCCTTTAACATGCAGCTTTCGCAATACATGTTACCAATTGCGCTCCTTGTGCTTGTGTCACCCTTGAGAAGGGGGTGGTGCTCATAGGGGTTCAATTGAGAGGGGTTGGGGTCACTGGTCTGTAGACTACCGGATCAGGGGTCGGTCCACGGGGTCGTATGGTTGATCGAGAAGGGGTCATGCGGTTCTTGTAGTGGGCTGGTTCCTAATAAAAAAAAGTGCACTTTTTTTGATGAGGAACCAGCCCACTACAAGAACCGCATGACCCCTTCTCGGTCAACCATGTGACCCCGTGGACCGACCCCTGGTCCGGTAGTATGCAGACCAGTGACCCCAACCCCTCTCAGCTGAACCCCTGTGAGCACCACCCCATTCTAAGGGTGACACAAGCACAAGGGCCTGCGGGTTGCTGGTGGGGGGAATCGAACCCCCGACCCTTTAACATGCAGCTTTCGCAATACATGTTACCAATTGTGATGCAGTGTAATTGGTTAACAAGTGGTGAAGCCACCACTTGTTAAAGGGAGGTCTAGGGTTCGAATCCCACCTCTAATACCCTACAGGCTTACACCCGTGATAGGTCCTGTAGGTTGGGGTGCATGGGCTGCATCCCATGGGCTGTTCGTGGTTGGGCTAGGCCTCGCCAGCTGGTGAGCCCGACTAAGGGGTTGGCTGGGTGGTTGACAGCCCACAAGACCCAGGTTTATGGCCGAGGGCCCGGTCCATGGCCTGTGGGGTCCACCTCGAACCGCATCACAAACAACACAAGTTGTTGAGTTCAACGTAGCCGGAGACCAAACAACACAACTTGCTAAGTCCTAAAATAGTCAGAGACCAAACAACACAAGCTTTTGAGTTCTTAAATAGCCAGAAGACAAACAACACAAGTTGTCGAGTTCTTAAATAGACAGAGGGAAAACAACACAAGTTGTTGAGTTCTAAATAGCCAGAGGCCAAAAACACAAGCTAATGAGTTATAAATAGCAAGAGGCCAAACAACACAATCTATTGAGTTTTAAATAGCTAGAGGCCAACAACACAAGTACTGAATCTAAATAGCAAGAGGCCAAACAATACAAGTTGTTGAGTTCTAAATAGTCGGAAGCCAAACAGTACACGCTAATGTGTTCATAAATAGCCAGAGGCCAAACAACACAAGTTGTTGAGTTCTAAACTAGCCTAAGGACCAAATAGTATAAGTTCTTAAGCTTAAAGTCAACTTGGAACCTAGACAAAACAAGTTGTTGACCTAGAGTTGAAGCTAAACCACCAACCTGACCCGAGGCATTGCCCATGGGAGAAAGCCAGAATTAAACGAAGCTCACCACATCGCCAAGCAAAGAGTGCACATACCATGCGAAACAACACAAGCTACCGAGTTTTAATAAGCTAGAGGCCAACAACACAAGCTACTAATTCTAAATAGCAAGAGGCCAAACAACACAAGTTGTTGAGTTCTAAATAGCTGGAAGCCAAACAGTACAAGATGATGAGTTCTTAAATATCCAGATGCCAAACAACACAAGTTGTTGAGTTCTAAACTAGCCTAAGGACCAAATAGTACAAGTTCTTAAGCTTAAAGTCAACTTGGAACCTAGACAAAACAAGTTGTTGACCTAGAGTTGAAGCTAAACCACCAACCTGACCCAAGGCATTGGCCCTGCGGGCAAGCCAGAATCAAGCGAAGCTCACCACATCGCCGAGCAAAGAGTGCACATACCGTGCAAGAAGAAGCACGTGTAAGAATCGAGGCCTTAGAAGCACCAACCCACGCCAACCCGAGGACTTCCCAGGAGGTCACCCATCTTGGTACTATTCCCTCCCTAGCACGTTAACTTCAGAGTTCTTTGTCCTCACTTGAACCATGAAAAAGAATGGCTCTTGTTGACATGTGTAGCACTTCAATCCTTATTGTACCATCTCATGTCGGAGGTGTTACAATCTCCCCCACTTAAATCCTTGACGGGGATCCACTGGACCAAGACAAGTTGTAACCCAGAGTCGTCTCTAATACCATCTGTAAGGCCTGAGTTCTTAGAAGCACCAACCATGCCAACCCGAGGACTTTCCATGAGGTCACCATCCTGGTACTATTCCCGCCCTAGCATACTTAACTTCAGAGTTCTTTGTCCTCACTTGAACTATGAAAAGGAAAAGCTCTTGTTGACATGGGTAGCACTTCAATATTTATTAGCCCATCTCAAGTTCGGGGTGTTATAGCGCGGACCGTACAGTCCATTTTGTAAAGAATCTCGTTCGACACTAGCAAAGTGCAATGAGGAGTAAGGGCCTATGCGCGAAAACACTCGCGCGGATGTGAGCACGATTGTGTATTAAACTGCACAGTCTGTGCAAATCTCTCTGTAATCAGTTGAACACTATGTGATTCCTTGTGCACGAAGCAGTACTAGACCATGCACATTCCTCTATATGAAGAAGCAATCTGTGCACTTAGTCGTTCATGACCACGACCTATACCGTACAGTCCTTTGCACAAGATTGCCAATTTCTTTTGTTGGGCCAACCTGACGAATCCCAAGTCGCTTGACAAAACCTGAAACAACGAGCTTTCGAGTTTCCTAATCTTTGACAAAACCTTAAAGACCGGAGAGACAAAATAAGGAGGTAAATCTAATACCTTTATTTTATCAAATATCATTATCAATTAATAGTATTTAAATTGCAATAACATCAAAAATTCCATTTAGAGGATGGGCCTTTTGTATTTCCAAAAGAAAAAAAAGTTATTTAATATCCTTCTTGAACCCTAACATTCGAGTTTGAGTTATTCCAAAATTACGCCGTATATGCTTTGAGCGTAAGAGGTATAGCGTGGAACACAAGCCCCGCCCTTTGACACGTTTTTGGTGCATACTCGTCGGATTCAATATTCAATCAAGATCCTTTCGTGAATATCGGTCGTTACAGCCATCTTAGTGCACAATTTAGTCAACAGTGGTGCACATCCTATTCTGGTGAATTTTTTGTGCAACCTGGTACACATGTTGGTATAACATTGTGCACATCCATCTTAGTGCATAATTTATTACAACATGGTGCACATCATCTCAGTGCACATTTTGTTGTAACATGGTGCACATGAATCTCACTGCACATTTATTTGTAACATGGTACACATCTAACTCTGATACACTTTTTTTGTAACTCAGTACACATTTTGTTAGAACATGGTGCATATCCATCTGAGTGTACATTTTATTACAACATGGTGCACATCCATCTCATTGCACAATTTATTGTAACATATTGCACATTTATTTGTAATAAGGTGCACAATCAAAAGTGGTGCACAATTATATGTAACTCTGGTGCACTGACCCGTCAACGCCGGTCACAGTTGGTCAATGCCGGTCAATGGTGGTCCATGTCAAAGACCGATGGGTCAATGCCGGAGACCAATTATGCACCACATCACACATAAAATGTGTACCATAAGAAATATGAGAAGATATCGATTGACCATGGATGTAATGCACCAAGATCAAACAACCTTCTTTGGATATGACGCACCAAAGGGCGTCTTGGATATGACACACCAAAACAAGAACTTAAGCATTCTAGGATATGACACACCAATAAGTCATCATTCACGTGAAGCTTGGAATTCAAACAAATCTGTTTTCTCTCAATTCAAGCTTACCTTATAAATGATGGGAAACATGCCTTAAATAGGCTACAAAAGTGAATTAAAGAAAATGCTAGAAAATGCTAATATTCTAGCACTAACTCTACCCACTAACTAATCCACTAACTTAGCTAATTTAATTAATAAAGAAAATGCTATTAATCTAGCACTACTTTACCCACTAACTTAGCTAATTTAATTGATTTCTAAATTAAATAAATAACTAGAAACACTTAAAGCAACTTCAACTTCAGCCTTCTCGTCTTATGCACGAACCGAGCCATTGATGGGATCCATATTCACATCATCCTCTCATCCTTTGAGAGGATTCGACCTCGAATCTTCTTTGTTTTGTGCAAGGAAAGGCTTCGAAGTTCCTTCTTCAGCTCAGCCATCAGTTTCCAGAAAACAGGTCTGTCTTCAACTAGATCGTTCTCTCTCGTCCGGAATCGCAATTGAGTGATTCCAAATCCCGGAGTTAGATCTTGAAGTCTAGTTTATTCCCTCAATATTTGAGAATTTTCTGGGTGGGGAATAAAAAGATATGATTGTTTTACTGAGATGTTGTTGAAAGATCCGGGATGGAAATCTTGGCTGGCCTTCTCTTGTTTCAATGACTTGGCTCTTGTTTTGACGCACCGACGAGGGTCCCTTCGCCTTGAATGGCTCTGAAACCAAATGTTGTGCTCAAGCACATGCCAGGATCCAAATCAGTACAAGGTGAAGGGCGACGAGACTTTGTTTAGCAAGGTCCCGACAAAATGCTCAGAGTTGATATGTTTTGTGTTTCTTTTTGGAAAGAGAAAGATATAACTCTTCTAGACGGTTCTAGACGAGTTTGGGATATAACTCTTCAAGTATGATCTTGAAGAGTTTGAGATAGGCAACTCACAATCCTCGAATACAACTCACCAAGAAATATGAGAAGATATTGATTGACCATGGATGTAACGCACCAAGATCAAACAACCTTCTTTGGATATGACGCACCAAAGGGCGTCTTGGATATGATACATCAAAACAAGAACTTAAGCATTCTAGGATATGACACACCAATAAGCCATCATTCACGTGAAGCTTGGAATTCAAACAAATCTGTTTTCTCTCAATTCAAGCTTACCTTATAAATGATGGGAAATATGCCTTAAATAGGCTACAAAAGTGAATTAAAGAAAATGCTAGAAAATGCTAATATTCTAGCACTAACTCTACCCACTAACTAATCCACTAACTTAGCTAATTTAATTAATAAAGAAAATGCTATTAATCTAGCACTACTTTACCCACTAACTTAGCTAATTTAATTGATTTCTAAATTAAATAAATAACTAGAAACACTTAAAGCAACTTCAACTTCAGCCTTCTCGTCTTATGCACGAATCGAGCCATTGATGGGATCCATATTCACATCATCCTCTCATCCTTTGAGAGGATTCGACCTCGAATCTTCATTGTTTTGTGCAAGGAAAGGCTTCGAAGTTCCTTCTTCAGCTCAGCCATCAGTTTCCAGAAAACAGGTCTGTCTTCAACTGGATCGTTCTCTCTCGTCCGGAATCGCAATTGAGTGATTCCAAATCCCGGAGTTAGATCTTGAAGTCTAGTTTATTCCCTCAATATTTGAGAATTTTCTGGGTGGGTAATAAAAAGATATGCTTGTTTTACTGAGATGCTGTTGAAAGATCCGGGATGGAAATCTTGGCTGGCCTTCTCTTGTTTCAATGACTTGGCTCTTGCTTCGACGCACCGACGAGGGTCCCTTCGCCTTGAATGGCTCTGAAACCAAATGTTGTGCTCAAGCACATGCCAAGATCCAAATCAGTACAAGGTGAAGGGCGATGAGACTTTGTTTAGCAAGGTCCCGACAAAATGCTCAGAGTTGATATGTTTTGTGTTTCTTTTTGGAAAGAGAAAGATATAACTCTTCTAGACGGTTCTAGACTTGTTTGGGATATAACTCTTCAAGTATGATCTTGAAGAGTTTGAGATAGGCAACTCACAATCCTCGGATACAACTCACCAAGAAATATGAGAAGATATTGATTGACCATGGATGTAACGCACCAAGATCAAACAACCTTCTTTGGATATGACGCACCAAAGGGCGTCTTGGATATGATACACCAAAACAAGAACTTAAGCATTCTAGGATATGACACACCAATAAGCCATCATTCACGTGAAGCTTGGAATTCAAACAAATCTGTTTTCTCTCAATTCAAGCTTACCTTATAAATGATGGGAAACATGCCTTAAATAGGCTACAAAAGTGAATTAAAGAAAATGCTAGAAAATGCTAATATTCTAGCACTAACTCTACCCACTAACTAATCCACTAACTTAGCTAATTTAATTAATAAAGAAAATGCTATTAATCTAGCACTACTTTACCCACTAACTTAGCTAATTTAATTGATTTCTAAATTAAATAAATAACTAGAAACACTTAAAGCAACTTCAACTTCAGCCTTCTCGTCTTATGCACGAACCGAGCCATTGATGGGATCCATATTCACATCATCCTCTCATCCTTTGAGAGGATTCGACCTCGAATCTTCATTGTTTTGTGCAAGGAAAGGCTTCGAAGTTCCTTCTTCAGCTCAGCCATCAGTTTCCAGAAAACAGGTCTGTCTTCAACTGGATCGTTCTCTCTCGTCCGGAATCGCAATTGTGTGATTCCAAATCCCGGAGTTAGATCTTGAAGTCTAGTTTATTCCCTCAAAATTTGAGAATTTTCTGGGTGGGGAATAAAAAGATATGCCTGTTTTACTGAGATGCTGTTGAAAGATCCGGGATGGAAATCTTGGCTGGCCTTCTCTTGTTTCAATGACTTGGCTCTTGCTTCGACGCACCGACGAGGGTCCCTTCGCCTTGAATGGCTCTGAAACCAAATGTTGTGCTCAAGCACATGCCAGGATCCAAATCAGTACAAGGTGAAGGGCGACGAGACTTTGTTTAGCAAGGTCCCGACAAAATGCTCAGAGTTGATATGTTTTGTGTTTCTTTTTGGAAAGAGAAAGATATAACTCTTCTAGACGGTTCTAGACGAGTTTGGGATATAACTCTTCAAGTATGATCTTGAAGAGTTTGAGATAGGCAACTCACAATCCTCGGATACAACTCACCAAGAAATATGAGAAGATATTGATTGACCATGGATGTAACGCACCAAGATCAAACAACCTTCTTTGGATATGACGCACCAAAGGGCGTCTTGGATATGATACACCAAAACAAGAACTTAAGCATTCTAGGATATGACACACCAAGAAGCCATCATTCACGTGAAGCTTGGAATTCAAACAAATCTGTTTTCTCTCAATTCAAGCTTGATTGAAATACAAAGCTCGGTCACCCTTATATAGGTGTCATAATGCATTAAGGAAATTACATAATTAATTAACTACCCACTAACTAGTTAAGCCACTAACTGGCTAAACCCACGATCTACCCACTAATTAATTAACGTAAAAATAGAAATAACAAAATAATAAAACACAAATCAACCATCTTCTGCGGAGACAGTTTCTGGCCTAACTTCAGAAGGTTCGTTCTCTCTCGTCCGTGATCGGAATGGAGTGATTCCAACGCCCAGAGATAGATCTTGAAATCTAGTTTCACTCCTCAAAATTTGAGAGTTATAGGAGTTTGGAATAAGAAGATACGGCACGTTTACTGAGGTGACCCATGGTCACATCCATGCAGCTCGATTGCTTCTTCCTCTTCATTGAACCGACTTTGGCATGTCCTTGAGGGGTGACCCATGGTAACATCATCCTCCCCTCCTTTAAGAAAGATTCGTCGTCGAATCTTCGTTGTCTTTGCTTGCCAGAAAATCGAGGAGTGAGCACAACAAGGCCGACAGCAACTTCCCAGAAAATCGTCCTGACTTCAACAGGGTCGTTATCCTTGCTCCGAACTCCAAATTGGATGATTCCGGCGACAGTAGTTAGATAATGAAGTCTAGTTTCTATCCTCAAAATTGGAGAGAAAGTGGATCACGGAAGAAAAAGTTATGACCATTTTACTGAGAGGTCGCGGTTGCTGCCTGAGATGCCGCGGCGCGGTTTTCCTTTGCCTTTGGTGCGGGCGTGGCTGTTAAGCCTTCCTCGCGCTCTCCGAGCACACAAACATCCCCTCGCCTTGAGATGGCTCTGATACCACATGTTGTGCTCAAGCACATGCCAGGATCCAAATCAGTACAAGGTGAAGGGCGACGAGACTTTGTTTAGCAAGGTCCCGACAAAATGCTCAGAGTTGATATGTTTTGTGTTTCTTTTTGGAAAGAGAAATATATAACTCTTCTAGACGGTTCTAGACGAGTTTGGGATATAACTCTTCAAGTATGATCTTGAAGAGTTTGGGATAGGCAACTCACAATCCTTGGATACAACTCACCAAGAAATATGAGAAGATATTGATTGACCATGGATGTAACGCACCAAGATCAAACAACCTTCTTTGGATATGACGCACCAAAGGGCGTCTTGGATATGACACACCAAAACAAGAACTTAAGCATTCTAGGATATGACACACCAAGAAGCCATCATTCACGTGAAGCTTGGAATTCAAACAAATCTATTTTCTCTCAATTCAAGCTTACAAATACAATGCTAGGCAACCTTTAAATAGGTGCCAAATAACAATACGTAAATTGTAAATTAATACTAATTAACTACCCACTAACCTACCCACTAACGTAGCTAAACCACTAAGGCCACTACGTATGCCACTAATTAGAAACTAACTAGCTAAATAATTAATGAAAATAACAATAAAACACAAATCAAACATCTTCCGCGGAGACAGTTTCTGGCCTAGTTTCAGAAGGTTCGTTCTCTCCCGTCCATACTCGGAATGGAGTGATTCCAACGCACAAAGATAGATCTTGAAGTCTAGTTTCACTCCTCAAAATTTGAGAGTGATCGGAGTTAGGAAAAAGAAGATACAGCACTTTTACTGAGGTGACCCATGGTCACATCCATGCAGCTCGATTGCTTCTTCCTCTTCATTGAACCGACTTTGGCATGTCCTTGAGGGGTGACCCATGGTCACATCACAAAGGCTTACTGACCTACTTGTTCTCGTTTAGCTCTTTTAGCAATATGATAGGTGTAAGTCGTGGTGACACCTAAACAAATAAAATCCTAAACAACCCTAAACAAGTAGTAGAGGCAAGCAAGGGTCGAATCCACAGGGAGGAAGTGATCAATTCATGTGTTTATGAGCATGCGAAGTAACAAAGGAAGGGGGGTTTTGATTATCAAGCAAAGTAACAAAGATGCAAGCTTTAGAGAAAGAATAAGAATGATGCGTGTGAGTATTCCACTAGATAAATATCCACACTGCAAAGGAAACAGGTTGATCACTGAAATCTATTAAATCCAAGTTCTTTTCACAATCTTATAGTTGTTTCCATCCTGATCTTAAGTACTACTGATTCTCACAGTTGTCAATAGACTTATTACTATGCCAATAGTAAAATACACCAGTCACGCCTGTCACGCGGTACCAGACCGGGGTACATTACCACCAACAAAGCAATAGCAATGCACACAAGGATATAGGATACATACAAGTAGAAAGACGTACAAGTACTCACTCCCCTACTTAACATGCAACTGATTCTCACTCACAATTGTACGCTCGGAACCCCTATACGCACAATTGTGTTTGCCACTAGATATGCACTCGGAACCCCTATATGCAATCCTAGCACTATGATAGATGTCGAAAAACCTAGTTAGCAACTCTAGATAAACCAACATAAATCAATAGACAATATGACCAAGAGAATCAAACCAACACTTATAAGATATAGAACAAGGAATATAAATCTCACAACCAATCCATTGCAATGCTTCAATTGTCTAGCGAAATAAAGGTGTTTAGCTCTCAATGGGTTGGAAACCCTGGAGGCAGACGAACTTGTAAAACTTCGAAACTAAAACTGAACTGTGAATTCTAGGTTAACAAAGAGTATTTAACCTAAATCCTAAAAGTGATAAAAAATAATAAAAGGAAAATAACAATAAAATAATAGTAGGAAAGTAAATAAATCAAAACCGGGGAAATTAATCCCGTGCAAAACGAACAACACAAGCTCGGCCTCCATTCTCGGCTTCCACATGCGAGCAGCTGCGGCCCAAATCTCCCGCCAGCAGCAACGGCCCAACTCAATTCAAATCATCATCGCTGACATCGCGGCGACGTCATCATCTTCCAATTCAATTTCATGCTTTCAATTCACGTGCTTTCCGCTTCCAATTTATTCGGCATTTCACGCGGCTTCATGGGCCTTTCTTCACGTGGTCTTTTTCCTCCAATTTGGGCCTTTTATCTTCACGGCCCATCATCCTTCCAATTCCAGCAATCACCTCGCGGCCTTCCAGCTTAATTAATTAATTCGCCCATATGGCCGCGGGGCGCCAACTCCCACCGCGGGGCGGTGCTTCCTACCGCGGGGCGGCATCCTTCTTTGAGACCCACCGTCGGGTCGCGGTGGCTCTGGCGCGGGGCGGTAACTTTTGCCCGCTTTAATGTGGTTCCTTCATGAATTTTCCTTGTCTCCTCAGGTGGTCAGCTCCTCTTCCTCTGGATATTCCTAATTAGCTCCTCCATACCACCAAAACCACACTTCTCCGCTCTAACTCCATAATCTCCAATTGTGCATAAAATCCAACCAAATGACGCCTCAAACCTGGTAATAACTCTTAGATACGTGCTACAAAATAGCACTTATCAAATCCCCCATGCTTAAACCTTGCTCGTCCTCGAGTAAGCTAAAGTCAACCTACTCCTCCAATCAATCCCCAAGGCTTCAGGAAGCATAGAAAACTCAACCTCCAAGAATCATACCCAACAATAAACTCCAGGCAGCCAATACAAATAAGCACAGCACAATATACTACAACATCAATCAACACCCCACACAACCAAGCTAAAAGGAAAGTAGAGTACTTCCCCCAAGCTTATCCCAAACACCATAGAGTGAATACATTCTAATCCTATCTCCCATCTATCTTCTTATCGCTCCAGAGTGACCTACCCGACAATCCTTCTTTGACTCCTCTTCTTATGACGCCTCGCCAAGAATAATGAGGAATCCTAGAATCACTCTTCTTCTTTTTCGCTCATTTTGCCAAGGCGCCCTTTCGGGTTTTCACCAAGCCACTCATTTCATTTTCCAATAGATGTACTCACATAAGCTCACGTCACTCTTGACCACATATTACCCCAGCCTAATGCTGGTCCATACCACCTGCTTATTACCTAGGCCGCCCTTTCGGGTTTTCGACCTATCCCAGGATTTTTAATGTATGCCTTTTTTCAATTTTTGGCTTTTTCTCTTTATATTCATTTTCTCCTCAGCGACGTAGCAAGGATAAAACCCTCCCCCATGCTTAAACATTGCATTGTCCTCAATGTAATGAAAGACAAAAGAATAAGAGCATAGGGAAAAGCAAAAAATAACTCACAAACGTCGCCAAGCTGCTTGGACACTGAAGGTGTCGCTGGCGGTCTTCTCAATAAATGCCCAGGTCTCTGGTGTTGGGCGGGTGTCTTCATCAACTCATCATCTTCTTCTACCGTGCAACCAAAAGGGAACCACTTTGGTGAATAGTGGTATAACAAAGATAGTAGGATTGCACGGTCTTCTAGGAACACAAGGTGGAGCCCAGATATCATCATGGTGGGGGCTCTAGTGTTCCTCTTCCTCAGTTGTCGACTGTAGGGCCATCATCGTTGCCAAATAATGTGTAGGGCTAAGGTTTCCTCCTTGACAACATGATGCGCACCTCTCCGTGGTGACTCTGGACAGCTTGGTAAAACTTTTTTTTTTTTTTTTTTTTTGAATTTTTCAAAAATTTTTTTTCAGAGAGGGAGAACGAAACAAAGCAAAAACACACTAAAGAAAATGCAAAAATAAAGAATGAAAAGCAAAGAAAAGAAAACATACCTCGGGTTGCCTCCCGGATAGCGCCTTAGTTATTGTCATGGCTTGACATCCCACTCCAAACTCTCAACTTGGGTTGCTCAAAACAACTAATCTCCTGGGGCCTGGATCAGGGGGTGCCTCTTTGTATACTCCCTGTTGAGCCTTTCCCCCATGCTTGTGCACTTCATGATGGCTGGACCGCCGTTCATATCTATGAATGCACTTGCCATCTTTCGAAACGGTCTACCCAACATCTCAGGTGCTACATGTATGTCCTGCCCCGTATCCAGCATGTAAGAAATCACCACCTAAGTCAAGTTCTCCTTTTTGTGCTTCCCCTTCGGCTTCTTCTTGATTATGCCCAGCACCTTTAACATTTCCGTGCAGCGAGGGGTGCTGTCCGCCAGTGTGACCAAGGGAACGGTTTTTATGTAGTCACTGAAGGTGTCAAATAAGCCTTTGTTGCTCTCCACCTTTTGGGTGTCCTTCAGAGCCTCAGGGAAGGGTATAACGGGTTTCAGCGCAACGAGCGGGAATGAGTTGAGATGCATAAACTCATCATAGGCAGCCTCCAGAGGGTCGGGGGCTGCTAGGGCGTTCATGGGGGGAACGGGCGTCTCTGGAGTATTTTCGCGAACATGGCACTCCTCCTCATCGTCGCTCCACTCCTCTCCAAAGAAGTTCTCCTCCTCAGAAAGCACCTGTCGTGCAACCCCGTAAGGATCTACCCAAACCTCACCAGCATATCTGAAATTTTGGACACCGGGCCGCGGTGAGGTCGCGCTAGGAGGTACTTCGTCCATCGCGGGGCAGTAGTCATTACCGCGGGGCGGTGAGGTCGCGGTGGAGATACTGAGGCACGTCGCCGGGTCGCGGTCATGCTCGCCGCGGGGCGGTGAGATAACTAGGACTTCACGTCGGGTCGCGGTGAGAGGTGACGCGGGGCGGTCGGCGATGTTCTCCATCTCATATTCGTCCTCCTCTTTTTTCTTCCCATTCTGCTTCTTCTTGATCTCGTGTAGCGCCTTTAGAAATTCCATGAAGCGAGGGTTGTTGTCCTCCATTTTGAGCGAAGGGGAGTTTGCCTCGTAGTTGCTCAACCAATCAAACATGTCGTTGTCCTTGACTGGCCTCCTAGTGTCCGCCAGAGCTTCAGGGAAAGGCACAGGAGGCTTCTCGGACCCAAGATGAGGAAAGTAAGGTCGCACATAGTCATCCACGTAAGGAGAGGAGAGGCCGCGACTCCGGTTTGTAGGTTGCAGTCGCGGTTCCTGTTCATCAGCGTTGTTTTCACCCTCGACCTCCTTTTCTTCGTGGTGCTCTCCGTTGGTCTCATGGACCTCCTTCTCCTTGACCCTTTCAGCCTCAATCTCAGCCCCGCTCCTCAGTGTCATGGCACAAACGGTCTCTCGTGGGTTCTCTACCACATGAATTGATAGTTGTCTGGATTTCGTCTCAAACAACGCTTGACTCAGTTGGTTCAGCTGGCCCTGGAGACTAGAAATCACCTCTTGGTGTTGTTGTTGGGCTCGACTTTGTTGTTGGACTATTGTTTCCACTCCTTTCCCCAACGAAGAGACACTCTGGGCCATGGTTGCCATGCTTTGCATCAGGATGTTGAATACATCAGCACCGGGCACGAGCAAACTTGCATTCTGTCCTTGGATTCCATATGAATATGGTTGCTCGTACTGCGGTTGGATTCCATACGGACCTGGGTTATGGTTTTCCCTCCACCCTGAGTTGTAGGTGTCCGGATAGTGCTCCTGCCTCGGTCCCTGCGAGTTCACACCTCGACGTGCATTTACTGCTGCTCTGAATGCAGGAAGTCCTAGACAATCGTCAGTGGTGTGCAGTGTATCACGCCAGATTCTGCAGGCACTAGGAGTTGGGTAGTGTCCCCTCTCTGGCGAGAATGAGCAGGAGCCTGGTCTTTCGTGCAGTTCTCCCCCGAACTCCATATCTGTATCAAAAGCAAAAGAGAAAAACAAAAATTAGTAGCACGGGTGTGGACCGTAAGATAGGTCCACACCAAAGTAACACACACACAAACAAACACACAGAAAAATCAAATCTTGCCTCCCCGGCAACGACGCCAATTTGATAGGTGTAAGTCGTCGTGACACCTAAACAAATAAAATCCTAAACAAACCTAAACAAGTAGTAGAGGCAAGCAAGGGTCGAATCCACAGGGAGGAAGTGATCAATTCATGTGTTTATGAGCATGCGAAGTAACAAAGGAAGGGGGGTTTTGATTATCAAGCAAAGTAACAAAGATGCAAGCTTTAGAGAAAGAATAAGAATGATGCGTGTGAGTATTCCACTAGACAAATATCCACACTGCAAAGGAAACAGGTTGATCACTGAAATCTATTAAATCCAAGTTCTTTTCACAATCTTATAGTTGTTTCCATCCTGATCTTAAGTACTACTGATTCTCACAGTTGTCAATAGACTTATTACTATGCCAATGGTAAAATACACCAGTCACGCCTGTCACGCGGTATCAGACCGGGGTACATTACCACCAACAAAGCAATAGCAATGCACACAAGGATATAGGATACATGCAAGTAGAAAGACGTACAAGTACTCACTCCCCTACTTAACATGCAACTAATTCTCACTCACTATACGCTCGGAACCCCTATACGCACAATTGTGTTTGCCACTAGATATGCACTCGGAACCCCTATATGCAATCCTAGCACTATGATAGATGTCGAAAAACCTAGTTAGCAACTCTAGATAAACCAACATAAATCAATAGACAATATGACCAAGAGAATCAAACCAACACTTATAAGATATAGAACAAGGAATATAAATCTCACAACCAATCCATTGCAATGCTTCAATTGTCTAGCGAAATAAAGGTGTTTAGCTCTCCATGGGTTGGAAACCCTAGAGGCAGACAAACTTGTAAAACTTCGGAACTAAAACTGAACTCTGAATTCTAGGTTAACAAAGAGTATTTAACCTAAATCCTAAAAGTGATAAAAAATAATAAAAGGAAAATAACAATAAAATAATAGTAGGAAAGTAAATAAATCAAAACCGGGGAAATTAATCCCGTGCAAAACGAACATCACAAGCTCGGCCTCCATTCTCGGCTTCCACATGCGAGCAGCTGCGGCCCAAATCTCCCGCCAGCAGCAACGGCCCAACTCAATTCAAATCATCATCGCTGACATCGCGGCGACGTCATCATCTTCCAATTCAATTTCATGCTTTCAAATCACGCGCTTTCCGCTTCCAATTTATTCGGCATTTCACGCGGCTTCATGGGCCTTTCTTCACGTGGTCTTTTTCCTCCAATTTGGGCCTTTTATCTTCACGGCCCATCATCCTTCCAATTCCAGCAATCACCTCGCGGCCTTCCAGCTTAATTAATTAATTCGCCCATATGGCCGCGGAGCGCCAACTCCCACCGCGGGGCGGTGCTTCCTACCGCGGGGCGGCATCCTTCTTTGAGACCCACCGCCGGGTCGCGGTGGCTCTGGCGCGGGGCGGTAACTTTTTCCCGCTTTAATGTGGTTCCTTCATGAATTTTCCTTGTCTCCTCAGGTGGTCAGCTCCTCTTCCTCTGGATATTCCTAATTAGCTCCTCCAGACCACCAAAACCACACTTCTCCACTCTAACTCCATAATCTCCAATTTTGCATAAAATCCAACCAAATGACACCTCAAACCTGGTAATAACTCTTAGATACGTGCTACAAAATAGCACTTATCACAATAGTACTCGACCGCCAAGGATCAGACGCTACTTTAGCCGGTCAGACAAGGCTCGATCTTTTGCATCTAGAGGATTTAAGCTGTACTTTGTCACATTCTTATCATTACATAATCAGAATATCATCACATAATCTTGTCCTCATTAAATACATACTTGATTGTTCGTTTGGTTTGGATTTATTTTGTTATTATTATACTATCCGATCGACTCGTTACCCCGTCTAAGGCGATTTAGGTCGATAGATCTTTTCGCCCCAAAACAATGTGGTGCCCACCTTGGGGTAACTAGCCGATCACCATCTCAAAAATCCTCCAACCATGACTGTCAATCTACCTACCGACGTCGGGGGATCACACCCCGGAGACAACTCCCAAGCTCAAGGAAACACAACCGAAAATCCAACTCTGGACCAACTCCAAGAGCTTGCCCAAAAAATGACCACCCTCCAAGATGACATCACCTAGCAACGTCAGAAGACCGAAGCTTTGGCTGCCCTGTCCACCCAATCCGAAGCCGAGATCGCACGACTAACTCGTGAAAATGAGTCTCTTAGATCGCAGGTACAGTCGATGGCCTTCGGATCTAGACAGGTACCCGTCCATAACAACGTCCAGACACGCCTCAACATGGATAGCATCGAGCTGACTCCCCCAAGCGTCCGACATCCCGGACATGTTGCTGGTACGTCTCGGGTTCCCTTGGTCAATCCATTTTCGACTAACAATGTTACTTTCTCTACACCGATCGAGTCAGCAGGGATCCGAATCGATGAGTCACAGGTTACCAATCCCCCCGATATCCTAACTCTCGTCCAACAAACGCTTAGTCAGCATATGAGGACGCTCGACGATCGCATCACTAGAATTCCCGGAGTTCCACCGCCAATCGAGAAAGAAGCGTCGGACGGATACGAAGAGTCTCCTTTCATCGAAGAAATTGCCAGAGTCGAGATCCCTAAGAAGTTCAGCCTTCCTAGCATGACGACTTTCGATGGCACCAACGATCCATACGATCATATCTCTCTCTATAAACAAAAATTAATGACTGTATCCGTTCCAAGGGAGGTCCGCGAGGCTGTCATGTGCAAAAGCTTTAGCACTACTCTCGCGGGTCCTGCACTAACTTTGTTTATGCGTTTACCTCAGGGTACGATCACCTCGTTCGCGGATCTGGTCAATTCCTTTAAGGTCCAATTCGCTAGCAATCGGAGACTCGAAAGGCAGTCAAGCGATCTCTATCGAATCACCCAAAGGTATAACGAACCTCTCCGAAGCTATCTTAACAGGTATAACATGGAAAAAGTCACGATCCCCCATTGCGACATCACCACCTCCATCGAAGCCTTCAGACAAGGTTTGATCAAATACATCGATCTCTATAATGAGATCACCAAGTACCCGTGCAGAAGCTTCAAAGATGTCCAAGCCAAAACCATGGCTGAGGTACGCTTGGAAGAAGATTGCGAATCGCGAAAGGCGTCCCATGGGCTCGACCACTCCAATCGCAAATCCTCTTCCAACAACCGTCGAGACAGACGTCATCATCCGTACCCTCGTGGTCGGAACGAGCAAAGTCAGATGAACTTCTTTCAAGACAGGTCTCAAGACTGGAAAGATAGTCCGACGTTGCCTCCCAGGGTTCAATCTTACAACTTCAATGTTTCCGTGTCAGAACTCGTCAAAAGTTTCGACAAATATGGAAAAGAAGTAAGATGGCCCCGAAAGAGCTACAGACCGGACGTCAAGAAGGACATAAACAGGTGGTGTGAATTCCATGGCGACCACGGTCACTCGATGGATGAATGCATCGCGTTGTGCAAAGTGGTCGCTATGTTACTTGTGCAAGGTCTCTTGCGCGATGTTATCTCGGAGCGAGCCAAAGCCACCATGGAACGACGAGATCAGGTAAAACACGACAAACCCCCATCTCCTATCCATAAAAAGGTCATCAATACTATTTTAGGAGGCTCGGACATATGTGGAAACACGTAATCCGTAGCAAAAAGGCATGCAAGAGAAAGCAAAGGGAACAAACCGGAGGTACTAGAGTTCAGACGATCCAAGGTCTCTAACATCCCAACGGTCACCTTTGACGAATCCGACGCTGACGAATCGGGAGATCATCATGACAGTCTGGTAATCTCTTTATCTATTGGAAACTGCTTGATACGTAGAGTATTAATCGACACAGGAAGTTCGACCAACATCTTGACCTTAGACGCCCTCAAAGGGATGGGTCTGGGCAAAGGTGATCTTCTCAAGAAATCAACTCCCTTAGTTGGGTTCAGCGGCAAAGTCAAGCACACTATCGGAGAAATCGTCCTTACGACATACGCCGGAGGAGTAAACCAGCAGGTAAAATTCCTAATTCTAGACTGTCCATCTCCCTACAACTGCATTCTTGGCAGGCCTTGGATACACGCTATGAATGCGGTACCTTCAACGTACCATCAGACCATCAAGTTCCCTACCAAGTGGGGAGTTCAAGAGATCAAGGGCGACCAAAGGATGGCCAGAGAGTGCTACGTCACCTCCATGAAGAGCGCGGTCAAAACAAAGATCACATAGCAATCACAATTCGGCAAAGGACCTAGTCGATACATCGAACCAGAGATGGAAAAACTCGATGAGATTGCACTAGATCCTTCAAAGCCAAACCAAACGGTAAGGGTCAGGTCGGATCTGGATGACTCGACCAGACGACAAATATTAGATTTCCTCCGGTCTAATGCTGACTGCTTTGCGTAGTCGCATGAAGACATGGTCAGAATATCTCCAAACGTGATTACTCATAATCTAAATGTAGATCCATCTTACCCTCATGTGAAGCAAAAGCGCAGGAAATTCACCCCCGAGCGGAACAAGATCGTCGACGATGAAGTCAGAAGCTTGCTAGAAATAAGAAAAATAAGAGAAGTCGACTACCCCGATTGGCTAGCCAACGTGGTTGTAGTCCAAAAGAAGAACGACAAGTGGAGAGTCTGCATCGACTTCACTGACCTTAACAAAGCATGTCCCAAGGATTCCTTCCCACTTCCTCACATCGACGCCATGGTCGACGTGACAGCAGGACATGAAATGCTATCCTTCATGGATGCGTTTAGTTGTTACAATCAGATCCTCATGGAACCAGAAGACCAAGAGAAAACGGCATTCATCACAAACCAAGGTATTTATTGTTATAAAGTGATGCCCTTCGGACTGAAGAATGCAGGGGCTACATATCAACGACTAGTCAACAAGATGTTCAAAGATCAGATTGAGGATACAATGGAAGTCTACATAGATGACTGACGTGGCCTAAGGTCGTTATGCCAAATCAAAGTAAACCTCAACTTTCAAACTAGTATAGTAAGCAAGCAAGGGTCGAAATCCCAAGAGAATCACAAGCATCTATTTTCTTATCACAAATCGAATACCAATCGAATAGCAGTAACAAGGGGGTTTTGTGAGGTTTAAATCAAGTAAGAAATAAAACAGAATAAATAATATGCAATCAAATGTGAGAAAACACTTAGCCAGGCAATTTCCACTTAAGTTTTGGTTGGTTGATCCTAGATTACTTCCAATTCCTTCCTATGATTATTCCTGTCCCGATCTTGTGTAGATTCAGAGGGAAACCTTCCACAAAGAACCCTTACCAATGAATAACCCTAGTACCACTAAAGGTTCAACCCAAAGACAGCAATACAAATAAGAATTAACCATGATACACAAAACGCTCGCTCAGATGCATTTACCATGTAATTATCTCTCCCTACAATAGAACAATTTCAACCAGAGCATGTAAATTGTAGTTGCTACAGCGAATAGGACGTTAGCCCAAAAGTTTCCTAATCCTAGCAATATGAAAATCACCAATAACAACTAGTTGCGTGGGCTAGTGCAATCAATGAAATCCAATGGAATAAGCTTAGAAGAGATAATATAATCCAATAGGAATTAAGAAAGGGAACATAACCTCACAACCAATAATCAAAACTTAAGATTCCATTGCCAGACTAAGCCAAGGAGGCGTAGCTCCTCATAGTCATGGTGAAACTTCAAAGGAAAAGTAAACAACGATGAAAATTGCAACTAAAGTGGAATAAGAGTGTGGACTCCTAAACCTAATGCTAAAAGAAAGTATTTATAGGGCTCTAACAAATGACCTAGCCCATTAAGAAAATAACTAAATTAGAAATAAGAAAAAGGGAAAATAAAACTAAAAAGATAATTCGGAATAAGTCTGAGCTCCTGCCGTGTCAGACCCGCGATCGCGGGTGGTGGACCTTGATCCCGGCCCATGTGGCTCCGCGCCCTTCAATATCTCCGCGCCCGTAGAAAACTCTCGACATGCTCCGAGGCCCGCGATCGCGGTTAATGCTCGGCATTCTTGTCCTTTGCCTTGCACCAACTCGTCTCCTCTTCACTCCTTGGCGTCTTCTCTTGATGGCTTCCTTCCTTAGTGTCTTCATGATATCCAAAGTAGCTCAAACACCTCCAAAAACACCAACTTCGCCTCCAAACGCCATACACAAGAATGTGTCTAAATCTACCCGAATGGCACCAATAAACCCTCTAATAACTCTTAGTTAAGCCCTACAAAGTAGTGCTTATCAAACTCCCCCATGCTTAGACCTTTGCTCATCCTCGAGTAAACTAAAAGAAAGTCTACTCCTCCAATGCAGCACCCAAGGTCTCAGGAAGCACATCCTCCAACTAAGAGTTACCTAACCCATGCCAAAGCTCCTGGCACCAATCTCATCTACAACACATCCACAACTCAACAGGCTAAGGGGCAAGCAGAGTACTTTCCCCAAGCCTAACCCGGACATCCAATGGTGTAAAGTGACCTCTAATCCTAGCCTCCATCTATGACTCCTTATGCCTCCCAGAGTGACCTACCCGATAATCCTTCTTTGTCTCCTCTTCTTATGTGGCTTCTCCAGGTAAAATGAGATCCTAAAATCACTCCTCTTCTTTTCACTCATTTGGCCTAGGAGCCCTTTCGGGTTTTCATCCTAGCCGCTCATTTTTTTTTTCTTAGATGTGCTCACATATGCTCACATCACTCATACACCTTTTTACCCCAGCCTAGCGCTGGTCCGGGCCACCTGCTTATTACCCAAGCCGCCCTTTCGGGTTTTTGACTTGTCCCAGGATTTTCATGTATGTCTTTTTTGCTTTTTTTGACTTTTTCAATTTTTTTTTTCTTTCAAAATGCTGAAATTCAAAGTGCAATGCTGGAAAAAGAATATGTACAAGATAGATAGTGAATACTTCTACTCCCCCATGCTTAAATCATGCATTGTCCTCAATGTATGGAAGACAAAGAAAAAAGTAAGGGGAAGAAAGAAAGAACTCACTGAGCGTACGCCGGGGTGGTAGTCTTCGTCAATAACGCCAGGAAGGTACTCAGGGATGTAGGGATCCCCATAAACTTCATCACCACTTCAACAGTCGAACTTCCCAAGAGATGGATCATGGAATGCTGGAACTCCGAACTCAGTATGCATTGGTGGTGACGCACAGGTGAAGACGTACCGCAGGGAACAACAATAATGGATGGATCAAGGGTACACCGGTTTATTGCTCGCGAACATGATGAAGAAAGACCGCCTCAGAACCGCCATGAATGAACCGTCGTGGAAATTACCGCCATAAAGGAGGGAATCATCGTGAAAGAATCGCCATGGAAGGAACACCGTGGAGGAACCGCGATCGCGGTAGTGAAGGCCGCGATCGCGGGTAACGTACGCCTTTTTATTTTTTTTTAATTTTTTTTTTCCGTTGAACAGTAACCCAGCGATCGCGGGTACTATTCACCCGCGATCGCGTTTTTTTTTTTTCGGACTAAACCCTAATTCGCGGTGCGCCATGGGCCCGCGATCGCGGGTTTTGTGCCGCGATCGCGGTTTTTGCTCGACTTTCTCCAGCCGTGATCGCGGGTGTTATGCCGCGGTCGCGGTTTCTTCTCGGCTTTCCTGCGTGGTTTAGTCGAAAAAACAAAACAAAAACTTCAAAAACAAGGAAAAAAAAACTAAGTCTTACCTCGGGTTGCCTCCCGAGCAGCGCCTTGGTTACTGTTGTGGCTCGACATGGTGCTCTCTATTCATCCCGGGTTGCTTACAGCGACCACCCTTCTTGGTTCCAAATCTGGGGGGTGCCTCTTCAGGTACGACTATACCCCCTTCCTTCTGCCTTTCATTGTGAGTGGATCACCCTTCGTATCCATGACCGCAGTTGTCATCTTTAAGAACTCTCTTCCAAGCATTGCAGAGGTTGTACGCCTATCCTGCCCCGTGTCTAGTATGAGGCAATCCGACATCTGGCCTGCAACCTCACTCTTATGCTTCACCTTCGGCTTCTTTCCTATCTTCCGCCTCGCCTTCACAGAATCTGCACAACGAGGGATGATGTTGGCCAGTGTGACCAAAGAAGCTTCTGGCTTGCTTCCATTGAGAGCCTCAGGGGGAGGTGCGATGGGAATCTGGGACTCCAGCAGGGGACATTCATGTTGAGTGTAGTTTTGAGGCTCATAGTCGTAGTCCTCGTCCATCTCCTCTTCAATTTTAGGCAAACATACCGCGTCAGGTAGCATACTGTTCTTGAAGCTTTGGATTTCCTCTTCAAGGTCCTCCTCAACCTCATCTTCAAATTCAGCACAATGCCTTGTTTCGATCAGCATACCGGGGTTGCAGCACTCCTCCCGCGGTCGCGGGTTCTCTTTTGCGGAGAGCTCTCCAAATTCTGCCTTCTCCGTGAGATAACCATGATCACGGTGTTCGACCCGCGATCGCGGTTCTTCGCTGCGTTCTTCTCTTATCAGCGCTTCATTCCTTTCCTCAGCATAGGGGTCATTCAGCCTTTCCCCACTTCGCAACTTGATTGCATTGGCCTCAAGCTGGCCTTCACAATACTTGTTTGGGGACTCCGTTATTGCAGGTGTACTCGGCATCAGCTGTCCCAGTGATGCACCCAATTTTAATATAGATTGTTGACAGGCTTGGTGCAAAGTGTAATTTTGCTGGGTGAGCTGAGAGAATCCCTCTTTCATTGCTAGTGCATTGTTTGCACCAGCTTTAATCATTGCTTGTGTATTGGTTGCACTTGCTTGAATCACCGCTTGTGTTAACGCTTGCAGTGCCTGGGTGAGTGCCTGCAGCGTGCTCTCTTGCGCCATAGCTAGAGTTCTCCAACATAATTATCTACTATGAATCACACTTCGTCAATGAAAAGTTAGTAATGTTAGAGGGAACCGTAAGATAGGTTCCCTAGAAAGATCAATATTCGATTTATACACAAGAAAACAGACAATGATTCCCCGGCAACAGCGCCAAATTTGACGTGGCCTAAGGTCGTTATGCCAAATCAAAGTAAACCTCAACTTTCAAACTAGTATAGTAAGCAAGCAAGGGTCGAAATCCCAAGAGAATCACAAGCGTCTATTTTCTTATCACAAATCGAATACCAATCGAATAGCAGTAACAAGGGGGGTTTGTGAGGTTTAAATCAAGTAAGAAATAAAACAGAATAAATAATATGCAATCAAATGTGAGAAAACACTTAGCCAGGCAATTTCCACTTAAGTTTTGGTTGGTTGATCCTAGATTACTTCCAATTCCTTCCTATGATTATTCTTGTCCCGATCTTGTGTAGATTCAGAGGGAAACCTTCCACAAAGAACCCTTACCAATGAATAACCCTAGTACCACTAAAGGTTCAACCCAAAGGCAACAATACAAATAAGAATTAACCAGGATACACAGAACACTTGCTCAGATGCATTTACCATGTAATTATCTCTCCCTACAATAGAACAATTTCAACCAGAGCATGTAAATTGTAGTTGCTACAGCGGAATAGGACATTAGCCCAACAATTTCCTAATCCTAGCAATATGAAAATCACCAATAACAACTAGTTGCGCGGGCTAGTGCAATCAATGAAATCCAATGGAATAAGCTTAGAAGAGATAATATAATCCAATAGGAATTAAGAAAGGGAACATAACCTCACAACCAATAATCAAAACTTAAGCTTCCATTTCCAGACTAAGCCAAGGAGGCTTAGCTCCTCATAGTCATGGTGAAACTTCAAAGGAAAAGTAAACAACGATGAAAATTGCAACTAAAGTGGAATAAGAGTGTGGACTCCTAAACCTAATGCTAAAAGAAAGTATTTATAGGGCTATAACAAATGACCTAACCCATTAAGAAAATAACTAAGTTAGAAATAAGAAAAAGGGAAAATAAAACTAAAAAGATAATTCGGAATAAGTCCGAGCTCCTGCTGTGTCAGACCCGTGATCGCGGGTGGTGGACCTTGATCGCGGCCCATGTGGCTCCGCGCCCTTCAATCTCTCCGCGCCTGCAGAAAACTCTCGACATGCTCCGAGGCCCGCGATCGCGGCACCCATGCCCGCGATCGCGGTTAATGCTCGTCATTCTTGTCCTTTGCCTTGCACCGACTCGTCTCCTCTTCACTCCTTGGCGTCTTCTCTTGATGGCTTCCTTCCTCAGTGTCTTCATGATATCCAAAGTAGCTCAAACACCTCCAAAAACACCAACTTCGCCTCCAAACGCCATACACAAGAATGTGTCTAAATCTACCCGAATGGCACCAATAAAACCTCTAATAACTCTTAGTTAAGCCCTACAAAGTAGTGCTTATCAATGACATGCTGGTCAAGTCAAAAAAGAAGAAAGACCACATCGATCTCCTCCGTGATGGCTTTGAGGTACTGGAAATATATAACAGGAAACTAAATCCTATGAAATGCTCTTTTGGAGTGTCGTCAGGAAAATTCTTGGTGTACATGGTAACACAAAGAGGAATAGAGGCCAGCCCAGAACAGGTCAAGGCCATCATCAACCTTCGGTCTCCTCGATGCATCAAGGACGTACAAAAGCTGACAGGTCGGATAGCAGCTTTAAAGAGGTTCATTTCAAAGTCGTCGGACAAGTGCAAACCTTTCCACGACGCTCTCAGAAAGAACAAGTCCTTCCAATGGACAGAAGAACACGAGGCAACATTTCAAGATCTGAAGAAATACCTGGCCAGCCCCTTACTATTAGCAAAACCTAAAGACGCAAGCCACTACTATTATACATAGCGGTGTCGGAGTCTGCAGTGAGCGCAGTGTTGGCCAGAGAAGAAGACGACAAACAATCACCAATCTATTACATCAGGCGAACATTACTCCTGACAGAAACAAGGTACTCGTCACTGGAAAAACTCGTCCTAGCATTGGTAAGAACATCGAATAAACTTAAACCCTATTTCGAATCCCATACTATAATTGTTCGTACTAATCATCCCATGAAAGCAATCATGAGGAAACCAGAATTCACAGGACGAATGGACAAGTGGGCCTTACACCTCAGTAGTTACGAGATTGAGATTGAGCCTAGGACGGCAATCAAGTCCCAAGCATTGGCTGACTTTGTGGAAGACTTTAGCCCGACCCTAGAACAGGAAGCCATCAAGGAAGCAACACAATTGCTCGCGACAGAAGAAACAAGTAAGTGGGAGCTCCACACAGATGGAGCATCGAACGCTAGAGGATCAGGACTAGGGGTCGTGCTGAAATCAACACAAGGGGACAAGATAGCCCAAGCCGTAAAATGCTAATGAGACGCGACTAACAATTGTTGGGCCCAACATCCTCCAAAGATATCGGAACAAACGAATTGGGCCAAGATCCAAACAAAGTCGAAGGCCAGAGAGAACTGGAGGGAAGCGACGGACATTCCTCAGACGCGTGGGATCCGACCAGCTTCGAAGATCTCGCCCAGGGCATTAATTGCTCGATCGATGGCAACGGCAATAGCATTAAACACAGAGATTCTGCTAGCAATCAAGAGCAAATCCCGAAGATCTCGCCCAGAATTAATAAAAGATATTGCAAATAATATAGTAACGAACACAAGATAAGATTACCATAAATAGACCACAAAGAAGACAACAAAGATACGCCTGTCTATGCCCGGCTTCTACCGATTTACTCTTCGGAAGTCTTACGAGTAAACCTGCTCTAGCTCAAACTCCCCGGAATACTACCCGATCGCTGCCGGTCAAATCACCAAAACGCCTGTCGGACAAGACCCGACCCTTTATTCTCTAAGGATAAGTTGTATTTCGATCTGATTCAATCATCAATTAATATACAAATTACATTGCTATTTCGTATCTATTCTTTGCTTGGTTGATCATTTATCTGGTTTGGATTGATTTTTACTACCCGGTCGACTCGTTACCCCGTCTAAGGCGATTTAGGTCGTCCGATATTTTCGCCCCAAACACAATTTGGCGCCCACCGTAGGGCAACTTGCCGATCACCATCTCGAAACCTTCCAACCATGACCATCAACCCACCTACTGGTACCGAGGAGCCATGCCTTGAAGACGACACCCAAGCTCAAGGAAACACAACCGGAAACCCTACTCCAAACCAATTCCAAGAGCTTGCCCAAAAAATGACTGCCCTACAAGAGGAACTTGCCCAGCAACGCCAAAAGACCGAAGCCTTGACTACCTTATCCACCCAATCCGAGGCCGAGATTGCACAACTAACCCGTGAAAATGAGTCTCTTAAGTCGCAGGTACAATCAATGGCTTCTGGATCCAGGCGGATGCCCATCCATAGCAACATCCAGACGCGTCTTGACATGGATAGCGTCGAACTGATCCCCCGGGCGTACGATGTCCCGGACATACTGAGGGTACATCTCGAACTCCTCTGGTCAATCCATTTTCAACTAACAATGTTACTTTCTCCACAGCGATCGGGTCAACAGGGACCCGAATCAACGAACCACAGGTTACCAATCCTCTCGACATCCTGGCCCTCGTCCAGCAGACGCTCAGTCAGCACATGAAGACACTTGATGATCGCATCGCTAGAATTCCCGAAGTTCCAAAACAGATCAAGAAGGAAGCGTCGGGCGGATATGAGGAATCTCCATTCATCGGAGAGATCGCCAGAGTCGAAATCCCAAAGAAGTTCCACCTTCCTAGCATGGCGACATTCGACGGCACCAGCAATCCAGATGATCACATTTCTCTCTATAAACAAAAATTAATGACTGCATCTATTCCAAGGGAGAGCCGCGAGGCTGTCATGTGCAAAAGCTTTGGCACGACTCTTACGGGTCCCGCACTGACCTGGTTTATGCGTTTACCTCAGGGAATGATCGCCTCGTTCACGGATCTAGTCAATTCCTTCAAGATCCAATTCGCCAGCAGTCGGAGGCTCGAAAGGCAGTCGAGTGATCTCTATCGAATCACCCAAAGGTATAATGAACCTCTCCAAAGCTATCTTAACAAGTACAATAAAGAAAAAGTCGCGATTCCCCAATGCGACGTCACCACCTCCATCGAAGCCTTCCGACAAGGTCTGATCAAGGACAACAATCTTTACAACGAGATCACCAAGTACCCGTGCAGAAGTTTCGAAGATGTCCAAGCCAAAACTATGGCCGAGGTACGTTTGGAAGAAGATCGCGAATCACGAAAAACGTCCCATGGACCCGACCAATCCGATCGCAAATCCTCTTCCGACAACAGTCGAGACAGACGTCATCACCCCTACCCTCGTAATCGAAATGAGCAGAATCAGGTAAACTCTTTCCAGGACAGGTCCCAAGACTGGAGAAATGGTCCAACGTTGCCCCCAGGGTTCAATCTTACAACTTCAGTGTTTCCGTGTCGGAGCTCGTCAAGAGTTTCGACAAATATGGAAAAGAGGTAAGATGGCCCCGAAAGAGCGACTGATCGGACGTTAAAAAGGACATGAGCAGATGGTGCGAATTCCACGGTGACCACGGTCACTTGACGGACGAATGCATCGCCTTACGTAATGAGGTTGCCAGGTTACTCGCGCAGGGGCTCTTGCGTGACGTAATCTAGAAACGAGCCAAAGCTACCATGGAGCGACGAGATCAGGTAAAACAAGATAAACCCCCGTCTCCTGTCCATACAAAAATTGTCAATACCATTTTAGGGGGATCAGACGTATGTGGGAACACGTACTCCACGGCCAAACGACATGCAAAAGAAAGCAAAGGCAGTAAGCCCGAAACGCCAGATTCAGACAAACCAAAGTCTCCGACCTCCCAACAGTCACGTTCGACAAGTCCGATGCCGACGGGTCGGAAAACCATCATGATGGTCTGGTAATCTCTTTAACTATCGGGAATTGTTTGATACGTAGAGTACTAATCGATACAAGAAGTTCGACCAATCTCTTGACCTTCGACGCCCTCAAAGGGATGGGCTTGGGCGAAGATGACCTAATCAAGAAATCGACTCCACTAGTCGGATTCAGTGGTGAAGTTAAACACACTATCGGCGAAATCGTTCTTATGACATATGCCGGGGGAGTAAACCAACAAGTGAAATTTCTAGTCCTAGACTGCCCATCTCCCTATAATTGCATCCTTGGCAGGCCATGGATACATGCTATGAAGGCGGTACCCTCGACGTACCATCAAGTCATCAAGTTCCCTATCAAGTGGGGAGTCCAAGAAATCAAGGGAGACCAGAGGATGGACAAAGAGTGCTACGTCGCCTCCATGAAAAGCGCTGTCGAGCATAAGGCCGCATAGCAATCACAGATCGGCGAAGAATCTAATCGATACGTCGAACCAGAAATGGAAAAACTTGATGAGAACGTACTAGATCCTTCAAAGCCAAACCAAACGGTAAGGGTCGGGTCGGACCTGAACGACTCGACCAGACAACAAATTCTGGATTTCCTCAAGTCTAATGCTTATTGTTTTGCATGGTCACATGAAGATATGGTCGGTATATATCCAAACATTATTACTCATAAATTGAACGTAGATCCATCTCACCCCCCTGTAAAGCAAAAGCGTAGGAAATTTGCCCCAGAGCGAAACAAGATTGTCGACGACGAAGTCAGGAGCTTGCTGGAAACAGGAAAAATAATGGAAGTCAACTACCCCGAGTGGCTGGCCAACGTGGTCGTAGTCCAAAAGAAAAATGGCAAATGGAGAGTCTGCATCGACTTCACCGACCTCAATAAGGCTTGTCCCAAAGATTCATTCCCACTCCCTCACATCGACGCCATGGTCGACGCAACGGCAGGACACGGAATGCTATCCTTCATGGACGCGTTCAGTGGCTACAATCAAATCCTCATGGAACCAGAAGACCAAGAGAAAACGACATTCATCACAAGTCAAGGTATCTATTGTACAAAGTAATGCCCTTCGAACTAAAAAATGCAAGGGCTACTTATCAACGACTAGTCAACAAGATGTTCAAAGATCAAATTGGGGACACGATGGAAGTCTATATAAACGACATGCTGGTCAAATCGAAAAAGAAAGAGGACCACATTGACCACCTCCGCGGCAGCTTTGAGGTACTAAAGAGATATAAAATGAAACTAAACCCTATGAAATGCTCTTTCGGAGTGTCGTCAGGAAAGTTCTTAGGGTACTTGGTAACACAAAGAGGAATAGAAGCCATCCCAGAACAAGTCAAAGCCATCATCAGCCTCCGATCCCCTCGGTGCGTCAAAGACGTACATAAGCTGACAAGTCGGATAGCAGCTTTGAACAGATTCATCTCAAGGTCATCCGACAAGTGCAAACCCTTTCACGACGCTCTCAAGAAGAACAAATCCTTTCAATGGACGAAAGAACATGAAGTTGCGTTTCAGAACCTAAAGAAATACCTTGCCAGTCCCCTGTTGTTAACCAAACCCAAAGACGACGAACCATTACTACTGTACATGGCAGTATCGGAGTCGGCCGTAAGTGCAGTTCTAGTCAGAGAAGAAGACGTCAAGCAATCGCCGATATACTACGTCAGTCGAACATTACTACCAGCAGAGACAAGGTACTCGTCGTTAGAAAAACTTGTACTATCACTGGTAATGACATCGAATAAACTCAAACCGTATTTCGAATCCCATACTATAATTGTCCGCACTAACCATCCCATTAGAGCAATCATGAGGAAGCCTGAGTTCACAGGATGGATGGTCAAGTGGGCCATACACCTCAGCGGCTATGACATTGAGTACGAGCCCAGAACAGCGATCAAGTCGCAAGCCCTGGCTGACTTTGTGGCAGACTTCAGCCCAACCCTAGAGCAAGAAGCCGCCAAAGAAGCAACACAAATGTTCGCGACAGATGAAACATGAAAATGGGAGCTCTACACCGATGGCGCGTCGAATGCTAGAGGATCAGGGCTAGGGGTCGTGTTGAAATCACCACAAGGGGACAAGATAGCCCAGGCCATAAGATGCGAATGGGACGCAACCAACAACGAAGATGAATATGAAGCACTCGAAGTCATTTGTGACTCCCTCTTAGTCGTAAATCAAATACAAGGGTCGTATAACGCCAAGGACGACAGGATGATAGCTTACCTGGACGTGGACAAGAAGCTAATCGACCAATTCCAAACATTCAACATCAGGTAGGTGCCCAGAGATCTCAACTCTCAGGCTGACGCACTAGCCAATTTAGGGTCTGTCTTAGATCCAAAAGAATTTCCAAATATCCCACTGGCACACGTCATGACACCAGCCGTTCCAAAAACATCCAAGGAGTCGATCACACCATTGGAGGAACTTGTCACGATGGAGATAGGTGACCGACCAGATGAAGACATCATCAACAATCATGACGACTGGACGTTACCTTACATCAAATGGCTAAAAGACGACATCCTACCCAATGACAAAACAGAAGCAAAAAGGCTAAAGGTACAAGCTCTCTCCTTCGATATTATAAATGACGTCTTGTTCAAAAGATCTGTCACAGGGATACTCCTACGATGCCTCAAGACTCCAGAAGTCAGACGTATCTTACAGTCATTACATGAAGGAGAGTGTGGGAACCACACCGGCGGACGAAGCCTCTCGGGAAAAGCTCTGTGAAATGGATACTACTGGCCCACAATGAATAGAGACGCGATGGAGTACACCAAGAAGTGCGATGCCTGCCAATGACACGCAACCGTTCCTCATCAACCCTCAGAACTCCTCCATCCGACTCTGGCACCGTGGCCCTTCATGAGATGGGGGATGGACATCGTCGGGAAACTCCCACCTACGTCGGATCAACGAGTCTTCTTCCTTGCCATGATAGACTACTTTTCTAAATGGATCGAAGCTGAAGCCTACCAAGAGGTAAAGGATCAACACGTCATTTCATTTATAAAACGCAATATCTTGTGCAGATTTGGCATCCCGTCAGAAATCGTGTGCGACAATGGCTCCCAGTTCATCAGCCATAAGACTCGAGCTTTCTACGACCAATGGAATATCAAATTGATCACATCCACTCCTCGATATCCGCAATCTAACGGACAAGCCGAGTCTAGCAACAAAATCATCGTCAACAACCTCAAGAAACGCCTCACAGGGGCTAAAGGAAAGTGGGCAGACGAGCTCCCGTTCATCCTCTGGTCCGACAGGACCACCCCGAAGAATGCGACTGGACAATCACCATTCTCACTCATCTACGGAAGTGAAGCGATCATCCCCGCCGAGCTATTGGTTCCAACGGCTCGTTACAGTCTTCAGACAAGTGAACAAAATGACATCGAGCTAGCGCACAACTTGGACACAACAGATTAGACTAGAGAAAAAGCCAGAATTAGAATGGTCAGGTTCCAGCAACAAGTCGCAAGAAGTTACAACAAAAATGTTCAAGCCAAAGTCTTCAAAGTTGGCGATTGGGTCCTTAGAAATACATTCCAGAACACCAAGAATCCGGCTGACGGGAAGCTCGCACCTCAATGGGAAGGACCCTACCTAATCAAAGAAGTGGTCGGACAAGGATCATACCAATTGGAAGACAAAGATGGACAACCGATCCCAAGAAGTTGGAACGCAACACATCTGAAGCTATACCACTTTTAAAACCAGCAAAGTAAGGCACCAACACCCTTTCATTTGTCATGCGCTATTCATTGCTACGAACTCAATTCTATTTCTTGAAACTAAGTACTCACATCTAGTAAGGACATTTCTCCTTGAAAAAACCTAAAGTATAGGACGACATCAACGTACGCACTGGATCCAGTCACAAACAAAAGCGCTTACACTACATTTACACGATCGATCGGAACACAGGGAGATGAATACCACAGGCACGTCGGCACACCGCTTGCCTTACACACAACATAAGGTTAAGACACCTTATTACATGTACGCAATAGAGACATATTGCTTTCCTCCTCGGCAGAACACTAAGTCATGACTAAACATAAATAAATACATTTGCAGGCCTCCTTCTTTACATACATATGGAAAGCCCTACTCGACGGAGCACACGGGCAAACCCGACATACAAATCAAAGGCGTCAATGACAAACTTCTCTAGAAGAGTCCGACGAAACGAACGAACACATGAAAAAGTTCAACCCTTTGTAAAACAGATTACATCAAATAAAAACCTAAGCATTTTTTACATACATGCGACCCGCGATGGTGGACGGGTCACCAAAACACATTGTCTGCCTACACACACGTAGGACTTCAAATTATCCACGAACACATTCTGCGACCCGCGATGGTGGACGGGTCGACAAAACCAGAGAACATTCTAACCACACACAAGTAGGGTCACAAAACAAATTACGAAAGACAGTCAAGGATCAGGGTTCTCCACGTTACCTTCAGCAGGGGCCATATCAGGAGAAAGCTGGGACTCGATCGGCACGGTGTTGCCAGAGTGGGCCTCATCTTCACTAGCGCTTTTGTCCAGGGAGTCCTCCCCGATGCCGGCCAACCGGAAAAGCTCCGAGCCAGGATTCCCCTTCGGAAATAGGGTGTCCATAGTCTCCTTCTCTGCCTTCAAATCCTAGGTCTCTTGCTTGCCCTCTTTGAACTCCTCGATCATCTCAACATGCGACTTCAACGCGTAAAAAGCGCCTACGTCGCCTGCGACCTGACCAACATTAATCCTAGCCTGCATCACCTTCTCTTCAACACTTGACTAGCTCTCACTGAGCTCCCTCCGACAAGCATCCAAGTCATCTTGGCAGCTCTTCAGCTCCTTAGCGAAGCGGCGCTCAGTGTCCCTAAAGCGGCTCTCAGCTCCTTCCACCTTGGTCCTCAAAGATGCTATATCGGACTCTGACCTAGCAGCCCTATCTACAGCCTTAGCGACCATCTCTTTGACCCCAGAATACACGCCCAAGAGAAACTAAAAAGTCTGAAAAAGGCAAAGTCGAAACAATCAAGGTTCCACCATATTATGAGGACAAAAACGAACAAACTTGAGATCCGACAAAATGACTTACCTTCCACGCATTACACCCTGCTTCACCAATACAATCCAAGGGAGAGACGCCATCAACTTCAGACATCAAAGTCGGATCCTGAGCATGAAAAAGATCGACAATTGATTAACCGACTGCGTCGATCTTCTCGACTCCACGAGCAGCCGTCGCCTTCTTCTTTGGAGTATCCACCACATTCACATCGCCAGAAGAAGCATCTTCCTTCCTTTTTGAGCCAACTTTGGCTGGGAGTGATGACTCCGCCGGTGTCGATTTACTCGACGAGGCCCTGACCGCCGCCAGCCTTTGCTCTATCAGACCTCTCCTGGACACTCCCTTCAAACGGGCACTCGACCGACCAGCCGGAGACGCTGACACGACAGACAAAATGTAAATCACAAGCAGGCGATTAAAAGTACATGAGTCAAACGAAAACTCACACTTGAACCGAGATGATGAAACATTCGACATAACGTCCTGAATAGCGGGGGAAGTCGACAATAATTTGACGTTTACGAACTTCCGCTCTGACGCGGGGATACTAAGAATGATCTTTGCCAGATCTTCCGACTGAGTGTCCGCTTCCAACTCTTCAGCCTCAGGGACTACAAAAAAGAAGAGTTAAACAAAGGGTTAAAACACATAAAACAGGCAAAGAGAAGTCGAGTACGTACTCTCAACTCGCCACTCCGACAGCAGAAATGAACAGTCACCCCCCTTCTCCAAAGACGAACACTCGACGAAGAAAAACTTTGACCCCCATCCATGGTCGTTTACATCTAAATTGAACACCAAAGACTTCCGACCCGGACGAATACGCAACTGGATGCGAGAGGAACTTTTCGACCCTAGAGAATAGTTGTACCACAGGGCGTCGAAATTAAAACCGGCCCCAAACTGAACATTCAACAAATCTAAAACCCTAAGGATCCGCCACGCCTGCGGCATGACCTGACAAGGCGCAAGCGCTAGGATCGCTAAAAAGTCCCTAACAGGAGGGGAGAATAAAACGTATGGCCAATCCTAAACAAGTAAGCATAGAAACAAGCCCATCCCTCATAGCGAGCGTCGGCTCTCTCATCTGGATGTGGCAACCTTGCAACCGTCTCCGGAGGAAAGCCTCCGACTTGAAGGATCTGCTCCAACTCCGCCTCCGACAGAGTCCCCGTCAGAGCATCGGCCTCCTTGAGAAGAAAAAGGGGGGGGGGACCTCATTCTTGCTCGAGTTCGAGTGAGTAGCAGTCGAGTCAGATGATTCACTGGAAACCATCTCTAAAGCAGAGAGAGAAGGGAATCGAAGAGCAATTTTTTCGAAAAAGCTTAGCAAAACCTACCAGATGAGGAAACAAAGGAAGAAGATGATGCCAAACCGTCAGAGACTTGATTCGAATTTATGGAGGGAATCGGCAAGTCACAGAAACGTTCCATCATGAAGCGGGATGATCGCCACGTAGCCCTCGCCTGTCGCACCCTAATCGGAGGGTGGAGATCATGCGGGATGGCAGTTGTTTGGACTCCATCTCACAGCTGCCGTGAAGCCCAAAACAACTTGGGGCTATTGTTGGGCCCAACATCCTCCAAAGATATCGGAACAAACGAATTGGGCCAAGATCCAAACAAAGTCGAAGGCCAGAGAGAACTGGAGGGAAGCGACAAACATTCCTCAGACGCGTGGGATCCGACCAGCTCCGAAGATCTCGCCCAGGGCATTAATTGCTCGATCGATGGCAACGACAACAACATTAAACACATAGATTATGCTAGCAATCAAGAGCAAATCCCGAAGATCTCGCCCAGAATTAATAAAAGATATTGCAAACAATATAGTAAAGGACACAAGATAAGATTACCATAAATAGACCACAAAGAAGACAACGAAGATACGCCTGTCTACGCCCGGCTTCTACTGACTTACTCTTCGGAAGTCTTACGAGTACACCCGCTCTAGCTCAAACTCCCCGGAATACTACCCGATCGTTGCCGGTCAAATCACCAAAACGCCTGTCGGACAAGACCCGACCCTTTTTTAGCCAAATGGTAAGATTTTATTGATGGTTGGGAAAAAGGCCCAACGTCCTGTTTACAAACGTCAATACGAAACAAGCAAAACAACAAAAATACAATTGCAAAGCAAACCAAAACAAAACAAGGAACTAAAACAAGTAAACAAAAACTAACAAACACCAAAAACAACACCAGGAACAAAGGCACAAAAACAGAACCAGGAAAAAGACAGACAGAAAAAACCACAAAACAAGCAGTCTTCAAACCTTGTTACTTGATTCAGCCATCTTTGGTCGAAGACACTGGCAAAGCAACCATAGCAAGCGGACAAACAAAGGCCAAAGACAGACACTCAGGCATTCAAATTCTTAGCCTTCTTCTCATAGCACTCCCTCTTCTCCCATTCATAGGAATAAGATGTAAAATCCTAAACTTGCAAGCTTGGATAATCTTCTTCACTTCTTCATCCTCGTTCACTGTTTCTCCTTTAAAGATCACTGCATTCCTTAATTGCCAGATGAAGTACACAATCGCCATGACAGTAAGCAGCTTAGAAAGATAGATATTATTGTTCTTCTTTTCACAGACAGCAAACCAGTTCCACCAAGCAACAAGATTACTTTTCCTTGTTTGATTGCCTTGCCACTCCAAAACTTTGTTTGTGATATTATTCACTACAGGGCATTCAAACCAAATGTGATTCTCATCCTCATCATTTCCTAGACATAGAGAGCATCTCAGATTATCAATAATGCCCCACCTATGAAGTTTTGCAGCTGTTGGAAGTCTACCAAGAGTAGCTAACCAACATATGAAGCTCCATTTCCTAGCTTGAAGACCCTTCCAAATCACTGCACACCAGGGAATCTGATGCTCTCTTGGCCTAAGTAATGAATAAAGACCAGCTGTGTTCAGTTTACCATCCCTTCTTGTTATGAGGGGATTTGACATAGAGTGTTGTTGATGTTGGACACTATCCCTGACCTTCAATAAGTTTCTCCACAGCCAAGAGCAAGAAGAATTTAACTCAACATGCCAGATATCTCTTCTCTTAGTGATATTTTGTTTAAACCAAAGAGTCCATAAATTGTTCCTCTCCCAGTGTAGATAAAAAATGAATCTAAAGAGTAGAGTCTTGTTCCAAGAGAGTAATTCCTTGAAGTTCAACCCTCCATTACCAAATTCCTGACAACCTCTACTCCAAGCAACCAGATTCCTACCACTGCCAAGATCTCCAGACCAAAGATAGGATCTACAAAGGCTTTCAATTCTTCTAATCACTTTTTTGGGGATAGGAATAATCTGCATCCAGAAAGAAAGAACACCCTCCAACACTGCTCTTACTACATGTGCTCTGCTTGAATAAGAGAATTTTCTTGCACTTCTACAGTGTAAAACTTGCTTCAGCCTGTCATATAATGGACCATATTCATCAACTTTCAGCTTCTTAGAGTGAAGAGGAATGCCAAGGTATTTAACTGGAAAGACCCCCTGAGCAAAACCAAGGAAGGTAGCACATTCCTCTCTTCTAGCAAGATTAAGGCCCCCAAAGAACACCTTAGACTTAGAGCAATTAGCAACCAATCCAGACTCCCAGGCAAATTCTATAAGGCATTCTTTGATGATTTTTAAAGAGAGTAGAATAGGTTTACAAAGGATCATAAGATCATCAGCAAAAGCAATGCTCAACAACTGAAGCTGCTTATATTTTGGGTGATAACCAAACCCCTTCTGTCGACTTGCTTTGTTCAGTTTCCTGGCAAACATTTCCATAACAATGACAAACAGAAAAGGGGAGAGAGGATCACCTTGTCTCAGTCCTCTTCTTCCTTTAAAGAACCCTTTAGCCTCTCCATTGATCATGATAGAGTATGAATGTGTTGACACACATTCCATAATCCAACCAATAAATTGCTCAGGAAAGTTTAGGAAAATAAGAGCTTTATGAAGGTAATCCCAACTAACACAATCATAAGCTTTTTGGAGATCAATTTGAAGAAGACATCTAGGGGAAATATTTTTGCTGTCATAACGCCTAATAATCTCCTGAGCCACAGCAATGTTATGAGCAATAGAACGGCCAGGAACAAATGCTCCTTGATTAATGGACACAATCTCATCAAGTAGTGGTCTCATTCTCTTCACAAGAACTTTTGAGATGATCTTCATCATTGTATTACAACAAGATATAGGCCTAAAGTCCTTGACAAGAAAGGGATTTTCAACCTTAGGAATGAGGCTCACAAAGGTTGCATTAGACTCTCTCAGAATTCTGCCTCTTCTGGAAAAATCTTGAACAACAACAACAACATCTTGGCCCACAATCTCCCAACCATTTTTAAAGAAAAGACTTCCAAATCCATCAGGCCCCGGGGATTTCAAATTACCAATATTGAAAGTTGCATCCTTAATCTCTACTTCACTAGGCAAGGAGCAAATTAACATCAGTAGTCAAGCCTTGTGTACCAAAGAGATTGATGTAGAATAACAAGATTTCTGCTTCAATAGCTGATTCAGAATCAATCACTTGGCCATGAGCATCTTTCAGAGCAAAAATACTGGACTTAGCTTTCCTAGTTTTGATCCCATTGTAAAAAATTGGAGAGGTATCTTCCCCAAGTTTAATCCAATCCACCTTAGCTCTTTGAACAATAAAGCTTTGCAATTGGCTCATTCTCAGATTAAGCTCTCCCTTCGCATTCACAACATCTTGTTGTTTAGTCACACAGGAAAAGTCATGCTGGAGTACTTCATTTGACTTCTTCAATCTTTCAACACATTCCTCCACCATAATTTCCAATTGCCTGAATCTGCCTTTCTGCCATCTCTTCAACACTACTTTAGTTTTCTTCAATTTAGAGGCCAAAACATACTGAGCATTCCCATTCAGAGTATCTTGCCAGGCACTGGAGATCAAATCTAAATAATCAGGCTCTTCAGTCCAAAAATTTCAAAATTTAAAAGGAATCCTTTTAAAGCCAGGATTAGGATTGACAAGTACTATAGCTGGAGAGTGATCTGAGATGTTGGGGTCTGCAAAAAACACTCTAGAAGTAGGAAAACTGCCATCCCAAACCTGATTAATAAGCACTCTATCAAGCTTGCAAGCAATTCTGTCTCTTCCCTACTGCTGATTACTCCAGGTATAGTAAGCCCCCGAGAAGATATGATCACTTAGCTGAGTCTGCTCAAGAACCTGGACCAGCTCCTCTGAACAATGAAACAGATTACTTCTGAAAGAGATCTTCTCTGCTGACTGAAGCAAACAATTAAAGTCTCCCAAGACAACCCAAGGTTCAGTAATACCATTAGCCAGATTCAGTAATTCATTCCACAAAGATCTCCTCTCAAGCTTAGCATTGAAAGCATAAACAAAAGTAGCATAGAAACAAGTCATATTATCTCTACTATTCACCTTACAGTGTATCATCTGAGGAGAGATCAAAAGAGGAACAATACTTAGCACCATAGGATCCCATGTAACCCAAATCCTGCCTCTATGATTAAGAGAACTATTAGTAACAAACTGCCACTGATTCATCAACATCTTAGAGAGAATGAATTCCTTGTCATAATGTATCTTAGTCTCAAGAAGACCAACAAGACTCAACTTATTTTTGTTCACCAACTCCCTCACAAAGTGAGGTCTAGGGGAGTTACAGCATCCCCTAGTATTCCAACTACCAATAATAACTTCAATCATTATCTTGCATAAGAGAGCTGCTATAACTCAAGTGAGAAGTCAGGTTATCATTCACTAAGGAGCAGGATTTCCCCTTCTTGGTAGGAGTAGAGCGAATTCTATTTAACTGGCCCTTTGATAAGCCATCTGTTGGATCAATACTATCCTCCAACACAACAACATTAGGGGGTAGTAGCTCAGTTCTGTAATTATTCTCAACTGGCATACTCTGCTTATTCTTAGACTTCTCTATAATAACAAGACCCGACCCTTTATTATCTAAGGATAAGTTGTATTTTGATCTGATTCAAACATCAATTAATATACAAATTACATTGCTATTTCGTATCTATTTTCTCTCATTCAATTCTGATTATCTATTAACCTATTTTCTACCGTCACCGGACTGAGCATCGAAGGGTCCTCCAGGGGTAAAAAGCCCTTTCCTTTGATCATTTTTCCTTGCAGATCTTGCTCGTTCGTTGGATTCTTGGGAGATCTATCATCGTCGATTCCGTTAATTTTGTGGTACATAAATCTGCTACGACAGTATTCCAATATATTGTTGTTGGATTCAGGTTATAAACTTACAAATTTTCACTTTGATTGTTTATTGCGTGTTGTAAGCATAAGTAAATGACCTTAATAATCTAAACAACTAAAGGTTCAATACATTTAGAAAGTAATTAAGAAAGTTGTAAGTGATCAAGATCAACATAGTGATCAAGAGAGCGAAGACTCATATGAAGGTCATCGCCTTGTATTGCTCTTCCACAACCCAATTTTCACGGTTTAGGCTACTCCGATTTCGACTGACAAAAGCTAGACAAGGCTTTAAAAATCGGTGAAGAGAAAGAAGAAAAGTGAAGATCTTGGATTATGACTTAGAGAAAAAGATCAAAGCTTTCAAGGAGGCACCAACGATCCAAACGATCATATCTCTCTCTATAAACAAAAATTAATGACTGTATCCGTTCCAAGGGAGGGCCGCGAGGCTGTCATGTGCAAAAGCTTTGGCACTACTCTCGCGGGTCCTGCACTAACTTGGTTTATGTGTTTACCTCAGGGTACAATCACCTCGTTCGCGGATCTGATCAATTCCTTTAAGGTCCAATTCACTAGCAATCGGCGATCTCTATCGAATCACACAAAGGTATAACAAACCTCTTCGAAGCTATCTTAACAGGTATAACATGGAAAAAGTCGCGATCCCCCATTGCGACATCACCACCTCCATCGAAGCCTTCATACAAGGTTTGAACAAATACAACGATCTCTATACACCAAGTACCCGTGCAGAAGCTTCGAAGAGGTCCAAGCCAAAACCATGGCTGAGGTGCGCTTGGAAGAAGATCGCGAATCGCGAAAGGCATCCCATAGGTTCGACTACTCCGATCGCAAATCCTCTTCCAGCAACCGCCGAGATAGACGTCATCATCTGTACCCTCGTGGTCGGAACGAGCAAAGTCAGGTGAACTGCTTGATACGTAGAGTATTAATCGACACAGGAAGTTCGACCAACCTCTTGACCTTAGACGCCCTCAAAGGGATGGGTCTGGGTGAAGGTGATCTTCTCAAGAAATCGACTCCCTTAGTCGGGTTCAGCGGCAAAGTCAAGCACACTATCGGCAAAATCGTCCTTAAGACATACGCCGGAGGAGTAAACCAGCAGGTAAAATTCCTAGTCCTAGACTGTCCATCTCCCTACAACTGCATTCTTGGCAGGCCTTGGATACACGCAATGAAGGTGGTACCCTCAACGTACCATCAGACCATCAAGTTCCCTACCAAGTGGGGAGTTCAAGAGATCAAGGGCGACCAAAGGATGGCCAAAGAGTGCTACGTCGCCTCCATGAAGAGCGCGGTCGAACAAAAGATCGCGTAGCAATCACAGTTCGGCGAAGGACCTAGTCGATACATCGAACCAGAGATGGAAAAACTCGATGAGATTGCACTAGATCCTTCAAAGCCAAACCAAACGGTAAGGGTCGGGTCGGATCTGGATGACTCGACCAGACGACAAATATTGGATTTCCTCCGGTCTAATGCTGACTGCTTTGCGTGGTCGCATGAAGACATGGTCAGAATATCTCCAAACCTGATTACTCATAAATTAAATGTAGATCCATCTTACCTTCCTGTGAAGCAAAAGCGCCGGAAATTCGCCCCCGAGCGGAACAAGATCGTCGACGACGAAGTCAGAAGCTTGCTAGAAATAGGAAAAATAAGAGAAGTCGACTACCCCGATTGGCTAGCCAACGTGGTTGTAGTCCAAAAGAAGAACGGCAAGTGGAGAGTATGCATCGACTTCACTGACCTTAACAAAGCATGTCCCAAGGACTCCTTCCCACTTCCTCACATCGACTCCATGGTCGACGTGACAGCAGGACACGAAATGCTATCCTTCATGGATGCGTTTAGTGGTTACAATCAGATCCTCATGGAACCAGAAGACCAAGAGAAAACGACATTCGTCACAAACCAAGGTATTTATTGTTATAAAGTGATGCCCTTCGGACTGAAGAATGCAGGGGCTATGTATCAACGACTAGTCAACAAGATGTTCAAAGATCAGATTGGGGATACAATGGAAGTCTACATAGATGACATGCTGGTCAAGTCAAAAAAGAAGAAAGACCACATCGATCACCTCCGTGACGGCTTCGAGGTACTGAAAATATATAACATGAAACTAAATCCTATGAAATGCTCTTTTGGAGTGTCGTCAGGAAAATTCTTAGGGTACATGGTAACCCAAAGAGGAATAGAGGACAACCCCAAACAGGTCAAGGCCATCATCAACCTTCGGTCTCTTCGATGCATCAAGGACGTACAAAAGCAGACAGGTCGGATAGCAGCTTTAAAGAGGTTCATTTCGAAGTCGTCGGAGAAGTGCAAACCTTTCCACGACGCTCTCAGAAAGAACAAGTATTTCCAATGGACAGAAGAACACGAGGCAGCATTCCAAGATCTGAAGAAATACCTAGCCACCCCTTACTATTAGCAAAACCTAAAGATGACGAGCCACTACTATTATACCTAGCGGTGTCGGAGTCTGCAGTGAGTGCAGTGTTGGCCAGAGAAGAAGACGGAAAACAATCACCAATCTGTTACATCAGTCGAACATTACTCCCGACAGAAACAAGGTACTCGTCACTGGAAAAACTCATCCTAACATTGGTAACAACATTGAATAAACTTAAACCCTATTTCGAATCACATACTATAATTGTTCGTACTAATCATCCCATGAAAGCAATCATGAGGAAACCAGAATTCACAAGACGAATGGACAAGTGGGCCATACACCTCGGTATTTACGAGATCGAGTATGAGCCTAGGACGACGATCAAGTCCCAGGCATTGGCTGACTTTGTGGAAGACTTTAGCACGACCCTAGAATAGGAAGCCATCAAGGAAGCAACACAATTGCTCGCGATAGAAGAAACATGTAAGTGGGAGCTCCACACAAACGGAGCATCGAATGCTAGAGGATCAGGACTGGGGGTCGTGCTGAAATCACCACAAGGGGACAAGATAGCCCAAGCCGTAAAATGATAATGAGACGCGACTAACAATGAAGATGAATATGAAGCACTCATATTTGGACTCATCTTGGCGCGCGACTTAGGAGTCCAAGAAATCGAAGTCATTTGCGATTCCCTCCTAGTCGTAAATCAAATTCAAGGGTCATACGCTGCCAAAGACGATAGAATGATAGCCTATTTGGACGTGGTCAAGAAACTAATCAACCAATTCCGATAGTTTGACATCAGACAAGTCCCCAGAGATCTCAACGCTCAAGCCGACGCACTAGCCAATCTAGGGTATGCCCTAGATCCGAAGGAATTCCCCAACATTCCATTAGCACACATCATGACACCATCTATCCCAAAAACACCCAAGGAACAGAGCACACCGTTGGAAGAGCTTGTCGCAATGGAGATAGGCGACCGACCAGAAGAAGATGTTGTCAACAATCACAACGACTGGACACTACCTTACGTCAGATGGCTAAAAGACGACATCATGCCCGATGACAAAACAGAAGCAAAAAGGCTAAAGGTACAAGCTCTCTCCTTCGACATTATAAGTGATGTCTTGTTCAAAAGATCTCCCACATGGATACTTCTACGATGCCTCAAGACTCCCGAGGTCGAACGCATCTTACAATCATTACATGAAGGAGAGTGTGGCAACCACACTGGAGGATGAAGCCTCTCAGGAAAAGCCCTACGGACGGGATACTACTGGCCCACGATGAACAAAGACGCGATGTCATACACAAAGAAATGCGACGCCTGTCAATGACACGCACCAGTTCTGCACCAACCCTCAGAACTCCTCCATCCGACTCTAGCCCCATGGCCCTTCATGAGATAGGGAATGGACATCGTCAGAAAGCTCCCACCTGCATCGGGCCAACGGGTCTTCTTCCTCGCCATGACAGACTATTTTTCCAAATGGGTCGAAGTGGAAGCATATCGAGAGGTAAAGGATCAACATGTCATTTCATTCATAAAACGCAATATCATGTGCAGATTTGGCATCCCATCAGAAATCGTGTGTGACAATGGCTCCCAATTCATCAGTCATAAGACTCGAGCCTTTTGCGACCAGTGGAACATCAAGCTGGTCACGTCCATACCTCGATATCCATAATCCAACGGACAAGCCGAATCTAGCAACAAAATCATCATCAACAACCTTAAGAAACGCCTCACAGGGCCTAAGGGGAAATGGGTGGACGAACTCCCCCTCATCCTCTGGTCCGACAGGACCACTCCGAAGAACGCGACTGGACAATCGCCGTTTTCACTCATCTACGGAATCGAAGCGGTCATTCCCGCCGAACTACTAGTCCCGACAGCCCGCTATAGACTCCAGACGCATGAACAAAACGACGTCGAGCTGACACACAACTTAGACACGGTCGACGAAACTAGGGAAAGAGCCAGAACTAGGATGGTCAGGTTCCAGCAGCAAGTCGCAAGACGTTACAACAAGAACGTCCGGGCCAAAGTCTTCAAAGTTGGCGATTGGGTCCTCAGGAAGACATTCCAGAACACCAAAGATCCGACCGACGGCAAACTCGCACCCCAGTGGGAGGGTCCTTACCTCATCAAAGAAGTAGTCAGACACGGAGCATATCGACTAGAAGACAAGGACGGACAAGCGATCCCGAGGAGCTGGAATGCTACACATCTAAAGCTATATCACTTCTAATCTCGTCTGGTAAGACACAAGAACCCCATCATTTTTTACATATTATTTGTCATTACGACTCGACTCTATTTCATGAACCTAACGCTTACGTCTAGCAAAGACATGTTCTTATGACCATGAGTACAGGAAAACACAAAGACAAGATGGATCCAGTCACACACAAAAAAGCGCTTACACTACATTTACACGATCGATCGGAACACGAGGATATGAATACCAGAGGCACGTCGGCACACTGTCTGCCTTATACAATACATAAGGTCAACACCTTATTACATTTACGCAATAAGACATATTGCTCCCCTCCTCGGCATAATACAAGTCATGACTAAACAAATAAACATACACATTTGCAGGCCTCCCTTTTCTTATATGACACGGAAAGCCCTACTCGACGGAGCACATAGGCAAATCCAAAACAAGTCAAGACATCGCGACCATCTTTCTCAAAAAGGGTCCAACAAGCAATTAGATGTAGAACATAGTCAATCTTTTGTAAAACGGAGTATGCCAAAAATTTTGGCCCCCTTTTTTACTAATAAAAAAAAGGGAGTCTAATTCTTTATACATTCATGCGACCTGCGATGATGGACGGGTCGCCAAAACATATTGTTTGCCTACACACAGGTAGGACTTCAAACATTCCTAAAAACATCTTATGCGACCCGCGATGATGGACAGGTCGCCAAACCAAGAGTATTTCACCCACACACAGGTGGGTCCACAAGTCATTCAAAAAAGGATCATAAAAAAAGAAGGATGAAGAACTAGGAGTCAGGAGTCGCATCATTACCTTCGATAGGAGTCGGGTCGGACAAAGGCTGGGGCTTGGACGGTACGATGGAAGTGGAATCACTGGAGCAAACTTGATCTTCACCGGTGCTCTCGTTAGGAGACTCCTCTTCGATACCGGCGATTGAAAACAACTTCACCCCTGGATTCCCCTTAGGAAACAAGGTATCCATGTTTCCTTTCTCCGTCTTCAAATCCCAGGCCTCATGCATGCCCTCTTCAAACTCCTCGACCATTTCGACGCGCGACTTCAATGCATAGAAGGCGCCAACGTCACATGCAATTCGACCAGCATCGATCCTAGCTTGCTTGACTTTCTCCTCGACGTCGATCCGACTCTCATTGAGCTCTTTCCGACAGCCCTCTAACTCGTCTTGATAGGCCTTCAGCTCCCTCGTGAAGCGACATTCAACATCCTTCAATCGACTCTCAGCTCCCTTCACCTTAGTCTTCAATGCCGCCAAGTCAGACTCTGATTTGGCAGCCCTTTCCTCAGCCTTGGAGACCATCTCCTTCACACCAGAGTAGGCACCCAAGAGAATCTAGAAGGTATAAAAGACGTAAACCAAAGAAAAGATATGAGAAACACCATCCGGTAAAAAAAAAAAAAAAAAATATAAGACTTGGCAAAAGGCTTACCTTCCAAGCAGAACAACCAGCCTCGCCAATACAGTCCAGAGGTGAGACTCTGTCGACTTCATATTTCAAGGCCGGGTCCTGGGCGTAGAACAGATCAACGATGGACCGCCCAACCAGGTCAGTCCTCTCGATGCCAGGAGGGATAGCCGAATTCTTCTTCGGAGTGTCCATAGCAATCTTCTCGACATCGAGAGAAATGACCGCCTTTCTCTTCGCACCAACCTTCGCTGGGGGAGGGGATTCGACAGGCATCGATTTACTCGACGAAGCTCTGGCCGCCGCCAGCTTCTGTTTAATTAAACCTTTCCCAAACACGCCCTTCAAACGAGCGCTCGACCGGCCAACGTGAGATGCTATCACACCAGACAGAACATAAGAACCCGATGTGCCTTGAGTCGTTGGACCAGTAGACAGCAAGTTGACGTGTGAAGATAAAGGGGTCGACATGACGTCTTGAGTCGTTGGACCAGTAGACAACAAGTTGACGTTCACGAATTTGCGCTCCGATAACGGAATCCCCTGCAAAATGTTGGTTAGACCCTCCAACTTAGCATCGACTTCCAGATCCTCAGGCCCAGGAACTACGTAAAAAGAGAGGTAAGCAAGAAGTTAAAACATATCTAACGATGCAAAAACTAGAAGAAGGTGGATGCTTTCGACCCGCCACTCTGTCAGCAAGAACGAGCAATCACCCCCCTTTTCCAAAGACGTTCGCTCGACGAAGACGAATTTCGACCCCCATCCACGGTCATTCACATCCAAATTCGACACCAGTGGCTTCCTACCCTGACGCCTACGCAACTGAACCCGGGAAGAGCTCTTCGACCGTAAGGCATAGTTGTACCACAAGGCGTCGAAATCAAAGCCAGCCCCCGACTTTGAGTTCAAAAGATCCAGAACCCGCCACGCCTGCGACATGACTTGACACGGCGCAAGCACCAAAGTCGCCAAGAAGTCACGTACGAGGGGAGTGAACAGATATGTGTGCCTGATCCGAAATGAATAAGCATAAAAACAGATCCACCCCTTGTACCTGGCATCCGCCCTTTCGTCTGGATACGGAAGCCTCGTGACCGTCTCTGGTGGAAAACCGCCGACTTGGAGAATTTGCTCCAGATCCGCCTTCATCAACGTCCCCGTCAGCCTCCTTCAACAGGAAAATGGGGGAATAGTCATCTTTGCTCGAGCGGGTGGCGGACGATTCGGCAGAATTACTGGAAACCATATCTAATATGGAGAGAGGAGGGAATCGAAAGGGATCTTGAAAGATTCTAAAAACCTACCAAAGTAAGAAACAGAGAGAATCAGAGAAAGAAGATGCAAGAAAACCACCGATTTACTTCAAATTTATGGAGGGAAGGCTAGAAGCCTAAACTGTCCCATCATGTCGCGCGATTGTCGCCACGTCAACCCTCGCCTGTCGTGCCAAAATGGATGGTGGAGATCGTGCAGACTAGAAAGTCGTCTTGACTCCCGCCCGCAGTTGCCTTGAGTCCAAACGACTTGGGCTATTGTTAGGCCCAAAATACTCTGATGGGCCGTGTATAGCAGACTAGGCCGCCTTACATTGGAAATGGGCCAAGGAGCTTGAAGAGGAGCGTCAGATGCTTGTCAACGCATAAACCCGACCGATCCCGGAAATCTCGCCCAAGCCGTAACGGCCCGATCTTCAGCAACGGCGACCAATTTAAATGCGAATAGAAGCCCTCTTAAATGACAATATCCCAAGGATTATGCTCAAGAATTAAGGGAAAGATCCCATACAAACGGTGACAAGACCGACAAACAAGGAGGATCCGATAAATAGGTCACAAAGAGGCTCAAAGAGGGGCCAAAGACTCAAGTCATAGTGATACTCATTATCTCAGCTCTCAAAGGCTTACTGACCTACTTGTTCTCGTTTAGCTCTTTTGGCAATAGTACTCGACTACCAAGGATCAGACGCTAGCTTAGCCGGTCAGACAAGGCTCGATCTTTTGCATCTAGAGGAGTTAAGTTGTACTTTGTCACATTCTTATCATTACATAATCAGACTATCATCACATAATCTTGTCCTCATTTCATACTTACTTGATTGTTCGTTTGGTTTGGATTTATTTTGTTAGTATTATACTATTCGATCGACTCGTTACCCCGTCTAAGGCGATTTAGGTCGATAGATATTTTTTCCCTAAAACAATCACTAGAGATATCAAAAAGATAAATATACTTGTTCTAAATCCTTCAAGTGAGAAGCTTGAGGTTAGTGGTTTTTCCTTGATTAACTATTTTGTTAATTAGGATTTCCACTCTAAGTATTTGTGTTAAAGTCATTAATTTTTTGCTTAATATTTCCTTTGCATACTCTCTGAAGGTCGAGAACCTTCAAAATATGAACACTAACAATCCAACATTTGGTATTAAAGCCTTGCTCTAGATATATTTGAATTCTTAACTTGCATGAAAAGATGGCTAGCTCAAGTAACACGATAATAAATTAGTTTTGGAAGCCACCTATTCAAAAGGCTGGAAAATACGATTGGTGATCAGGGCAAATAGAGATCCATATTTGCTCTCTGGACGATCAGATCTGAAGAATCATTGAGAAAGGTCTTGGACATACTCTTGATAGTAAAAGCGAAGACAAAAGGAGGGTTGATTACACTGATGGTAATAATAAAATTCTTAAAAAGAATTATAGGGAAAAAAGTATTCTGCATATGGCCCTACAACTCGCGGAGCTAAAGAAAGTCCTTGCCTACTCTTCTTCCAAGGAAATCTGACATGCAATGGAAAGACATCACCAAGAAAATGATGATCTAAAGAAGAACAAGATTCTTGCTTTACTCAAGGAGTACGAGTCTATCTCACATAGAAAGAGTGAGTCTATCGATGGCTTTCTCTCTTGCTTCCTAGAGTTGAAAACTCAACTCGAATTTCTTGGAGAAAAGTTACCATATGGGAATGTCACTCAATACTTCCTCAAAGGTCTCAATTCAAAGTGGGAAGTAACTGTCACGATGTTGCAAGCTCATCAAGACATCAAGACTAATAGGAAAGCTGGTGAGTAACGAAAGTGTACTTCAAAGGAAGATGGAAAGAAGAGATTTTGAAAATGCCCATAACGTAGTGATAAGACAAAAACCTACCCACAAGCGTATGGGTTCAGTCGTAACTTTTCAAGTGTCATTCCCAACGAGGACTATGTAGTATCTTTGTAAACTTAAACCGGTAAGCTAAGCCGTAACAAGGGAAATTCGTTTCACTAATAACTAAGAAAATAAGAAATAGGAATTGCAAAAATGATTGTAAACAATCAGGGAGAAGATTCTAGGACTAGGAATCCCCACAATAATGTCTTGGTAAACTCACAGATATCTATATGAAATTAGTCTGAACATGTCTGAAGGTAAGCTATCTAAACTCTCTACTAACTCCTTTCAGACGATAATAGATGTGCCTAAATTATAACTAACAATCATTGTCGCACAGAGCTAATCAAATCTAGACCCTTTGGGTACATAGAATCTAGGATTAAACTGGATTAACATTCGCTATCGCGCTCCGCTATGTACAGGCAAACCTAGGGTTTCTATGATAGCTTAGGATTCCACAAGAGTAATCAAGTTGTTGTCGCACAAATAACACTCAGGTTCAATACCTAGTAATCTGATAAAGTAATCTCCTTTTAGACTCATACCCTATCTGAGTTTTCTATTAAGGTTATCTCATTTTCAGACTCAAACCTAATAGAAATCTAATCAACTTTCATAAATTGCATTAAGAACTCTAGGATTGAATCAAAAAAGGTTCTAGGTTTCAATTCAGATGAATATCATGCACAACTCTACCAATTCATTGTTGGGATCACCCCAACCCTAGAATTATGAGATTAGCCAGACATGCTTGAAGAAACAATCAAAAACATTATATGAACAAAAGAAATCATCAACTAAATTAGAAGAAGAGAAATACTTGATCCAATCCAGGGAAACAATCTCAAATCTTCAGAAATCTTCAAAAGAACTCCCAAAAACACCTAAGGCTAGTGAGAGTGGATAAAAGAGGATGAAGAACCTGCCAAACAACCCTAGAAAAAGTATTTATACCATCCTAAAATAAAAGGGGTCGAAAAAATAACAATTCGGGTTCGTGGGGCATCGGTACGGAACCACACGGTTTGTCACAAACCGTGCAAATTTACAAACACGCATCAGTGGGGGCGCACGGTTTGTGGCACGGTCTGTCACAGACCATTCCATTTTACAAAGCGTCGTTTCTTGATGTAGATGTGGTGGCACGGTCAGCGACGTAATGGCATGGTTTGCTACAAGCCATGCGATTCTTCAGAATGGCTTTTCTTCGTTCTCATTAATCTTTGAATTTGCCCGTGCATTCTCCTATGACGTCCATGCCTCGTATGCATCCCAAAAGTCCACCAAACCGCGCAGAAACTCATGTAGACATCTAAACTGAAGAAAACGATGCAACTAGCTAAAAATGCAAGATAATAAACGTGGAAATGCCTAAACTAAAGCCTAAATGCATGTCCTAAATATGTATAAAATGAATGTCATCAAATTTCCCCAAGCTTAATCCTTGCTTATCCTCAAGCAAGTACACGGTATATAAATCCACAAAATATGCCAGGGTTGTTTCTACCCAAGAGACAAGCGAGCAATGACCATGAGAGTCCAAACATGACACGAGTGCAATCATAGTATGCTTTGCAACCACTGATAGAAATGTTGATAGTCCCTCTACTCTAAACCTCACAAGGATAAAGAAATGAAGTCACTCCACTCATGTGTTTAGGGTCGTGTTTCCCTAAATTCTCTACTTCGAATGCTAAACAACCATAGGCTTGCAACTGTGTCCTAAATCTCCACTATGGAAGACCATGTACATAACAAAAATAATGAGGACATTCCAGGGTTGCAATGGGGCCAAGGTATAGGATTAAGGTAAGGATATATTTAGGCCATGTGGTGCTAAATCTGGGGAAGAGAAGTACAAGGACGACACCAAGCTTGAAACGATCCTTCACATCCAATTTTATTCTTCCAAACCCATACAACAAAACCCTTTTGATGCTAAATTGTCTCATTTCTTTGGTTTGTTTGCTTATTCTTGCTTGCTTTTTTTTTAACAAAAGAAGAAAAAGGGAAAAAGAAAGGAGAACATTACAAGGCTTTGTCATATCTAACCACTAACATACGCAATCTCCCCCAAGCTTGGCTCAAGTCCACATTAGCAACACAAATCAATTATCTTAATCCCCGGATGGGTAGGAAGAATATATCAGCTCAGTATGCTTTTGTGGAGCTTCCAAAGAAAATGAAATTAAGGCACAAAGGGGTTTCAAGTAGAGGAAAACATATATAGGGTAGCCAAGGATAAAGGGTTAAAATGAAACAATGCCTCAATCATGTTAATGTCATGTACATAAATCATAAATGTAGTCATGAAAAAGGTATTAATGCAAGTTCTAGAGTTATCAATCCAAGAGAGATTCACACACATAGAGAAAAAGAGAGGACTTGCACAAACATAGTCCTAAAAGGAAAAAATCTCACCGGCATTTTGTCTAGAATGTCGGTCCAAACAGATCTGAATCAAAGGTCACATGCTCATGCCAATTGTGTAAAGTTAAGCCCTCATAATCATTCACAACATGCAATTGCAATATTAACAGCCAAAACGCATTGAGAGGATTCATAAATGATGCATTACAAGAAAGACAACCAGAGGAAATTAAGCAATAAGGGTCAAATCAAACATCCATAATGCAATGCATGAAACCAAGTTCGTAAAACAAAATTACAAAAATATACCAAGAAAATGCAACTAAGTCTAAGATGAACATGCAACTAAATGAACATGCAAGTCTACATGTGAATTGCTCCCCCCATGCTAAACCCTACATTATCCCAATGTGAAAAAGTAACAAAGAGGAAGAAACTCACATAGTCAGTCTACTGCGGTGGTGGGTTGTTTGGGTCATAGTCATGTCCGAACATTTTGCGGTACATTTGGAGGAACATGGCCCGCTTCTGAGCCTGTTGTGCCGCTATTTCGTTAATTTGGCGTTATAAGGTCACAACAACATCATCTCTTGAGGTAGGGGCAGAGGCACTAGAAGACTCGCAATGCTCCCACTGGCTAGGAGGCTCATCAACATCATCATCACGAGGCAGCGTCTTGATCCAGTTGCGCCACCAGTTGTCGTCGTCATCAGTGGGGGTACGGTGGGCATCAAGCAAAGGAACAAGAGGGAAACCAACCTTGAATTTCAGCAGGTTAACCCGACTGTTACGGGCGTGAGTGAGCATGTGGGCCCAATGAAATATGCTATATTGATCCGGAGGATGTCGAGGGTTACTTCATGGCCAACCACAAAGACGTTGAAGTGGCGGAACAACGAAGTGATCATACCACCAATACATATACCATCACTGGACTTGGTGGTCATCTTGGCCAGCTGCCGAGCAAGTAGAATTCCCAAATTCACCTCCACCCCCTCTGTCATGTACTTTAAGATCATCAGCTCACTGAGCCGTACGTTTCCCGTGCTATCCTCACAGGAGAAGACGGTTCCTACAAAACAAATTATGCATTACCCTGAAGACAAGGTGTACTATGTGGGTGGCCTTTGAATGGTGGTTGAATGGGCGCACGCCAGTGATTTGATACCTGAATTCTTGTTCCTCTGCATGGTGGAGGTCAGAAGTCTTCCCAATAGTGGGAAACCTATATATGCAGTTGAGCTCTTCAAAGCTAAGGTCCCGCCATTCGTTTCCCAAACGGAATCTTAATCTGCCACGGTCAAATAACTGTTCTTTAGTGACAGTCAGAGAACTGATCAGTTCCAGGGTGAGGTTTTTGTAGGAAACCTCGTGCATGTCAATGAAGAGTCCGAGCCCCATGCGGTTAGCCAGACGACGTACCTCACCGAGGAGGCCAAGTTCGTGCATATCAGCAGTGTCGAGCCAACGAGTGGACTGCCAAGGCAGTCCTTGCAGGGTGTTATAGTTCGTGCGTTGATCATCAGACACCAAAATAACACGGCCTTCAACCGGTGGAGCAGGCAAGGTGGCACTAGAAGTGCGGGTAGAGTGGGCTGAACGGGACGGCATGGTAACAATTTGAGCGCTAAAAGAAAACCTGTGAGGGCAAGACAACAAGACACAAAGCACAAAGCAATACAACTCACAAGGCAATCTATCCATCCAAGGGCTTGCACATGAATTTCTATTCCGCCAAGGGCGTACGCAAATAAGTAAATAAACATGCCAATCCTGCCAAGGGCCTACGACAACTAACAATGTAGGTAATAGATGAAGTTTAGGATCCTGGAAAATGAAAAAAATAGTAAACAAGTAAAGTCGGTCAATTTTCCTGTGCAAAATAAAATTACCCAACATGCAAATAGATAAACCCCCAACTCTAGCAAACTAGTAAACCCCAAAAATCAAACAAAATAAAAAAACTCCTAAATCACTAAAACTAGAAAATCACAAAATCAACAAACGAAAAGCTCCTAAAATCAACTAAACTAAGAAGAAAAGAAACCAAATAAACTATAAATTTTCTAATATCTGCCAAATAAACTAGAAGAACAATGGAAATGGGAGATATTTACCTTGAAACAAGTGGGAGGAGAGGGAAAGGTGGGTAAGTGCTACCGGATCTAGGCTAATGTGGGCTGGGTTCGGTGGTGCGTGAGGGCTTGTGTGGGCTCGGTGGTGCATGAGGGCGTGGTGGGTGATGTGCGTGAGAGAGAGATAGGTGAGGTGGAGAGGAGATGGAGATCGTGAGAGAGAGATTGTGAAAGGAGGCAGCTAGGGTAAGGTTGGGAAAGAAAAGAAAAGGCGGGAGAAGGAAAGAAAAAAAACAAAACAAAAACAATGGTTTATTTTCGTAATACCCAGCGGTCAGAGATTTTTTTTTTTCAAAACATTTACCGCCTGCACGGTTTGCGACAAACCGTGCAGGATTCTAGAGAGTCCCTTCGTAAGGAGGCATAGTCTGTAGCAGACCGTGTGTCTTTCCCGAAAGTGCCTCCGTAAGGAGGCACGGTCAGCCGCACGTTTGTTGCAAACCGTGTGGTTCGCCAGAGCTTTTTTTTTTATACATATATAAAGATAATCAAAAACTTACCTTGAGTTGTCTCCCAAGTAGCACTTGCTTAAGGTCGTTAGCTTGACATTCCTTCTACACCATCAGTGGATCTAATTGAGGTGGATAGACACCACCTTCTCAAACGGACTTCCTGCTATATATTTCTTCAAGCGCTATCCATTCACCTTGAACTGACATGTCTATTCACTCCATATATCAATAGCACCATGTGGATATACTCTTCTTAGTTGGAAATGACCACTCCATCTAAACCTCGGCTTGCCAGGAAAGAGCCTGAGTCTAGAGTTGAAAAGCAAGACAAGATCACCTTCATGAAACTCTTTGGGAATGATATACTTGTCATGCCATCGCTTTGTCCTCTCCTTGTAAATCTGAGCATTCTCATAAGCATCCAATCTCAGCTCTTCCAACTCTTGCAATTGCAATCTTTTCCTCTCACCTGTTTCTTTCATATCATAATTGAACAACTTAATTGCCCAATATGCCTTATGCTCCAACTCCACAGGGAGATGACAAGACGTCCCATAGATGAGCTTGTATGGTGTAGTGCCAATAGAAGTCTTAAAAGTAATCATGTAAGCCCAAAGAGCATCATCACGCTTCATAGACCAATCCTTTCGGGATCGGGACATTGTCTTCTCCAAAATGCTCTTAATCTTCCTGTTGGAAACCTCAACTTGACCACTTGTTTGAGGATGATATCGGGTGGCAATTTTGTGAGTTACCCCATACTTCTTCAGCAAAGCCTCAAACTTCTTCTCAATAAAATGTGATCCCCCATCACTAATCAGAACTCTAGGTGTCCCAAATCTAGGAAAAATCACCTTGTTGAAGAACTTGGACACCACCCTAGAGTCATTGGTTAGAGAGGCAATGGCTTCAACCCACTTGGACGCATAATCAACCGCCACAAGAATGCACTTATTACTGCATGACGATGGAAAAGTTCCAATGAAATGAACTCCCCATACATCAAAAATCTCAACCTCCTGGATGTTATTAAGAGTCATCTCATTCCTCTTGGAAATATTTCTTGTTCGTTGGCAAGCATCATAAGAGGCAATGAAACGGTGCACATCCTTGTACATAGAGGGCCAATAAAGAGCTGACTGGAGAATCTTGGAAGTAGTATTGGAGGAGCTAGCATGGCCTCCATAAGGTAGAGAACGAGAATGAGTGATAACACTCTCTACCTTCTCGTCAAGGATACAACGCCTGATAATCCCATCCGCACATATCTTGAAAAGCAAAGGCTCATCCCAGTAATAATGCCTAACATTATACATGAATTTTTTCTTCTGTTGGAAGGACAACCCATGCGGTAACTCATTGCAAACTAAATAATAGACAAAATTAGCATACCAGGGCACCCTGGAATTTGCAAGAGTCAGGATCTGCATAGTAATCTTAAAAAGATGGTCATCAGGAAAAGAATCATCAATAGGAGGCTCATCCTGAGTGCATTCCAGCTGCTCTGGAGTCAACCTGGAAAGGAGGTGAACAACCAAATTTTATGTGCCTTTCTTGTCTCTAATCTCCAAATCAAACTCTTGAAGAAGAAGGATCCAACAAATCAGTATGGGCTTGGCCTCCTTCTTGCTCAAGAGATATCTGATAGCAGCATGATCAGTGTAGACAATCACCTTGGCACCCACCAAATAGGACCTGAACTTCTCAAAAGCAAACACAACAGCTAACAACTCTTTCTCAGTAGTAGCGTAATTCATTTGGGCCACATCAAGAGTCCTGCAAGCATAGTAAATGGCATGAAGCTTCTTGTCCTTCCTTTGCCCCAAAACAGCTCCAACAACATAGTCACTAGCATCACACATGATCTCAAATGGGAGATCTCAATCTGGGGGCTGCATAATTGGAGCTGAAATCAATGCATGCTTCAAACTGCAAAAAGAATCAAGACACTCCTTCGAAAAATCAAAAGATATATCCTTCAAAAGCAGATTAGTAAAAGGCTTGGAAATTTTAGAGAATTCCTGATATGATCAAGGATCGAGGGGCCTTTCGGTGCAAGGAATTGCTCAACGACGCCTACGAATGCAAGGAACCCAATCCGGTTGAAGATGGTGACAAATGGAGTTGTGGCTGCAGTCGGAGATGGAGATGGAGATGGATTGATGACTGGATAGGTGATTCTCCTAGCTTGGATTTGATGCACCAAACGATGAAGAAACAAGATGGCAAGCACGAGATACAACTCACTCGAGATCGCCGGGGAAGACTTGTTGTTTACGCACAAGTAGAGATGAGAATGAGAGAGTTCTTTGGTCCAGACTAACTCTGTTTTTCTGCTAATTCAACGTGGTCCAAAATACAAAACAAAGCAGCCATTTAAGCTGCCAAAAAGAAATTGAAACGGTGCCCACTATTAGGCCACTACTCAGACGCTACGCTACTAGTATAGCCATGACTTGGCTATTTTAGGAAATAACAAAAACCAGAAATAAAACACTTAAAACCTGGTCTTAAAAATGTCCTAAAACTCTTAAACTAAGATAATGCCAATGTGGAAGGTTGCGGCCATGAAGAAAGTCGGTCCTAAGCACCCGAGCACGCCATACAAAGAGTCACCGGCTCAATGGTGACTTGCCTCAGCACAACCTGACTCATAAGACCCTCATTGAGCTAGTGATGGAGTTGCCTGGCTCGGGCGCACGTGATGGCCCATGGCGGAGACTCGTTGTCGTCCTCCAAAGATCTTGCCCTAGCCGTACCGTGCAGAAAAGTAGGAGACTTGAGCATGACCGACGTGGGCTTGCTTGCCTCGTCGTTCTTGGTATCCATAGGCTCAGGCGGTGGTGGAAAGCCTAGGGACGGCTTGGTGGCCGAGCCAAAATGATCGGTGGCCAAAGGAATGGGAGAGGGGTCTTCGGGCGCCGGCGCTGGATTAGGGTTTGCGGTTGGAGCCTCCGGGCTTGACTCCTCTTGCTCCTCTACACTTGCATCTTCCTCACTTATGTCTTGGTCTCTTGGCTTGTCTTGATGGGACTAGTTCACATCATCCTCCCTCTCTTGAAAGGGATTCGACCTCGAATCTAGCTTGTCAAGGTCATCTTCTTCATCCACCAAGAAAGGAACCAAGTCAGCCACGTTGAAGACATCATGAACACCATAGGAAGGCGACAAATCCAACTTGTATGCATTGTCATTGATCTTCTCAAGCACTTGGAATGGGACATCTCCTCGTGGCTTCAACTTAGAGTTACGGAGTGTTGGAAAACGCTATTTCCTCAAGTGCATCCAAACCAAGTCACCTGGCTCAAATAGCATCTCTTTGCGTCCCTTGTCCGTTTGTCTTTTGTATTGCAATGTCCTCCTCTCAAGCTGCATCCTTGTCTCCTCATGCAGCCGTTGAATCCTTGTAGCCTCATCCGTATCCTCTTTGCTCTCACGGTCCTTGATGGTGTACGGCAATAGCTCAAGGGGTGTGATTGGATTGCACCCATACACCACTTCAAATGGGGTCTTCTTTGTTGCTGTGTGGATTGTCCTATTGTATGCAAAATTAATGAAGGAAAGGCTATCTTTCCACCTGTGCAAGTTAGTTTGCAAAATATTTCTAAGCAAAGCACCAAGGGTTCGGTTGACTACCTTAGTTTGTCCATCCGTTTGAGGATGACAAGTAGTGGAGAATGAAAGGTTTGTCCCAAGCTTGGCCCACAAAGTCTTCCAAAAGTAGCTTAGGAACGTTACATCTCGATCTAAAACAATAGATCTAAGAACTCCATGCAATCTCACAACTTGATCAAAGAATAAGTTAGCAACATGAGATGTATCATCAGTTTTATGGCATGCGATGAAATGAGCCATTTTGGAGAACCTATCTACCACTACAAACATGGAGTCCCTCCCTCTCTTAGACCTAGGTAACCCCAAAACAAAATCCAAGGAAATGTCCTCCCAAGGGGCTTGAGGTATAGGTAAAGGAGTGTAAAGACCATGGGGTTGCACTTTAGATTTAGCACGCAAGCAAGTAGTACATGTTGCACAATATTTCTCTATTGCCCTAAGCATGCGTGGCCAATAAAAATGTTCTCTAAGTGTATGCATGGTCTTAAGGACTCCAAAATGCCCCATCAAACCACCCCCATGAGCTTCTTGCACTAGAATCTGCCTAATATAACCCTTAGGAATGCGTAGCTTATGACATTTAAATAAGAAACCCTCATGCAAATAATATTGATCCTTGCTACCCTTAGACACACATGCAACAAATATATCACAAAAATCAGAATCACAGACATAAAGTTTCTTCATGAAAGAGAAGCCTAACAACCTAGCCACATGATCGGCCATTATCTCATGGGGAGCTAGAGGATAAAGAGTGATTCTTTTACCATTCATGATAAACGAATACTCATTGGTCACTCCTTGATGAATGACGCCCCTATCAAATTGCCATGGCCTTCCGAGGAGAAGATGGCATGCGGTCATGGGAAGTACATCACACACAACCTCATCCTCATATCCCCCTATGGAGAACTGAATTATGGCTTGATCCTTAACCTTAAGAGGAGTGTTGGAGTTCAACCAACATAAGGTGTAGGGTTGAGGGTGGGGAGTGGTAGATAGATGGAATCTACTTACCACTTATTGGTCAATGATATTGCAACATAACCCATCGTCAACAATGACGCTACACACTTTCCCCTTAATAGTACACCTCGTGTGAAAGATTGTCTCACGTTGGCTAGGTGTACTAGGGCCCTCTGAAGCAATTAACACCTTCTTGGCCACAAAACATTCTCCTTCGGCGGCCACTACATGCATCTCTTCCACCTTATCTTCAATAACCTCTTCTTGACACTCATCCTCGGATTCATAGTCTCCTAGAGTGTTAAGGAGAACTTGCCTCTTAGAGGGGCAGTCTTTAGCAAAGTGCCCTCTCCCAAGACACTTAAAGCACTTAAGGTCTCTAGTTCGTCCCTCCCCCCTTGTGGCTGAGGTGAAGGCCGAACTTGAGCATCTCTCTTAGGTTGATTTTTTGAATCATGCCTTGGCTCCAAGCGTCTTGGTGAAGCATGTGAGGCACTAGCATTTGGGTTAGCACTAAAAGATTGACATGGCCGTGAACTTGTAGCATGGGGCCGCCTTGAAGGAAGACTCTTATACACATGGTTGGTATAATGAAGGACTTCTTCAATAGGGGTCCTACGCATAAAATGTTGGTTGTTCACGATGGCACGAAGGTCCGGGTTGAGGTTATTGATAAACTTAGAAATGAGGTAGCCCTCGGGAAATCTAAGTTCAGATCTAAAGACTAAGGTCCTTAGCTCTTGATAGAATTCATCCGGGGTCCTATTCCCTTGTTTCAATTGTTCAAGCCTCGCATGAACCCATTCTGAATAATCATCCGGCACAAACCGGTCTCTAAGAGATCTTTTAAGCTTGACCCAAGTCTGGATTTGATGATAGCCTCGGAAGTTTTTTTCCTCTCTATCCTCAAGCCACCGGCAAAACCCTCAAACTTGATGGAATCTATAGCTACTCGTTGTGTATCCGAGTAGTTATAAAACTGAAATATTTGATCAGTTTTTTGCTCCCAATCTAAGTAGGATTCTACCTCATAAGTCCCCCCCAAAAGGTTGTACCTCTAGTTTGATGCCATGGTGTCAGGGCCTCTCTTGAGCTTCGCCATAATCATCTTCGAAGATTCCTCTTTGAGCTTGATAGACCGGCCTTGGGCCTTGGCCATAGCCACGGTCATAGCCTCTTCCAAGCGCATTTCTCCTTGGAAGCACATTTGGAAATTTAGTCCTTGGAGAATATGCTTCATGGTGGGTTGGTGTGCCCCTTAATCCCAAATCTGTGTGGTTAGTGCGCAAGGGTGGCAAAGTAGGTGAACTAGAATTGACAATGGGAAATTGGAAATTAGAATTTATACCATTCCCTTCCCTCGATGTAGTCACCAAAGGCACTTGTGAGGATGTAGCTTCTTGGAGGTTCAGCCGAGACATCTCTTGAGGAAATGGTCCGAGCACTCCTCCTTCTAGATGTGGTGAATGAGAAGTTCCACCTGATTCAAAGCCTCCACTAGACCGCATCAAACTTTGGGATTGCTCCCACTTGGCTTTCATACTTCTCATGAAGGCCGCTTGCTCATCTCTAAGAACTTGAAGTTATTGGCGGGCTCTTTCCTCAGCCTCCTCCTTTGAAGTTTGAATGGCCCTAAGTAGGGTCTCCATGGTGATGGAGGATGTGTCACTTGGGTCTCCAGCTGTGCTGCTCTTCTCCCTTGGGTCTACCATTGTGACTTCCTAGGCAAACAAAAACCAAGCACGGCAGCTCCCAAGACAACAAGATCAAACAATGGTCCTAAGCTAGTAAGGGCTTTTGACTTTGATTCAAGACAAGCAAGAACCTCAAGTCAACAAGCACTAGATATGCAATGCAGGTTCCTAGACTCAATGATGCATTCCGGGCTCGACTCAAGCCAGGTAGCAACGAGCCCAAGACGACCAAGACCGTGGCATCCCACTTGGTTCAAGACTTAGTCTAGTTTAGCTTGAGACATTCTGTAATATGCTCTGTATCTGTAATATTTTTCAGGTAGCTTGAGACATTCTGTAATGTGCTCTGTATCTGTAATATTTTTCTCAGTGAAATAATATACAGACAAGGTGCCTTAGACTTTAATTATCGTTCGCGTACGATAATTTTTATCCCGGTTTAATATCTTATCCGTTCAAAGCTGAACGGGCGGGAAAAAGGGTCACGGCGACCGCCGTAAAGTCGCAGCGACCGCCGTCGTGAGACCCAAGCACGGGGACCGCCGTAAAGATACGGCGCCCGCCGTTCCAATGCCCGAGGAGGCAGCTGATGTGTCATCCTGCGGCGACCGCCGTAAGTGCCGTCATTGTTGCCCAACAGTCGTTGCCCGTTGGTCGCCGGCGTTGTTTCTGGCAAGCGCCGAAGTAGCTCTAGGCCCTCGTCTTCGAACTCCAGGTGTGTTGGCTATAAAAGGAGGTGCTGGGGGAGAGGTTTTGAGCCATCCAAGCACCAAACCTCTGCCAAATTCGCCTCTCGCCGGAGTTGTGCCTTCGCCGGAAATTTCGAAGCTTTCGTCGGTGTTGTTAGTGGTGTTTCCATCAGCCTTTGTGAAGCTTTTGGTTAGCCTTATAGGTTAGAAGCCCAAGCAAGTCGAAGGAGGCCAAACCACTCGTGTTTTGGGGTGAGTTTTCTCTCGTTCTGTGTCGTCTGAGTTCGTCACGGCGACCGGCGTGTTCTTTGCGGCGACCGCCGTGATGAATACGGCGACCGCCGCCAAGAACGGCGACCGCCGCCAGTGCCCAGAATGCCTTCGTGGCTTTGGCTTGGTCGGTTGTCATCGTGGCGTCTTTCCTTTCGTGTTCTTTCGCCGTGTTTAGATTCGTACCGTTTATGTCGGATCTAACTTAGGGTTCCTTTTATGGGTCGACTCGAAGGTTGTTGTGCTGTCGGAACTATACCGTGTCGAGCCCGGAATCCAGTGAAGTCTTTAGACTATTCTGCGGAGTAAGGCAAGTGGCGGTTCGCTCTTGCTCTTTCGTTCCATATTTATATTAATTATCAGTAGTTTATCTGAGTAATTAATTTGGAATGAATATTTTGTTTGTCTGAAAACGGTTTTGATAAACTGTTTTGAAAATCATATAATAGGTTGTATATCTGTTAGAACGATGCTATTATATGTGATCGCCTTTCGGGCCTTTATGTGGATTTATCCTGTAAATGTTGTGGTGCTGTAACTGTTTAGTTAGCACTATTAAATAGGAACGTTACTCGGACTCTGTCCAGTCGTTTCTTTATAATCTGGTATCGGGGTGGCTCGTCCCTATCTGGTACTATTCTATGATCATGATCGGTCTCTTACACATGTGTGTAGAGACATGACACTTAGCTGGTGTCACAAACCTTTCGGTATACGTCACTCTCGACGAAATGTATACTAAGATGTGTCGTCCCATTGGTGGGGTACACATGTAAAAGTCTATAATGTGATGTGTGTTTTGAAACATAAATCAGATAAGTGCTACCTTGACGCACATAATTAATACACCTTGGGCGAGTAGTGCAGCTAAGTTCAGTGCAGCTAGGAAAACTCATCTTGACTTGAATGTAGTACGTTCTCTTTCCAATCTGGATTCGTTGTAGGCAAACCAAAGCATCTCATTCAGTTTTAAATCATTGTTGAATGATTCTGTAAATATTCCAGATTTGTCATTACTTCCTTAAAGACTCATTTTCCGTTGGAGTCTTCTTTCGAGTCAATTTCTGTGAAGATTCAGTCTTCCAGAATCTTCTCTTGTGGATACCTCTTGTTTATTCCAGTAGGAATATGATGGTTGACTACCGTTATCGGTTATTATCCGAGAAGCGATGAGTCTAACCTAATATGACTGCTTCGAACCAGTCTGCTTTATACCCTTGCTAGTCTATTCATTTAGACTAACCAACCAATATTTTCCCTTGCATGGTTGGCTGGTGTCATCCGTTCGATTTGGCACATCAGTTAAGAAGTAGCTCAGAAGATTAGAAGGACTATGGAGTCGGCGGTGGTTTTTGAATGTTTTAATTATTTCTTTAATCAGGTTATGATCCTTTGGACAATAACTCTGATTGTAATGTACTTTCTTAGTCTTCCGTTGTGTTTGGTTTAAACTATGTTTTGACCTATTCGGGATTGGGTTGTAATCCCGTAACTCTTATTTCCTTGACAATGTTATGTTTTGGAATTTAATGCTTGATCATTGTGTATCAATCGTATTTCATAAATTGTATTTATATGGTAAAGCCTTGGGTGATCTCGGTAAGGAACACTGGGGTCACTGGCGGTAATACCTTTCCAAAAGGGTTAAGTTTTGGGGGTGTTACAGTTGTGGTATCAGAGCCAAAGGTTTTAAAACGGGTTTGGAATTTTTATAAACCATTTATCCATTTTCGAAATGCTTTAAAGAGGGCTCTGAATTTTCATTCTGAAAAGAATTTAAAAAAAAAAAACACCGTTCATAGTCGTGTCTTCTTTATAGTCTGATATAGTAAGCTTGCTTGTTTGTCTAGAAAGACTAATTCCTTCCTTATTGTTCGATAGGATGGGTGTCTGCTTTTCTATTGGTAGGGGGTTAGAAGACGCCAAGTCGGATCAGCCAAGGCTAGATTTTCCGTTACCTCAGCGATGTTTCGAGGTTGGAGGCCTGAGTAGCCCACCCGAAGACGTCAAGCGCGTTCTCCCCGAGTCAGTTGTCCTTGTAGCCAGGAATGCTATGGTCCCTGAGCCTGCACCTGTGCGGCCACCAAGGGTGGAGGAAGTACAGGAATGGGAGCAGGAAGATGAGTTATCAAGGTATGAACAAGGGGTTTACCAAGACGACTTTCTGCTGGGACCAATTCCCGAGGAGATCGAGTACGAGGAGGAGGAAGATGAGATGCTTGAGCTAGATCCTGTCGAGGAGGAGGATATGATCGAGGATGATTCTGAGGATGAGGATCCCATCGAGGATGATCCCGAGAATGAGGATCCCATCGAGGATGATCCCAAGGATGAGGATCCCATAGAGGATGATCCAGAAGAGGATCCAGAGTTGGACCTTGGAGGGCAGAATCAGGAGCCCGGTACAGGATTGTCACCAGTGCCAGAGTACGCACCCATGTCAGAAGCTGATTGGGAGGCACTGTATACCGAGTATGGTATTAAGAGAAGTGACAGGGAATCTCAGCCTATCCCTACTCCAAGGAGATGGAGGTCGGAATCCGAGCTGCAGGAGATTCTCCGCCAGAGCGAGGTAATCTCCGCAGAACAGCAGCGTCAGAGGGATGAGTTGACCGCCAGTACTCAGAGGAGGGCTGGAATAGGAGGACCAGTCATGGACGACCCATACTTTACCATGACTGAACTAGGACTATGTGCTTCAGGGTCAAGCAGGGTGCGAAACCCATCGCCAGAGCTCGATGGTGAGCCTAGCCCGAAGAGACCATGCACGAGTAGCCAGTCGTATGGGAGACATTTTGGAACTCCTTGAGGAGGAGTGGCGTTGCCTATCGTAGTAGTTTCGTTTCTTAGTATTCCAAGTTGTACTTTGTGTAATATTTCGGTATTGCGGCAAGTACTCTGAGAAACACTTATATCTTCGAGCAATGTTGTCCAAACGCTTGAATGATAAACTTATGTGTAACTTGTGTAAGAATTCGAAGGTTCATCTTTAAAATACCAAGTTGATCTATTCTGAGTAATTTATTTACATTGGTATATTGCATAAGTATATTGCATAATATTAATGTATTGAATGCTTGGAATTTGATCGGTAAATAGATGGTGAACCCAAGAAGCACGAGGAATTCGACTCGAGCCGGTGCTGGGACTAGCGAAAACCCCAGACCAGCAGGAAGAGGTGTTCAGGATGAACACGAGTCTGAGTCTCGCATCCAGCAGAGGCGTGAAGGTCAGGATCAGACCCAGGCGCCGACACTATTTGACGCCGCAGCTGTTGAGGCGATCCGTGGGATCGTGATGCAGGCTATTGCAGATGTCTTGAGACCAAGTGCGCCTCAAGCACAAGAAGTGCCTACTCACGCAGCGGTTCCTGATGTTGTGGAACCCAGAAACCCCGTGATACAGGAGACTGCCGTTAGGGCGAGGGACAGCTATGGTCGCGCTCTTAAGATCATTACTTCCATGAGACCCGACTGCTATAACGGGAAAGGGGAGCCAGTGGCAGTGACTCATTGGTTCTCCCATACGGAGAGATTGTTCAGGAACGTGGAGTGTACGGAGGCCGAGAAGGTCCATATCGCTTCTCTTCAGCTGAAGGAGGAGGCTAGCGAGTGGTGGGAGAGCACTGGTTTGGCTGAGAGCCCAGTGTTGACTTGGTCGATGTTCAAGACCAAGATGGTTGATCGCTTTTTCTCTCGTGCTATGAGAGAGGAGAAGCATAAAGAGTTCTTGTACCCTCAGACTGATGGTCTGAGAGTGACCGAGTTGGCATCTAAGTTCAACCATCTTCTACAATACGCCACTGCCGAGATCACCAGCGAGGCTCAAAAGATCTGGTACTTCCACGAGTGGATGAACCCGGATATCAAGCCATTAATGGTGCACCACACATGCTCTACCTTGGAGCAGTATGTGGATTGTGCCTATAAGCTGGAGGTAACTCTCGAGGAGTCGACCAAGAGGCGCAACCGACAGAAGTCGATGCAGAATCAGAACCAGGGAGGTGGTTTTAAGCGCCCTGCGCCACCGTCTAACTTCGCCAAATCTGGCCGAGCTAAGACGGAGATGACGCAAGGAGGATCGACTCAGCAGTCAGGGCAGACCAGAAGTACAGTTCAGTGTTATAACTGCGGTACTGCTGGGCACAAGAGCACTGAGTGTCGGAAGGAGAAGAGGCCATGCTTTGGGTGTGGACGTGATGGTCATCTGCAAAAGTTCTGCAAGCAGGGGAAGCAGAAGGGAGTAGAGTCGTAGCAAGGGTCAGTTCATCAGAGCAACCGACCTAGGTTTAAGCCTGCCGAGACTCCTAGCCCTTCAGTGCAGACGACTGCTCAGAACAGGGGAAAGGCCCCAGCTGTTTCTGGAAGTCAGGGCCAACGCTTGTACGAGATGCGTGAGGCAGATGGACCCAACGCTCTGATTGCTCAAGGTACTCTATACCTTCACTCTACTTCAGTGTGCATTCTATTTGATTCTAGTGCTACGCATTTCTTTTATTTCGGATAGCTGTGTTAGCAAGTTAGATTTAGTGTGTAACGATTCGTGCGACCCTTTCGTCGTTAATCTTCCTAATGGAGAACGTTTGGTGGGAACCAAGCATTTGTCCGACTTTCCGATTACCATTCAGGGTAAGGAATTTGAGGCAGATTTAATCTGTATAGCCATGGCTCCATACGACATTATCCTCGGTATGGATTGGCTGACGCGTCACAAGGCGGTGATCGACTTTAGTTCAAGAACGGTGACGGTGTCATCCGGGGGCCAATTCGTGTGCAAGTTCAAAGGTCGAAATGACGCTGATAACGGCAAGCTGATCAATGCGATGGCTGCGTTTAAGCTACTACGACAAGGATGTGTCGGGTACCTTTGCTACTTGGATTCGCCCGAGAAGGATGGATTTGAGGTTCTTGATATTCCTGTAGTTAGGGAATTTTCGAATGTCTTTCCGGAAGAAATTCCAGGATTACCCCCGAACCATGACGTTGAGTTTTCTATTGATCTCGAGCCTGGTACGGCGCCAATTTCCAAATCACTGTATCGGATGGCTCCGGCTGAGATGCAAGAATTGAAGAATCAACTTGAAGATCTTCTTGATAAAGGTTATGTCAGGCCGAGTGCATCGCCGTGGGGTGCTCCGGTATTATTCGTCAAAAAGAAGGACGGATCGTTCCGACTTTGTATCGACTACCGAGAGTTGAACACGGTGATGATCAAGAACAAGTATCCTTTGCCTAGGATTGATGACTTGTTGGACCAATTGCAGGGAGCAAAGGTGTTCTCCAAGATCGACTTAAGATCTGGATATCATCAACTCATGATTCGGGAGTAGGACATTCCTAGAACTGCGTTTAGGACCAGATATGGTCATTACGAGTTCGTAGTGATGCCTTTTGGGCTTACAAATGCTCCAGCTGTCTTTATGGATTTGATGAACCGATGTTTTCACCAGTACTTGGATAAGTTCGTGGTGGTCTTCATAGACGACATTCTGATCTACTCTCTGAATGAAGAAGTCCATGAGGAACATCTACGGATTTCCTTGTCGATCCTTAGACAACATCAGCTTTTTGCTAAACTATCTAAATGTGAATTCTGGATAAAGGAAGTGGCTTTCTTAGGCCACGTGATTAATAAAAATGGGGTTATGGTTGATCCCCAAAAGATTGAAGCGGTGGCCAATTGGACACAGCCCCAGAGCGTAAAGGAGGTACGCAGTTTTCTTGGACTTGTCGGGTATTATAGAAGGTTCGTAGAAGGATTTTCAAAGATCGCTCTACCTATGACCAATCTACTCCGCAAGGTCCACAAGAAGTTTGTCTGGAATGACAAGTGCGAGGTCAGTTTCCAGGAGTTGAAGCGACGGTTGACCTCGGCACCCGTGTTAGCACTCCCAGAGGGGAATGACGATTATGTGGTCTATAGTGATGCTTCCAAGTGTGGTCTTGGTTGTGTTTTGATGCAAAGGGGCAAAGTCATTGCTTATGCATCCAGGCAACTCAAGACGTACGAAGAAAACTATCCGACCCATGATCTTGAGTTAGCAGCGGTTGTCTTTGCGTTGAAGATTTGGAGGCATTACCTCTATGGTATAAGATGCCAAGTCTTCACTGACCACAAAAGTCTCAAGTATATATTTACTCAGAAGGAGTTAAATATGAGACAACGCCGCTGGCTAGAGTTGCTCAAGGACTATGACATGGAGTTGTTGTATCATCCGGGCAAGGCTAATGTAGTAGCTGATGCACTAAGCCGGAAGACAACACACGAGACTGTAGTTGCTCTACTTACTGCTCAGACCAAGCTAAACCAAGAGTCATGCGACATTGAAGTCTTGTATGACCATCGTAGAGGGTACCTGAGTATGATAGAAATTCAGGCTACACTGCTGGATCAAATCAAAGAAAAGCAAGTCGATGACATCATCTTGGTAAAGTTAAGCAGTGAAGTGATGGATGGGAAAGCTCCCAGTTTTGTGGTTCAGGATGATGGATCACTTTGGTTTCAGGATCGGATCTGTGTGCCTGACACAGAAGGTCTTCGTCAGTTGGTGATGAGAGAAGCTCATTAATCTGCTTATTCTGTGCATCCTGGCTCTAGCAAGATGTACAAGGATCTCAGGAAGAAGTTTTGGTGGCCAAACATGAAGTGGGACGTAGCAGACTTTGTGGCAAAGTGCTTAACTTGCCAAAAAGTCAAGATCGAACACCGTAGACCAGGTGGTGAGATGCTACCTCTCTCCGTGCCAGAATGGAAATGGGAGGACATTTCCATGGACTTCGTCACTGGGCTACCCAAGACTCGAAGTCAGAGAGATGTTATCTGGGTAATTATGGATAGGCTTACGAAGAGTGCTCATTTCATAGCCATCAAGACCACATGGGAAACCCAAAAGCTAGCCAAAGTTTACCAGAAGGAGATTGTCCGCTTACATGGCATTCCTAAGACCATTGTATCGGACCGAGATGGCCGTTTCATGTCAAGATTCTGGAAGGAACTTCATAAGGCTATGGGGACCGAGTTGAGGTTCAGTACAGCGTTTCATCCTCAGACAGATGGCCAGTCTGAAAGGACCATCCAGACTCTGGAGGATATGCTTAGAGCTTGTGTGCTCGATCGTCCGACTAGGTGGGAGGACAGCTTGAGTCTGATTGAGTTCACATACAACAATAGCTGGCATGCTACAATCAAGATGGCTCCGTTTGAAGCTTTGTATGGTCGCAGATGCAGATCTCCGATTTGTTGGGACGATAATGCCGACAAAATTCTGCTTGGACTAGATTTGGTCGAAAGGACGGCTTCAGACATTGCTTTGATCAGACAAAGGATGTTGACCGCTCAGAGTCGACAAAAGTCATACGCAGATCGGAAGTGCAGGACTATCGAGTTCGAGGTCGGTGACAAGGTTTTTGTCAAGGTATCGCCATCCAAAGGAGTTTTCAGATTTGGTAAGCATGGGAAGCTTAACCCTCGCTACATGGGACCATTCAAAATTCTGGATAGAGTGGGATCTCTAGCGTACCGCTTGGCGTTGCCACCATCGGCTCACCCGGTGCATAACGTGTTCCACGTATCTTTACTCAAAAAGTATGTACCAGATGAGTCTCATGTACTTAGTTACGAGGACATCGAGATTCAAGCTAATGGTACTTATGAAGAGTTGCCCGTGCGCATTTTGGAGCGTCGGGAGAAGCATTTGCGCAACAAGATCGTACCTTTGGTATGAGTGCTGTGGTCCAAGTCAGGGACCGAAGAAGTTACTTGGGAGACGTGGGAAACCGAGTCAGATATGCTTAGGCGTTTTCCCGAGTTATTCTCGACCTAAGTTTCGGGGTCGAAACTTCTTGTAAGGGGGAGGAGATGTGATACCCCGTATTTTTGTAAGGTTATTTTGGGAATTATGGAATTTTCCCGAGTACCCGTTGTGTACGTCGGATTTAATTCAGGTAGCTTGAGACATTCTGTAATGTGCTATGTATCTGTAATATTTTTCTCAGTGAAATAATATACAGACAAGGTGCCTTAGACTTCAATTGTCGTTCGCGTATGATAATTTTTATCCCGGTTTAATGTCTTATCCGTTCAAAGCTGAACGGGTGGGAAAAAGGGTCACGGCGACCGCCGTAAAGTCGCGGCGACCGCCGTCGTGAGACCCAAGCACGGCGACCACCGTAAAGATACGGCGCCCGCCGTTCCAACGCCCGAGGAGGCAGTTGATGTGTCATCCCGCGGCGACCGCCGTAAATTACGGCGACCGCCGTAAGTGCCGTCATCGTTGCCCAGCAGTCATTGCCTGTTGGTCGCCGGCGTTGTTTTTGGCAAGCGCCGAAGTAGCTCTAGGCCCTCGTCTTCGAACTCCAGGTGTGTTGGCTATAAAAGGAGGTGCTGGGGGAGAGGTTTTGAGCCATCCAAGCACCAAACCTCTGCCAAATTCGCCTCTCGCCGGAGTTGTGCCTTCGCCGGAAATTTCGAAGCTTTCGTCGGTGTTGTTAGTGGTGTTTCCAGCAGCCTTTGTGAAGCTTTTGGTTAGCCTTGGAGGTTAGAAGCCAAGGCAAGTCGAAGGAGGCCAAACCACTCGTCACGGCGACCGCCGTGTTCTTCGCGGCGACCGCCGTGATGAATACGGCGACCGCTGCCAGTGCACAGAACGCCTTCGTGGCTTTGGCTTGGTCGGTTGTCGTCGTGGCGTCTTTCCTTTCGTGTTCTTTCGCCGTGTTTAGATTCGTATCGTTTATGTCGGATCTGACTTAGGGTTCCTTTTATGGGTCGACTCGAAGGTTGTTGTGCTGTCGGAACTATACCGTGTCGAGCCCGGAATCCAGTGACGTCTTTAGACTATTCTGCGGAGTAAGGCAAGTGGCGGTTCGCTCTTGCTCTTTCGTTCCATATTTACATTAATTATCAGTAGTTTATCTGAGTAATTAATTTGGAATGAATATTCTGTTTGTCTGAAAACGGTTTTGATAAATTGTTTTGAAAATCATATAATAGGTTGTATATCTGTTAGAACAATGTTATTATCTGTGATCGCCTTTCGGGCCTTTATATGGATTTATCCTGTAAATGTTGTGTGCTGTAACTGTTTAGTTAGCACTGTTAAATAGGAACGTTACTCGGACTCTGTCCAGTCGTTTCTTTATAATCTAGTATCGGGGTGGCTCGTCCCCATCTGGTACTATTCTATGATCATGATCGGTCTCTTACACATGTGTGTAGAGACAGGACACTTAGCTGGTGTCACAAACCTTTCGGTATACGTCACTCTCGATGAAACGTATACTACGATGTGTCGTCCCATTGGTGGGGTACACATGTAAAAGTCTATAATGTGATGTGTGTTTTGAAACATAAATCAGATAAGTGCTACCTTGACGCACATAATTAATACACCTTGGGCGAGTAGTGCAGCTAAGTTCAGTGCAGCTAGGAAAACTCGTCTTGACTTGAATGTAGTACGTTCTCTTTCCAATCTGGATTCGCTGTAGGCGATGAGGTTGGTCGTGAACCGAAGCATCTCAGTCAGTTTTAAATCATTGTTGAATGATTCTGTAAATATTCCAGATTTGTCATTACTTCCTTAAAGACTCATTTTCCGTTGGAGTCTTCTTTCGAGTCGATTTCTGTGAAGATTCAGTCTTCCAGAATCTTCTCTTGTGCATACCTCTTGTTTATTCCAGTAGGAATATGATGGTTGACTATCGTTATCGGTTATTATCCGAGAAGCGATGAGTCTAACCTAATATGACTGCTTCGAACCAGTCTGCTTTATACCCTTGCTAGTCTATTCATTTAGACTAACCAACCAATATTTTCCCTTGCATGGTTGGCTGGTGTCATCCGTTCGATTCGACACATCAGTTAAGAAGTAGCTCAGAAGATTAGAAGGACTATGGAGTCGGCGGTGGTTTTTGAATGTTTTAATTATTTCTTTAATCAGGTTATGATCCTTTGGACAATAACTTCGATTGTAATGTAATTTCTTAGTCTTCCGCTGTGTTTGGTTTAAACTATGTTTTGACCTATTCGGGATTGGGTTGTAATCCCGTAACTCTTATTTCCTTGACAATGTTATGTTTTGGAATTTAATGCTTGATCATTGTGTATCAATCGTATTTCATAAATTGTATTTATATGGTAAAGCCTTGGGTGATCTCGGTAAGGAACACTGGGGTCACTGGCGGTAATACCTTTCCAAAAGGGTTAAGTTTTGGGGGTGTTGCAAGGTAGCCCTCGGGAAATCTAAGTTCAGATCTAAAGACCAAGGTCCTTAGCTCTTGATAGAATTCATCCGGGTCCTATTCCCTTGTTTCAATTGTTCAAGCCTCGCATGAACCCATTCTGAATAATCTTCCGGCACAAACCGGTCTCTAAGAGATCTTTTAAGCTCGACCCAAGTCTGGATTTGATGATAGCCTCGGAAGTTTCTTTCCTCTCTATCCTCAAGCCACCGGAAAAACCCTCAAACTTGATGGAAGCTATAGCTACTCATTGTGTATCCGAGTAGTTATAAAACTGAAATATTTGATCAGTCTTTTTCTCCCAATCTAAGTAGGATTCTACCTCATAAGTCCCCCCCAAAAGGTTGTACCTCTAGTTTGATGCCATGGTGTCAGGGCCTCTCTTGAGCTTCGCCATAATCATCTTCGAAGATTCCTCTTTGAGCTTGATAGACCGGCCTTGGGCCTTGGCCATAGCCACGGTCATAGCCTCTTCCAAGCGCATTTCTCCTTGGAAGCACATTTGGAAATTGAGTCCTTGGAGAATATGCTTCATGGTGGGTTGGTGTGCCCCTTAATCCCAAATCTGTGTGGTTAGTGCGCAAGGGTGGCAAAGTAGGTGAACTAGAATTGACAATGGGAAATTGGAAATCATAATTTATACCATTCCCTTCCCTCGATGTAGTCACCAAAGGCACTTGTGAGGATGTAGCTTCTTGGAGGTTCAGCCGAGACACCTCTAGAGGAAATGGTCCGAGCACTCCTCCTTCTAGCTGTGGTGAATGAGAAGTTCCACCTGATTCAAAGCCTCCACTAGACCGCATCAAACTTTGGGATTGCTCCCACTTGGCTTTCATACTTCTCATGAAGGCCGCTTGCTCATCTCTAAGAACTTGAAGTTGTTGGCGGGCTCTTTCCTCAGCCTCCTCCTTTGAAGTTTGAATGGCCCTAAGTAGGGTCTCCATGGTGATGGAGGATGTGTCACTTGGGTCTCCAGCTATGCTGCTCTTCTCCCTTGGGTCTACCATTGTGACTTCCTAGGCAAACAAAAACCAAGCACGGCAGCTCCCAAGACAACAAGATCAAACAATGGTCCTAAGCTAGTAAGGGCTTTTGACTTTGATTCAAGACAAGCAAGAACCCCAAGTCAACAAGCACTAGATATGCAATGCATGTTCCTAGACTCAATGATGCGTTCCGGGCTCGACTCAAGCCGGGTAGCGACGAGCCCAGGACGACCAAGACCGTGGCATCCCCCTTGGTTCAAGACTTAGTCTAGTTTAGCTTATTTTATGTTATTTCACGTTTTAGCTTGTTTCCCTTTTTAGCATTTCCATTCTTAGTCATTTCTATTTCGGGTGTGTGCTCCACTCTTGTAGAGTGGGCTAGCCCATTAGTATGTTTTCGGCCCACGCCCATTAGGGTTCTTGGTCGAGCCTTATGGCTTTAAATAGCCTTCATTGTAATCATTATTCCCTACATTGAAATTAAAGCTTAAGCCTTGCAGTTGAGATCATCTCCTCCCTTAAGCCTCGACGTCACAAACTGGTTAACCCCGATTAAACCACGTCACGGTTCACAAACACAACCTATCCCTCCATCGCTAGCTTCCGCCTGCGAGATCCTCTCGCCCCAACGCGGCCCCGCCGAGAGCAAGAGAGAGCCGGTAACCGAGCCCACGCTTGGTTGCTACCTATCCCGGTTACTAAGGAGAAGGATCGAGACCGCTTCCTGCCTAGATCCGACGTCAAATGTGGTCTAAACCCGTCAGATCACATCAATTGGTATTAGAGCAGCCAGGGCACGCAGCGCGCCTTCTTCTCCGACGACACCACCACCACCACAAAACCGACGAGCCTTCTGCCCAGATTTCGTCCAAAAAACAATATTCGTCCTTTTTGCAATTTTCTTCAATATTCCTGTAGAGCATCTCGATACGAGTCCGGACATCTAAAATTCTCCCAAAATGGACATCGTTTGACCCCTCAAAAGACCAAAATACGAACTATCTGCCGCCCAAACCCTAGCCGCCGTGACCGCGGAAAACAAACCGCGACCGCGGTTTCTACACTGCCGTTTCTGAACAATTCCCTTTTCCTTACCCAAACCCTAGCAACCCCAGTTTGACCTTTCCATAACCAACCCGTCCTTAGCCACACCCACCCTATGGCCCGCTTGTATCCATACTTTGAGCCCGACGAGTGGGACCCCGACCCTTGGTTCAGTGGCGTACCTCCATACGAAGCGGACCCGGATTGGATCCCGCCAAGGATTCCGACGCCGCCCGTACCCGCCGCCCCGTGTCTATGGGCCACCTCCGCCACGCCGCACCCACGACCAGTACCTCGACCCTTGGTTCGGTGGCGTGAGCCCATACGAAGCGGACCCGAATTGGATCCCTCTGAGGAACCCGACACCACCGCGACGCCGTTCGTACTCTCTGCCCCGGTGTCCATACTACGCACCTAGGCGCCAACACAACTCGCCACCGCGCTGTGAGTACGCCCCAGTGTGGTACCCTGAGCACCCGCCCGTGCGCCGTCCCGAGCGCCCTCCCGTGTCATCGGTTCCAACAGTCGTCCACGACGCCACCAACGAGTCCCATGCTCGAACGATGGCGGCAATCCTTGCGAAGCTCGCCGAAATGGAGAAGAAAAACACAGTCGTAGCCGCGACCGTGGCTGCCATATCCGCGACCGCGGAAAAGCTAATCGCGACCGCGGCCAAAGCAGCAACCGCGCTCGCGACCAGTGAAACCGCGCCCGCGTACAACAAAACCGCACCCGTGGCCATCCTGTCGTTGTCGAGTCTGCAGCCACCGCACCCCTTCTACCGCCCACGGACGTGCCCAGTGTTCCCCTGCCCGCGTGCAAGCCCGACGTATCCATTACGCCTACTCCAGACCCGGGCTTCCGCACAATACTCTCCAAGGCACCCGACGCTATGACCGCTCCTGGACCCGAGCCATACCTTCTTCTCTTTGAGGTTCCAAGAGTCGATCCTGAGTCCGATGCCACTTTACCACTGACCGTTGAGCGTCTACTCTCCCTAGCCCCACCCAGTTTGAAGCGAGGATGCTTCGATTCTAAGGAAGGGAGAATGATGCGTTCCGGGCTCGACTCAAGCCGAGTAGCGACGAGCCCAAGATGACCAAGACCGTGGCGTCCCCCTTGGTTCAAGACTTAGTCTAGTTTAGCTTATTTTATGTTATTTCCCATTTTAACTTGTTTCCCTTTTTAGCATTTCCATTCTTAGTCATTTCTATTTCGGGCGTGTGCTCCACTCTTGTAGAGTGGGCTAGCCCATTAGTATGTTTCTGGCCCAAGCCCATTAGGGTTCTTGGTCGAGCCTTATGGCTTTAAATAGCCTTCATTGTAATCATTATTCCCTACGTTGAAATTAAAGCTTAAGCCTCAGTTGAGATCATCTCCTCTCTTAAGCCTCAACATCACAAAACTGGTTAGACCCGATTGAACCACATCACGGTTCACAAACACAATCTATCCCTTCATCGCTAGTTTTCTCCTGTGAGATCCTCTCGCCCCAACTCGGCCACGTCGAGAACAAGAGAGCTGGTAACTGAGCCCACGCTTGGTTGCTACCTATCCCGGTTACTAAGGAGAAGTAACGAGGCCGCTTTCTGCCTAGATCCGACGTCAAACGTGGTCCGAACCCGTCAGAACACATCACTCAATGCAAAACAAAACAAAGGAAATGCACACCATAATATGAATTCCGAGATACTTGTGCAATGATGTAAACCAAGCAATGTTAAGTAGGATTTAACTTCTTGCTCTTCTACTAGGATTACAAAATGTGAGGTATAACCCGAATGCTCCACTTGCGTCAACAACCAACTAACTTCAATTTTGTACAACTTGTTGAATCACTTTTCATATGGCCTTCCCTTTTATACTTGGTCGGGTATTTCCGATTCAACCACTTTTGCTTGTACTTCAACTTCTGAATTTTCAATCACGTTTTTTTATATATATATACGAGCTATGATCAGAATGTAGAAACAACTAGCAATGGATTACAAACTATAAGTATCACCTAATGAAAGAACAACAAGCCTTGTTCGACCCTAACTTGATTGTTTTATCTCATGCACAAGTATGTTTGGAAGTCAGCTTGTTTAAGTACAGAAAATACAAATTAAAAATATGAGATGCAATTTCTAAGGCTAAACTAAATGTAGCTATTTTGTAGGATCTGATTTTGACTCTTTTCAACAAAATAAAACAACCTAGGCGTGCAGAATCAAGTAGTTCAACAAATCCCTAATTTTTAGGATCTAACCAACAAACTCGGCTGCTCCTTCAACCTCAGATTTCGCACGACTCATTTGAACAACAAATAAACACAAGACGCAAGACACTAAACCTAGGTTCGACTTAGTAGAAGATGCAAGAAAACAACAACAAAACAACAAAATAATCTACCTAGATGATCAAATTGAAGGGCACGAAAACTATGCTTGCGGAACTGAGATTCAAGTGCATTAAATCAAAGTTTTTGAGCAATTACTTACATAGCTATGATACCACATGATATGATCAAGGATCGAGGGGCCTTTCGGTGCAAGGAATTTCTCAACGACGCCTACGAACGCAAGGAACCCAATCCGGTTGAAGATGGTAACGAATGGAGTTGTGGCTGCAGTCGGAGATGGAGATGGATTGATGACTGCATAGGTGATTCTCTTAGCTTGGATTTGATGCACCAAACAAAGAAGAAACAAGATGGCAAGCATGAGATACAACTCACTCGAGATCGTCGGGGAAGACTTGTTGTTACGCACAAGTAGAGATGAGAATGAGAGAGTTCTTTGGGCCAGACAAAATATGTTTTTCTGCTAATTCAATGTGGTACAAAATACAAAACAAAGCATCCATTTAAGCTGCCAAAAAGAAACTGAAATGGTGCCCACTATTAGGCCACTACTCGGCCACTACTCCACTAGTATAGCCATGACCTGGCTATTTGAGGAAATAACAAAAACCGGAAATAAAACACTTAAAACCTGTCTTAAAATGTCATAAAACTCTTAAACTAAGATAATGCCAATGTGGAAGGCTGCGGCCATGAAGAGAGTCGATCCTACGCACCCGGGCTCGCCATAAGAAGAGTCACCGACTCAATGGTGACTTCCCTCAGCATAACCTGGCTCATAAGACCCTCCTTGAGATGGTGATGGAATTGCCTGGCTCGGGTGCGCGTGATGTCCCCTGGCGGAGACTCGTCACCATCCTCCAAAGATCTTGCCCTAGCCGTGCCGCGCGGAAAAGTAGGAGACTTGAGCGTGACCGGAGCGGGCTTGCTTGCCTCGTCGTTCTTGGTCTCCATAGGCTCAGGTGGTGGAAAACCTAGGGACGGCTTGGTGGCTGAGCCAAAATGATCGGGGGCCGAAGGAATGGGAGAGGGGTCCTCGGGCGCCGACGCTCGATTAGGGTTTGCGGCTGGAGCCTCCGGGCTGAGTCCTCTTGCTCTTCTGCACTTGCATCTTCCTCACTTGTGTCTTGGTCCCTTGGCTTGTCTTGATGGGACTGGGTCACATCAAATCCTTAATGAACCTCATATAATAACCTGCATGTCCAAGGAAACTCCTTAAGCCCTTAACCGAAGTAGGAGGTGGCATGTTCTCAATGATATCAATCTTTTCCCTATCAACCTCAATACCATGATTGGAAACGAAATGACCCAAGACAATACATTCCCTTACCATAAAATGGCATTTCTCCCAATTCAATACAAGGTTTACCCCTCCACACCGCTGTAAAACTCATGACAAGTTAGACAAACAAGCATCAAAAGAAGCACCATATATACAGAAAAGTCATTCATGAATATCCATAATGTCCTCAATAAAATAAGAGAAAATAGCCATCATACATCTTTGAAAGGTAGCAGGAACATTACAAAAACCAAAGGGCATCCTCCTATATGCAAATGTGCCATAAGGGCAAGTGAATTTGGTCTTCTCCTGGTCATCAAGGTGAATAGAGATCTGGAAAAATCCACTATAACCATCTAAATTATAGAAGTGTGAATGCTTAGCTAACCTCTTTAACATCTTGTCAATGAAGGGTAGGGGAAAATGGTCTTTCCGGGTTGCCTTGTTCAATCTCCTATAATCAATGCACATTCTCCAACCCGTGACTGTCCTAGTAGGAATTAATTCATTCTTTTCATTCTTCACAACAGTCATACCCCCTTTTTTAGGCATAATATGAACTGGACTAACCCACTCACTATTAGAAATAGGATAAATAATGCTTGTATCTAACAATTTCAGCACTTCTTTTTTCACAACTTTTTTCATGTTTGGGTTAAGTTTTCTTTGATCTCAATAGAGGGCTTATGATCATCTTCCAACAAAATCCATTCCATGCACATTGAGGGACTAATTCCTTTCAAGTCATCAATACAATATCCTAATGCTTTTCTATGCAATCTAAGCTCATGCAACAATTTTTCAACTTCAACTTCACTTAGACTAGCATTGATAATCATAGGATATGTAGAATTGGGTCTAAGGAACTCATACCTCAAAGTAGGTTGTAGGGGCTTCAACTCCACCTTAGGTGCATCTTTAGATTCTTGTGTAGAGTTTGGGTCATCTCGTTTCAGGACCTCATCAACGGCCCCAAGGAACTCTCCAGTGGACTCCAAATCAAGAACCACATCAGCAAGCAGCTCAAGATTATCAGCCTCGGTCACACTCTCAGTCAAGCAAAGCTCAATAGGATCCTTAGAAATAATAGACATCATAGATCCTTGAGCTTCCTGGTCAACTACATCTACCCTGCAACCATCATCCTCAAAAGTAGGCTGTTTAATAGCTTTGGAAAAATTAAATTAAATTTTCCCATCCCCAATAGTAAAGGAAATAACACCCTGCTTAACAACAATTAGTGTACCTACAGTAGCTAGAAAGGGTCTTTCCAATATAATAGGAAGTAGAAAATCAGCCTCAATTTCAAGGACAATAAAATCCACAGGAATGTAGAACTTACCTATCTGGATGGGAATCTCCTCCAAAATACCTATCGGACGGGTAGTGGATCTATCCGCCGTGAAAAGAGTCATCCTCACTGGTCTTGGCTCTCCCAAATCCAGCTTCTTGCATATAGGGAGCGGAATCAAACTCACACTGGCCCCCAAATCACACAAGGCATTATAGGTGCTATTGCCAATCACCATAGGGACACAAAAACTACCAGGATCTTCAAGCTTAGGAGGCATTTTATTTTGTATGAGAGCGCTGCACTCCTGGCTCAAAGAAACTGATTGGTAGTCATTCAACTTACTCTTGTTGGACAAGATCTCTTTCAAGAACTTCACATAAGTTGGCATCTGCTTTAGAGCATCAGTGAAGGAAATGCTTATATAGAGCTTTTTCAACACCTCTACAAATTTGCCATGCTGCTGATCCAATTGAGCATGAGCTCTCCTTTGTGGGAAAGGGAGAGGTGGCTTGTAAGCTAGTGATGGCACATATCTAGGCTCCTTTTCTAGCTCTTTTTCTTGGATCTCAACTTCTTCAGGCTCTATAATTACCTTGTCTTTCTTCTTAGGATCCACAACCATAGGATCCTCAAGTTGTCTTCAATTCCTTAAGGATACAACATTGATTTGCCCTTTTGGATTAGCCTTAGTTTGGCCAGGAAGTTGACCTTGTGGTCTAGGAGCATTCAAAGCGTATTTCCCATGCAAACTATCATGATTTTTCAGTATCTTAGACAGGGTCTAAAGCTCTTTTAAAATCAGCTCTTTGTTGAAATCCAGGGGGTAGTCTCAGCGCAGCCTGATTGTTCCCATAGGAGAAATTTGGATGATTTCTCCAACCAGGGTTGTAAGTGTTGGAATATGGATCGAGGATCACTATACATCCCTGTAGGTGTGTCTCAGAACTAACCTCATACATCCCTGTAGGTTTCTTGGAATATAAAGTAGATCGAGGATCACTATAATAGTGGGAGTGTTGAGTAGTACTCTCAATCAAGTCCCATGCATCTTCAACTTCCATACTCATGATTCTTCCACCCGCTGAAGCATCAATGATTAGCCTAGTAGAATTGTCAACAACATTGTATAAGACATGCAGCAGGGTCCATTTTTGTTGCCCATGATGGGGGCACAACATCAACAATTCCTTGAATCTTTCCCACTCCTCATAAAGAGACTCTTCATCCTCCATCTTGAATGCAAGAATCTTATTCCTCATCTCAGCAGTCTTCTTTGGTGGGAAGTATTTGTTGAGGAATGCCTTTGTTTACTCGTCCCAAGTTGTTATCGAGCCAAGACGTAGGGCCTTGAACCAAGCTTTAACCTTGTCTCGTAGAGAGAATGAAAAGGCTCGCAAGAATAGCGCATCTTGGGACACCTCATGGATCTTCATAGTATACATTAGCTCAATAAATGTGGCCAAATGTTGGTATGGGTTCTCGAAAGGTAGACCTCCAAATTGATTCTGCGAAACCATGTTGATTAGTGAAGGTTTCAACTTGAAGTTACAAGCTTGCACCGGAGGTCGGACGACACCAGAAATAGGACCAAGGTGATGTGGCATCAAATAATTACCAAGTGTCATGCGTGGTTCTTGAACATGCAGAGGAGGATCTTGTGCCACTCTGTCGTCAGCCATTGTTTGTTCTCTGGCTTCGCGTTGTTGTCTTCTTCTAGCACAAAAAGTAGGCTTAGGTGTAGGATCGTAGTCGTTGAGATTACCAGCGCTCAGAGCTCTTCGCATCTAAAGAAAACAAGTCTGAAAGCAAAGCAACAAAAAACAAGATTAAAAATAAAACAAAGACTTAGTCGAACCAGTTATAGGAAAACAACTAATACTAGCAATAGTCCCCGCCAACGGCGCCAAAAACTTGATAGGACAAAAACCTACCCATAAGCGTATGAGTTCAGTCGTAGCTTTTCAAGTGTCGTTCCTAACGAGGACTATATAGTATCTTTTGTAAACTTAAATCGGTAAGCTAAGTCATAAGAAGGGAAATTTGTTTGACTAATAACTAAGAAAATAAGAAACACGAATTGCAAAGATGATTGTAAACAATTGGGGAGAAGATTCTAGGACTAGGGATCCCTACAACAAGGTCTTGGTAAACTCACAGATATCTGTCTGAAATTAGTCTAAACTTGTCTGAAGGTATGCTATCTAAAGTCTCTACTAACTCCTTTCAGATGATAATAGATGTGCCTATATTATAACTAACAATCAATGTCGCGCATAGCTAATCAAATCTAGACTCTTTGGGTACTTAGAATCTAGGATCAAATTGGATTAACATTCATTGTTGCACTCCGCTAAGTCCAGGCAAACCTAGGGTTTCTATGATAGCTTAGGATTCCACAAGAGTAATCAAGTTGCTGCCGTACAAATAACACTCAGGTTCAATACCTAGTATCTGATAAAGTAATCTCCTTTCAAACTAATATCCTATCTGAGTTATCTATTAAGGTTATCTCCTTTTCAGACTCTAACCTAATAGAAATCTAATCAACTTTCATTAATTGCATTTAGAACTCTAGGATTGAATCAAACAACGTTCCAGATTTCAATTCAGAGAAATATCATGCATAAGTCTACCAATTCATTGTTGCGACCACCCAACCTTAGAATTATGGGATTAACCAGACATGCTTGGAGAAACAAACAAAAACATCATATGAAGAAAAGAAATCATTCGACTAAATTAGAAGAAGAGATATACTTGATCCAATCCAGGGAAACAATCTCAAATCTTCAGAAATCATCAAAAGAACTCCCAAAAACACCTAGGGCTAGAGAGAGTGGCTAAAAGAGACCGAAGAACCTGCTAAATAACCCTAGAAAAAGTATTTATACCATCCTAAAATAAAAGGGGTCAAAAAAATAACAATATGGGTCCGCGGGGCATCGGCACGGTTTATGATAGAACCGCACGGTTTGTCACAAACTGTGCAGATTTACAGATATGCATCAGGGGGCGCACGGTTTGTGGCATGGTCTATCACAGACCGTGCCGTTTTACAGAGCGTCGTTTCTTGTTGCAGATGTGGTGGCACGGTCAGCAACGTACTGGCATGGTGTTTGCTACAAACCGTGCCATTCTTCAAAATGGCTTTTCTTTGTCCTCGTTCGTCTTCGAATTCACCCATGTATATCTCCTATGACGTCCATGCCTAGTATGCATCTCAGAAGTCCACCAATGTACCTGAAATCACGCAAAAACTCGTGTAGACATCTAAATTGAAGAAAATGATGCAACTAGCAAAAACTACAAGATGATAAACATGGAAATGCCTAAACAATAGCCTAAATGCATGTCCTAAATATGTATAAAATGAATGTCATCACATAGCTCTCAAGGTAAACAAATCTTTGAACTTGGATCAAGAATATAGGGACGTTTATGATGAAAAAGGCGTTACCCTCATAATAAGAGCTATGAAGCGGTTTTGGACTCACAATAGAGGTCAAGGTAAGTCTTCTGAATCCAGCAATAATATGAAAGACATTTGGTTTTATCACTATCATGCTAAAGGACACTTCACAAAGAACTGCTTGAAGAAGAAGGCTCGTGAACCCCCTACACGAGGAGAGAAAGTCATGGTTGCTACATGGGGAGACTCCCACTCAGATGGTGAACCTGAGCCAACACACTAGAACATCGGCTTGATGGTTGATGGTGGTGCACCTGATGATGAGGTAAGTGAAGACGATATCTTTTATAAACTCAAAACTAAGTCAAAGGAGTATCTCATAACTTTGATTAAAAAAATTGATGATGATTTATCCCATCTTAGTGAAAAACGTGAGGAAAAGGATGTACAATCTCTAACTTGATTGAGGGCAAAGTATGGTCTGATATTGTCATCAAGTTGGAGGGTGTTGTGATACTTGTCCTAAAATAAAAGATAAAATTAGTACGAAAATTTAATGTTAAAATTGGAAAATGCTAAGCTAGTAAATGACATTAAGAAGTTAAAAGTTGATGAAGACCAAAAGAAAAAGGCATGGATAGATGAGTGTATTGCTTCCAAGGTTGAAAGAGAGAAAGATGACTTCTCCCAACATTTTGTCAAGCCACGTCTAGGTCTTGGCAATACAGGTTGGGATTCTGGTAAAGGTATTGGCCTTTCGTCCCCCAAAGTTGAGGTCTTTGCACACATCAAAAGAAACATGTCTATAACCCCAATGTTTTAGTATATAATCCTCCATCTAAGGGGAGCATTACATGTCATCCTAAGACTTGTATGAAGACTTCAAACAAAGGGAACAAGAGTTGGTGCTTATGTTAGAAAGCTCATGCCATGTGGTAGAAACAAGGAAAAAGCCAACCCTCACAAGTCGACTTTGAAGCTAGGAAGATTAATAGATCCATCTGGCCAGGTCAAAGCAAGTATGTCAACCTTAAGTGTCATAGAGTTTGTTGACATTATGGCCAAGTTGGTCACTACAAGCAGGACTGTATCCTCAAAATTCAATCTGAGCAGAAGGCTTGTGTTTGGAGAGACACCTATGCAGGGTCTAAGAAAAATGCTAAATTTCATGGTTTAAAAACCAAAACCGAACTTGTCTTGGTTTGTAAGAACTAATCTCTTACATGAAGGTCGAATTAAGAATGCATTTGCAGGTCATGTGATAAGGGACAAAGCAAAGTTTGTGTCACTTGGCAAACACAATGAAAGTTGAATTACCTTCTGGAACAAGAGCAATGGAGAAATTTCTGGCATGGGAAAATTAAGTAGCTCTCACCATATCTCTATGGATAACATCAATCTCTGTGACAATTTGATGTTTGATCATTTATGTCTAGCTCAACTATGTGACAATAAGAAGAAAGAGTTACGTTTACTACTGATGATTGGTTAAATTGAAGAGGTACATGTAAGATTCTACTTAAGGGGATTTGTGAGAACAACATCTACAAGGTTGATCCCAACTTCAAACCTAATGGGGAACTATGTCTCACAACGGTTACCAAAGTCACCGACCTCTGGCACAAGCGCTTTTGGCATGCAAGACTTCAACTACTAAGCAAACTATCAATAAGACATGGTAGTGGGTCTACCTAAGATTAACTCATAGAATGATGAGGTATATGACACTTGCGTTAAAGGTAACCATGTAAGGTTCTCCTTTAAGTCTAAAAGAGAAGGTTAGTACTTCTCGTCCATATGGATTTTTGTGGTCCAATGTGCATAAATAATAGGGGTGGAAATCAATGTCTTTGTGATAGTTGATGACTACTCTAGATATAGTTAGACCTTATTTTTATGGATGAGATCTTTGCAAAATTTGAAGATTGGTTGAAAGCTAGAGAGGAAGCTTGGAGTATCATTGGTTGTCATATGCACATATCATGGAACTAAGTTTTAGAACGTGCACGCCCTGAACTTCTGTATAGAATATGGAGTAACTCACAACTTCTAAGCCCCCAAAACACCACAACAGAATGGTGTATTAGAGAGGATGAACAAGATGTTGAAAGACATGTCACGTACCTTAGCTTGCTGATATCAAGTGGTCTTCCAACTATTTTCTGGGATTAAGCACTCAATGCCTCTTGCTATGTGCTAAACAAGGCTACAATACGTCTAGTACTTGGAAAAACTCCATATGAGTTACTGAAGGGAAGAAAGGCAAAAGTCACTCACCTTCGAACGTTTGGACACAAGTGCTTCGTTCACAGGAATGGAAAAGACAACTTTGAAATATTTATCCTAGGAGTGATGAAGCTACATTTGTCGATAAACGCACCCAAAGAACTTGAAAAACAAATCAATGTCTAAGGATGAACAGACCACAAGAATTGACTTGGTTGTTCTTGATAAACTCACAAGACGGATAGGCAAAAAAGTACTCCTAGATAAACACACCAGGTGAGATAAACCCACCCATAACCCATAAGAAAACAACTCGAGGCTCTTGAATCCACAAGAACTTGGTTGGATATTCTCACCAACCAAAGAAAAGGAATCACTCCAAATTTGTTTGAAGCACTCAAACATTTTTCAAAAAATCATCTCATTCTCCTCTTACAATGGGAGAAATACTAGCTTAAAAATGAATAAGAAAGACTCTTCAAGTAGACAAGATTTTATGATGGGAGAAAAAGAAGAGCAAAATCCTCTTGATGACATCCACTTGATTCATGTGATGAAGACTCTTGATGTGGAAGACTTTAAACCTGAATTAAAAGCTTTCATTGATATGCATCCATGTTCTCACTTATGGCTCTTCATGATCATTGGAAAACATGAATTTTATTACTTGGAAGATAAAGCACTTAATTTTTGAAAGTGGAAAACAAAAACCCGGTAGATTTTGAGCTTTTGACAAGATCATCAATTTGGGCATCTCGTCTTTAGCGGTGTCGGCTCTCGAATCGCATCAGTGGAGGAGAGTGTACATGTCATCGTAGATGAAGCGACAATGGATAGTGACTCCATCAAGGATCAGAAAAATAAAGATGAAGGTTTTTCTATGGAACACAGTGGAGATGTAGAAAATCCTACAATTCCATTACAGGTGCTCCACCTCCAATGGAGAGTAAAAAACCCAAAATATCAATGAGGAATGTAATAGAATGATGATGGATCAAATTCTCATGGGGAACAAGACAATGAGAATGAATGAACATTACATGGCACCATAGTAGGTGATGACACAAGTATTAGTACACTTGTTCGTATCACTATTACAAGTGATAATGCAACACCTAGTACTCAAGTTACTGATGACGGTGAGTTTGATCTTACTCAACTTCTAATCCTAAATTATTATCAAAAGATAGATAATACAGTCACCAACTTTACAAAGGGAGTACAAAGTAGGTCCATCTTTCAAAACTTTTGCACTTTTAATGTTTTTCTATCTATCTTGGAACCTAAAACTGTTGGTGAAGCCCTGAAGGACCCCAACTGGGTCATAGCATTGCCTTCATCAATTTGAGAGTGCGTCTTGTACCATGACCTGGAGATAGGAATATGATAGGCACAAAGTGATTTTTCAGGAACAAGATTGACGACAAAGGTTAAGTAACTAGAAGGAAAACACACTCCAGTGATACATGTATATGCTGATGATATCATCTTTTACTCCACCAATCCAGCATTAGTGAAGAAGTTCACGACCCTCATGGATAATGAATTTGAGATGAGCATGGTAGGGGAACTAAAGTTTTTCATGGGTCTTCAAGTAATACAAGGAGAAGATGGAACAACGGTGCATCAACAAAATTATCTAAGTGAGTATGAGAAAACATTTGGAATGGAAGGTTCCAAACCGTGTGACACTCCTATTTCTTTCAACACCTTACTTGGAAATGATGAAAAGGAGTAGCGAGTCGATCAAACTCTATATCGAGAAATCATAGGTTTGCTAATCTATCACACTTCTAGTAGACATAATATTATATATACTGTGTGTTTTCTTTCAGACAGATCCAAGGGACACACACCTAAAAATAGTGAAGTGGATTCTACGTTACCTCAAGGGGTCCAATACCGTCGTCTTTGGTATCCTAAAGGTTGTGAGATCAACTTGGTGTGATACACAAATGCAAACTTTGCAGGAAACAAGGTTGATCATAACAGTACATATGGTATGGCTCAATTCTTGTGTCCAAGTCTTGGTTCTTGGGGATCAAAGAAGCAGAGTTCCATGGCGTTATCGACCATCGTGGTAGAGTACCTAGATGTTGCAGCATGTTTTCCTATCGTTCAAACAACAACTCATCGACTATGGTCTACTCTATGGAAAGGTTCATATACTCTGTGATAATACTGGTGCTATAAATATCTCAAAAAATTCACTGTAACATTCTAGGACTAAGAACATTGAGATAAGACATCACTTTTTACGAGATTGAGTGGAGAAGGGTCTTGTTTCTATGGAGTATTGTAGGACAAATGATCAAAATGAGGATATCTTCACCAAGCCTCTCAATAGAGAACCCTTTGAACGATTCACATGGAGCTTTGTATGATCTACCCTGACTCTTAGTCATCTTAGGTATGGAACCCTCAACGACTGTCTAAAATTTGATATTTGTCATATGGGGAATAATGACTTGCATATAGAACTCGAGACATGATAAATAATTTAATTTCTTTTAGTTGTCAAACCTATGTGTGTGCTTACTCCTTTATTGCTTAATTACGTGATGAGTTACATGAGAATTGCATTCGTTTTTTCATGGAACCTAATTTTTCTAGCTCAAAATAATCAAATTGGTTATTGTACCCTCAACATAAGCCCAAACGACAGTTGATCCTAATGCCTACCCTAGCCTATCATGTGTGCTAAATATATTGAAATGTGGTTTTGAAGATTTACAAAATCTCAATGAAGATGATGATTAAGTGAAAAAAACAAAAAAAGCTAAAAATGAACAAGCCTCCTTCCAAGACAAGGGACAATTGGATCAAGAAGGAAACAAGCCGTCCACTGTAAACTTACTTATAGGGCAAAAAGATGTTAATCGATCCATACAGGCCACACAAAATCCAAGTAGAACATACAGTCAAGAAGAAGGGAAATGGGTATTCAAAAAAAGCACAATCAGTCCAAAAAAGAAGGGCCAACCTTCAAGCTTGAACAAAACAATCATGATCAATCATCCACCCAAGGAGCTCCATTAGATCCTTATAGTTTCACCTTGCTAGCATCCTCAAAGATAAACATAAACCATAATCTCATAAATAAATCACCCAACAATAGGACATCAACACCAGCCTATCATGTGTGAATACCCCTATGATCCCCTTATGTCATCCACAGACAGGGATTATTCACCTTGATCGAAAAATAAATTTCCATATTAAATAATTATTTTTGTACTTGGTTTCTATTTGGTACCACTTATGCACACGACCTATAGCCAGGTACACTAAGTTGTGAATGGAAAGGTAAGGAAACACAGTGATAACGGTCATCAACATCTAGAATGCTTCAGTGGGGAGGAAATTAAATGTTTAGTTGACAGGGTCATCTATAGGTTGTGTATTTGAAAAGTGTTAAGAATTGATTTAAAAAGTGGTTGGAAGAGGATAACGGAGAGGGGTTTGCATGTGAACGTTGATTTGATTTAATAAGATTTAGGGAGATATTTGATGAAGATCATGCTTACCAAGATTAAAAAATACATCAACCGGTATTTTAGGAGAGAAAATTAGATTAAGGTAACACTCTCTCTCTCTTTCTCTCCTTCTCTCCTTCTCTTCCTATATATATATATATATATATATATATATATATATATCCCAATTGTCTCAAACTCTCAATTCTCAGAACCGTAACACCACCTCCAAGAAGTACAGTGGCCTCGAACCCATCCACTCGCAGACCCATTGGCACCATTGATAGCAGCGAAGGACCCGACACCCTTGCCATATAGGTCAAAGCCCTTATAGGTGAAGACAATTTTTCCAAACCACACAATCCAAGAAAACCTCACACGCTGACACCAACACTTCACTCAACAAAAGAGCCAATCCACTGCCTCCTTGCCACAAAAACCCTAATTCTCTGATCACGTCGTCGCTGAAAAGTGGCATATCTAGAAAAAAACCCATAGAGATAATGGAGAAGGTGAGTCCACCGAAGGACTTGTCAGAGGCTCTTATCCTTGTCGAGGAGGAGGAGGAGGAGAGGATGGATGCCTCCATGGAAGTTGTGAGCAAGCTAGGTCATAAGTGGTTCATGACCTGGACAAGGGGGAAGACAACGAGGAGCAAGACCTTCTTAAAAAGATTGGAAAAGTGGCATATCGAACCCATCCACTCACAGACCCGTTGTCACCATTGATAGCAGCGAGAGACCCGACACCCTTGCCATATAGCTCAAAGCCCTTATAGGTGAAGACAATTTTTCCAAACCACACAATCCCTGAAGAAAACCTCACAGGCTGACGCCAACCCTTCACTCAACAAAAGATCCAATCCACTGCCTCTTTGCCACCAAAACCCCAATTCTCTGATCAAGTTGTCGCTGAAAAAGTGGCATATCTAGAAAAAACCCATAGAGGTGATGGAGAACGTGAGTCCACCGAAGGACTTGTCAAAGGCTCTTATCCTTGTCGAGGAGGAGGAGGAGGAGAGGATGGATGCCTCCATGGAAGTTGTGAGCAAGCTAGGTCACAGGTGGTTCATGACCTGGACAAGGGGAAGACAAGGAGGAGCAAGACCTTCTTAAAGAGATTGAGGAGGATGAAGTGCTAAAAAGGAAGTCCAAAAGGACTTGGCCTCATCTCTAGCAAAGTATCTACAACCACTACTTAGAGAAGGACACGCCAAAGGTTTTGGCAAAGTTGGGAACCTCCAATTCGACTCAAACAAAGGCTCGCTTTCAACCCAAGAGGGGTAGAATAATCTCTTCCACTGAGAAGGAAGAATAGGAAGGCGATAGTCAGTACCCATCAAGAGGGTGTCCAAGGTGAAAAGGGCCAAGATATAGCATGTCCCGCAAAACAAAAAGACAATGGAATGTGGCAAAAATGGCAGCCACTGTGAAGAATCAAGAAGAGGCGATGGACGTTCCTGAATGTGACTTTACTAAGACTCCGCTGTGAGACCATGACATTCTGGAGGATTTTTGTTCTGAAGGACGTGTTAGATCTGTTGGAGAAGCAAAGTGGGATCATCTCTAACAGTAAAAAGAGGATTTCAACCCCCGGCAGGTCAAGGAATTATACTCCAGACTGATCATCGAAAAAAGATGATGGTTAGTGAGACATATATGCTAGAAGAAGAGTCTTGCAACTTCTCAAGCATCGACCAGAGTAGGATTTTTGGTGTATCACATGTTGGGTATGATGAGCGCCACAAGTGTTCGTGATCCTCTGATTGTGACCAAATGAGATCATCATGCATGTCTCAAAGGACAACAACCCGTTAGAGAAAGGTGAGGTGCCTTGCAACAAGATTGGCATACTACAGTGTGTAATGTTCCACTACATAATTAGCAAGGTGGTGCATTGGGAGCATAACTGCAATTCCATCCACATCATGGATTTTCTGATACTGGACTAGTTGCTTAAGAGGGGAGCCATCAACCTTCCAAGGGTGATGATGTTGCACATATCACATGCAAGGACAACCCCAAGCATGCTCCCATACCATGTTGTGGTGAAGAGAATTCTATAGTACCACTTCCTTTACACATCCGAGAAGGAGATGGTTGTGGGTCGTGAACTACTTGACACCAACCTAAGGAAGATGATGTTTTAGTTTGTTGGTGGAGAATGGGAAAGATGGAAGGGCTAAAGGCAAACCTGAGGAGAATGAATAAAAAATTAGGATGAGGAAAATGTAGAGGTAAAAAATACGTTATTTATTTTTATCATTATTATTTTATTAATGGTATTAAAGAGATAAATTAATTAAAAGGTCCATTAAAGAGAATAAATGCTTATTTAATGTGCTCCTAATCCCTCCTACTATAAAAGAGGTATTCCTTACCCTAGCCTCCGAGAGGCTCTAATTAAATTCTCTATGAAAATTTTTTAGCCTCCATCACTACGAAAGGAGATCTGACTTGAGCGTCGGAGGGTCTTTCGGAGGAGAAAACCCTGCCCTTTGACCGTCTTTCTATGTTCATTGGAAACCAGGAAGGAGATCGGAGAGAGTCTGGATCGCTGAAGTTACGAGGTCTCATCGTCGTCAATAACAATTTATTGTGGTATAGATATATGCTACCACAGTTGGTGCCGTTTGTGGTAACGATGATGACGATGAAACTTTTACCCCAACGATCGAATCCCTAAAACTACCATTGTCTCCTGCAGTTCCAAAGGAGTCAAACCCTATTCCGTGCCAGCCTATCCTGAACTGCATCCACAGAATCGTGGACCTTGGTTCCTTGTGAGGTCAAATCCGTCGGGTGAAAGCTAGCCTCTCCGGCGGAGATTGTTGTAAAAAACAACCACTCGAAATCGCCTTCAACTGCACCTGAGTTACACCAGCGTCGAGTCTGGATCTGTGTTGTATAGCCCATCGAGCTCTTGTTTTGTGTTCTGTCTTATGGGGAAAACAACAGAGGACGCCAACGCCGCCTCGACGATGCCAGGGTTGTGTCGTTTCCCGTCGCCATCCACTTCCATCGATGTCAATTCGGAGACGACCCCGTGAAGCTGTTGCCGGTGCGTTACAGAGTTGCTCCTTGATGCAACAATGGAGATGGAGGGGACGGGGTGAAAGCGGCGGTCTGAAGAAGCAACCACAACAAAAATTACAGGAAAACAAAACAAAGAAGAAGAAGAAAGAAAGATAAATTGGCAGTGGAGGGCCCCACTGATGTGACCCTGCCTCCCATGACGGCCCAAGACGAGGAAGAAGCCATGAGCCTACGCTCAGAGGGCCCAGTGACAAGGTCTAGGTCCAAGACGAGGAAGAAGCCGCTGTCGCGTCACTTGTCGCACGCGTCGTCGCTGGCCAAGGAAGCCCAGACGCCAACCCAAGACTCGTCGTCCTCGCCACCATCGGCATCTAAAGAACGCGTTGGTCGCCGTTCCTCGCGGTGTTTGCATCCATACATTCAACGCGTCCTTTTCATAGTTTTGAGACATTTTCTATATTTGGTATTATTTCTTATTTTAGAATGTTTCCTTTTATAGTCATTTCTATTTTAGGGTTTGTGCTTTTGCATGCTTGCATGGGCTAGCCCATAGGTTCGTCTCGGTCCAAGCCCATTAGGTCTTGGCCGAGTTTCATTGGCTATTTAAAGCCCCCGTTTTTATTTTTATTTCTCACGTTCAATTTTAATCAAGGTTTCAAGTAGAGTGTTTATCCTCCTTCCCTTGATCGGACGTCACCCCTCTATCTTCGCATCCCCATTCCCTCCGCCGCCGACGCTACGGCAATTGCTTGAAACCTCAAGCCAAGTCTTCCTTCGCATCTCCCTTCACCCGCAGTCGACTCTACGACACCAAAGACTTGTCTTTTCAAGTCATCTATCCCTCATCAAATTGCTTCCGCCACCGCTATCCCTTCACCCCATCAACCGCTGCCATCGCACCAACCATCGCGATCTCTCGCTCGCAAACCCCAAAAACACCGCGTTCCACGGCAGGCTTGACGACGCCGAGTGACTTCCCCACTAAGACTAGATCCAAAGGTGTCACCTTTGACAATTGGCTTGCCATCAGAGGCAAGGACACATCAACTGGCATCAGAGCCCAACAGTCTTGTGAGTCACGAACTCAAGTTTGCATCTTGTTCACAAAATTTTTCTTAACCCCCATCGTTTGCTTTCGTAAGATCTCGCGAGAAACGAAAAGAAAAAAAGACGAGAAAAACAAAATTTCCTTATTTGCTCACCTATTCGGTTTCTACAAGATAATATCTTGGCCGAATTTTTTTTTCTTGTTCCCTAAGTTTTGGTGTGTTAGGTAATTTGTTATCTTGCATGCTAAAATATTTTGTTTTCTTGTTTCACGCGTGGATAAAGTTTCCTTGTTTGCTAGATTTTGCTTTTTAGTTAAGTTAACCGAATTTCCTTATAAGATATCATATCAAATCTTATCTTCTCTCTCCTATCTCTAAAAGATCACACTTGTGATATTCTTGTTACTTAGACCGTTTTGTTTTTGTTCGTTTCCTTTTGCAAATCTGAAAAGATCAAAAGATAAGATCTCGGATATCAAAAAAAAAAAAATTCACAAAGATATTCAAAAAAAAAAAAAGTTTCCAAAGTTAGGTAAAGCCAAAATAAGGCAACCCTAACTCACTCACCTCGGTCTAAGCTCATCTTCTCTATCTCTCCGCCGTCTAGTTCAAGCTTCCTAGAAGGTATTTTCTTGCTTATTAGGTTTCTTTATTTACATTTGTTTTAGGGTTTCAATTTGTTCTTGTTTGTTTGATTGCAACTTGCTTGATACACCATCTCTTGTGCAAGCCAAGCCGCCCTCACGGCAAGCCCAAACTAACCCTATCTACGTGAACTTTGTGACATGACTAGTGATTTTCTTGGTTGTTGTGCTTCGTTGTCTTTTGGTTCGTTTTTACTCCCATGTTTGGCCATATTGTTATAGGTACCATGACGATAGAACACGGTGAAGAACAACTTGAAGTCGACCACACCAACCCACATCAACAACCAGTTGACCCCCCACAACAAGATCCACTCATGGAGTTATCCGAGGAGCAACGAGAGATCCAAGCTCTTCGTCAACGCGTTGCTCAGTTTGAAGCCAGAGAACGCGCGGCACCACTCATGCCCAACCCCACTCCCCTGGGTACTATGGACGCGCCGGCTCAACCACGAGCCAACGACGCCGGTCCATCGGAGACAAGAGTCGACAAAGGCAAAGGACTCATGCCTTCGACATCTCATCATCAACCACAACTCAATCGTATGCAAAGTGTCATCGAGAGTCGACAAGGCTTCGTTTCGCATGCAGACCGTTACGTGCCCCGAGCCACAACCGCTGGCTTCGACACTGGCTCCGACACCGACCGCGACACCGAGAATACTCAAGGTGAGTTTTCTGAACCATAGAACTTTGATGATCGCTATGCCTCTAGGAGAAACCAGAGACGTGTACCGGGCTCAGCGCCACGCGAAGGCCGCCCTCGATGAGCCGAGCAAGCCGACGCGACGCCAAGGAGACCCAGTCACCGACCAAGTGGGCATACGCGACGTGATATTCAATTGAGGACCCCACTTTGCCAGCCACGGAGCCATGATGTACAGGATCACCTTTGACACCAAAGTGTTCGTACGCCGCATTATGGATCTGACGGCTACACGTCGATCACACCCAATGTCCACGACGACTTCGCCGAGTATGACGACGAGGAGATCGAGGACTCAAGTATGGTCAACCCTAATTTTTTTCACCCCCCTCTTGGAGATCCACTTGAATTGCAGGATCACCCTTCGGATTGGATACCTCCACCGCGTCTCCAGCCCCAAGGAAAACGCATTCATGACATTGGCGACGAGCGTCGCGATGTTATGCCAAGAAACATTCGCCGCGACAACTACGATGCCCAGCCGCGAAGACGCCAACGCGATGACGCCTACGCACCAAGGGATGAGTTCGTCCGCGACGATCGCCAAGAACGCGATAGACGTCAGGTTGGACGCGATAGACCACATGGAGTGCGCGCCTTTGAGAACCCTCTCTATGATGCCGTGCCATACCACGCGCCCAACCAAGCACCTGCCCAGCCTCGATTCCAACGACACCAAGTCAAGGTAAAAATTGAGCATTTTTATGGTGAATACAACCCCTCTGTTTTTCTTGAATGGGTGCAGGCTACGGAGTACACCCTTAGATATTGTCGAGTGCCACCTGAGGAGCATGTCGACGCCACGACACTTCACTTTCGAGGAGCCACCCGCGTGTGGTGGCATAGATTCGAAGATGACTGCATGCGTCGCCACAGAACTAGAGTCACAGAATGGCATCAACTAGTCTACGTGATGACCAAGAAATACGTGCCTCCAGACTATAGGAATCAAATGACGATGGAGATAGCCATGGCTCACCAAGGGTCGATGACTCCACTCGAGTTTTTTTCCAAGCTTGAAGACATGTATTACAAGGCCAACATCTCCGTTGCACCATCGACTTTGAGGACGAAATTCTTGAGTGGCTTAAACACCAACATCCGTGATCAACTCGAGATTTTGCCCATCAAAGACTTGAACACACTCACCCACACGGCGATGCAAATCCATGCACAAATTTCTCGCTGAAAGTCTTACACTTTTCCAAGTGGACAACAAAGGTATTCTTCTAACCCTAGTGGTTTATCTTCTACTAACCCTCGCCCTAGTGCATCTACCATAGCCGTGTCGAGCCAATCCCCTAAAGCGAAGCCGTCGATGCCAAACACCGCGCTGCGCCACAATGCGCCCAGACAAGCTCCAGTGGGCACAGATCGCGCGCGTGATCTTGAGTGTTACAAATGTGGTGGAAGAGGCCACTATAAGAAGGATTTCCCAAACGCTCAAAAGGTTTTGTTCTCCACGACCGCCGCGAGCTATGAGTCATGTGACGACGACGAGCAAACCCTAGAGGCCATCGATGAAGGCATCGACGAAGAGGAAGACGCCTATGACTGCGAATCCGCTTCTCTGCACGCGGGCACACCATTGAGCTTGGTGATGCATTGTCTCCTCATAGTCAAGGAAGCGAGCCTTCGCGACCAACGCGAGAACTTGTTCCACACAAGGGCTCTCGTCCAAACGGCTTCCTTGAGTGTAATTATTGATGGAGGATCTTGTGCTAACATTGTCAATGAGAAGGTCGTGACACACTTCAAGTTGCCTACGACGCCTCATCCACAACCTTATGCCCTCCAATGGATTTCTTCAAGTCCAGGTAACACAGTATCTCGCCAATGCTTAATTTCTGTTTCCATAGGCCAATACTGTGATTCAGTTTTTTGTGATGTCATTGCAATGGAAGCCACCCATATTTTGCTTGGGCGCCCATGGCAATTTGATAGGCGCGTGCTCTATGATGGCTATTTGAACACTTATGTGTTCAATTACCACGGGAAGCGCATCACCTTGCATCCAATGTCTCCCCATGAGATCTTACAGGACCAGGTTGAACGCGATCGCCAGAACGCAATTGAGACCGCATCTACTAGGTCCACAGAGTGTCCAGAGGCACTCCAGAAGCAAACCTCCTCTAATTCTGGCACCCTTTCGTCTCCACCAGGCACTGGCAAGAAGAAACACAACGCCACACAGAAATCGGCCAGCGCCTCGCCATCGACAAAGTTTGCTGATCCATTGCCAAAGACGTCTCCTTTGCAAGGAAAATGTGAGCAACGCGTCCTTTTAGCCAGACCCAGTGACCTCACTGCGTGTTTGACTGGCAAAGCACCTTGTTTTCTGCTTATGCCAACCCCATGCATCACTGAGTCGTCACATGTCGCGTCCGTGCCGCTAGTCATCGCGGCCTTGCTCGCCGTTCAACGATGTTTTTCCTGATGAGTTGCCACAAGGATTACCTCCCCTGAGAGGCATTGAGCACCAGATTAACCTTGTGCAAGGTTCTTCCTTGCCCAATCGCTCTGCATATAGAGCTAGCCTAGAATCGACCAAAGAGCTACAGCGCCAAGTGCAAAAGTTGTTGGATCGCGGCTACGTAAGGGAATCTCTATCCCCTTGCGTTGTGCCAGTGATCCTTGTGCCCAAGAAGGATGGAACATGGAGAATGTGTGTTGATTGCCGCGCGATTAACCAGATCACCGTCAAGTATAGGCATCCTATACCACGCCTCGACGATATGCTTGATGACCTTCGTGGCGCCATACTTTTCTCCAAGATAGATTTGAAGAGTGGTTATCACCAAATCAGTATGAAAGAAGGTTATGAGTGGAAGACGGCGTTCAAGACTAAGTATAGGCTCTACGAGTGGCTAGTCATGCCCTTTGGGCTCATGAATGCGCCAAGCACCTTCATGCGCGTGATGAACCACGTGTTGAGAACTTTCCTTGGCAAGTTTTTTGTCGTTTATTTCGATGACATCCTTGTATATTCATGGAGCCTGGATGACCATGTAGATCACCTTCGCCAAGTGCTCGAGTGCCTTCAACGTGAGAGCTTATTCGCCAATCTGGCCAAGTGCTCATTTTGCTCCGCGTCCACAAATTTTATGGGCTATGTCGTGAGTAGTGATGGTCTGCGCGTCGATGAAGAGAAGATCGCGGCCATCCAAGAGTGGCCGACACCGACGACGCCGACACAGGTGCGAAGCTTTCTCGGCCTCGCAGGATTTTATAGGCGCTTTGTTCGAGACGTATCCTCTATTGCCGCGCCTTTGCATGGATTGACGAAGAAGGGTAGCATTGTCTTGTGGCTTGAGTCCCACGAAAAGGTCTTCTCGGCCTTAAAGAGGGCCTTGTGCAACGCGCCATTCCTCCAGCTCCCAGACTTCGCCAAGACCTTCGAGGTGGAGTGCGATGCCTCAGATATAGGCATTGGTGGTGTGCTACACCAAGAAAAGAGGCCCATTGCATATTTCAGTGAGAAGCTCACGAGGGCCACACTCAATTACCCCACCTACGACAAAGAACTGTATGCCTTCATACGCGTGCTGAAGACATGGCAACATTACCTTTGGCCGCGTGAATTTGTCATCCACAGCGACTACGCAGCCTTGAGCTATTTGAAGAGCCAAGCCCACCTCAACCGACGCCATGCTCGTTGGGTGGAATTTCTTGAGACATTTCCTTATGTCGTGGTCCACAAGAAAGGAAAGGAGAACATTGTCGCTGATGCGTTATCTCGAAGGTATGTTCTCTTGACTCATGTGCAAACTAAAATTTTGGGTTTTGCTTTGATTAAAGAATTGTATGCTACTGATCCTTTCTTTGCCCCTATATTCGAGCATTGCCTAAGATCGTGTGAGTTTGAGTCCTATTTCCTTTCTGAGGGTTATTTATACAAGGCTAGTCGCCTTTGCATCCCTAGGTCTTCCATTATGCTCCTTTTGATTTAGGAAGCACACGAGAGTCGTGGACACTTTGGTATTAGTAAGACCTTGGTCGCGTTAAGAGAACATTTCTTTTGGCCTAAGATGACCCACCAAGTGACTAGGTTTTGTAGAAGTTGTGTGACGTGCCAAAGAGCCAAAGCTAGGTCAAGCCCACACAGCCTCTACACCCCATTGCCCATTGCTAGTGCCCCTTGGGAGGATCTTTCTATGGATTTCATCACGGGTTTGCCCCTCTCTAGACGAGGTAAAGACTCTATTTTTGTGGTCGTAGATAGATTTTCTAAGATGGCACATTTTATTGCTTGTAAGACAACCCATAGTGCTAGTGAGATTGCCGATCTATTCTTTGAGCATGTGGTGCGTCTTCATGGAGTCCCGCGTACCATAGTTAGTGATAGGGATTCTAAGTTCGTTGGTCATTTTTGGAGAACTCTTTGGGGTAAGCTAGGAACCAAACTCCTATATTCCACTAGCTACCACCCTCAGACAGATGGCCAAACGGAGGTCACAAATCGAACCCTAGGAGCCCTCCTTCGCACGATGCTAAAAGCCAACCCTAGGCGTTGGGATGACTTACTATCACTTGTCGAGTTTTGTTACAATAGATGCAGGCACACGGCGACCAAGTTGACACCTTTCGAAGTGGTGTATGGCATGAACCCATTGACGCCGCTTTATTTGTCTCCGTGACCACTGCGAGACCCAGTGCATGTCTCCATCGCCAATCGCACAGAGCAAGTACAAGAGCTCCATCGCCGGACCAGGGACCAATTGGAGAGAAAGGCCGCGCAGTATGCCTCCCAGAAGAAGATTGGCCGACCCCGCGTCGTTTTTGCACCCGGGGACCTCGTTTGGGTGCACATGCGAAAAGAAAGGTTCCCCTCACGGCGTAAGCACAAATTGGCACCATGTGGAGATGGCCCATTCCGCGTGATAAAGGCCATAGGGGACAATACCTACCAACTCGAGCTCCCACCAGATTTTGGAGTCCATGCGTCCTTCAACGTGGTGGACTTGACACCATATGTTGAGCCTGAGTTTGATGATGGTGAAGCGGAGACGCTTCACAGCCAAGTGGGGGAGGGTGATGTGACCCTGCCTCCCATGATGGCCCAAGACGAGGAAGAAGCCATGAGCCTACGCTCAGAGGGCCCAGTGACAAGGTCTAGGTCCAAAGCCATCTCCGCCGCTGTCGCGTCACTTGTCGCACGCGTCGTCGCTGGCCAAGGAAGCCCAGACACCAACCCAAGACTCGTCTTCCTCGCCACCATCTCCATCGAAAGAATGCGTTGGTCGCCGTTCCTCGCGGTGTTTGCATCCATACATTCAACGCGTCCTTTTCATAGTTTTGAGACATTTTCTATATTTGGTATTATTGCTTATTTTAGAATGTTTCCTTTTATAGTCATTTCTATTTTAGGGTTTGTGTTTTTGCATGCTTGCATGGGCTAGCCCATAGGTTCGTCTCGGTCCAAGCCCATTAGGTCTTGGCCGAGTTTCATTGGCTATTTAAATCCCCCGTTGTTATTTTTATTTCTCACGTTCAATTTTAATCAAGGTTTCAAGTAGAGTGTTTATCCTCCTTCCCTTGATCGGACGTCACCCCTCTATCTTCGCATCCCCATTCCCTCCGCCGCCGACGCTACGGCAATTGCTTGAAACCTCAAGCCAAGTCTTCCTTCGCATCTCCCTTCACCCGCAGTCGACTCTACGACACCAAAGACTTGTCTTTTTAAGTCATCTATCCCTCATCAAATCACTTCCGCCGCCGCTATCCCTTCACCCCATCAACCGCTGCCATCGCACCAACCATCGCGATCTCTCGCTCGCGAACCCCATAAACATCGCGTTCCACGGCAGGCTTGACGACACCGAGTGACTTCCCCACCAAGACTAGATCCAAAGGTGTCACCTTTGATAATTGGCTTGCCATCGGAGGCAAGGACACATCACCCACCAAACCAAAATTAGTAAATGAAAGTCAAATTGTGTGGCATGTGGGCTCTCGATAAGGAAAGATTTCCAAATGGGCCGAGATCTTTGATAAATGGGCAAAGGTTTTTTAAAAAAGAAGGTGAAAGTGGTACCGCTTAATTTTGCTTATGGGACAAGAGTATCAGTAGATTTTTTTATTTGGATCCTGAAGAGAAGCCCGCATTCAACCCAATCAGCCGATGTGGCTCTAAAATTAATGTCCGAGACAACTAATGTTTTCATTAACTGATTCAGCGATGACAATGGGCAACAGAATAGATCTCGTTAGCTAAGTTTTTTGCTCTTTTATCCTAAATTCGTGATAAAGCATCACATCATTTGAAAACTCATCTTATTTATGTGAGAATAAGATTGACATATGAGCCAAAGTACTAGATGCAATATTGATAAATAAATCATCCTTGAGTTGGCAAAATTATGAGTTGTACCATGAGCTAGAAAGTTGCTAGCTTAGTGTCAGCTTTGATGCAACATTCTTTCAAGTACAGGGGAGCAAGTTGCCATTGATCTTTATTTCATTAGCGTTTGGGCCGCATGGGCACGAGCTGCCATCCATCTTTATTCTATTAGCTTCCAGGTCATAGGGGCATGAGCTGTCATCGATCTTTATTCTATTAGCCTCGGGTCGCAGGGGCACGAGCTACCATCAATGTTCTTTGTATTAGCCTAAAGGCATTATGCAAGAATGCACCCTGGAATAGCCTACGGGCGTTGTGCAAGAACTATACATGTGCATCTTCGGGCCCGGGTCGGGCTTGACCTAAATTTTTTGCCCATTTATCCGGGCCAAGGCTGGGCTGAGCCCGAGAATAGGGCTTGGAGAGTTTTTCAAGCCCGTCCGCATTCCCGGGCCAAGGTAGCATGTCGGGACCCTATTTAGGTTTTCTATATAAAATGTATGTACTGGTTTTGCAAAGATTGCCTCATTTGCTAATTTCCACAAAACCTGCATCTGTTGCTCTTTATTCACCACAAGCTTATTGCATGCGAGAGCAAGACGGAGAGGAAAGGGGTATCAACTTCTAAGTAAACAATAGAAGAAGAGTCGACTAACCGACGTGAGGCCGACAAGGCGGACGATCTCAAGTGAGGCCGACGGGACGGACGATCTCCGGTGAGGCCAACAACAGTAGATGTTTTGCTTGTGGTTGAGAATCTGAGGAAGGAAGGGTGAAGGAGAGGTGGAATGTGAGGAGGATGGAGGCGAGATTTGCAGAGGAGGCTGGGTGAAGGTGGCGACTAGTGAGATTTGCAGAGGTACTAGAGTAGAGGTTGTAGGCAAAATCAAAATGTGAGAATGAGGGGTGGAGTATTGGAGTGGAGTTTGTATGTTGTAACCCTAAAAAGTTTCGTATTTATATTTTTTAATTTAATTATTTTTATTTTTATTTTGTTAGGAGTAGTAATAATGTAATATTATATATAAATAATAATTTTATATATTATATACGGGCCGGGCTTACCAGCCCTACAGGGCTTGACCCCTTGTCCATACTCGGCCCTCCCGATACTCGTGTCGGGTATTTTTGGCCCTTTAGGGCTAGCGAGCTTGTCCATACCCTCTCGTTTACACAGGCGGGCGGGTAGGGCCAGACGGGTCAGCCTGCGTTTGCCCAGGTCTAGCAAGAACACACCTTAGAATAGCCTACGGGCATTGTGCTAGAACACACATTATGCAAAAAAGCGCCCAAGAATAGCATACGGGCATTATGCAAGAACGCACCGCAGAATAGCCTACGGGCATTGTGCAAGAACGCACATTGTGCAAGAACGCACATTGTGCAAGAACGCACCTCAGAATAGCCTACGAGCATTGTGCAAAAATGCACCCCATAATAGCGTACGGGCATTGTCCAAGAACACACCCCAGAACAGCCTACGGGCATTGTGCAAGAACACACCCCAGAATAGCCTACGAGCATTGTGCAAGAATGCACCCTAGAATAGCCTACGGGCATTGTGCAAGAACACACCCCAGAATAGCCTACGAGCATTGTGCAAGAATGCACCCTAGAATAGCCTACGGGCATTTTGCAAGAACGTACCCCGAAATCTACGGGCATTTTGCAAGAACGCACCCCAGAATTGCATACGGATATTGTGCAAGAATGTACCCTTCAAGAAAAACAAGACACACAGATCAAGTCATAGACCGTGCAAGCCATTTTGGCTCAAACAGAAACAGATGAGCCTTTGGAAGTGCTCATTATAGAGGTGAAGTGTCTCTGAAAGGACATGGAAGTTGTTAAGAAATCCATGAGAGATCTCCTTACTAGCAGCGAAGACAAAGAATGATCTGTTGGTCATGCACCTGTTGTGTTTCCAACCCTCTCATATCCCTTTTGTCTTTCCTTGCTTATTTACTCCTGATCATTGCTTGTCTTCTTTGAAGGTTTCTTGTGATTTTCCTTGCTTGTCATGTACTTTTCTATTTTTCTTTTGATGAAGGTATAAGTGTCGGTAGGTTTGGCACTATGAAAAAATTCGTGAACATTTTGTCCACTTGGTCCTATATGTTTTTCATAGTACTTTTTATCTGTTCGATGATGTCAAAAAGGGAAACATTATTGAGATGACTATTTTTAGAGGGAACAAGTAAGAAATATGGGTTATTATTCATAGGGGGAACTTTATCTTCACACATATACTTCTATATATCTTTATTTTTGTTACACATATATGAAAGGTTGTCACCATCAAAAAAATTGTTGGATTCTTTGGTTTTAATGGTTACAATTCTATATACTAATACATTGTTGAGTGTACCATGTACAAGTATAGGACCTTAAAAATCCGACATCTAAAGGTTCAAGATATTCAGAAATCAATTTAGAGTTGGAAGTGATCGAGATCAATGGAGTGATCGAGATAGCGAAGACTCGTCTAAAGATCATCGACTAACATAAGGTAGTGATCACTTTTGAAGTCAGTGAAGAGAAAGAAGGAAAGTGATGATATTGAATTATGTCTTGGAGAACAAGGAGAAAAAATTAAGATCAAAACTTTCTAGGAAAGAAGTGAACTAGTTGATTATGAAAAGTAATCTAGAGGGAGTGTGACTCATCTTTGTCGGTTATTTATGGTAACTAGAGTACGTAAAACTTAGATATAGAATATTTGTCTTGGAGTATGTCTATTTACAAGAAAATATTATATCTTTAAGTTACGTTTTTTGGGACACCTAAGGGGAGAAATTCCACTTAGTTTTAGGAGTTGAGCAAGTTGGCGATGGAACGGGTTAAGGAAATCAAGTGAAGGAGATTTTGAGCATTTCGAGTCTTTGCGAGCGAGAGTTATTACATTGGTGGAAGAGATCTAAGCTAGGTTGAAAGTCCAGTGTTAGAGTCCAGGCCATTGTTGTAATCACTCGAAAAGGATCAGTATACTCGTACTAAATCTCTAAAGTGAGAAGATGCATGGTATTGGTTTTCCTTAATTAACTATTTGATTAATTAGAATTTTCATTCTAAGTATTTATATTAAGTTTATTTAGTTTATACTTAACATTTCTGCTACATACTTTCTAAATGTCCAAAACCTTCTAAACTTAAACACTAACGGTTCAATAATTATAAATGTGTATTTTTCCTGAGCATCAAGTTGCATTTGTGGTGATTAATTGAATAACCACTTCATGATATATATATATATATGAAAATATTTATTAGTACTGTTTCTCGATCGAAATAAAATTTGATTCTTAATCATACCGAACCTAGTGGGCTAGATACAGCATGTCCATGGTCGATTAACTTTAGGGGCATTGGATTCCCATGAAAATGATATGAAGTTGGAAACGTGCAACCCATAAGATTACAAATGAAGATGACAGTGAAAGTAATTTATGATACAGAATGCCACCCGGTGGTGGCTTGGTGGTAAGGAGTATGGGGGGAGAAGGACAGGTCTCGGGTTCGATCTCTGCCTGCCCCCCTTTTTTCTGGGTACCCTTCCAGGGGTTCGCCGTGTTCCTTGCCGCTGGGTCGAGCCGGTCGACGCTTGCCGGTTTACCTGGTTCGTGGCCTTTGTCGGCTAGGTCACGGGCTCGGAGTTTACCACCCCGCAAGTGGTGGGTTTCCTGTCATAAAAAAAAATAAAAAAAATAAAAAAATTATGATACAGAATCAAATTATAGAGTTTGGATCATATGCGGAGCACTCTTCCCGTGCGGACGTGCGGAGCATGCACTTTTGGGTCTTATTTGTGCACTTTAACGTCTTATTTGTGCACTTTTTCAAAAAAAAAAAAAAAAAAAAATCTTTTTCAAATTTTTTTCCAAGCATTTTTCAAAATTTTTGCAAAAGTGCACAAATAAGGCCCAAAAGTGCACAAATAAGGCCCTATAGTGCATGTCCGCACGTCCGCACGGGAAGAGTGCTCCGCACCGGAACCGCACTCTCAAATTATATATCATATGGTCATGCTATAATATTCAAAAACATTTTGTCACTTAATAGTTTTTGGTTTGTTTCTTCTCCATGGGGAAAATACATTACATCTTACAAGAAATGCAAATTTTAATTTTGTATGATATGTCGTCTGTTTATATGCATTTGCATCTGCAATCTAGATTGTAAATATATCTATGCCCCTTATAATGCATACATATTAATTGAAAATCTGAATCAACCAGCCTATATATATGGAAATTAAAATGGATTATAAATATGTCTTACACTTGAGAACCAATATCTTTCATGTCGGGATTAGATGCGTATAAGCGGAATTTCAGAAAACTATTTTCTAGCATCTAACAAGGATCTCATGCATGAATCAATACGGATCAAGTAGGATTAGAGTTACATACCGTTTGATGCGAGTCTGAAATGTTCCGGCAGGATTTCAGCGGAGATCAAAAGCCCCAAGTGTGGCTTCTTTACTTGGTCCACACTATTCTGGAATCTGGATCGCCTTCTGTCTCGTCTGCTAGAACGAACGAACGAAAAGCGAGCTTGGCTTTAATGGGAGGGTTCGGCCGTACAGGGTTAGGAAGAGGAGAATTGTGTTCTCGTTTCCTTTTGGAAATGATTACTTATAAGATCATATCTTATCTTTGGTAATGGATATAATATCTTTATATTGTATCCATATATCTTCTAATAAGATATCTCCTTATCTACTAATTATCAATGGTAACTCTTATCCATTAATAATAAAAGCCAATCTCCCAATATAAGCCTATGACCGAAATCTCCATGTCCAACATGGGCTTTTGCTTCGGTTTGATCCAGCCCGACAACTCTATGTGTGTGACCTCATGAGACCCGGTTATTATAGCCATGGGCCTAACCTGATTAAGCCCATTAATCGTAGTTGGCTTTTAGCAAAGCACTACGATCCCTAAAATACACGGATTTTAAATCTCCATTAGTAGTCTTATTCCATGTTCGGTAATTGCACATTTGATTAAAGGACACAATTCCTTCAATCTCCCACTTGTCCTTAAAACAAGTGTGCAATGTTAAATCCCTTTGTCTCTTAGTGTCTTATTTGATGATATGATGACATTCATATCTCTTATCAAATGCGTTTCTTGAACTCCTGAGTTTGAACTGTCAAATAACGGATGATTACAAATAATCCATCCGAGCATGGCCATGCATTTTTCAGTTCTCGCTCTTCAAGTGGCCGAGACACCATTCTTGTCCATGTATCACAGTATACATGAAGGAGGAGGACTTCTCCAGTCTTGTACGACTATAGCTCCCATTCAACTTTTGGCAATCCCAATCACTGCCTTTATAACTGCCTGTTACGGTCAGCGTTTGACAACGTCAAAGACATACCAATCATCAAGAAAAACCATATCATACTCATGTGTGAGGAATCTACCAATTATGGTTTGATTTAAAACTCTTCAATCCCTTTTGGAGAGTCTTAAGGTGGGTTAGTCCTATATGTATCATCCATACATATCTATGTAATTGACTAGACATCTCTATGTCCCTATAGCCCATGAAACATGGCATTATCAGTCAACTTACAATACAGTCTTTAATGAAGTCATTTATGTTCAAGTTAATGACTTAGACTATGGACTTTCAATAATTCATAACTTCAGTTCACTTAATGGGGTTTCATTCATCAAAACACTTATGATGAGCCCATTTGCGAATTATAAATTATTTGGATATTTTTTTTAATTTCAAGCAATGATTAAATAAGAATGAAAGATGTATATCTTATAATCAAGCATAAAGCGTGTTTGACATACATAAAACAAAGTTCATAATGTAAGACAATACAATCTCAAAGCCATTCTCCAATGTGCTTGAGGCCCTTGGCCCTAGTGTGACTCTCATGTTTGGGCCTAGGCATAGGCTTGGTCAATGGATCTGCAATGTTGTCATCTGTGTGCACTTTGCACATCCTGACATCTCATCTATCAACGATGTGTCGAATAAGGTGATACTTCCTCAGTACGTGTCTGGATTTGGAGCTTGAACTCGGTTCCTTGGCTTGGGCTATGGCGCCATTGTTGTCACAATAGACGTTAATTGCCCCTGATATGCTAGGAACAACGCCGAGCTCATCAATGAACTGCCTAATCCAGACAGCCTCCTTCGCCGCTTCACTAGTGGCGATGTCTGCCTATGTCGTAGAATCAGCCACTGTGTCCTGCTTGGAGCTCTTCCAGCTCACAGCTCCTCCATTCAGGATGAAGACATATCCTGACTGGGACTCAAAATCATCCCGGTCTGTCTAGAAGCTTGCATCAGTGTATCCTCGAACGACCAACTCGTCATCACCACCAAATACCAAGAAATCATCCTTGGTTCTTCTTAAGTACTTCAGGATATTCTTGGCTACACACCAGTGTGCATCTCTAGGATTCGATTGGTATCTGCTACACATGCGCAAAGCAAATGCAACATCAGGGCGTTTACATATCATGGCATACATGATAGATCCTATAGCAGAAGCATAAGGGACCTTACTTATCTTCTCTAGCTCAACAGGTGTCTTAGGACACTGCTTCTTGCTGAGGTATATGCCATGTTGCATGGGTAGAAATCCTTTCTTGGACTCCTGCATTTTAAACCTGTCAAGAACCTTATCTATATAAGTTCCTTGACTTAGTCCAAGCAGTCTCTTAGATCTATCTCTATAGATCTTGATACCCAATATGTACTCTGCTTCTCCTAGGTCCTTCATTGAAAAACATTTCTTCAGTCATCCCTTAACGGACCGACATTTCCAATGAGCAGTATGTCATACACATACAGAACCAAGAAGACCACTTTGCTCTCACTAAACTTCTTGTAAACACAAGGCTTTTCTTCGCATTTGATAAAGTCAAACTCTTTGATAGCTTCATCAAATCGAATGTTCCAACTCCTGGATGCTTGCTTAAGTCCATAAATGGACTTCTTAAGCTTGCATACTTTCCTAGGGTCTGTTGGATCTTCAAAACCCTCTGGTTGTGTCATTTACACATCCTCTTCTAAATAACCATTTAGAAAAGCGGTCTTGACATCCATTTGCCAAATCTCATAATCATAATAAGCGGCAATAGCTAGGAGTATCCTTATGGACCTGATCATTACGACCGGTGAAAATGTCTCGTCATAGTCAGTACCATGAATCTGCTTAAAACCCTTGGCAACTAACATTGCCTTATAAACAGATACATTTCCATCTTTGTATGTCTTGAGTTTGAAAACCCATTTGCATCCGATGGGTTTTGCCCCATCTGGCAAATCTATCAAGTCCCAGACTTGATTCTCACACATAGAATCCATTTCAGATTTCATGGCCTTAAGCCATTTCTCGGAGTCTGGACTCGTCGATGCTTGCTTATAGGTGGCATGCTCTCCGCTTTCTAAAAGCATAATATCAAGGCTTGCAGTCAAGATGAAATCATCATATCGTCTTGGTTGTGCCCTTGGCCTGTTTTATCTACGTGTGGGTTCAACAACTGGAGCACTATCCACAACTGTTTGTGGGTCCTCATTTGAATCTGGTTCTTGACGTATTGGTTCCGGTACCTGGACGACTTCCCATTGGGAATCTATGCCTCCAGATACTGGCATCTCCTCGTCGACATCATCCATGTCGCCTTGTTGTTGGGTTTGTTGCTTATCTTGAACTTCTTCAAGATGAACATTTCTCCCACTTGGCTTCTTGGAAACAAATTCTTTTTTCCAAAAAGATACTATCCATTGCAACAAACACTTTGTGCTCTGTGGGATTGTAGAAGTAGTATCCCTTGGTTTCCTTAGGATACTCTATAAAGAAGCATTTATCTGATTTGGGTGCAAGCTTATCTGATAGTAAACGCTTTATATAAGCTTCACATCCCCAGATTTTTAAGAAAGACAGACTTGGAACTCTTCCAGTCCATATCTCATATGGTGTCTTGTCTAAAGTCCTAGACAGAGTCCTGTTTAGTGTGAACGCAGCGGTTGTGAGGGCATATCCCCAGAAGGATACTGGAAGGTTAGCAAAACTCATCATTGATCGGACCATGTCTAACAGGGTCTTGTTTCTCCTTTCAGACACATCGTTCAGTTGTGGCGTGCCTGGTGGAGTCAGTTGTGTTAAGATTCCACAACTTCTCAGATGATGATCGAACTCCTGACTCAGATATTCACCACCGCGATTTGATCGAAGTGCCTTTATCTTCTTGCCAGTTTGAGTTTCTACTTCATTTTGAAACTCTTTGAACTTTTCAAAGGATTCAGATTTGTGCGCCATTAAGTAGATATACCCATATCTACTCATGTCGTCAGTAAATGTGATGAGGTATCGATAGTCTCCTCTAGCTTATGTGCTCATTGGTCCACATACATCAGTGTGTATTAGAGCCAATAGCTCAATAGCCCTTTCACTAGTCCCAGTGAAAGGTGACCTTGTCATCTTGCCCATTAGGCATGACTCACATGTCTCAAGTGATTCACAATCAATTGATTTGAGAATTCCATCTTTATGGAGCTTCTTCATGCGGTTCAAGCTAATGTGACCCAAGCGACAGTGCCATAGATAGGCTTCACTCAAATCATTCGACTTTTGCCTTTTAGTATTAATGTTATATAATTCTGACTTGAGGTCCAACACAAAGAGTCCATTACTCATGGGAGCATTGGCATAGAAAATATCATTCTTAAAAAATAGAAAGACCTCCATTCTTAATGACAAATTCAAAACCTTCAAGATGTAAAACTGAAATCGAAACAAGGTTCTTAGTAATTGAAGGAACAAAATAACAATTATTCAATTCTAACACTAAGCCAGAAGGTAAAGATAGACTATAATCTCCTACGGTGAGCACAACAACTCTTGCTCCATTTCCAACGCGCAAGTCTATCTCTCCCTTCTCCAACTGCCGCCTACTTCTTAGTCCCTGCACATTCGAAATAATGTGAGAACCACATCCAGTATCTAATACCCAAGTAGTAGCTTTGGTTGTAAGACTTCAATAACAAAAATACCTGAAGTGGAGCTCACAGTTCCATTTTTCTTGTCTTCCAGGTACTTGGGGCAGTTTCTCTTCTAGTGCCCCTTGGCCTTGCAGTAGAAGCAGTCATGCTCAACAGCCACCTTTGGCTTCTCAGTCGCCTTGGGTTTGGCAACTTTCTTGCCTTTCCCTTGGTTTTGATGTTTCTGCTTCTCATTAGGCCCCTTCTTGAACCCTTTTCCCTCTATTGACCAAAAGAACTTCTTTCTTGTTGTCAACTTGGATATTTTGCTCAGTTGTTTTGAGCATACCATGGAGTTCATTCAGAGTTTTTCCAATTCCATGCATATGGTAGTTCATCCTGAATTGGGCGAATCCATCATGCAAGGAGTGCATTATGATGTCAGTAGCCAACTCTTGGCTGTATGGGGAACCTAGTGCTGCCATTTGGTCAAAGAGACCAATCATGTCAAATACTTGTGTACTTACTGGTTTTCCCTTCTCAAGTTTGCACTCTAATATGGCCTTGTGTGTCTCATATCTCTTAATCCTGGCATGTTCCTGAAACAACACTTTTAGGTTGCCAATGATTGTATGAGCATCCTGACGTTCAAACCTCTTTTGAAGGCCAGGTTCCATAGCGGCGAGCATAAGACAAGTGACATACTCCGAGTTAGCTCTTATTTCCTTTTCTTTCGCCTTCTCCGTAGCAGTAGAAGCGTCAGTCAAGGTAGGGATAGGGGTAGCTAAAACGTCCTCACGTCCTTCGGATCTGAGAACAATTCTCAAGTTCCGTTCCCAATCAAGGAAATTTCTTCCATTGAGTTTGTTCTTCTCAACAATTGAGCACAGGGTGAATTTCAAGTTATCGTTGCTAGACATGATATCTATAAAGGAAGTAACATGCAGATAAGTTTATGCTTGACATGCAAAAGCTCAAAATTAAACATGCTTTAAAATTTAAGCAGATGCACATTTTATTCAAATTAAGTTTGTCCCTAGTGAATACACTCGACCCTTGCTTGCTTGTTGTCGGGGAGGAAAGTTTTAATTTTTCTTTGTGTTTGATTGTGTGTCAATTTTTGTGTGGACCTATCTTACGGTCTACACCCGTGCTACTAATTTTTTTCCCTCTTTGATTTTTTTTGATACAAGGATGGAGAGATTTCCCCAATTCCGGCAGGAGCCGCGATATGACCCATACTCCTACGCATACACTCCAGGGTGGAGAGATCACCCCAATTCGAGTTATGGGAACCCGCATTACCCTCCATATGGTCATGACTACCAGGAGTTTTACCCGGGGCCACAGTCGTTCTATCAGCAGGGCACCCCACAGCAGTACAGTCCAGCCTACGAGCACAGACCGCCGGTGTCCACTCCAAATTACTATGTCTCCCAGTCTACTGCGGATTTGGTCCGAAACCTGGAAAATTAGGTGGGGCACAATCCAAGTTCCCACATGTCTACTGAGGATATGATTCGGTCTCTCACGCAAAGCATGAACAAGAGATGAAGTCCATGTTCTAGAACTTGGAGAATCAAATGGGGAAAACGGCTCAAGCAATAAGCAGATTAGAGACCATGGCATCGACGGAACCACTATTTCACCCAGTGGTGCACCAAAAAGAGTATGTCCTTTCAATGACCATGTGAAGCACTAAGCAGTTGCATGTCGCCTCCTAAGTTGAAAGGGAAGAACAAATCAGTGAGATGAGCGCAGAATGCAGCGAGATGCCTGTAGAAGAAAACCCGAGACCATGGGAGGTGTGTCGCAAACGCGTTTGCTCACTGAGGAGCTGGGCCTTCCAGACGATATCCACGACCGCGTTGTGCTCTCCGAAGAAGATTTTTTTCTGGGAATAGGAAGAACGCCACGGCCGCGAGGAAGAGGCCCGCGACCGCGGGGTTCAGGATGAAGAAGAAGAGAAAATCGGCGACATTCCGCGACCGCGGACAGAAATCCGCGATCGCGGAAAAGTTCATGATGATGAAGAGTTGTTCGATGATTTTCCGCGACCGCGGATGGATTTCCGCGACCGCGGATGGATTTCCGCGATCGCGGAATAGCCGCTGGGGACGAAAACTTGCTCGAAGATGTCTGCGACCGCAGAGAGGAAGTCCGCGATTGCGGTTATGCCCCTGATTCCCAAGACCCTCTCGAAGCTTTCTACGATGAATTTGTGCGGGCCAACTTCCCTCCGCTCAATTCGTTGCGCCCCGTTGCACCTGTCCCTGAGGCATCACAAGATACTCGAAGGCTGAAGAACAACAAAGAGATCTATGAGGCCTTCAGTAACTGCGAGGCTAACGTTCCGGTGATCCAACTGGCAAACAACATTCCTCGCTGCACAGAATTTTTAAAGGCGCTGGGCAAGATCAAGAAGAAGCCGAATGAGAGGCATAAGAAGGAGCTCGGGATTCAAACGGTGAATTTCTCCATGCTAGACACGGGGCAGGACACACATGCAGCCCCTGAAATGTTGGGTAGGCCATTTTTGAAGATGGCAAGTGCAATCATTGATGTGAACAGCGGTCTACCAACCATGAAGTGCAGGAGAATGGGGATCAAGCTCAACGTAGAGAACACAAAGAGGCATCCCCCTAATATAGACTCTAGGAGTTCAGTTGTTGTGAGCAACCCAAGTTGAGTGGGAAAGCACCATGTCAAGCCACGACAATAACTAAGGCGTTGTCCGGGAGGCAACCCGAGGTATGTATTTCTTTCTTGTCTTTTCTTTCCATGTCTTTAGTTATTTGTGTGTTCTTTTTGTTTTTGCTTTTGTTTTTGTTTTTGTGCATTTAGACTAACCTGCAGGAAGGAGGCCCGAACCATATTGAAGACGGTGCGAACCACCAATGTAAGTCCTCCTAGTTCCCTGCACCTAAAAAAAATCAAACGAAGGCCATATGTCCGAGAATTCCCATGGAGAGATGGTGCGCATCATGATGCCAAGGCGGAAACATTAGCCCCACATATTATTTGGAAATGATGATGGCCCTACAATTGACAGTTGAAGAGGAGGAACACTAGAGCCCACACCACGATCATACCTGGGCTTCACCATGTGTTCGTTGAAGGTCGTGCAACCCCGTTTACTTGATATACCACTACTCACCACAGTGGTTCCCTTTTGGTTGCACGGTAGGAGTTGAATTTGAAGACACCGCAACACCAGAGACCTGTGCTTTATTGATATACCGCCAGCGAAAATTTCCAGTTCCAAGCCAACTCAGCGACGGTTGTGAGTAACCTTTCCGATTTTCCCTGTGCTTCATCTTTTTTTTTTGTCTTTAATTACATTGAAGACAATGCAATGTTTAAGCACGGGGGAGGGTTCTATATCTGCTACGTCGTTGAGGAGAAAAATAAAGAAAAAATGAAAAAAAATTGAAAAAGCCAAAAATTAAAAAAAAAAAAAAGAGGCAAAAATAGAAATCCTAGGGATAAGTCGAAAACCCGAAAGGGCGGCTTAGGTAAAAAGCAGGTGGCTTGGACCAGCATTAGGCTGGGGTAATAATTGGTCAAAAGTGACGTGAGCTTTATGTGAGCACATCTATTGAAAAATGAAATGAGTGGCTTGGTGAAAACCCGAAAGGGCGCCTTGGCAAAATGAGTGAAAAGAAGAAGAGTGATTATTAGGATTCCTAATTTTACCTGGCGTGGTAACATAGGAAGAGGTGATATAAGGAGGATTCAGGTAGGTCACTCTAGGAGGCATAAGAAATAGATGGGGGTTAGGATTAGATTTTTATTCACTCTATGTTGTTCGGGATAAGCTTGGGGGAAGTACTTTGCTTTCCTTTTAGCTTGGTTGGTGTTGGTTGTGTTGTGTTGTGATTACTGTGTTGGTGCCTTGGAGTAATCATGTTTAGGTGCAGTTCTTAGTGGAGATGATTTTTCTCTGCTTCCTGAGACCTTGGAGATATTGATTGAAGGAGTAGGTTTATATTAGCTTACCCGAGGACGAGCAAGATTTAAGCATGGGGGAATTTGATCAACGCTACTTTGTAATGTTTAGCTAGGAGTTGTTACCGGTGTTTTGGGTACCATTTGGAGATGTTTAGAGCGTATTGTAGAGATTGGAGTTGAGAAGTAGAAGTGCGGATATGGTGGGTTGGAGGAGCTTAAATGAAGATATATTGAAGAGAGAAGGAAGCCACCCAAGAAGACGAAGAATAGACCCAGTTGGGTCTATGGAATCCACCACGACCGCGGGCGAGGAAGAAGAGTGATCGCGGCAAAGTCGAGAGGAAAGGAGCAGAAAAGTCCAACTTCCGCGACTGCGGCAAAGTCATCCGCGCCCGCGGAAAATCCCACCTGTGCAAATGTCGAGAGCAAAGATCCATTATCTGCGACCGCAGATTTGGTGCCGCGACCGCGGAAGGACACGGAGGCGGTCCGCGAGAAGATTTCCGAGTTTCTTATTTCTATTATTTTCGATTTCGATTTTCTTTTATTATTTCATACTTTATATTTTATTTCCTTTTGGGTTATCTTTACTTTGGTTTCTAGGGTTCTTAACCTAGTTTTCCCTAGCCATTTTTATCATTATTGTTGTTTCCATTGAGTATTGTTTTTCCTTTGAACTATGAAGAACTAAGCACTTTTGCTTAGTCCGACAATTGAAGCCTTCGTTTGAATAACGGTTGTGAGATTCTAATTCTATTTCTTTTCCTTTGAATGTATTAATTCTCTTGTGCTTCATCCCATTGATTCTTATTGATTTCGCTTGTTGGACGCAACTAGTTGTTATTGGTAATTGTCTATTGCTAGGGTTTGGTAATTACTGTTTGAGTTACCTAATTCATGAGTAGCAACTGCAATATTCTAAGAACTGTTTGGGACTAGTTTATTGTAGGGAGAATTAATTGCATGCAATAGTATGACTGTTTGCTACTCTTGCATGTATCTATCGAAATTCATGTGCTCATTGTTGCTATTGAATTGACGCGTGAGGTTTTCATAGTTATTTAATAGTTAGTATTCTCAGGGTCTGTTTGTCCTGTTTATAACTTATGCAAAGGAATAGGAACATTCATAGAAAGGAATTAGAGAGAATCTAGGATCAACCAATCTCATGAATGGTGGATATTTGTCTGGCTAAGTACTTTTCCCAAATTGATTACATCTTTGCTTTGTTTTACTTTACTTTGTTATTTACTTTGAATCAAACCAACCAAAACCCCCTTTTGTTACTTTTGACATACACTTGTGCACTTAGAAAGATTACTTCCTTCCTGTGGGATTCGACCCTTGCTTGCCTTTGCTACTTGTTTAGGTTTGTTTATGATTATTTTGTTTAGGCGCCTCGACAATGCCTATCAGGTACCCTTTATGGATCTCCATCCTTGGTCTTCATAGGATCTTCACTTCTTGTAATACATAATTTTCTAAATAATCTAATTACTGCAAATTAAATTACAAAAATACATAACGATACGCAGATCGTATACAAGAAAACATAACGATACACATATCGTATTTTCTATCCTAAAGTGGGCCATACTAGTCACCTCGTGCAAGCAATAATATCATAATATTAAAAAACATGCATGTAATAATAATATCAAATATTATCAACAATATTAATCTAACTAATAACAATAAGCAATTTAAATAAATTTAAATATAACATTATTAAATTAAATAAATCATCTCATGAGATAAATAATTCAATATCAAATTCTTAATTCAAATTAAAATCAATATATAGAATTAATCATAATTAATCATTAAAATACAGTATTGGATAAGATATGCATAAACAAGGTAAGATATCAAATATCCTTATCTTAATCTAGTGGGAATCTATCCTAACAACTAATAGGAAATTATATTGTAGATAATATCAAATATTATCCTATTAGGCAAATAAGATCTTATCTTATATTTTAGGAAATTATCCCAAAACGCCAAATCTACCCAACCGGACCGAGTCGCGCCCGAGCCTAGCTCGGACCAACCCGTGCCCCACCGAACCATGCAGCCCCTGCGGACCGACCCGAGCCCAGCCCGGACCAGTTTCCACCCGCGCGAACCGCATGGTTCAGCAGAACTGCAAACCGCGGTGCACCAAATCCAACCGGGTCCAACCCGGATCTGGTCCCAATCGTGAGCCACGACCAGGGTTCAGTAGAACGCGCAGAACCGGGTCCAACCCGGTCTGCATCGCGTGAACCTGCCTGTACCCAGCCTCGGTCCGCACCCGCTGGGCTCATCCCCATGAGCTGGGGTACATGCCGAACCGGATCGGTCCCCTTTTTCTATTTTTTATTTCTTCAGAAAATTATGTATGAAACAATTTCATAAAAAAAATAGTGAAAAACAAAATTTAGGGGATTGATCCATCTTATGAAAATCAAATTTTCCTTCTAATGATTTAAAACATGCCAAAAATCATATCTCTTGCATAAATAAATCACATGAATCAAGCATGGGTACAACAATTTTACATGCATATTAGTTTATGAAGTTCTCAACTTTACTAATCCAATCAATCAAAATCACAATTTTAATCATGCAAATTAACCTACATATCAATTTACCACTTAATTTGAATCAAGACATGCATCAAAATTAACTCTTTTCATATTTTGATCCTATCAATTTATGCAAGAGGCTCATGATACCACTATCGAGATTAGATGTGTATAAGCGGAATTTCAGAAAACTATTTTCTAGCATCTAACAAGGATCTCATGCATGAATCAATACGGATCAAGTAGGATTAGAGTTACATACCGTTTGATGCGAGTCTGAAGCGTTCCGGCAGGATTTCAGCGGAGATCAAAAGCCCCAAGTGTGGCTTCTCTACTTGGTCCACACGAGTCTGGAATCTGAATCTCCTTCTGTCTCATTTGCTAGAACGAACGAATGAAAAAGCAAGCCTGGCTTCAATGGGAGGGTTCGGCCGTACAGGTGTAGAAAGAGGAGAATTGTGTTCTCGTTTCCTTTTGGAAATGATTACTTATAAGATCATATCTTATCTTTGGTAATGGATATAATATCTTTATTTGTATCCATATATCTTCTAATAAGATATCTCATTTTCCAGTAATTATCAATGGTAACTCTTATCCATTAATAATAAAAGCCAATCTCCCAATATAAGCCTATGGCCGAAATCTCCATGTCCCACATGGGCTTTCGGTTCGATTTGATCCAGCCCGATAACTCTATGTGTGTGACCTCATAGGACCCGGTTATTATATCCATGGGCCTAACCCGATTAAGCTCATTAATTGTAGTTGGCTTCTATCTAGCAAAGCACTACGATCCCTAAAATACCCGGATTATAAATGTCCATTAATAATCTTATTCCATGTTCGGTAATTGCACATTTGATTAAAGGACACATTTCCTTCATTTCATTCAAGCCCTAATTATAAATTTATAATAGTACGGAGTGTAATACCCCTCATTTTAATAAAGAGTATTTTGATAATTTTCCTAACTCCCGTATCACAAACTGGATTAATTTCAGAGAAGTTCAGACACTATGTAATTTGTTAGATCCCTGTTATTTTCCTGAGTGGTATAAAATACATTCGATGTATTTTCGGGGTTAGAATACTCATTCGGGTGCAAAGATGTTAACCGAGTACGAATATATTTAACCCGGGGTTAAAAACTCATACCCGTACTTAACCCGGACAAAAGGGCCCAGATTTGGCCTTGATCGCACCCGCGGTCAAGTGGCCGCACCCCGCGGTGAAGGCCAATTCTGTAAGGCGGTCTGGGGAGGCTCGCCGCACCGCGGTGAGGCCGCCGCACCCCGCGGTGTCATCATTTCTTCTCTGCAGCGCCGGACTTCAGACGTCGCGTCATCTTCGCCTCTGCAACTGTCCCATCCGGTCATTGTAGGCGCCTACCATGAGTCACCTGGTTGCTTGACCTCCTTGCTTGGGCTATAAAAGGAAAGGAGCTGGAGTGGAGTTGAATCACAGCTCTCAAACTCTCTCTCTCTCTCAAATCTCTCATTTCCATTGTTACCGAAAAGCTCAAGCTTTCGCCGGAGTGTCGCCGGAGCTACCATAGGAGGAGAAGGTACTCTCCAAGTGGTGTTTGGAAGTGCAAGGAGTTGGGAAGTCGAAGCCCATCCTAATCGAATCCAAACGCGTCGATCACGGGGAGTTCTCGTCGTCGTCGTCTCGCCACCGCACCCGCGGTCAAGGCCGGCGCACCCGTGGTGGGTTGGGCTCATGGTGTGGCTTTGGGTCTTGTGGTCTCGAGCGAGGCTTTGTTCCTTCGATTCCTTTCGTCTCTTCTTAGATTCGTATATTTGGTTATCGAATCTAACTTAGGGTCTCGTTATGGGTCATTCCGTAGGGATTTGTTACCCAAGATATGTCCCTGCTTCGGACCCAGAAACTCGTCATCTCTAAGCTTTGTTCAAGCTTCGTCTAATCTAAGGCAAGTGGCGGTTCATTCTTGCTTATCATTCCATATTTATATTGATTATCAATTGTTTAATTGTTAATTAATTTGGGATGAATATTGTTTTCGTCTGGGAACAGTTTTGATAACTGTATGTGATTTAAAAAGGAATATTATAATAGGTTATTTATACTGCTAGAAACAACGCTATTATATATATATATGATTGAAATACAGATATTATAATAGGTTGTATATATTGCTAGCAACAACGCTATTATATCTGTTATTATCGTGATGGTATTGTTGTGGATTTTTATGCAAACTTGAAATATAGTTAGCTGTGGATTTTATGTGCACTAGAGATGTAGTTAGCACGAGTATTCGTAGGAGCATTGCTTACCTTGAGAGGTAGCCGTTTCTTTATAACCCGGTGGATAGGATGTTCAAGCCCTAACACCGTTTCTCTAGTCATGACTATCCTCTATCCGAGTATAGGGGAGGTGCACTTAGCCGGCAACAAACATTTAGGGATTTATTCCCGGCTATATATCTCTATATCCTGAGGGATGACATGATTATGATAAAAGCTTATAACGTGAATATACGTTTTGGAATTAAATAAGATAAGTGCCATTATGCACATAATTAATGAACCTTAGGGCGAGAAGTACAACTTGGAAACTCGTCTGGGACTTTGATTAGAGTAAGTCCACCTTCCGAATCTGAATTCGCATTATGCAGTGAGGTTGGTCGTGGACCCAGTCAAGTCGTTTTTAAACGTTTGTGTGAAACTTTAATGTTCCCAAACACTTGTCATACTTTCCGATAAGACTCAATTCGTTGGAGTCTTCTCTTCATATGTTTCCGTAAGACTCATTCTTTCAGAGTCTTTTCTCTTGATCATACCTTTTCGTATTTTATTTCAGTAGGAGTATGGTGGTTGACTATCGTCATCGACTTTTATTCGAGAATCGATGCGTCTAAACCTAATACGACTACTTAGAACCTTTTTATTTAACCCTTATATAGTCTTTCATTAGACTAACCAACCGGTTATATTCCCTTTCATGGTTGGCTGGTGTTATCCGTCTCATACGGCACATCAGATAAACGTCCGTTCCATGAAGGCTAGAAACGACGATGGAGGCAAATGGAATTTTGAAGAGTTTTTATCAAGGTTAAGATCCTTGGCTGGTGATCGTTTCGATCAAGACCCTTGTGTCATTTATTTCTAAAGGACTTCCACTGTATTAAACATGTCTTATGTTAAGACTACTCTGTATTTCTGTTGTTTTTGGATTATAGATGTAATTCCGAAACTTTGATTTAATCCAATACTATGACATTTCGTATTATAAATGTTGTTTTATGATTTGTATAAACTGGTTAAGCCTTGGGTGGCTTCAGATGTGGAATCTGAGGTCACTGGCGATAATGCTTTCAAGGAGATATTTGGGGGTGTTACAGATTTGGTATCAGAGCCGAAATTTTTTAACGGGTGGGTTTTAAAACATTTTCTTGGAACGAAATTTTTTATAAACCATTTACTCATTTTGAACTAAGAAATATTTTGAAGGATTGAATTTCCAAATAAAATTTTTAGTCTGCTGTTCAAGTCGTGCTTTCTTTAGTCTGATATGGAAGCGAACTTCTATATTTAGAAAGACTAAACTCTTTTCTCGTCACCCGTAGGTTATGGGTGCATGCTTTTCTCTTCAGAGGGACTCGGAAGAAGCCGAGGTGGCTCCGCCATCTCCAGTAAGGCTAGAGTTTCCAGTTCCCCTGCGATGCTTCGAGGTCGGAAAACCTAGTAGTCCACCCGAGGAGGTGAAGACTGTACTACCCGAGTCAGTAGTACTAGTGTCCGATAGGACCAAGGTTCCAGTGGCAGAACCTACAGAGGAGCCAAGGGAGGACACGAAAAATGAAGAGGAGTGGTCAAGGTATACAAGAGGGCATTACAACGATGACTTCATGATTGAGATGATTTCCGAGGAGGATCCGGCAGAAGAGGATCTGAAAGAAGACCCGGAAGAGGATCCGGAAGAAGAGGAGGACCCCGAGGAGGACCTCGAGGGACAGGGCCACGAGTCTGATGGCCTAGAGCGCTTATTGGTGGGCAGCGAGCACCCGGGGATGGAGTTTATCTATCCAAGTCCGGAGTTGCCGCCTGAACGAGAGTACTCGCCATTGACTCCGGCCGATTGGGAGACACTCTATGCTGAGTTTGGCATCAGAAGAAGGAGTGATCCACAAAATATATCTGAGGACTCACATCCTATTCCTGCTCAGAGGAGGCTGAGGTTGAGCCCTGACTCGCGAGAGGCACTTCGCCTGAGTCAGATGATTTCCCCTGAAGAGCGTCGTCAGATGGATGAGGCGGTTGAGCATGCTCGAAGAAGGGCAAGGCCAAGGAATGAGCCATGTGCTCCAGGACCGAGCAGGGTGAGAAGTCCATCACCAGATTCCGATGGTAAACCCCGTTCAAAGAAGCCATGTATGAGGAGTTGTGATTACAGGAAACGTTTCAGGGCGCCATGATTGGGCCAGTGTTGATTAGCAGTTTCTTTTCTTGTATTTCAGTGTTCGTTGTGTTAAGAACCTAAGTCTCCGAGCAATTTTGTTTTGACGCTCGGGAGATCCCTTTTGTAGAACCTATTAGCTCAGTTTGAGTTTATCAATGAAAATTTTCAAGTTTGATCTATTCTAAGTGATTTTATTACATTGAGTACATTGGAATGATATTAATGTCATAAAATACTTGGAATTTGATCGGTAAACAGATGGTGAACACAAGAAACACCATTTGTGTTGGTGCTGGGCCAAGCAATGACCCCAGGCCAAATATGAGGAACACTACGAACCCTGTGGATGAACACGAGACTGCTTCTAAAAACAATCCAGGGGGCAATGACCAAGCTTCGATCAACGCTCCAATGGTATTTGATGCAATAGAAATAGAGGCTATTCGGGGAATTGTGATGCAAGCATTCACCGATATCATGCGACCAAACGCGCCTCAGGCACAAGCTGTGCCAATTCCCCCAGCGGTTCCTAGATTTGAGGAGCCTAATATCCATGTACCCCAAGAGGAAGCGGTCAGGAATAGAGGTGACTATGGCCGAGCACTGAAGCCGAAAAGGTGGACATTGCAAGGAGTTGGGAATATACATTTATGCAAACTTGAAATATAGTTAGCTATGGATTTTATGTGCACTAGAGATGTAGTTAGCACGAGTATTCGTAGGAGCGTTGCTTACCTTGAGAGGTAGCCGTTCCTTTATAACTCGGTGGATAGGATGTTCAAGCCCTAACACCGTTTCTCTAGTCATGACTATCCTCTATCCGAGTATAGGGGAGGTGCGCTTAGCCGACGTCAAACCTTTAGGGATTTATTTCCGACTATATATCTCTATATCCTGAGGGATGAGATGATTATGATAAAAGCTTATAACGTGAATATACGTTTTGAAATTAAATAAGATAAGTGTCGTTATGCACATAATTAATTAACCTTAGGGCGAGAAGTACAACTTGAAAACTCATCCGGGACTTTGATTAGAGTAAGTCCACCTTCCGAATCTGAATTCGTATTATGCGGTGAGGTTGGTCGTGGACCCAATTAGTCAAGTCGTTTTTAAACGTTTGTGTGAAACATTAATGTTCCCAAACACTTGTCATACTTTCCGATAAGACTCAATTCGTTGGAGTCTTCTCTTCATATGTTTCCGTAAGACTCATTCTTTCAGAGTCTTTTCTTTTGATCATACCTTTTCGTTTTTTATTTCAGTAGGAGTATGGTGGTTGACTATCGTCATCGACTTTTATTCGAGAAGCGATGAGTCTAAACCTAATACGACTACTTAGAACCTTTCTGTTTAACCCTTGCATAGTCTTTCATTAGACTAACCAACCGGTTATATTCCCTTGCATGGTTGGCTGGTGTCATCCGTCTCATACGGCACATCAGATAAACGTCCGTTCCATGAAGGCTAGAAACGACGATGGAGGCAAATGGAATTTTGAAGAGTTTTTATCAAGGTTAAGATCCTTGGCTGGTGATCGTTTCGATCAAGACCCTTGTGTCATTTATTTCTAAAGGACTTCCGCTGTATTAAACATGTCTTATGTTAAGACTATGTATTTCTGTTTTTTTTGGATTATGGATGTAATTTCGAAACTTTGATTTAATCCAATACTATGACATTTCGTATTATAAATGTTGTTTTATGATTTGTATAAACTGGTTAAGACTTGGGTGGCTTCAGATGTGGAATCTGAGGTCACTGGCGGTAATGCTTTCAAGGAGATATTTGGGGATGTTACACGGAGTACCATATAACATGGGATTCAGTGATGCGTCCGAGTATAGTATGATTATCATGCGTATGTATGCATAATGACATGATAATTAACCTTAATAATTCCTATAATTTTTGGGTTCATATATAGGGAGACCTTAATTAATTTTATATTTCTTGACTTCAGAAGGTCATGAGTTTTTTTGTTAATAAAAGAACCTAGATTAATATAATGGAAATAAAAAAATTGAATTTTGTGATCTTCTGATCACGAAATATCTTAGTTATCTATCAAGTTAGGTGTTGGGCCTCACTCTTAATGGACCTTCAAAGGAAGCAGCCCAATGGATGCAGTGACCTTCTCGTTTGGAGCGACCAACTGATTAAACAACGAACGAGGATCACGGCCACGACAAGATCGGAGAAGTTATTAAATCCCGGATTATGGAGGTTAATATATCCTTCCATGTAACAGTTATAACCCACGTAATCAGTCATAAATAGCGCAAGATCATGGCCATCCGGTAATCAAAGCTGGCGAACAAAGATCACGGAGGCCAAACGGCTAGTTTAGCTAAATCTTTGGAAATTAAATGTGTATATAAAGGGATTTGAGATCATTGTAAAATAGAGGAATTTAACATAATACAGACGGCTACTCTCCTACTTGCATTCATCAGAATTCTCAAGCTCGAGTCCTTATTTTAGTGTTGATGCGACCGACGACTAAATCCTTTGATTCGACCAATCTCTTATTCAGAGGAGATAAGCTTGTCTCTACATCTTTTTAATCTTATTTTGTCTAGATCTTTGTTTGATTTGGATCATTCAGATATAATCAAAACTGTTGTTGTCTAGTTTCCCTTCTTAAGGCGATTCAGGTCAGTTCGATCTTTTCGCCCCAAAATAATTTGGCACCCACCGTGGGACATCTAGCCAATGAGCGATCCAATCATCAATCCGATACTCATCCCATCATGACCGACTCAGGAAACCCCGTGGTCCCCGTCGAGGATCCAGCCCAGGACAACGTCCAAAACGAAAATCAGGAAGAGAACGTCAACGCCCAGCCAGTCGCGGATTCGCAAATACAAGAACTTGCAAAAGCCATGAACGTCCTTCGAGAAGAACTAGTCCAACAGCGTACCAGGACCGAAACGCTAAGTGCTCAATCTGAATCCAAAATCGCTCGACTAACCCGTGAAAATGAGTTTCTAAGATCGCATGTACACTCATCCATATCGATTCCCAGAGGCTCAAGATGTGTGGTCAATACGGAAGGATTACCCATACGAGTCAATCTAGATGGAGTAGACATGACACCCGCAGTGGAGACCAATGCTTCTCAGCATACTGGTATGTTTCAGACCCCTCTGGTCACTCTCGTCACGACTAACATGCCAAACTCTATAACCGAGCCTCTTGGGGCTCGAGCAACCCATACACAGGCGATGGCTTTGGCCGACCTACAGGCCCTCATACAGCAAGCCATTAATGAACATATGAAGGGACGATCGTATCGCATTGATCCCGGGAGTTCCCTAACCAATCTAGAGAGAAGCAATCGACGGATATGAAGGGTATGGGTTTAAGCGAGGACGACTTAAAATTTCTCTTTCAATTAGCAATTGTCTTATCCGCCATGTTCTAATCGACACAGGTAGCTCCACCAACTTGTTGACACTAGACGCCTTAAAGGGTATGGGTTTAACCGAGGACGACTTAACCAGAAACTCTACTCCACTAGTCGGATTCCGTGGGGAAGTTAAGTACACCCAAGGCGAGATCGTGTTGACAACGTACGCCGGTGGAATCAATCAACAGGTAAAGTTTTTGATACTCGACTGCCCGTCTCCATACAATGCAATCCTTGGCAGACCCTGGATCCACGCCATGAAAGTTGTACCTTCCACTTACCACCAGACAATAAAGTTCCCTACTAAGTGGGGGGTACAGGATATAAAAGGCGACCAGTGGTGATAGGTGTTATTTCATACACCTTTACTAGCAACTATTAGCATAATTTGGAGGAGTTTTGGATGAGTTTTGGTGCTAAGTCTGCAATTCAGATGTTATGGAGAGAAGTGAAGAAATCCAAGGATTTGCAGCTTAGATGGAGCTGCTGGAGCATTTATGAAGAAGGCTACCAACACTTGGTAGTATTGGAGAGCAGCAGAAGAAGAAAAGAAGAAGAGAGCTGGAGGACTGGAGTTCACCGCCCCGCGGCGATCCTCGCCGCGACCCGGCGATGACTCTCAGTGAAGAATGGAGCCCGCGCCAGAGGAAGCCACTGCCCAGCGGTGGAGAGTTCGACGCCCCGCGGTAGATCTTCACCGCCCCGCGGTGGATCTTCACCGCCCCGCGGTGGTTGCGCTTAATGACCTCGCGGCCAGAGTTATTTTATTTTATTTCCTTTTATGCATTAGTCGGATTTCCTTTGTTTTATTATTTTATTTCCTTGTTTGATATGGTTTGTGATCTTGGGCTTTAGGTTAACTCTATTTAACCTAATTCCCACAGCCTCCAAAAAAGAAGGAGAATCATCATCAATAACATCGCGTCTGTTGTTTTCATCGTTAATTTCTAATTAGAGTTTTTCATCCCCTTTGATGGAGAACTAACTTCCCTTTGTTCTGCTAGACGATTGAAGCAGTACAGTTGATGTGTTTGTGAGATTTCTATTCCTTGTTCTTATCCTTATTTATATCAGATTGATTCTCTTGGTTATATTGATATTGATTTCTTGTTGTTCTTCTTAGCCTGATCAACTAGGTTGAATTCTTTTTATCAATTGCTAGGATTACATATAGGGATTCCGAGTGCATATCTAGTGGCAAACATAATTGTGCGTATAGGGGTTCCGAGCGTACAATTGTGTGTGAGAATCAATTGCATGTTAAGTAGGGGAGTGAGTACTTGTACGTCTTTCTACTTGCATGTATCCTATATTCTTGTGTGCATTGTTATTGTTGTGTTGGTGATAAAGTATGCTGACAACTGTGAGAATCAGTTGTGCTTTATCATTGGCATAGTAATAAGTCTATTGACAACTGTGAGAATCAATAGTACTTACGATTAGGGTGGGAACGACTATAAGGATAAATAAACGAACTTGGAAGAAATAGATTTCAGTGATCAAACTCTATCTCTGTACTGTGGATTTCGGTCTAGTGGAACTACTTTCCCTCATAATATTTTCTCAACTCAATCTACTTGCTTTGTTTGCTTAGTGTTCTTTTGATTACAAAACCCCCCAATTACTTGTTACTTGTTACTCGTCATTCACGTTTGCATACTACATCATACCTTCACTGTGGGATCGACCCTTACTTGTCTGCTATACTCTGTTTAGTAGGTTGGTTAGGATAATTTACTTTGATAAGGCTAATCAACGACATTTTCTTGTGCATCTTTAGCCGCGTCAAAGTTGGCGTCGTTGCCGGGGAAGGTTTTTGTTTGTTGTGTGTTTTCGTGATTGATTGTTGGTGGAGACCTATCTTATGGTCGACACCCGTAGTACTGACTCTCCCCTTCTAGCTTTGGATCCAGAGATTGACAGATCTTTCCTTAGGGACCTGCGCAATCAAGGAGAAGACGGAGAAGGAGTAGATACTGTTGGAACCGTTGAGACTGCTACTACCCCAGCTATTGCAATGGCTGGAACTGGAACTCTGAGAGAGATTACTGAGCCGAATATTGGGGCTCAACCCCTAGCTGTCATCACCCCTGCACTAGGAGAAGGGGTGAACTTTGAATTGAAGTCGGGAGTTGTTGCTTACCTCCCTAAATTCCACGGTCTGAGTGGAGAGGATCCGATTTCTCACCTGGGCAAGTTCCACAATGTCTGCATGACCATGAAGCCCACGAACGTGACCGAAGATCAAATCAAGATGAGAGCTTTTGGTTTTTCTCTACTCGACTCTGCGAGCAATTGGTATTATCACCTGCCGCCAGGAACCATAGATACATAGACGAAGCTTCACAAAGCGTTCCTGGACAAATATTTTCCCACGAAGAAGGCGAATGCTTTGAAAAAGGCAATTGCCAACATCGAGCAGGCTAGTGATGAAACACTTTATGATTATTTGGAGAGGTACAAGAGGCTTTGTTCCAGCTGCCCATTCCACGGGTATGCCAAGCAAGATCTTGTTCTCTATTTGTACAATGGTCTGTTGGACCAAGAAAGAAGAATGGTTGATGCTGCATACGGTGGAAGTATTATGAACCTGACACCGGATGACGCTATGAATAGACTCCAGGAGATGAGTGAGAGCACCCGGAACTTCGGGAAGACATACCAGAGGAAGGCGGTCAATGTTGTGACCCCTGCAGGACCAAGCCCGGTGTTGACTGAGTTGGCCGAGTTGAAGGAGATAGTTATGAAGATATCAAATCAGAATGCCCCTCAACACGCCAGAGCATGCGGTCTTTGCTCTAATCGGGCCCACCACACCGATGCTTGTCCTCAGCTATAAGAGTACGGTGTTGTCGAAGTCAATGATGTAGGAGGCTACGGCGCTCCTAGACAACAATATGGTGGACATCCTAATTACAACCAGAGAGGCCGTGATCACCCAGGATTCAGATGGAGTGACCCTCAGGGCGGTCAGCAACCGGCACAACAGCAATACCAGCCGGCTCAGCAACAACAGTACCAGCAAAGAGCTCAGTACCAACAGAGACCTCACGGTCAAACTTCTGGAGCTTCGATTGAGGATTTGCTGAAGACGTTGACTCAGCACTTTGCCACACATGTGCAAGCCACTGAGTCGAGTATCAAGAACATGGAGAGGCAGATTGGCCAGTTAGCCGATGAGGTGACCAAGATTAACCAAAGGGGCTCAAACTCCCTGCCATCCCAGACCACTGTGAACCCCAGAGAAAACGTGAGTGTTATCACGCTAAGAAGTGGTAAGACGGTCGTTGCTCCTATTGCTGAAGAGGAGAACGAGAATCCGGAGAAAGAAGTCACTGAGCGCCCCACGGTCGATGTCACTGCGACCTCACCGCCCTGCGGCGACCCTTGCCGCGACCCGGTGCATGTGCTCAGGAAAGACACCGCGACCTCACCGCCCCCCGGCGATCACTTACGCCCCGCGGTGGGCTTGCCGCGACCTGATCCTCGAAAATATGTTCCTGCTGAAGACACCTATGTTGATAATTACGTTCGGCCCGTGTTCCCTCCTCTAGGTTCAGAGAAGCCCCCAACACCTTTTCCTGAGGCGCTAAAGGCTAGATGAGTCGTCGACGACAAGGATCTGTTCGAGACATTTCAGAACTGTGAGGTGAACATCCCCCTGCTGAAGCTTATTAAGGCTATCCCGCGATACGCCAAGTTCTTAAAGGAGCTATGCACGGTGAAGAGGGCTCAGAAACAAAAGACCCAGAAGAAGAGTCCAGTGGGTGAACAAGTGTCAGCGGTGGTTCAGAAACGTCTGCCTGATAAATGCAAGGATCCAGGTACTTTTACAATTCCTATCACTATAGGTGGGCATCTTTTTGAGAAAGCACTACTAGACTTGGGTGCCTCAATTAATGTCTTACCATATTCATTGATTGAAAATTTGGAATTAGGACCCTTGCATGATACTAATATTGTTATACAGCTTGTTGATGGTTCTTGTGTGCCCCCTAAGGGTATTGTAGAAGATTTCCTTGTTAGGATAGGTCCCCTGATATTCCCTGCTGATTTCTTTGTTATGGATATGGATTATGATGAGCAAGTTGCCCCTGTTATGCTAGGGCGACCTTTTATGAAAACTTCCATGACTAAGATTGATGTTGATAGTGGTACCCTGACTATGGAATTTGATGGAATAATTTTCAGACATGATATTCATAATGCCACTTCCATTGAATTACCCGCTCCTCCCTGCATTAATGATATTGATGATTCTGTGCATGGAAATGCTAAAATTGATGCAGTACAGACCATAGTTGAGTGTCCCACTCCTGATGGACCTATTGAGTTGCGTGATTTGCATGAATTGCATATCGATGATGTCTTGCTAGATGATATAGGAGACCCCATTTCCTCTGCTTTGGGCACTTTCCCCCCTGCACTAACCATACAAGGATATAAGCCTTCATCTAGTGACGTGCAACATATTCAGATTGATCCGTATCGGCCCCCGCATGGTTCTAAGTATGGGGGAGACACTCCAAAGAGAATGAACATGGAGTGGATGGCAAGGCATGAACATGGTCTAAGGTTCAAACCTTTCTATGAGAGGTCTCCACAGGAAGAGACGAGTTGGAGGATTCTGAAGGGATCCTATTCGAGATGGTAGTTGCAGTACGTCGAGCCAACGACAATAACCAAGGCGTTGTCCGAGAGGCAACCCGTGTTAGTTTTTCCCTGATTTTTCTCTTTTATTAGATTATTTTCATAGTTTAGTTTGCTTTGTTTCGTTCGCCTGTTACTCACATTACAGGTGTGAAAGTAAAATCGAGAGAGATGTGGTACCCAGCCATTCTCACTACCCCGCGGCGCCCCCTTTCCGCCCCGCGGTGGAGCTCCCCGCCCCGCGGTGAAGATCAGGTATAACTTCTCAACTCTTTTAAAAAAAAAGCAAGAATAATAGGCTCCGAAAAAACCTTAAACGGGTGAGTAAAAGCTTATTTCTTAAGTGGTCACTAAGGTTTTGACGGATTGGGCCTCTTTATGGGCCAAGATTTCTCTTTTGGGCCATGGTACATGACCGGCCCAGAATCCCTTTTCCTTTCCCTTTTCCTGACCTAACCCACTATCTAACCCCCATTCCAACGCCTCCCTTTAGCCCCATATCTATTTCCCCTCTCTCTCCTTGAATCCCCTTTCGACCTTGAGCATAATCTAGCCCCCAATCCCCAAATTGGAGTCTAGCCTCACAACCAAGCCCAAACACAACTCCACCGCGCCGCCGTAGTTCCGCCTCGCATTGCTCCCGCTTCGCGTCACTGTTGCTACCGCCCCGCGCCGACTTCGCCGCAACCCGGTGCCTGTTCTCAGCTTCTCGCCGCGACCCTGCCGCCCCGCGCTGAGTCTCTCCCGGATCCGTGTTTGCTTGTTTGTGAGTTTTCCTTGTCTGTCTTTTGATTTGAGCATTTCAATTCTCTATTATGGCATCGAGAGGCAAGAAGAAAGTGTCGACTAGGGATGAGAGTGAGGTGTACAACATTGTGAAGGAGAGGAAGGTGTTGGCTTCGAAGTTCTTCCACAAGCAGACTCTGGAGCAGATGGGTTTGCTCGCTTGTGTGACAATGTGTTTGACACAGTGTGGGTTAGGAAACTTTCTAGACAAGACTGCCCCCGCGTACCCCGAGCTGTGCTATCAGTTTATTGCTTCCTTCGAGAAGATCACCAATAACTCGGGGGACAGGCACTTGCGCAAGATTCATTTCAAATACAATGGGCACGAGTATTCCTTGTCTAAGAAGGTGGTGAATGAAGCCATGGGTATTACGAAGGACCCAACTGATGGGTGGTCTGGTGGGCTTCATGAGTCCGAGATGATGGACTTCTGGCGTGCGGCCACAGGAAGGAGTTTCAGGAAGGGTCAGGAAGTGAATTCCAAATTGGTGAATCCGTGTATGCGGTTGATCCACAAGGTGATGATGAGAGATTTTTTCGGCCATGCGGATGATGGGAAGGTCCCCATGAAGGACTTCTAGTGGGTTATGAGCATCCTGGGGACTGTAGAGTACACGCCGTGTTGGGCTACACTTTTCTTGGGTTCCCTGAAGAGGATTCGTGATGGCGAGGCGCGTGATATTTGTGGGGGTGGTCTTATTACACTCCTCTGTGCCAAGGTGATTGCCTGCGATCAGATTCCTCGGCCGGACCCCTGCACAGTATATGATTTAGCACACATGAAGGTGTGCTCCATGATGAAGCAACTGGGACAGATGGCGATTTGGTCTGGGCATCTTATGAGGGCCATATTTTGACTATGCCGCGGGAGTTCACTTACTCGCCTTCATACGCGGGTTGGTGGATTCAGAGCGATAGCCGGATGTCGGCCGATGATGCCCTTGTCGTTGCTCCTTCAGGTCCGTTTGGAGAGGGCCCTAGTGGTGGATATGCTATCGCTGATCCTGTAGAGGGGGACGACCCCGATTCTTCACAGTTTGAGGAGCATTCGTCTTTGTACGGACCTGTTGCGCCATGGCAGGAGATGTACTCTAGATGGGACGCTTTCTCCACGCGCCAGGATCGGTGGACTTCCCGAGTAGAGACCAGTCTGCAGACGTGGCAGACCCAGCTCCATGCAGAGATAGATGAGCGTCTGGACACTATGGACGCTCATATGAGGGACTACTTTGGGATGTACCCACCACCACCTTCCGGTCCATAGTGAGTTTATTTCTTCTTTCCCCTATCATTTGATGTTCTATTTTCTACATTGAGGACAATGTTCGGTTTAACTATGGGGGAGGGATATAGACTTGCTTTCTTGCTAGCTAGTGTACATAGCTTATTTCTGCATTCATTTTCTGCATTGTTGTTTCCGTTTCTGTTTTCGGATTAAAAAAACAAAAAAGAAACAAAAAAAAACAAAATCGAAAAAGCCAAAAAGAAATAAAAAGGCAATCAAAATCCTGGGATGGACTGAAAACCCGAAAGGGCGGTCCAGGTAAAAAGGAGGTAGTCCGACTGATATAGACCATGGCAAAAGTGGACTGGAGTGATGTGAGTATTGGTGAGATATCTAGCAAAATGAAATGAGTGGCTAGGTGAAAACCCGAAAGGGCGCCTAGGCAAGATGAGCGTAAAAGAATAAGAGTGATTCTAGGATTCCTCTTCATATCTTGGTGGAGGCGTCATAAGAAGGGAGTCAAAGAAGGACTGTCGGGTAGGCCACTCATGGAGCGATAAGGAGCTAGATTGGAGTTAGGATTAGACTATCTTTGCATCACTTGTTTTGGTTATCTAGAGCTTATTATTGATATGTTATAGTTGCTAGTGTCACGTTTTCTTGTACTTCCTGAGGCCTTGGTGTCGATTGAGAGGGTGAGCTTTTCTTGAGTTTACTCGGGACGAGTAAAGGTCTAAGTATGGGGGAATTTGATAGGTGTTATTTCATACACCTTTACTAGCAACTATTAGCATAATTTGGAGGATTTTTGGATGAGTTTTGGTGCTAAGTCTGCAATTCAGATGTTATGGAGAGAAGTGAAGAAATCCAAGGATTTGCAGCTTAGATGGAGCTGTTGGAGCATTTATGGAGAAGGCTACCAACACTTGATAGTATTGGAGAGCAGCAGAAGAAGAAAAGAAGAAGAGAGCTGGAGGACTGGAGTTCACCGCCCCGCGGCGATCCTCGCCGTGACCTGGCGATGACTCTCAGTGAAGAATGGAGCCCGCGCTAGAGGAAGCCACCGCCCAGCGGTGGAGAGTTCGACGCCCCGCGGTGGATCTTCACCGCCCCGCGGTGGTTGCGCTTAATGACCTCGCGGCTAGAGTTATTTTATTTTATTTTATTTCCTTTTATGCATTAGTCGGATTTCCTTTGTTTTATTATTTTATTTCCTTGTTTGATATGGTTTGTGATCTTGGGTTTTAGGTTAACTCTATTTAACCTAATTCCCACAGCCTCCAAAAAAGAAGGAGAATCATCATCAATAACATCGCGTCTGTTGTTTTCATCGTTATGTTCTAATTAGAGTTTTTCATCCCCTTTGATGGAGAACTAACTTCCCTTTGTTCTGCTAGACGATTGAAGCAGTACAGTTGATGTGTTTGTGAGATTTCTATTCCTTGTTCTTATCCTTATTTATATCGGATTGATTCTCTTGGTTATATTGATATTGATTTCTTGTTGTTCTTCTTAGCCTGATCAACTAGGTTGAATGCTTTTTATCAATTGCTAGGATTGCATATAGGGGTTCCGAGTGCATATCTAGTGGCAAACACAATTGTGCGTATAGGGGTTCCGAGCGTACAATTGTGTGTGAGAATCAATTGCATGTTAAGTAGGGGAGTGAGTACTTGTACGTCTTTCTACTTGCATGTATCCTATATCCTTATGTGCATTGCTATTGCTGTGTTGGTGATAAAGTACGCTAACAACTGTGAGAATCAGTTGTGCTTTATCATTGGCATAGTAATAAGTCTATTGACAACTGTGAGAATCAATAGTACTTACGATCAGGGTGGGAACGACTATAAGGATAAATAAACGAACTTGGAAGAAATAGATTTCAGTGATCAAACTCTATCTTTGTACTGTGGATTTCGGTCTAGTGGAACTACTTTCCCTCATAATATTCTCTCAACTCAATCTACTTGCTTTGTTTGCTTAGTGTTCTTTTGATTACAAAACCCCCCAATTACTTGTTACTTGTTACTCGTCATTCACGTTTGCATACTACATCATACCTTCTCTGTGGGATTGACCCTTACTTGTCTGCTATACTCTGTTTAGTAGGTTGGTTAGGATAATTTACTTTGATAAGGCTAATCAACGACATTTGCTTGTGCATCTTTAGCCGCGTCAAGTGGGCTGCCAAGGAGTGCTACGTCACTTCAATGAAAGGGGCAGTCGACAAGTCTTCCGCATAGCAATCACAGTGTGGAAAAGGAACCAGGCGATACATCGAACCAGAAATGGAACAACTCGACGAGATCGCGTTGGATCCTTCAAATCCAACACAAACAGTGAAGGTCGGATCAGATCTAAATGATTCGACTAGGGCAGATTTAATTTCTTTTTTACGATCTAACTCTGATTGTTTTGCCTGGTCACACGAAGACATGGTGGGAATCTCCCCAGATATTATTACTCACAAATTGAATGTAGATCCCACATACCCTTCAGTCAAGCAGAAAAGGAGAAAGTTCGTGCCAGAACGTAACAAGATTGTAGACGATGAGGTAAAAAACTTACTCGAGACAGGTAAAATAAGAGAAGTCAAGTACCCCGACTGGCTAGTGAACGTCGTCGTGGTTCAAAAGAAGAATGGGAAATGGAGAGTATGCATCGAATTCACAGACCTTAACAAGGCATGTCCAAAAGATTCCTTCCCATTACCACATATCGACGCCATGGTTAACGCGACCAGCGGACACGAAATGTTGACATTTATGGATGCGTTCAACGAATACAACCAGATTCTCATGGACCCTGACGACCAAGAAAAGACAGCTTTCATAACAAGCCAAGGTACGTACTGCTACAAAGTAATGCCTTTCGGACTAAAAAATGCAGGGGCCACATACCAGAGGTTGGTAAACAAAATGTTCAAAGGCCATATCGGAGATACCATGAAAGTTTACATCGACGATATGCTCGTCAAGTCCAAAGCGGCAGGGGACCACATCGAACACCTGAAGGAAGCTTTCGAGGTATTGAAAAGATATAACATGAAATTAAACCCGACCAAATGCTCTTTCGGAGTGTCTTCAGGAAAAAAATTGGGATACATGGTCACTCAAAGAGGGATCGAAGCCAGTCCGGACCAAATCAAAGCCATCGTCAACCTTAGATCTCCTTGATGCGTCAAGGACGTCCAGAAACTAACAGGACGGATAGCGGCATTAAACAAATTTATTTCCAAGTCATCGGATAAGTGCAAGCTCTTCTACGAAGCATTGAAAAAGAACAAATCATTCGACTGGACGGCAGCACACGAACAAGTCTTTCAAGATCTGAAGACATACCTGGCGAGCCCACTACTACTAGCCAAACCAAAAGACGACGAGCCGTTACCACTATATCTGGCCGTATCAAAATCAGTCGTCAGTGCAGTCCTAAGAAGGGAGGAAGATGGTAAACAGTCACATGTCTACTATGTAAGTCGTTCCTTACTTCCCGCCGAAACCAGGTACACATCACTCAAAAAATTAGTCTTGGCATTGGTTATGGCCTCAAACAAGTTACGACCCTATTTCGAATCACATGTTATTATTGTAAGAACTAACCATCCCATGAAAGCAATCATGAGAAAACCAGAATTTATAGGACGAATGGCTAAATGGGCCATACACCTCAGCGGATTCGACATCGAATACGAGCCAAGAACGGCGATCAAATCTCAAGCTTTAGCCGACTTTGTGGCCGATTTCAGCCCGACACTGGAACAAGAAGCCAAGAAGGAGGTCGAACAGCTAAAAGTAGAAGAAGACAGTGGCACATGGCAACTCCATACAGACAGAGCATCGAACGTAAGAGGAGTCGGCCTAGGTGTCGTGCTAAAATCACCACAAGGGGACCATATAGCCCAAGCTGTGAGATGCGAGTGGGACGCGACCAATAATGAAGCAGAATATGAAGCCCTCGTATTTGGATTAACACTCGCACACGATCTCGCAATTCTAAGCATAGAGGTGACATGCGACTCTCTCTTAATCGTCAACCAAGTATAAGGTTCGTACACTGCCAAAGACGACAGAATGATGGCATATCTAGATATCGTCGAAAAATTGGCAAGCAAATTTCAAAACTTCACCATCCGACAAGTCCTATGTCAACACACAAGCCGACGCCCTAGCAAATCTTGGCTTTGCCCTGCATCCTAACGACTTCCACAACATTCCATTGGCACATATCACCACACCGGCCATCCCCAAAGTCTTCAGAACAGCTGACCCGGACAATATTCAGACAGTGAAGGAGTTGCCCTTAGAAGAAGTCGTCTCAGCAGAAGTAGGCGACCGTGCAAAAGAAGATTTGGTGGGCGACCAAGATGATTGGACTACCACCTACATCAAGTGGCTCGGAGACGGAACTCTCCTAGCAGACAAAGCAGAAGCTAAAAGATTCAAGGTACAAGCCGTAACCTTTGATTTAAAAGATAATGTTTTGTTCAAACAATCTGTTACAGGCCTATACCTACGTTACCTCAAAACAACTGAGGTACGACGCGTATTACAATCCCTACACGATGGAGAATGCGGGAACCACACTGGAGGACGCAGCCTATCCGGCAAAGCTCTCAGGACAGGTTATTATTGGCCCACAATGAACAAAGATGCAACCGACTACATCAGAAAGTGCGACGCCTGCCAACGACACGCACCCGTCACGCATCAGCCGTCGGAGATGCTCCATCCGACTCTAGCCCCCTGGCCCTTCATGCGATGGGGGATGGACATCGTCGCAAAATTGCCACCAGTGTCAAGACAATGCGTCTTCTTCCTGGCCATGACTGATTATTTTTCTAAATGGATAGAGGCCAAAGCATATCGAGAGGTAAAAGAGAAACACGCCATCTCATTCATAAAACGTAATATTCTATGCAGATTTGGCGTCCCTTCAGAAATCGTATGCGACAATGGCTCCCAATTCATCGGTAATAAGACGCGATCCTTCTGTAAACAATGGAACATCACACTAATCACGTCCACACCAAGATACCCACAATCCAATGGTCAAGCAGAATCTAGCAATAAAATCATCATCAACAATCTCAAAAAACGCCTCACAGGGGCAAAAGGCAAGTGGGCCGACGAGCCCCCTCTGATATTATGATCCGACAGGACGACACCAAAAAATGCAACAGGACAAAGCCATTTCTCGCTAGTCTATGGAAGCGAGGCAGTCATCCCCACTGAGCTACTCATCCCAACTGTCAGATACAGACTCCAAACTCTAGAGCAAAACGAAGTCGAGCTAGCTCACAATCTCGACACCATCAACGAGGCCAGAGAGAAAGTCAGAATTCGAATGGTCCAGTACCAACAACAAGTCGCCCGAAGCTATAACAAGAATGTCTGAGCTAAAGTCTTAAGGTTAGGAGACTGTGTCCTAAGAAAAATGTTCCAAAACACCAGAAATTCAACCGACGGAAAGTTAGCACCCCAATGGGGAGGACCTTACCTCATCAAAGAAGTTGTCGGACAAGGAGTATATCGATTAGAAACAAAAGACGGACAACCGATCCCTAGAAGTTGGAACGCGATCCACTTAAAATTGTATCATTTCTGAAATCTCTTCCTCTTTACATTTTTTACATCTATTCAATTATACTCACTTGAATTACGATCACTAACTTAAGCATCGGAGGGCCATTGGGTCACCCCCCAACGGTCGCCCCAAGACTTTTCTTTTTTTTATACTCTTAACGAAATCTGAACAGGAACGAGAGGCCTCGAAGACGAACTTGACATTCAAAAGGATATCCTTACCATACACAAAACAACACTTACGACATAACAAATCGATCGATACACAAGGAATAGAGGAACAAAACGAAACGTTCTATTTTACAAAGACTTATCCTATCCCAGGTACTCGTCTTTACCATACATTACAAACTACTCTTCCTTGGACAAACGAAAAGCATGATATACTAACACTTACAACTACAGGTCGTTACGGCCACACACTTCGCGTCTCGGCCAAAGCACGAACAACAAAATCCACCTGTAAAACAAAACGCAAAACAAACGCAAAACAAACACAAAGTACGCCGTAAAAACCAAAATGTTTACAAAATACGCGACCCGTAATGGTAGACGGGTCACCAAAACATTATCCATCACATCTCCACGATGGGGCACAACATACTACCTAAACATTTAAGTAAAATGTTCACAACACTAGAAGAAAACGATGTCATCTGCTGAACAAAATCAAGACTCGCCTGACCTCTCATTGACTTCTGTAGGAATGACATCTTGACCCTCGGTCGCCTCAGGAAGCCCCTTCTACACATCTTCAATAGCTTCCTCAGTCGCCAAGGGGACAACCTCCTCTCCTTGTTCGTCCTCACCAAGTCCCATCAACTTGAATAGCTCGTTACCAGGGTTGCCACTGGGGTACAAAAGGTCCATGTTCACCCTTGCATCCTCAATCTTCCAAGACGAATGGGCCCCCACGGCGTACTCCTCTATCATCTCAATACGAGACTTGAGGTAAAAGTATGTCCCAACATCGGTGGCGACCTGAGCATCCTTCATACGTCTTTAACACTACTCTCAAGCTCCCCAAATCGGACTTGTGACTCTGCCAGCTTCTTCTCAATCTCCGACAGTTTCTTCTCGGCCAACACCTGCTTATTCTTGGCCACCTTGACGCGCCCATTAGCCACATTCAACTGGCCCTCGATCTCGGCTACTTGCCTGTCAGCGTTGTCGCTCAATTCTTGCACATTGGAGAACGCGACAAGCGAATACTGAAGGGCCTGCGAACAACAAATCATTTAAAAAACATTGAGAAACATGTACATTAGCAGAAACATTTCATACAAAACTTTTCTTTACTTACTTGCCAGGCGGCCGCTCCAGCCTCGTCGATACAATCGATAGGATGCAAATCACCGATCTCATTCTTGGCCTCAGGGTCCAGAGTATGAAGCAACTCCTCCAAATCTCTCTTCTTCACTATGCCTACTGGAAGCTCTGAGGCACCAGACGCTTTCCTTTGCGCCCCTGATGTTTTAGACGACGGCGAGTCTAAGGCGATGATTCTAGTTGATGAAAGAACCTTGGCTTCAACCTTAGCCGACGAGGAAGCTTTCGCCGCCGACAGTTTTTGGTCCAGAAGACTCTTTCCGGACAGACGAGCGCTCGACCTCGCACCCTAGGATATTGTCAGGCAAGTACAAACGTATAAGCATATGGTCACTCCAAAGACCACCCACACACATACCTGAAGGAACGAACATGTGCCTTTGGTGACAAAAGTGGATGGAGTCGCCATGCTTGAAGGAAGGGTTAAAAAGTTCACGTTCTTGAACGATCTATCGGCCTCGGAAAAAGCAAGTAGAACTTCAGTAACCGCGGCGAAGTCAGAATCCGCCTTCTCCTCTAGGCTTGGCACTGAAAAAAGAAACACGTAAGCACCAGTTAACAAGACATCAAAACACAAAATTTCAGAGACTAATACGGTACCTGACGTCCTCCAAACGTCGCGCAAGAAAGAGTAGTCAAATCCCCCCTCGAGCGACTTCTTTTCAACAAAGAAAAAACGCGACCTCCATCCACGATCGTTCACATTGAGGTTCAAAGCGATTGGCTCCCTATCTGGCCTAAGGCGCAATTGAAAGCGGGAAGAACCCCGACTACTCAGATAATACGAATACCAGAGAGCATCAAAATCAGCTTCGATACTAGATACCAAAAGGTCTACTACCCTAAGAAGACGCCATGCATGTGGCATTATCTGGCATGGGGCAAGATTAAGAACAGACAAGAAGTTCCTCACTAGACTCGAAAAAGGGAAAGAGTGACCTATCCTGAAAGGAATATTCAAATAAGCAAACCCATCCATCGCAACACCAGTCAGCCCATTCTTGAGGTAAGGGGAGACGAGCCACCGTCTCGGAAGGAAATTGACCCACTTCTAAAATCACATCCAACTCCGATTGGGTTAGGGTTCCGGCCAGAGAATATTTCGAACTAAGGAGATTCGAGGGGGAGAAATCGCTATCTTTCCCACCGATGCCAGAAGATGAAGCTCTGAACTTCTTTGATCTCGGAAGCGACATGGTGCAAGAAGAACGGTAAGAAATTCGAAAAAAGCCCTTGCCTTTGAACCAGAAAACCTTTCGTGAACAAAAAGAGGATGGTGAAAAGAAAGGGAAGTGACTGCCATTTATGGTAAAATTGCTCGCCTACCGTCAAATCTATCAACCAATAAGAAGGCAACATGTCATCGATCCACTGCAACAAATCGACAGAGAAAAGATCGCATCCAGAGAAGGCACGAGAAGAAGAAATCCAACCGCCCCTCAACTGCTATTTCCGGCCCGGTTCGATTCCTTGGGGAAATTGTTGGGCCTCACTCTTAATGGACCTTCAAAGGAAGCAGCCTAATGGATGGAGTGACCTTCCCGTTTGGAGCGACCAACTGATTAAACGACGAACGAGGATCACGGCCACGACAAGATCGGAGAAGTTATTAAATCCCGGATTATGGAGGTTAATATATCATTCCATGTAACAGTTATAACCCACATAATCAGTCATAAATAGCGCAAGATCATGGTCATCCGGTAATCAAAGCTAGCGAACGAAGATCACAGAGGCCAAACGGCTAGTTTAGCTAAATCTTTGGAAATTAAATGTGTATATAAAGGGATTTGAGATCATTGTAAAATAGAGGAATTTAACATAATACAGACGACTACTCTCCTACTTGCATTCATCAGAATTCTCAAGCTCGAGTCCTTATTTTAGTGTTGAAGCGACTGACGACTAAATCCTTTTATTCGACCAATCTCTTATTCAGAGGAGATAAGCTTGTCTCTACAACTTTTTAATGTTATTTCATCTAGATCTTTGTTTGATTTGGATCATTCAGATATAATCAAAATTGTTGTTATCTAGTTGCCCTTTTTAAGGCGATTCAGGTCAGTTCGATCTTTTCGCCCCAAAACATTATGGTAGAAAGATTTTGTTAAAAGTATTTGATGACATTCAAAGAAGGCCACTTCAAGATAGGCATCGACCACGATAAAGGTTCCCAAGATAGAGACTCAAACTTGTTGGTCACGATGGTTCGACACGATGCTATGGGAGAAATTCCCCAACCAACATACGCACGATCCCATCTATTGGAGATAGTAGAAAATAAGGCAGAGGAATATTTGTTGCTATCTTTATCTTGTATTGATTTACGTACTGATATCTCTTTCTTGGAAGATAAGTATCTATCTTCCATATATGTTGTAATTGTACCGTGAAATAAGGCAGAGGAATATTTTTCCAAGTCTTGGCTTTTACTCCCTTCTCATGGTATCACAGCCACAAAACCCTAGAGCACAATAACCTACCTCGCGTCTTCCTCCGCGAAGTTCGACGTCTCAATTTTTTTTAATTATGATCGTGTTCGATCATTTGTTATCCTCATAAACATGTCTTCAGTCACTTCCGGCGATGGTCAGAGCACCAAAAAACCGGCACTGGATCTTTTTTCACCATACTATTTGCATCCCTCGACTGCTGGCCGCGACAGTGGGCATGCCAATGTTGCTCATGGGGCTGCCAACAATGCGTCCTCTTTCTCGTTAAATGATCAAGATCGGGCTGCTCTCAATCCGATGCTCACTGATGGACAATGGAATCACGTGTTCCAAATGTTCAAGGACTACCATGCCTCTACTTCTTCTAACTACAAAATCCTTGATACCGGTGCATCGTACCATATGACGGGTGATAAGGCCCTCTATTCGGATATTACTCCAACGACATTCACCACTATTATGCTACCTAATGGGTCGCAGTCAACGATTGTCTTTTCCAGGACAACTTGTTTTGGGGATTCCATGTTGATCACCAATGTGTTATTTGTTCCTAAGTTTACTTGCAATTTGTTGTCCTTTGCACACTTAATGTAAACTCTAAGTTGTCTTGTGACACTAACTTCTCGATTGTATGTACTACATACCTCAATACGAGGATGGTGATTGGAGCCAGTGAACAAGAAGGCGGGGTCTACTGGTTGCATGTCGCTCCTTATCTTTGTCAACTTGCTCGGCTGTTGTTGCTCAGTCTTCTCAGCTATGGCACAAGATTAGGCCATGCTGCCTATCAATCTATTCTTGCTTTACCTAGTGTTTCCATGTCTAGAACTCGATTAGTAGAACCTTGTTTCATTTGTTTACAAGCAAAGCATACTCGACATTGTTTTCCCACTAGTTTTAATAACGCTTTTGCTCCTTTTGAACTTATTCATGCTGATGTTTGGGGTCCCTATAGTACCCGCTCCATATGTGGAGCTAGAACTTTTTAACTTTAGTAGATGATCATCCACGATGTGTTTGGGTACACTTAATGGCATCCAAAACTATAGTAGGCCGTTTTGTACATAAATTTTGCTCCTTTGACTCGACTCAATTTGGGCTCCCAGTGAAGTGCTTTAGGAACGACAATGGTACTGAATTTTTTCCACTTCGGGATTATTTCGATACACAGGGCATCTTGCTTGAGACATCTTGTGTGAACACCCCTCAACAAAATGGTCGCACCGAACAAAAGCATTGACACATCTTAAATGTGACTAGAGCACTCAAGTTTCAAGCATCTCTACATCTTCAATTTTGGGGTGAATGCATCCTTACCACAGCTTACTTAAATAACTGAATTCCCTCCTCGGTTCCTGATAAGAAGACCCCTTATGAGTTATTGTTCGGTCACACGCCAAGTTATCACCACATCATAGTTTTCGGCTGCCTCTGTCACGCTTCAGTTGAGCCAAGAAACTCGGATAAATTCACCTCTCGGAGTCGCTGTTGTATCTTCATCGGGTATCCCTACGGAAAGAAGGGATGACGACTATTTGATCTAGACACCAACACTGCGTTCGTCTATAGAGATGACATATTTTTTTAGGCTTCATTTCTGATGTGACCCTGCCTCCCATGACGGCCCAAGACGAGGAAGAAGCCATGAGCCTACGCTCACAGGGCCCAGTCACAAGGTCTAGGTCCAAAGCCATCGCCTCCGCCGTTGCATCACTAGTTGCACGCGTCGTCGCTGGCCAAGGAAACCCAGAAACCAATCCAAGACTCGTCGTCCTCGCCACCATCGGATCAACGCGTTCTTTTGAAGACAGCGACACTTCGTCGTCATCTTCACCGCGTTAGGAGCTTCATGCGTTCTTTTAAGACACTATCTATATTTGGTATTTCCAGCGTGTTTTAGATAGTTTTCTTTGATAGCTTTACATAGTTTCCTTTTATAGCGTTTTAGATAGTTTCCTTTCAATCATTCTATCTTTTAGGGTTTGTGCATTTCGCATGCTTGCATGGGCTAGCCCACGAGGTTCGACTCGGCCCACCTGACGTCTCACCTCCCCTATTTATACCCGACTTTGTTAATGTTATTTCTCACGTTCAAGTTAAAGTTCAAGGTTTCAAGTAGAGTGTTAATTCCTCCTTCCCTTGATCGGACGTCACCCATATCCCTCTCATCCTCATTCCCTCCGCCGCCGATGCTACGGCAATCGCTTGATCTTCTCAAGTAAAGTCTATCTTCGCATCTCCTTCATCCGCAGTCGACGCTACGATACCCCAAAGACTTGTCTTTTCAAGCCTTATATCATTCACCAACTCGCTTCCGCCACCGCTAACTCTTCTCCCATCAAATCGCTTCCATCACCACCGAGTCCTTGTTGTCGCCATCGTCTTCCCAGTCGCCGACGTCAACAACTCTATTCATCGCGTTCTTCCGCTCACGATCATCCCTAGCATCGTGTTCCACAGCAGAATCACACAGCGAGTGACTTCCCAACCAAGACTAGATCCAAAGGCGTCACCTTTGACAATTTGGCTTGTCATCGGAGGCAATGACACATCAACTAGCATCAGAGCCCAGCAGTCTTGAAAGTCACGAACTCAAGTTTCAATCTTGTTCACGAAATTTTTTTTTCTTCCCCCATCGTTTCCTTTACTGAGATATCGCGAGAAAACCCATAAAAATGAAATATTTGCTCACCTTAGGTTTCTACAAGGTAATACCTTGGCCGAATTTTTTTTCTTGTTCCCCAAGTTTTGGTGTGTTAGGTATTTTATTATCTTGCATGCTAGAGATTTTTGTTTCCTTATTTCATGCGTGGATAGAGTTTCCTTGTTTGCTAGATCTTGCTTTTTAGGTTGTTAACCGAATTTCCTAATATACTATATCATCAAATCTTATATTCTCTCTCCTATCTCTAACATCACACTTGTGATATTCTTGTTACTTAGATATTTTTATTTTATTTCCTTTTGCAAATCAGAAAAGATCAAACGATAAGATCTCGGATATTAAAAAAAAATAAGATATTCAAAAAAAAATCCAAAGTTAGGGAAAGCCAAAATAAGGCAACCCTAACCCACTCTCGGTCTAAGCTCATCTTCTCAACCTCTCCGCCGTCTAGGTCAAGCTTCCTAGAAGGTACTTTCTTGCTAATTAGGTTGCTTTGTTTATGTTTGTTTTTAGGGTTTCAATTTGTTCTTGTTTGTTTGATTGCAACATGCTTGATACACCATCTCTTGTGCAAGCCAAGCCGCCCTCACGGAAAGCCAAACAAGCCCTACCTACGTGAACGTTGTGACTTGACTAGTGATTTGCTTGGTTGTTGTTCTTCGTTGTCTTTTGGTTCGTTTTTACTCCCATGTCTGGCCGTCTTGTTATAGGTACCATGCCGATTGGACACAGTAACGACGAACGCGATGTCGACCACACAACCCAAGAACAACCGTCGTTGGCTCTATCCCAGGACCAACGCGTTCAAGACCCCCCACAACAAGATAACATCTTGAAGTTGACGGAAGATCAAATCTTGATCCAAGGTCTTCGACAAGAGGTCACAGCATTGAGAGCTCAACAACCAGTGGTACCCACCGCGCCAACTCTAACACCACTGAGTGCTATGGACGCGCTGCCTCCACCTGGAGCCACCGACGCGGGTCCATCCAAGACAAGAGTAGGCAAAGGAATTATGTCATCTTCGTCTCAACATCAACCACAACTCAACAGAATGCAGAGTGTCATCGAGAGTCGACAAGGCTTTGTTCCCCAAGCGGACCGCTATGTTCCCAGAGCCACAACTGTTGGCTTCGACAATGGCTCCGACTATGACCACGACGCCGGGGACACTCAAGGTAAGTATTCTGAACCATACAACTTCGATGATCGCTATGCCTCTAGGAGAACCTAGAGACGCGTACCGGTCTCAGCGCCACGCGAAGGCCGCCCTCGCCGAGCCGAGCAAGTCGACGCGACACTAAGGAGACCCAGTCACAGGCCAAGTGGGCATACGCGACGCGATGATCAATTGAGGACCCCCCCTACCCAGCCCCGGAGCCATGATGTCTGCGATCACCTTCGACACCAGAGTGTTCGAACACCGCGTTACGGATCTGATGGCTACGCGTCGATCACGCCCAATGTCCAAGACGACTTCGACGAGTATGATGACGAAGAGATCGAGGACTCAGGTATGGTCAACCCTAATTTTTTTCACCCCCCTCTTGGAGATCTACTTGAATTGCAGGATCACCCATCGGATTGGATACCTCCACCGCGTCTCCAGCCCCAAGGAGAACGCGTTCGAGACATTGGCGGCGAGCGCCGCGATGTTATGCAAAGGGACATTCGACGCGACAACTACGATGCCCAGCCGCGAAGACGTCAACGTGATGACGCCTACGCGCCAAGGGATGAGTACGTTCGCGAAGATCGCCAACAACGCGATAGACATCAGGTTGGATGCGACAGACTACAAGGATTGCGCGCCTTTGAGAACCCTCTCTACGACGATGCCCCAGACAACGCGCTCAACCAAGCACCTGACCAGCTTTGATACCAGCGACACCAAGTCAAGGTAAAAATCGAGCATTTTCATGGTGAATACAACCCCACTATTTTTCTTGAATGGGTGCAAGCTACGGAGTACACCCTTAGATATTGTCGAGTGCCACCTGAGGAGCATGTCGATGCCACGACGCTTAACTTTCGAGGCGCCGCCCGCGTTTGGTGGCATAGATTCGAAGATGACTGCGTTCGTCGCCACAGGACACGAGTCACAGAATGGCATCAACTAGTCTACGTGATGACCAAGAAATACGTGCCTCCAGACTACGGGAATCAAATGACATTGGAGATTGCCATGGCTCGCCAAGGATCGATGACTCCACTCGAGTTCTTTTCCAAGCTTGAAGACATGTATTACAAGGCCAACATCTCTGTTGCACCATCAACTTTAAGGACCAAGTTCTTGAGTGGCTTGAACACAAATATTCGTGATCAACTAGAGATCTTGCCAATCAAGGATTTGAACACACTCACACATACGGCGATGCAAATTCATGCACAAATCTCTCGCCGAAAGTCTTACACATATTCCAGTGGCCAGCAAAGGTATTCTTCTAACCCTGGTGGATTACCTTATACTAATGTTCGCCCTAGTGCCTCTACCACAGCCGCGTCTAGCCAAGCCTCCAAGGCGAAGCCCGCGACGCCGACCACCGCACCATGCCAGAACGCGCCAAGACAGGCTCTAGTGAGCACAGATCGTGCGCGTGATCTTGAGTGTTACAAATGTGGTGGAAGAGGCCACTATAAGAAAGATTGCCCCAATGCTCGCAAGGTGTTGTTCTCCACAGCCGCCGCCGGCTATGAGTCTTGTGAAGACGAGGAGGCCACACTTGATGTGATCACTGAAGGCACCGAAGAAGAGGACGAAGATGCTTATGAATGTGAACCCGCTACTCTACACGCGGGCACACCATTGAGCTTGGTGACGCGTCGTCTCCTCACAGTCAAGGAAGCCAGCTTATGCGATCAACGAGAGAACTTGTTCCACACAAGGGCTCTAGTCCAAACAGCTTCCTTGAGTGTCATTGTTGATGGAGGATCATGTGCGAATATTGTCAATGAGAAGGTCGTGACACACTTCAAGTTACCCACGATGCCTCATCCCCAGCCTTATGCCCTCCAATGGATATCATCTAGTCCAGGTAACACAGTATCTCGCCAATGCTTAATTTCTTTCTCCATAGGCCAATACTGTGATTCAGTTTTATGTGATGTCATTACAATGGACGCCACTCATATTTTTTTTGGGCGCCCATGGCAATTTGACAAACGCGTGCTCCATGATGGATATTTGAACACTTATGTGTTCAATTACCACGGGAAGCGCGTCACTTTGCATCCAATGTCTCCCCATGAGATCTTGTAGGACCAGGTTGAATGCGACCGCCAGAAGGCCATAGAGGCCGCGTCTCCTAGGTCAAACGAGTGTCCAGAAGCACTACCAAGGCAGAACTCCTCCAAATCTGGCAACACTTTGTCTACTCTAGGCACTGGCAAGAAGAAACACAACGCCACAGCTGGGACACCAAGTGCCCCACAGAATTCGAGCAGTGCCTTCCCATCAACAAAGTTCGCCGATCCGTTACCACCACCGCGTCCTTTGCAGGGCACCTGTGAGCAACGCGTTCTTTTAGCCAGGCCCAGTGACCTCACTGCATGTTTGACTGGGAAGACTCCATGCTTTCTGCTTGTGCCAACCCCATGCATCCCTGAATCGTCGACAAACGCGCCCTTGCCACCAGATATCGCGAAGTTGCTCACCGCGTTCACCGACGTATTCCCAGACGAGTTGCCATAATAATTACCTCCCCTAAGAGGCATTGAGTACCAGATTGACCTTGTGCCCGGTGCTTATTTTCCCAACCGCACTGCGTATAGAGCTGGTCCAGAAGAGACAAAAGAGTTATAGCGCCAAGTCCAAGAGTTGTTGGATCGCGGGTACGTAAGGGAATCTCTTTCCCCTTGCGTTGTGCATGTGATCCTTGTGCCCAAGAAGGATGGAACATGGAGAATGTGTGTTGACTGCCGAGCGATAAACTAGATCACCGTCAAGTATAGGCATCCTATTCCGCGCCTCGACGATATGCTTGATGAACTTCATGGCGCGACACTCTTCTCCAAGATTGATTTAAAGAGTGGTTATCACCAGATCAAAATGAAAGAAGGTGATGAGTGGAAGACTGCGTTCAAGACAAAGTATGGGCTCTACGAGTGGCTTGTCATGCCCTTTGGGCTCACGAACGCGCCCAGCACCTTCATGCGCATGATGAACCACGTGTTGAGATCTTTCCTTGGCAAGTTTGTTATCGTTTACTTCGATGACATCCTTGTGTATTCACGGAGCCTAGAAGAGCATGTCGACCACCTTCGACTTGTGCTAGAATGCCTTCGACGCGAGAGCCTATTCGCCAATCTGGCCAAGTGCTCCTTTTGCTCCGTGTCAACCAACTTTTTGGGCTACATTATGAGTAGTGATGGGTTACGCGTCGACGAAGAGAAGATCGCGGCCATCCAAGATTGGCCAACACCGACGACACCGACACAGGTGCGAAGCTTTCTAGGCCTCGTGGGATTTTATCGGCGTTTTGTACGCGACTTTTCCTCCATTGCCGCGCCATTACATGAGTTGACGAAGAAGGGCAGCACAGTTGTCTGGCTTCAGTGCCACGAAAAGGCCTTCTCAGCCTTGAAGAGGGCCTTGTGCAATGCGCCATTGCTCCAACTCCCCGACTTCGCAAAGACCTTCGAGGTGGAGTGCGATGCCTCAGACATAGGCATTAGTGGTGTGCTATACCAGGAGAAGAGGCCCATAGCATATTTCAGTGAGAAGCTCACAAGGGCCACCCTCAATTACCCCACCTACGACAAAGAGCTTTATGCATTGATCCGCATGCTAAAGACATGGCAACATTACCTTTGGCCGTGTGAATTTGTCATCCACAGTGACCACGCTGCATTGAGCTACTTGAAGAGCCAAGCCCACCTCAATCGCCGACATGCGCGTTGGGTGGAATTTCTGGAGACATTTCCTTATGTCGTGGTCCACAAGAAGGGAAAGGAGAACATCATCGCCGACGCGTTGTCTAGAAGGTATGTTCTCTTAACTCATGTGCAAACTAAAGTTTTGGGTTTTGCTTTGCTTAATGAATTATATGCTAGTGATCCTTTCTTTGCACCTATAGTCGAGCAATGCCTAAGATTTTGCGAGTTTGAGTCATATTTCCTTTTTGAGGGTTATTTATACAAGGCTAGTCGTCTCTGCATTCCTAGATCCTCTATTAGGCTCCTATTGATTGAGGAAGCACACGCGAGTCGTGGACATTTTGGGATTAGGAAAACCTTAGACGCGCTTAGAGAACATTTCTTTTGTCCTAGGATGACCCACCAAGTGACTAGGTTTTGTAGAAGTCGTGTGACTTGTCAGAGAGCCAAAGCTAAGTCTAGTCCTCACGGCCTCTACACTCCTTTGCCCATTCCTAGTGCCCCCTGGAAAGATTTGTCTATGGATTTCATCACGGGTTTGCCCCTCTCTATACGAGGTAAGGACTCTATTTTTGTGGTTGTAGATAGATTTTCTAAGATGGCACATTTTATTATTTGTAAGACAACCCATAGTGCTAGTGAGATTGTCGACTTATTCTTTGAGCATGTGGTGCGTCTTTATGGAGTCCCACGTACCATAGTGAGTGATAGGGATTCTAAGTTCGTTGGTCATTTTTGGAGAACTCTTTGGGGTAAGCTAGGAACCAAACTCCTATTTTCCACTAGCTATCACCCCCAAACTGATGGCCAAACGGAGGTCACGAATAGAACCCTAGGATCCCTCCTTCGCGCGATGCTCAAAGCCAACCCTAGGCATTGGGAGGACTTACTATCACTTGTCGAGTTTTGTTACAATAGATGCAGGCACACGGCGACCAAGTTGACCCCGTTCGAAGTGGTGTATGGAATGAACCCCTTGACACCACTGGATCTGTCGCCGCAACCACTATGTGACCCAGTGCATGTCTCCGCCTCCAACCGCGCCGAGCAGGTGCAGGAGCTTCATCGACGAACCAAGGAGCATCTGGAGAGGAGGGCCGAGCAGTATGCCTTGCAGCATAATTCAGGCCGCCGCCGCATCGTCTTTGCCCCCGGAGACCTTGTCTGGGTGCATCTGCGAAAAGAGAGGTTTCCCTCGCGGCGTAAACACAAATTGGCCCCACGTGGAGATGGCCCTTTTCGCGTGATAAAGGACATCGGGGACAATGCCTATCAACTCGAGCTCCCACCAGATTTTGGAGTCCACGCGACTCTCAACGTCACGGACTTAACACCATATGTTGAGCCAGAGTTTGATGATGGTAAAGCGGGGACGCTTCACAGCCAAGTGGGGAGGGTGATGTGACCCTGCCTCCCATGACGGCCCAAGACGAGGAAGAAGCCATGAGCCTACGCTCACAGGGCCCAGTCATAAGGTCTAGGTCAAAAGCCATCGCCTCTTCAGTTGCATAACTAGTTGCACGCGTCGTCGCTGGCCAAGGAAACCCAGAAACCAATCCAAGACTCGTCGTCCTCGCCACCATCGGATCAACGCGTTCTTTTGAAGACAGCGACACTTCGTCGTCATCTTCACCGCGTTAGGAGCTTCACGCGTTCTTTTAAGACACTATCTATATTTGGTATTTCTAGCGTGTTTTAGATAGTTTCCTTTGATAGCTTTACATAGTTTCATTTTATAGCGTTTTAGATAGTTTCTTTCAATCATTCTATCTTTTAGGGTTTGTGCCTTTTGCATGCTTGCATGGGCTAGCCCACGAGGTTCGACTCGGCCCATCCGACGTCTCACCTCCCCTATTTATACCCGACTTTGTTAATGTTATTTCTCACGTTGAAGTTAAAGTTCAAGGTTTCAAGTAGAGTGTTAATTCCTCCTTCCCTTGATCGGACGTCACCCATATCCCTCTCATCCCCATTCCCTCCGCCGCCGACGCTACGACAATCGCTTGATCTTCTCAAGCAAAGTCTATCTCCGTATCTCCTTCATCCGCAGTCGACGCTACGACACCCCAAAGACTTGTCTTTTCAAGCCTTATATCCTTCACCAAATCGCTTCCGCCACCGCTAACTCTTCTCCCATCAAATCACTTCAATCACCACCGAGTCCTTGTTGTCGCCATCGTCTTCCCAGCCACCGACGTCAACAACTCCATTCATCGCGTTCTTCCACTCGCGATCATCCCCAGCATCGTGTTCCACAGCAGAATCACACAGCGAGTGACTTCCCAACCAAGACTAGATCCAAAGGCGTCACCTTTGACAATTTTGCTTGTCATCGGAGGCAAGGACACATCAATTTCCTTACTCGGTTGCCCCTCTTCTGAGTTTTCCACCTTCGCCTTTTGATCTTTTCTCGCCGACAACTGTCGATTATAACAGTCCCGACACCACAACGGTGTCATCTCCTTCGACCGATCAAAGTTCGTCGTCTCCCACGACTGTAGATGGGGGGAGTTCATCTTCTACCTCCCTTGATTTAGACAAGGCCCCAGCTGTCATAATCGAATCCGTTTGTCGCAGTGTAAGCTCGAAACAGCCCTATGTCTGCCTACGAGAGTATGCCTGCAACACAATACTTGCCCTAACCCAACCCCCCCTCTACATCGCTCTCCATCATGTAACCATCCTTAGGCAGTATTTATCCACTTGCTAATTATGTCACTTGTGCAAAATTCTCCTCTTCTCATTCATAGTTTATAGCTGCAATTACAACCACACTGTAACCCACCCACTTTGTTGAGGTTGTGAAATCTCCTCAGTGGAGAGAAGCCACTCATGTCAAACTTACAACCCTTGAGAAAAAAAATTACTTGGGAGATCATGAATCAGCCCGCGGACAAGACACCAATCGGGTGTAAATGGGTATTTCAAGTCAAACATCGGGCAGATAGCTCGATAGAACGACACAAGGCATGGCTGGTTGTTCTTTAAAATCGCCAAGTGGAAGGCATCGATTATAACGAAACGTTTGCTCCGATTGCAAAGATGACATCGATACGTGTCTTTCTTTCCGTCGCAGTTGTTTGGGGTTGGGCATTACATCAAATGGACGTAAATAACGTTCTTACATGGCGATCTTGATGAAGAAGTATATATGTGCCCGCCCCCTGGTTTTCTCATTCCTTCGGGGAAGTTGTGTCATCTTTGAAAGTCACTTTATGGCCTTCGTCAAGCGGCGCGAAATTGGTTCTCCATACTTGCTTCCGCACTTACTCGGTTTGGATTTCAACATTCATATGCCAACTATTCATTCTTTTTTCCACACACATCAGCCACGGTGATCCATGTCCTTGTATACGTGGATGACTTGATCATCGCAGTTAACTCTCCCACTAATATAGCTCACTTCAAGGCTTATCTTTATCAATGTTTTCATATGAAAGATTTGGGCTATCTTTAAAATATTTCTTGGGGAATGAAATCGCACACGGTTCGGATGGCTTCGTATTGTGTCAGCGCAAGTATGCACTTAAAATTATGACTGAAGTTGTCCTTTTGGGTGCAAAGCCCTCTGATTTCCAGCTTCCTCAAAATCATGAACTCGGGAAGTCCGCAACAGCCCATCATTTCGACCCAAAGTAGTATCGTCGGTTAGTTGGGTGACTAATCTGATTGACCATCACACAACCCGAGTTATACTACTCATTGCATACACTTTTGCAGTTCATGCAAGCTCCAATAGAGGAGCATTGGCAAGCTCGTATACAGGTCCTACACTACATCAAGCGTAACCCCGGCCAAGGGTTGCTTCTTTCTGAGCACAACTCATTATCTCTCACTGCCTATTGTGACACCGATTAGGCGGGATGCCCCATAACGCGTCGTTCTCTCACAAATTATTTTGTTACGATTGGTGTCTCCCCGGTCTCTTGGAAAACAAAGAAACAACATATCATTTCTCGTTCTTCGGCTAAATCTGAGTATCGCACCATGGCGTCCGCCTACTGTGAGCTCATATGGCATAAGACCTTGCTTCGCTCTCTTGGTGTGTCTCATTCTGCCCTTATGAAGCTCCACTGTGACAGCCAAGCGGCCTTACATATATCGTCCAATCTGGTATCTCACAAACGAACCAAGCATATAGGGATCGATTGTCATTTTGTTCGTGACCTCCTTCTCGTTGATGCCATCACAACTTCACATGTTCGGACCAATGAACAACTCGCGGATATCTTTACTAAGGTCTTGGGCAAGCAACAATTCAATTATCTACTTGACAAGCTAGGCATTATCGACTTACATGTTCCAAGTTAAGGGGGGAGTATTGGAGATAATAGAAAATCATATCTTAGCATATATATGTATAAAATTAGCCGATATTTTTATCTTGTATAGATTTTCTATTATCTCTTTCTTGGAAGATAAGTATCTATCTTCTATATATGTTGTAACCGTACCATGAAATAAGGCAGAGGAATATTTTCCAAGTCTTGGCTTTTGCTCTCTTCTCACCGTCATTTGTCTTGTGGCTCAAAACACAAGACCGTGTAGGGGCGACGGATCATGCATCTACAACATTGTGTTTATTATTATTATTAATTATTATTTTTTATTGTTGGTATTATTATTATTATTATTCAATTATTGTGCATTCTCAGCATTGAGTAGTTGTTGTGCATTCTCGGCATTCAAGTGGGGGCAAGGAGTAGGGGCGGATGTAAGATTTTAGTCTAGTGGGGGTTAAATTCTAAGAATAAAGTCTATCGTCCATCTTACACAAAATCCTAATTTTGAAATTTATCGTCTTTCTTGTACATCAAACCTCAATTTCTAACAAGAAAATTTATATATGCAATTCGCAAATAAATTTTGCTCCAAATTGATCGAAATATTACATTATTTAAACAAATTTCATCATTAAATATTACTTTTATTCTATAGTTTCAACAAATATGTTAAAAGAATAATTTAAAATTATAAGTCCATAAACCCTAAATTTTAAAAATTAACACAAATACAGATAGATATAGAAAAAATAGTCTTTTTTGTTGAAAGATTTGTATGTAAATTTAGATAAAGTTATATTTTTTTAATATGTTTGAGGATTATACCTAACAAATTCTTTATTAGAAAATTGAAAATACATAACTCATTTTGAAAGAATTCAAAGAAGAATTATTAAAAAAATTGTAAATAAAAGGTTAAATTCTTTTTATAAAATAAAAAGATAATAAATAAATTCCCAGTAGGGGCTACTAGGTCCTACTTCCCTCCGCCCTTGGCAAGGCGGGAAATGAGTTGTTTTTGTGCATGTCATGTCTTGATCCAAGTGATGCATTCTAGGAATTTGACAAGAAAAGTTGATTGAATTTGCATAATTTTACCCAAATGAGTATTCAGTTTTTTATATAAAGGCACTTGGACATCACCTTAACTGCTTTAATTTTGATGTACACTCAAATGATTAGTCTGCTAATCTCGTCGGTATTAGTGAGATCTCAAAAAAAATTGTTCACTGGAAGAAGCATTGTCCTTGGGTATATCTTCTTGTGAAATTAGCTTTGTTTTTATGTGATGCAACAACTATTGTTGAAAGAGTTTTTCTTGCTATGAAACTTGTCAAGAGTGAATTAGGCAATGGACTTGGGGATGATTGGATGAATGATTGCTTGATTGCATATATTGAGAAAGATGTAGTGAGATCTATTGAGATTGAAAATATTATTTTAATATTTCGGGACATGACACCTCGAAAATGTTATTGTAATAAAAAAAATGTTGCAACTTTTATTATATTATATTTTATATTTATTGTAATAATAATTTTATGTTAGCCCCTATTTAAGGAAAATCATGTGTCCGTCATTAGTTCCACCGGTTGCACATTTCCCCTTCAGAGGTCACACTCCTTCATCGGTCATGCGCAGCAATATTTGATGGGGATTTATCTTTGCACCGCTTTTTTTATTCCTCGCACCATATTATGGGCTCCACGACGTTGCGCCCAAAAACAATTACCTTGGGCACAACCCAGTGGCGCCCTAGAAAAAAAATTCCTTGGGCGCTACTAGGTTGCGCCCAAGGTCCGAGTTTTTTTTAAATATTTTGATAATGATTTAATTTTTAAAGGATTATTGAACAGATTCTTCATCTGAACCGGTTCAACACCTTTTGGGCGCAACTATGTTGTGTCCAAAAAAGTTACCGTTGAATCCACCGGTAACTTTTGAACGCTACGTCGTTGCGCCAAAAAAGTTACAGTTTGAAAACGGTAACTTTTTCGGTATATATATGATAGTCATTTGGTCCATTTGAGCATACCACCAAATTGAAATCACAAAATATTGAGAGATTGTCTTCATCAAGCTACGATGATGCATCCGGTCTTGATTTGATTCATCACGATGCTTTACGGGTACGTATATGTTTTTTCCCAAGTTTATTTGAAATTTAGCAAATTAAAGTCGTTTGTTGTAGTTTAGAACGATCATTAAAATATACATACGATCATTATGTTAGGATGATTCCATGTTTTAGGTTAGTGGCGTTGTGTTAGTCTTTTTAGGTGGTATTTTCTGTATCCTATTATATAGTTGTGAAATAAATAGAATGATTACATGTTTTAGGTTAGTGGACAATATGTTAGTATTTTTAGGTGGTATTTTCGGTATATTTATTTGCGAAATAAATAGGATGATCACATGTGTTAGCTTATCATTTATTAAGTAAATTATATGTTTGTGGTCATAACATCATTATGTTAGTTTTTTGAAACGCTCTTAGAAAAACCTCTAATGTATAATCTTTTTGAAATCAAATAGGACGACTCTAGTGATAGCGATTTTTCGCCAGTGGACTATTCTGCTCATTTTACTACAAGTAATGAATGGAGTGATAGAGACAGTACGATCAAGTTGGCTAAGAATGTAGGTTTGGAACTGTGTATGGTGATCGTCATATGTAAATCATGGGCTAGAAAGGTCATATTGTTGTGTGAGAAGTCTGGGTCATATAGATCGGCGGTGAAGACGAATGAGGTTGAGGGTCCCGAGGCAATCCCTACACAGAAATATAAACGAGGACAAAGAAGAGCGAGTGCCCGTTTCAGTTGCATGGGGTGCTTGTGAAAGAAAATTGGATCAAATTTGACAGGTGGAGATTATTCGTCATTAGAGGATGGCATGACCATGATCTTTCAAGTAGTTTGATTGGTCATGCATTTGTCGGGCGACATTCGCATGAACAACGAGAGTGCGTGAATGTTTTGTCAGCCTCCGACATAAAGTTGAAGGCTATTATGAGTCTATTTCTAAAGGCGGATCCCAAATGCTTGACATCAAGGAACCAACTGTACAATTACAAGGCAAGGAGATGTTGAAATCCAGAGGGAATTTGACGGTGCTGCAATACACGCTGGATTTTCTACACGCGAGAGGTTATTATACAAGCACTGAGATGGTTCGCAATGAGGAAGGGAAGGAGGTTTTGAGTGACATTTTTATTTGTCACCCCAAAGCTAGACATTTGTTGTGTTTGTTCCCCCACGTCGTCATCATGGATACGACTTACAAGACCAATAGGTATGAAAGTTTAGTTATCGCTATTACTACATCTAAAATATGTAATTGCATATAAATGTTCTAATTTTTACACATATAGGTACGGTATGCCTTTCTTGGAATTTGTTGGATTCACTTGCACCAACCGTACGTTCTGTATTGCGATTGTATTCATGTATGATGAGACGACGGAGCACTATGTATGGGCCTTGCAGTGCCTTAAGATCATTGTCGAGAGACAGGAACCTAAGGCGATCATGTCAGGTCGAGAGCTCGATCTTGTGAACGCTCTCAAAGCAGTCTTTCTCAATTCGCATCATCTATTGTGTATGGTCCATGTCAACCGTAACGTGGAAGGTTATGCAATGAAATATATTGACAACTTCGACCATTTTAGTGGTAATGTTCGTTGGGTGTTGAGGTCGCCCATTGAGGATGTGTACGAGACACGACTTCAATACTTAACGGAGAAATGGAATAAGCTACCATGGCTGATGGAGTACGTGAAGAGGGTATGGCTTGATTAGTACAAGGAGATGCTAGTCTGTGCGTAGTGCGACACATTTCTCCATTTCGCCACAAGATCATCAAACATGTAAATTCATAAGTGCAACTAGGAAAACCCTTTTAGATATGTATCAATATATACAAAGTATAACTTGAGTTTTATTTTCAGGGTTGAGAGTTAGCATTCTGTGCTGAAGGACGGGATTGAATCGTCTGTTGGACGCTTGAACACCCTCGTGCAGCAAATCGACAATATGTTCGCTGATCAGATTCGGGAAATCAGGGGTGATATGGAGCAGAGTGTTTTTAAGGCACCCACAAAGATCGTAAATGGGCCGAGTTGGGTGAAGGCTTTTTTCAGGCGCATTCTTTATAAGGTCTCGGAAAAGTGCATAAGAATGTTATACAAGGATGTTGTTAGGCCAATGGAAGGAAAAATACCCGATAAAGAATGTCGTGATGTGTTTTGGAAATCATTCTTAGGCTTGCCTTGCCCACACAGGATCAAGGACTATGTAAAGGACGGTACCCCATTGAAGCCAAGTGAAATTCATATTTATTGGAAGCAAATCAAGTGGGAAGAAGTGGGTCTTCCCGAGCTCAAACCGGATGAGAACGACTTTATCACAGAACAAGATGTCATCTTAGGTGCCATGTGGGGAGATTGGGCCAACAAGGATTTGATCCCAGAGCTTAAGACCGAGTTTGCCCGCAAGTACAAAGATTTCTGTAAGCCGAGATCATGTACCGTAAACGAGCCCTCGACCGCTTCGACCAAGAAGGGGAGACCTAAAAAGAAGAAGAACTATATGAATAGGGACCCGAGTTGGTTTGAGCACGGAGCGGCCGAAAAAAAGAAGAAGGATGAGGAAAAAAGAAGAAGGCTGAGGAGCGGAAAAATTTGTCCGTGGGATCTAAAGGACGTCTTTCGATCAGTAAACCGGCAAGAGGAGTTTCACCTAGCAAGTTTAGCACCCCTGGACCACCTAATGATGCGAAAGAAGTAATTTACCTCAGCTTCAACTGGGGTCGAGATAATATTGATTCATTCTTGTTCGCCTACATTGCAAGAGTACGGAATGTAATGGGCGATGGTCATTGTGGGTACTGTTCACTGGCTGTATTATTAAGGGAAAACCAAGACAATTATGACTACGTTTGATGGGAGCTTTCCAAGGAACTACAACAACGTCGAGTGTTGTATACCTCGACCTGTGTTGCTACCCTGATTCAGAGCTGATCAGGTGAGTGAATTATACCTGAGTGTGATTGAGCCATCACTGGACGGAAGTTCCTATGGTCGGCTTGGCATTTGCCACGCGATTCTAGGTGGCTCATGTTGTATTATCACTGTTTGGACCTCACACATGCCCCCCAATGTGGGCTCCCCCAGGCGCGCAACCTCCCACTACGGTGCATGCGATAGCCCTTGTAGGCAACCATGACCATTTTGTACCGGTATGCATTTCCACTTTTGATCATCATTAACCTTTTTTTTATGTATTCTAACCCTTGAATTTGTACAGGTTTGGCTAGTTCATGATCTTTGTCCGATTCCACCCCCGCCCCACGTTTGGACCCGATGCAAAGATGCAAGTGTTGAAGGATGGGATAAATCGTTTGAGTCTAGGATGAGAGATTACGTCATAGACGGACCATGGATGGTCAGGGGGGAATATTTCTTTAGTCATAGTGCTTAGAATATCCAACTACTACAAATGTTGGATCGGGATGGAGTTGGGTATGTTTAGTCGATGTAAATCCACTCTTTTTCCAATTTGTAGTTTCCTCTACTTATATAAATTACGGTAATGTTTCAAGGTTTAGGGTTTTCCCATTCTTATTGTCCACTAGTTAATAACCTTCAATTTCGTAACATAACATACATTATACTTTAATATATGAAACCTTAACGTACTTATATAAAACCAAAAGTCATCTTTATCATTAAGGTATAAAGTTTAACATTTCCAAGTTTAAGTTTGACAAAATTTTAAGTTTTAAACTTAGAAAAATCTTAAGTTTTTTCCCCCTAATCTAAAATCAAAATAATCAATCTTAGACTTTGTGTTCGAATGTACGAAAATCCTAAACCCTACACCCCAAAACATAACCCTAAATCCTAAAAAAATACTATAAACCTCGTGGGTGCAACTAGGTGGCGCCTAAGGCAGTGGGCGCAACACAGTTGCACCCAAAGGGGGCTAGAGGGCGGTTGTGGGTGCCGTTTTGGCTTGTCATGTCTACATACCCTTTGGGCGCCACCTAATTGCGCCCAAAGGGTTCATTGTGTGAGAGAGAATCAAATTTGGCATTTTCTGGGTTTAGGGTTTAAGGTTTAGGGTTTAGGATTTAGAGTTTAGGGTTTATTGAAGATTAACCATTTTCGGCTAAAACGACTCTTTCGTTCGAAAAACCATGGCAGACGGAAGCACCCCAAAATATTCCACACATAAGTTCTTAAAACATTCGGGCCATATATACGTACTGAATATCCTTTATGCGGATTAGGGTCAGAAATACTGCACAATACCCTATAATCTATGAAACCTTAAACCCTATACCCTTAAATCCTAAACCCAAAAACATTCCCCCACACAACCCTTTGGGCGCAACTAGGTGGCGCATAAAACATTGGGTGCAACCATGTTATGCCCAAAGGGTTGTGTGGGGGTTTAGGGTTTCGGGTTATTTAGGGTTTAGGGTTTTAAGGTTTTCAAGTTTAAGTTGGAAAAATAACTTGAAATTTCTAGATATCGACCGAATATTTTGCTAAATTACTTCGAACCTTGAAAGGTATGATGGTGGTTGGGGCAGTTCAACGCCGATAGGCGCTCGTTAGGATTACTAGATTGTTTTTGCCTTATGACATAACTATAGTATATAACTATGGAATATAACCATGGTATATAAAAATAGGATATAACCATAGTAAATAACTATAGGATATAACCATAGTAAATAACTATAGGATATAACCATAGTATATAACTATAGGATATAACTTTCGTATATAATTATAGGATATAACCATAGTATATAACTATAGGATATAACCATACTATATATCTATAGGATATAATCATAGTATATAACTATAGGATATAATCATAGTATATAATATAGGATATAATCATTGTATATAACTATAGGATGTAATCATAGTATATAACCATAGGATATAACCATAGTATATAGCTATAGGATATAACTATAGGATATAACCATAATATATAACAATAAGATATAACCTTAAACCCTCCTAAAACCAAAAACAAAACTACATAGAGCTTTTGGGCGCAACTAGGTGGCGCCCTAGGGCTTGGGCGTAACCATGTTGCGCCTATAGGGTTGTGTGGGGGATTGTTTAGGGTTTTTTAGGGTTTAGGGTTTTAGGGTATTAGGTCTTTATCATTGCAGTACATAGTTTAAGGTTTTCAAGTTTAAGTTGGAAAAATAACTTCCAATATCTAGATATCGACCGAATATTTTGCTAAATTGCTTCGAACCTTGAAATGTATGATGGTGGTTGGGGCAGTTCAACGCTGATAGGCGTTCGTTAGGATGACTGCATTTGTTTGCCTTATGAAATAACTATAGTATATAACTATAGACTATAACCATAGTATATAACTATAGAATATAACCATATTATATAACTATTGAATATAACCATAGTATATCACTATAAGATATAATCATACTATATATAACTATAGGATATAATCATAATATATAACTATAGTATATAACCATAGTATATAACCATAGGATATAACCATAGTATATAACCATAGGATATAATCATAGTATATAACTATAGGATATAATCATAGTATATAACTATAGGATATAATCATAGTATATAACTATAGGATATAAACATAGTACATAACTATAGGATATAACCATAGTATTTAACTATAGGATATAACCATAATATATAACTATAGGATATAACCCCAAACCCGAAACCCTAAAAAAATAGAAACCCTTTGGGCGCAACTAGGTGGCATCCAAGGGTATATACTAGATACCCTTTGGGCGCCACCTAGTTGCGCCCAAAGGGTTCATTTTGTGAGAGAGAATCAATTTTTGCATTTTTTGGGTTTAGGGTTTAGGTTTAGGGATTAGGATTTATTGAAGATTTATCATTTTCGCCTAAAATTGGGCTTCCTTATTCATCCGGTCCATGAAACCCAATTTTGCTTCGAGCCTTGATTTGAGCCCAATATGCTCGTCTTCAAAAAGGCATGTTACCAACCCTAATACTCACATCAAGCAGCACCACACAAAGATTCTTCTAGGGTTTGCCAGCTCCAGATCCGACGTGTAGAGGAGAAAACTCGACCTCGCGAGAGATTATTCAGGTTTTCGGTAATATGTTTCATATATTTTGGCTTTAGTTTTTGCAAGAGTTTAGGGCTTGTAATACAATAATTAATAGTCCAGATTCGGGATACCAAGTTCATAGGAGAGGATGGCTTCGTCGTCCAGCAGTGCACATGCTCCGGTTACAATGTGTGAGTGCAATTTCCCGGTCGTCATGTACACTTGCGACAAACCCAATCACTACAAAAGAAGGTATCTCGCATGCAAGGATTACATCACAATGGAGCGAGATGGTACAATGAGAGGGTGTCGTACCTTTAAGTGGCTTGATCCAGCGTATGACGACAATGTTGCCAAGATTATCAGAGAATTGGTCCTGGAAAGAAATGAGCTTAAACAACTAAACCAGACCCTTTTAGATTTAAATGTGAAGTTAAGAAAGCATATATAGTATCGAGGGTTTCAAATTGATTGATGTTATAAGAAATTACCTTAGTTCGGTGCTTATTTCAGTGCTTATTTCGTTTCTATGTTTGTTTCGAGTTTTATGCATTTTGATTTCCAAGTATATGATTACATAAATTTGCAAATGTATGATTTCCAAGTTTATGATTTGCAAATGGTACGATTATATTGCATTACAAGTCACACGATTTACCATTTTTGGCTAAAACGACTATTTCGTCTGAAAAACCATGGCAGACCGAAGTACCCCAAAATACTCCACATATAAGTTCTTGAAACATTCGGGCCATATATACGTATTGAATATCCTTTATGCGGTTTAGGGTTAGAAATACTTCATACTACTCTATAATCTATGAAACCCTAACCCATAAACCCTAAACCCTAAAACAATCCCCCACACAACACTTTGGGTGCAACATGGTTGCGCCCAAAGCTAGAGTGATGGAATTGGACTTCTTCTTAATCCACTATAATAACCCTTGTCAATTGAAATTCAAATTCATTTCCGCAATATTCTCAACGTTTTCATCCCTCTTTAGAAATCATCAATGGCGGATCAAATACCGCTTCCTCCGTCAGTGGAGTTACAGCCGCTGCCGGACACGCTGGCTAGGCAGGAACTAGCAGCCTTATGTGAATAGGCTTCTCTTCGGTTGCTCTCCCATATCCGTAATACGAAGATCACTAGATCGTTTGGTGGTTTTATCATGTACTTGGCCAACCAGTATTTGTTTTGGGGTTTGGGGTTAAGGTTTAGGGTTTAGGGTTTTTGGATCTTTGTCATTATTTTTATAATTAAGGCTCGGTTTTTTAACAATATTTTTATAATTAAGGCTCGGTTTGGAAATCCATAATGTCATAGAGTCATACTTAAATGATGCGCGTAAATCTGTAATTCGAATCAACATAGAAGATGTATATATACAAAATGTCAGTACAAAATCCATAATGTTAGTACAAAATCCATAATATCACTAAAAATCCATAATGTCAGTAGCTACATCGAGTCGTCGCTAGACTTCGCATGAAATGCAGTTATATCCTCGGCCTGGGTTCGCTCAGTCGGGGCCCTAGAAGACTCTCCCCTCTCATATATAGACGGGACACGCGCCGATCAGCTCGGTACTCTGCTATTGTGGATGAATCGGCTGTAGGACCCGAGGACTGTGAAGATAGTTGTGACGCCCGGATAAGCGGTAAAGCTATAGGAAGCTCATCGCCGCATAGAATGGCCATCATATGGTCCCATTCCGGACCGCCACCCCAGATCAGAATATACTCCCGAGCAAATGCTGTCACCATGGCCAAACGCTGCAAAACATAAAAAATTATACGTGATTTTTTAGAATAACAATAACAAACATTTATAGCAGAGATTGGTGGAGAAACGTACTCTTTGCGCGTCCACAGCAGGAGGGGGACCTCACACAATACGAGGTTGGACTCGTGCGAGGGGGCTCACATACGGATGTGAGATCTGGAGATACTAGTCCAGGTACTCGTCGTCCACATCCCACGCTGGGATGGCCATCGGGCTCTCCAAAATGAATGGACATAGGTGTTGATCGAGATGCTCCTAACCATCGCATGCGTGATCAAAAGTCAACTTGTACTGATCTTTCCCCACAAACTTGACCGGGTGTGAGGCATACGACGGCTCTATGACATCCAAGGGCCAGCTCTGCCGACGTCCAAATTAGCACATGACCCGATCGAGCATGTATGGCTCCTCAACGTCTAGGAAAGCGATCGTCCCTCGGTATGTGGAGGCCCTATATGCACCAGCAAAATCTAGACTGCCATACGGCGTCCACCGTACCTGCATTGATAAAAAAGTACAATCGTGTAAATAGTTAATCATAGAGGAGACATAAATTCAAAAACAATTAGGGTGCTTACATCATCGGGCCGATACTCATCCAAAATACGCATGTAATGCCGGTTGTTGTCGAGATCACGCAACACGGTGCGCTGGATATAATACCGAGCAGCACATCGCTCGTCGTCGTCCATGTGAGGGAGGGGGTTAGGGTTCCCCGTGAAATATATGAAGTACGTCCATATCCACATCTACATATGAAATAATATATTTGGTTAACAATAAATTTAATAATTAATGCAACGACGTTAATTTTACGTTCAATTACCTGAAGCAGATAGGTACACCTCGCTATGCCTGTGACCTTCCCCCGAGAAGCCTCGCCAAGGTTCCTATACAACCAGGCAAGCACCCCGTTCCCCAAGCTGTGCCGACGACACGGTCCCAATCATCGAACAACGGCAGGGTCTTCAACCGCACCTTGTTCGTGGACTTATCCATGAAAATGCTGCAAGTCGTGGTGTGCCATAGGTATCCCTCAACTATCAACTAGGGCTCGTCGTCGTCCTCTATCATGCGTAGCAGGTGCACAAAAAACTGGAAGGCAATAAGCCGACCCTTCCTAACCTCCCTCTGCATCTTCCTCTCCCGAACACCGTACATATACATGAACAGCTCCTGCCCCATCTTCTTCAGCTCATCATCTGTACCCGCCAACGGTACGCGGCAGGGAAACCCCTCTATGCTCAGCCCTAAGATCCTCTCCACGTCGTGAAGCGTGATCGTAATCTCGCCCCTACGGAAAATGAAAATTGTTCGTTTTAGGGTGCCACCTCTCGACGAACACTGCTATAAGAACGTGGTCAACCCTACTGAACTGAAAATCCCGGAGACTAGTCAATCCGGACTTCGCCGCAAGACAAAACCAACTACCCTTAACCACCTCTCTGGAATGTATCTCCTCCGACCATAGAAGTCGGAAGGGCGAGTATAAGCCTTCAAACACCGTACGAGGGCCGGTGCAGACGGAGGAGGAGCGTGCCAAATCCAGTGCGCAACGTGAGTCCCAAAGCTCTGTAACACCTCAAGCGACTCAAGCCCGTACGGGGTGGCCTCCACGGTAGGTGGAGCCTCACCAGCGAGAGGGGGAACGGGCTCCTCGGGGGCGGGAGGGGGAACGTGCTCCTGGGGGCGAGAGGGACATTCTCCATAACGACATCGTCCCAATGCGAATCGCCCATGTTATGGACGGGACTCTGCGAAGCCGGAGGTAAAGACACATAAGGAGAAGGAAGTACATTTGAAACAGTAGGATCCGCTAATGGAACGGGATTCTCCTCTTGCGACCACGTTGAGTGACGGGGATAAGGAGGTTTCTACGCTTACGACCGAAAGTTGTCACGGGTCGAGATTCCACCCCACGACCTCCTCCCCCCTTGCATCTTTCATTTGGTTCTCGCGACTACATCCTGTTTTATTCAAATTATAATTTATCATATATTTTATGAAGATTTTTTTTATTATAACCAATTGCTACTATTTATCCACACATATTCTAATATTCCATTAAATTTGACTAAATATTTAAATTTTCAAATATTTGTCCCAAATTACCTAAATTATTCGTATATTTCACTATTTTCATTACAAATTACTTCACTATTTTTATCTAACTTTTAAAAAAAATCGTTAATTTCAACAAATTTCTGATTTATTTTGACTAACATTCTAATTTGTCTAAATTAAACAAATTTCTAATTGCTATAAATCTACAATTAATTTTTACCGAAAATTCTAATTTAATTTTAAAAAAAATATAATTTATCTAATTCAACTTTTATTTAATTAAAAAAATCCTATAATTTCAACAAAGTTCTAATTTATTTCGACTAACATTCTAATTTGTCTAATTTAATCAAATTTATAATCATATATTCTTTTGCATATTACATTCTAATTTGACTAACATTCTAATTTGTCTAGTTTACCAACACTTATTTACTAATTATTTACCAATTTATCTAAATTATTCATTTACATCACTAATTTCATTTTTTGTCTAAATTGTTCGAATAACACTTTTGCCTCAATTATTTCCAATACTTCACTAATTTCATACAACTATTCAATGCATTAATAATTTTTTTCTAATTCATCTAATTTTATTCAAATTCTTTTTGATTAATTTTATTTAATTACAATTATAATTATATAAAATAATTCTAATAGTATACTAATTTTATTTATGCAATTCTAATTTGGTTTACAAATAAAATCGTAATTCTAACTAGTATACACATTTCGTAATTTTATTTAATAACAAATCTAATTATTCATATAAATACTATAATAACAAATTAATTATAAATCTTATTAATTACAAAATTTATAACGAAAAATAAACGTACATCAGCTCGTTCTTGACGAACGTATCTCTGTGGCAGTTCAGGTAGCCTCACCTCCCCAACTTGCGCCACTGTCTCGACACCGACGGCCATCACGATGTCCAATGTATTTTCCGACGCCACCTACGCCTACGCCTCGACCGGAGTCGTCGGAGACTCGCCGCCCTACCACAGCGCCGTCCAAGTCGTCAGGCCCCTGCCAGCCACACCGCCACTGGTTGTTCCACCGTTGTTACCGCCGCCAACTCCGCGTCCTCCACCGGCTGTTCCGCGTCCTCTGCCGCCCAAAATTCCAAATCTACAATTTCCAGATCTGCCGCATGCTCCTCCGCCTCGACGGTCGCCGCTTGCTTCGTCGTTGTCTCCTCTCGCCTCTCGCTATCGCCGAAATACTCCATCGCCGTCGCCTAGGGTTTATGGGTCGGGGGAAGAAGATGACGCAGACGCTACTATATAGTGCCCTCTTGGGCGCTACATAGTAGCGTCTAGGTTTTTTTTTTAAATAATTATGTTGGGCGCTACTGTGTAGCGCCCACCGTTTTAAAAAAAACATTTTTGTTGGGCGCTACGCAATAGCGCCCACCATTTAAAAAAAAATTAAAAGAAAATAAGTAAACCAGTTTATTTTTAACTTTTTTAAAAAAATAAGTAAATCGGTTTATTTTTAAACCGGTTTTACTAATGAAAATCGGTTCACTTATTGGACGCCATTAGGTGGCGCCCAAGAATTGGATTTACCTAGAAAGTTTTTTTTGTGTGGGGAAGAATTTTCGCGGTGCAACATATGGGCGTACATTGTGAATAAGTTGAGGAAAGACAAAATTTGTGGAAATACAATGACAAGACTCCTCCAATTTCCACAGATTCACAGAATTGGGTTGGGCCGGTCATCAGAGTTCATGTACCCTTCATTTCAAGGCCCACTCTATACAATTTTCTCAAGGCCCAGGGAAATTCAAATATGTTACAGCAATTATTTCCACACGGCCCAACCAAATGCATATAGACTATAGTACAAAATCCAATTTGTCCACTTACATAAAATGTCTAGCACAAGCCTAAACTATGCCAAATTTTTTTGTTAGGTTTCAAAGTGTATGAACAAAATATTATACTCAAATATTTTGTGACGCGAGATTTGTTTCTTTTAATTTTATTAATTGTCAAAAAATGTTTTTATTTGGTCGAAAATTGTCATCATATGTTAATGCATATTTCTTTTCAAATATGGAAGTGATTCAATGTCCGACCAAACCGGCATTGAATATGTCGTCATTCTTTTCATACATGTCTGATGCATCGAGAAACTTAATACATCGATAGTCGAACAAACCGACATGAAAATAGATTTAAAGAATCCAAAAAGAAAAGTCAAACAACAAAATGCATATTTCTTATAAATATGGAAGTGATTCAATGTCCGACCAAACCGGCATTGAATATGTCGTCATTCTTTTTATACATGCTTGATGCATCGAGAGACTGAATGTATCGGTAGCCAGACAAACCGACATGAAAATAGATTTAAAAAATCCAAATCCAAAAGAGAAGTACAACAACGAAATGAGAGATACGTAAAAGTCAAGGAATGGTGTGAATAGGGCACTAGACAAAACACAACATTGTAAGAAAAAGGTGAACAAAAATATTTTTTCGGAAAAATGCAACAAAATTCCTAGGAATTGTCTTAAAAAAGTAAACTCATAGGGAGCCACACATCTACAACCTCGCCGGAACCAACAACTCAATTTGACCAAAAGGATGAATCTCCAAAAGGATTAATCACCAAAAGGATGAATCTCTCAGTCTTCCAAAAATGCTCAAATTCCATAGTAAGTCACCGTGGATTACTTTTTCTTCTAGAATAGGACCTTTTGGCTAGAATCCAATGCCTCTTTAGCTAAGCTTATGTGTCTTCTCAACTTTTATTAGCTCAATGTTTGATTGCGTATTTTTTCTTTCAATGCAAGCATAAATATATAGGAGTCACTTTTCGTGAGAACCACTGTTCCCACGAAAACGGTGAGAACCACTCCTTACCATCAAATGAAGCAACCTAATTCTAAATGAAATGGTGACAGTTTTGTAATAAATAATTTTTTTCATAAAAACATGAGCCATTGTACATAAGATTCTGAATCCTGTGCATTTCACTCTTAATGTGCAAAATGTGTCGTTAGATCGCGTCCATCAACGATTGAGGTTCCACCCATGCCTTTTAAGAATTTAACTACACCAGGGAAATTTTCATCATTTCAACTTTTAGGGCTCCTTTGTCCCTCAAACTCTCCCAACATGATTCTCTGGTTTTGTTTGGTCGTGTTCTCCAAGAATGCTCTCGTGCAATTTTCACTTTGTTTGTGTTGATTTCAATATGTTTGCACTCAAAATTTCAAATTTGAACTTGGATTATTTAATAGACCTTGTTTATTTGTTCATATATGCCTTAGATTGTATCTGTTTTTTTTTAGTTCTTCATTTCCAAACACCATTTATGTTGATATTGATTTCCTTTCAAACACTTAGATTTTTTTATCGTATTTTGGTGTAGGCATGTTTTCGGTTGCTTACATGTTACAATGTCACGTTTATGTACTAGAATCTCAAATTTTTCAGATGTTTTGCATCAAAATTCCAGTTTCTTATGTGTTGGATTATTTCATGAGTTGGTGCAAATTATTCGTCATATATGTACATGGATGCCATATACGTTTTGCATGTTTAATGTTTGTATCAAAGGATTTCTTGCCATTGGATAATATAAATGAATGCTTGATACCTTAGTTGGTTTTCAAATATGCACATATTATGAACCTCGTACGTTTAATTATGAACATTGTGTCATTAATTATGAAGATGTCATGCTTTTTAATATTTCCTTCACATTTCTTTGTATTTCAACTTATTCATCAAGTTCAATTATTGCCTGCTAGTTGTGATTTCACTCATGGCCATAGTGTTGAAAGTGATGATGTCACTAGAACTGAGGAGCCCGATGTAAATGACTATTATGAAGTTTAGTATGCTCAAGGTGGAACGACTTATTTCATTCTTGTTTTCCCGAATGATATGAAACATGTTGTAGGGATGTGCTTTAATAGATTAGAGGAAGGCATTGCTTTTTACAAGAAATATGCATTTGTTTGCGGTTTTGATGTTCGTAATGGATCTCCCCTCTTCAACAAACATGACAACATTGTTTTGATGAAATATATGTTGTGTGCTTGGGAAGGGTATAAGGGAGGACAACAGAATACTGGCAAACATACAAGCTTCAATGGTGTTGGTTGTAATGAGGGTTGAGAATCATATGAGTTTACAGGCTATTATTTTGTCCCAGATATTATTTATTTTGTGTTTTTACACTTGATTTGGGATTCGTTATAAGAGTACCATATATGTTTTTTATATGAACTTTGATTTTTCGAGCTTGTTAATTCCTGAATATATATGAGCATTACTATTATATATATGAATATGCAGAATCAAAATATGTACCTGAAAGTATAGAAGTGTTGTACTGAGTATGTATAAACAGAACTGTTATAATTGTGAATATGGACAGTCAATATGTGAACCTACACGGTCAATATGTAAACCTGAAAAGTCAATTTGTGAACCTTATCAAACAATTGTCCATCATTTTTACTTCTTGCCAACATTAGCATACAAGTATGAAAACATCTAAGCAAAGTTTACATCTAGTATAATATCACAGTCTAAGTTAGAGTATCAACAACCCAGCACATCACTATTGTTCACAAAATACCAACCTATCATACCACTTTGGATCACAAAATACCTCCTAATTCTCTAGTTTTCAAATCCTTAGTTTAACATTCTAAAAAAAAAGATAAAGTCTTCCGCGCTATAATCCTCCAATTCTTTGATGAACTGCATGTGACGACCTTTGTCTTTTTTAGAGTGACAAAGTCTTTCGCGCTATCATCCTCCAATTCTTCACTGCCCTTGTCACCACTATATTCTGTATCGCTATCTTCATTGTCTTCTTAAGCAACACCGGTGACATCCTCTCCAAGTATTTCATCAAATCCACTTTCTTCTACATATAAAAGATATGTCACATTTATACGCATGGCATTATACACAAATAAATGAACCACAACTAACTAAATATGAATGATACAACATAACTGATGAACCCCTAATGTGTTATAATTTGAGAGCAAGAGTATGTATAAATAGCATGTTTTATTTGATTTTTTTGTGAACCTTAAATTATTAGACATGAACATTTATTTAAAGTTTATGAACACATAAAGTTGTGCATGCTTCAACAAGAATGTCTTCCCTTTGTAGCTAGTAAATATATGAACATTTAGTTATTATAAATGAACATCAAGGTTCAAAACATGAACACACGGTTCTAAAGACGGTAAATAGAAATTGTAGGAACCTTTGTTAATTAGACTTTGTCATCTCTCTAGTCTCAAGCAAAAATGATGAAATCATCAACTACACTCTTTGATGAATATATGTGAACCCTAGAATCCTAGGGAAATGTAGTTATTCTCAAAGGTAGTAACTATATACAACTATACATAACCTCACATAAAAACCCTTGCACAGTCTTTCATTAAAGTAACCAACCTTTCCTTTTTCTTGCATGGTTGGACAGTGTCATCCGTCGCATATGGTACATCAGTCGATTGTCTTAGGCTATCTCGAAGTAACAAATCGAAGAAGAAGGCTTGCAATTGAAGTTGTGTTTCAAAGTGATATTTTGAAGTTGTTTAATATTGATATAATCTTCTCAATAAATGTAATAAGCTATAATATATAGATCACCTAGTCATGTATTTAGGGTTGATATGAAGTCTTTCGCTATAATTTCATATTGTAAAACTAGCCTTCTCAATTTACAAGAGAAATTTTAATAAAGATTAAGCATTTGTTTCACAAGTCTTCCGCTATTAATTCTTTTGTTATCAATGTATTTAAGCATAAATTGTTCAGATTAAAGCATAGAGTGGCTTTGGACTTTAAAGTCCGAGGTCACTAGCGTGTGGCACTACCGACATAAGTGGGGGGTGTTATAGTGTAATTATGGATTTTAGCTAATTAATGAACTAGTAATTATTTAGTGTAGTTATGTTATGGATGAATAAAACTTCATAGTTTAGGTATGAAGTAATAAGGTCCATATAGTTTTAATGAACTTTTTTATGCAATATCTTGTAAAGAATGAGGTTAGTATTTGGATTTATTAATGTTGTTATAGTATTACTATTTTAGTTTAGTTTTTTGATTAGTTTTTTTATGCAATATTTAAATATTAATATTTTTATTTATTAATGTTTTTAGAATATAACTATTTTAGTTTTAGTATTATCAAATTAAAATGAATATATTGTAGGTATAGAAAGAAATGGTATTAATTATTATCTAATTTCACAAAATTGTAATCCATATATAGTGTAACATTATTGATCATGTAAACATATATAGGGGAAAGACTATGAAGATGAATTCTGTAATACTCTGAAGTGGGATAATCGAGCCTAATTGGTTGATTGGGCTAAGAAGAGGGGACGAGATTTGATGATGAATTTAGTCATTCATAACTCAAACGCTAGAGTGGTTAGTTTGACATGCATGAATTTTGGAGCATATAGATCAGGGAGGAAGAAAGTTAGTGAAGAAGATTCGGAAAAGACTGTTGAGGTAGTTCGTGAAACCAACTCGAAGAAATCCGGATGCACATTTGAGTTGTATGGGGTTCGGTTAAAGAAAAGGCCAGGCTCAAATACTCATAAATGGATATTGAGTGTGATACATGGGTTGAATGACCCCGGATGAACAACACCTTGCTAAGAGGTTGGGCGGTAGGTTCATGTCGTTGAGTACTATTGTTGCGGAGTTGATAAGCTTCTTCATCAGAAATGTAACATCAACAAAACAAGTTGCCAACTTTTTGCAAAAGATTCAATATGAGGATAGTGGTGAAATGATGGATATCCAATGGACTCTAAAGTTTTTGCAATAAAATAAGTACCAAGTGCATCATCTAAGGAAGGTGTCCATTGGTCATGTGGATATTCTATTTTTTGCTCACCCAGACTCACTGTACATGTTGAAGTTATTCCTGTACGTGGTAGTTATTGACAACACATACAAGACAAATATGTATGTAATGGCTTTGTTTCCTAATTTTTTCATCCATTTAGTTGCTTATACTATTTTCTTTTCTTACATTTATCGATAGGTATAAAATTTCTTTGGTGGAGATTGTTAGTTTTACTTGCACTCATAAGACTTTCAACATTGCATATGCATTTACACGGAAGGAGAAAGTTGTGCATTACACATTCATAATGCAAAAACTTATGTACTTGTTTGAACAGGCGGGAGTAATGCCAACGACCATAATGACTAATCGAGAAAAAGCCCTCATCAATTCAATTCATATAGTTACACCTTTTGTGTTGGGTGCATATTAAACACAACATTGAGGCATATGCTAACCCAATCTTGAAGGATAAAAGACAAGTCAAAATGTTTTGCACCAATGTTGGGTACTTTGGTGTTCAACCACGGAGAAAAGATACAAAGAAAGGCTCGTAAAATTGAGGATATCTTGGAAGAGTGGCATCGTTCGATACATTAAGAAGACGTGGACTAATCCTTACAAGGAAAACATAGTCATAGCGTGGACGGACCATCATCTTCACTTCTTCACGAGGACTTCAAACAAGTATCTCTTGTACATTGTTTAGTGGTTTCTAGGTTATGGGCCTTAATGTCATACTAACACGAGGCTTTTTTTGTGCTTTGATAGGGTTGAGGGTATGCATCACGTGTTGAAAGATATTTTGGATTCTAGTATAGGTTGTTTTAATAGAGTGGTAGTGAGGATCCACCATGTAAGCGAGGGTCAAATAGGGTAGGTGATGGTGAGCATGGAGATCTCACGGACGAAAAGACCAACGGTGTTTGATACCATGCGGCCAAAAATAAGATTGTTGTTTTAAAGGTTATTCTACAAAGTGTCGGTGAGGTGTTTGAAGATGTTGATGGGTCTTTTTAAGCAAGTAGTAACTGATGATTATTCGAATGATTGCGGTGATCAGTGGAGGAGAGACTGTTTCGGCCTGCCGTGCATCCATAGAATTGCAAATACCATAATTATGAGGACGCCGATCTTGCCGAGTGAGATACATCCCTTTTGAAAACAACTGGTATGGGAAGGTTGTATCGGTGATGTGCCTATTGGGAACACAATACCATTGTCTATTCCAGAGTTGAGATTTAAGGAAGTGAATAAAGAATTTGAAGATAGTAAATTGAGAAAAAGACCAGGTGCACCAAATATCTAAGATGTTCAATGACACGGAGTATCCGCATGAAACAACTTTGAAGAAGCCAATATCATTCCAAAAGAAAGGCCAAAGGGTTCCACCAAATACTCCACCAAAAGGAAGCCAAGGTTTTTTGAGCACATAAGGGCTGAGTTAGAGGAGATTGAGAAGAAGAAGGCGCGTGAAAGCCAAGGTTCGGGGTCGTAGTAGCAAGGGACAAAATGGAGCTTTGTCGAGCTTTGGGACCCAATTCGAAGGGTCTGGATCACAATTCCCTCAACGACCCATGATTTATATGAGGGTGAACTTTGGGGTTCAGAATGTGGATTACTTTTGGTATTCGTACATTTTAGGGGGGAAATATGTATATGTAGACAGACATTCTGGATATCAGACACTAGTTGTATTGTTGGGTTCTATAGAGAATGCATACCTTATGGTTCGAATGAAGATGGCGGGAGAGTTGTTTGACAACAAAGATGTATACATGCCCATATTGCCCGTACTACACACGGGGATCACTTACGATGAGTTGATATTTTGGGTGAACTTAGTCATTAATCCTTGCTCTGGGGAGTACTAGCTCGACATGACCATGATTGGTTTGGTATTTGACACGCTTTATCAGGTTGGTCTTGTCTTGTTATCCTAGGATGGCTTGTGCTTGTACTTACCAATGAAGGCGTCCGACAGAAGCCTCGGCCCTCCAACCAAGATATTGACAATGGCTCTAGTAGGGGACTGAAACCACTTCATACTTGTAAAGCTAACACAACATGAAATGAAAAGGTATATATATATATATATATATATATATATATATATATATATATATATATATATATATATATATAGAGAGAGAGAGAGAGAGAGAGAGAGAGAGAGAGAGAGAGAGAGAGAGAGAGAGAAGATATATATATATATATATTTAGGTTTTGGTAAAACAACTCCTTAGAGTAAAATGGGAGTACAAATGAGAGCCCTTTGATTAGAAATAAAGTAATGGCCCAGATTGAAACTAAAAGGGTGTAAATTATTATAATGGATTGCACACACACCAGATTTATTATTCTCCACTTGATTTTAGGGATACTTTTACCCAAATCCCACAAAATCTTTCACCTTCCTATTTCACTTTCCTAAAACCATCACCCTCTCTCTCGGTTACTCCATCTCTCTCTTTCCATTCGAAGCATCTTCAACCTGCAACTTCATCTTCTCACTCTTCCTCTTCACGACGAAGATTTATCCCTCTATCATCGTCTTTGGGACTCATCTTTACAGCCGAAAACATCCAAGCCGGCACCATTCTACCCATCTTTACTCTCCAAGGTACTGTTTTTTCTAAAAACCCTAAACTCAAATTTTTAGTTTCTAAAAATTGATCGTCTCGCCATTTTTTCTAACCCATTTTTGGGAGTGTTTTTTGCTTTAGACTGGAAAGTTGTTGATCTTCCCGCTCTTCCTATTCACGACGAAGAAGATTTCCGTCATCGTCTACAGGACTCCTCTTCACAGCCAATAATTTTCAAGCGGGTGCCGTTCTACCCAATTTTAGCCCCGACAGACCACCAATCATCTCGTTGCCGCTCATCTCTACACTGCTCCACCATCGTCGATGTGCCTACGCCTCACCGTCTACCCTTATTTCCTCGAATGACTGATGCACTATCACCTCCGGCATCATCTCCGAAGCTCTAAATTGTTCACCAGTATTATTATTCATGTTAACAATATTGTTATTCACAGCGTTACAATTTATGTATTTTGATATTTATGTTTCAGATATTGTATATATGATATCAGTTTCTCTGTGGTGTTATTCATTATAATAATGTTGATATTCACGTGAATTCAGATTATGCTTGTTGATGGTGTTGTATGAGTTGTTGATCATTAATATTCATGTTTTTATATGTGATATTTAAATTGTTTGATGTGATATTCATACACATTCTTTTGATATTCATGTTGGATGTAAGTTTCATGCGTTGAGTAGTTGATATTCAAATTTTATGATGTGATATTCACTATAATGATGTTGATATTCATGCTGGATGTAGGTTTCATGCGCTGAGTAGTCGATATTCAAAATTTATGATGTGATATTCACTATAATGTTGTTGATATTCATGTTGGATCAATTTTGGTGTTTTGTCAGTGTTGTTTGTACTATTTGCAATTGATATTCAAATTGTTTAATGTGATATTCATACAAATAGTTTTGATATTCATATTGGATGTAGGTTTCATGCGTTGAGTAGTTGATATTCAAATTTTATGATGTGATATTCACTATAATGTTGTTGATATTCATGTTGGATCTGTTTTGTTTGTGTTGTTTGTATTATTTGCAGTTGATATTCAAATTGGTTGATGTGATATTCATACAAATGCTTTTGATATTCATGTTCATGTGATACCCCGTATTTTTGTAAGGTTATTTTGGGAATTTTGGAATTTTCCCGAGTACCCGTTTAGTACGTCGGATTTAATTCAGGTAGCTTGAGACATTCTGTAATGTGCTCTATATCTGTAATATTTTTCTCAGTGAAATAAAATACAGACGACGTGCTTCGGATGTTTATACGCATTCGCGTACGATAAATTTTATTCCGGGTTAATGTCTTGCTCGTTCAAAAGCTGAATGGGCGGGAAAAGGCAAAAATGGCGACCGCCATACAGTAACGGCACCCGTCGTCGCTAGGCCCGAGGTGTTAGGCCGTCGTCTCCTACTCTGGGCTCGCCAGGGCTAGGAACGGAGACCGCCGTAATTACGGCGCCCGCCGTGGCCCGCCGTAGGCAAAGTTGCGGCGCCCATCGTGATTACCCAGAAGTCATCACCCGTTGGTCGCCGGCGAGCTCTGGCCGCGCTGATCTAGCCCTGCTCGGCCTCGTCTAGGGTGATGTTGATGTTCCCATTGCTTTGGCTATAAAAGGAGGTGTTGGGGGAAGGGTTTTGAGCCATCCCAGCACCGAATCTCTGCCTAAATTTTGCCTCGTCGGAGTGTTAGTTTCGCCGGATTTCGGAAGCTTCGTTGGTATCGGTTGGTGGTGTTTCCAGAAGCCCTTGTGAAGCCTTTTGGTTGCCTTTGGAGGTTGGAACCCAGGCAAGGCAAAAAGGGGTTGAAACGCGCATCATTTGGGTGAGTTTTTCTCTCGTTCTATCATCGGAGTTCTTCACGGTGACCGCCGTGTTCTTTACGGCGCCCTCCGTGATGAATGCGGCGACCGCCGCCAAGAACGGCGACCGCCGCCAGTGCCCAGAATGCCTTCGTGGCTTTGGCTTGGTTGGTTGTCGTCGTGGCGTCTTTCCTTTCGATTTCTTTCGCCGTTCTTAGATTCGTACTGTTGTTATGTCAGATCTAACTTAGGGTTCCTTTTTTTGGGTCGACTCGAAGGTCGTTGTGCTGTCGGAGCTATACCCGTGTCGAGCCCGGAATCTCGTCGTTGTCGTTAGGCTTGTTTCTATTCTACGGATTAAGGCAAGTGGCGGTTCGCTCTTGCTCATCGTTTCCATATTTACATTGATTATCAGTTATTTCAATTGATTAATTAATTTGGAACGATTATTACTGTGTTCATCTGGAAGTGATTTATAAACTGTTTTGAAAATCATATAATAGGTTGTATATCTGTTAGAACAACTCTATTATCTGTGATCGCCTTTCGGGCCTTTATGTGGATTTATTCTGTAACTATAGTTGTGTTATATCTGTGTGGTTAGCACTGTAGTTAGGAATGTACTCGGACTTCGTCCGATCGTTTCTTTATAATCTGGTATCGGGGTGGCTCATCTCCATCTGATACTATTCTAAGATCATGATCGGTCTCTTTCACAAGTGTGTAGAGATAGGACACTTAGCTGGTGTCACAAACCTTCCGGTGTACGTCACTCTCGACGAAACGTATACTAAGATGTGTCATTCCAACGGTGGGGTACACATGTAAAAGTCTATAATGTGATCTGTGTTTTGTAATATAATTCAGATAAGTGCTACTCTGACGCACATAATTAATAAACCTTCGGCGAGTAGTGCAGCTAAGTTATAGTGCAGCTAGGAAAACTCGTCTCGACTTTGATCATAGTACGTTCTCTTTCCAATCTGGACTCGCTGTATGCGGTGAGGTTGGTCGTGAACTGAAGCATCTTAGTCAACTTTTAAATCATTGTTGTATGATTCTGTAAGCATTCCAGATTTTTCATAATTCCTTAAAGACTCATTTCCGTTGGAGTCTTCTTTCGAGTCGATTTCTGTGAAGATTCAGTCTTCCATAATCTTCTCTTGTGCATACCTCTTGTTTATTCCAGTAGGAGTATGATGGTTGACTATCGTCATCGGTTGTTATTCGAGAAGCGATGAGTCTAACCTTATACGACTACTTCGAATCATTCTGCTTTGTACCCTTGCTAGTCTATTCAAGTAGACTAACCCACAAACTTAGTTCTCTGCATGTGGGCTGGTGTCATCCGTTCGATTCGGCACATCAGATAGAAAGTAGCTCAGAAGAATAGAAGGACTATGGAGTCGACGGTGGTTTTCGAATGTTTGAGTTATTTCGTTAATCAGGTTGAGATCTTTTGGACAATGACTTTGGTTGTAATGTATTTTATAAGACTTCCGTTGTACCCTACTTTTTAAGACTTCCGCTGTACTTGGTTTAAACTCTGTGTTAGCCTATTCGGGATTGGGTTGTAATCCCGTAACTCATGTTTCCTTGACAATGTTATGTTTTGGAATTGAATGCTTTGATCATTATGTATCATTTGTATTTCATAAATTGTATTTAAATGGTAAAGCCTTGGGTGATCTCGGTAAGGAATACTGGGGTCACTGGCGGTAATACATTTCCAAAAGGGTTAAGTTTTGGGGGTGTTACAGTTCAATCAGTTTTGGTGCTTTTATTTATGTTTAGGGTTTACTGTGTATGGATTTAAGATTTAGGGTTTATGGATTTAGGGTGTACGTATTTAGAAGTTTAGGGTTTATGGTTTAAGGTTTAGGGTTCAAGTTTAGGGTTTATGGTTTAGAGTTTAGGGTTTAGGATTTAGGCGCTTAGGGTTTAGGGTTTAAGGGGTTAAGGTTTAGGGTTTATAGATTTAGGGTGTATGTGTTTAGGAGTTTAGGGTTTAGGGTTTAAGGTTTAGAGTTTAGGGGTTTAGGGTTTAAGGGTTTAGGTGATATTCATGATAACAATGTTAATATTCATGTTGGATGAGATTTCGTTTTTTGATGGTGTTGTATGATTTGTTGATCATTGATATCCATTTTGTACTATGTGACATTAATGTTTTTGATGCAGACATTCATGCTATGATACTCATGGTAAAATATAGTGATATTCATACTAGTATAGAATGATATTCGTGTTTAAATATAGTGATATTCATACTAGTATAGAATGATATTCGTGTTTCTAGATACAATATATTAGTTACAAGCTAATACTTACTCCCATTGCACACAGACTGGATGAATATGACTTGTAAAAAGATGAAAAGTTTAGCACAAATCCCTTTATATCCTTACAAAAATTACGAATTATGTAATGCATAACATGAATAACTGGTCAAAGAACATGAATATCAATAAGTGGAATTCGAATATAAAAAAATCCATTTATATCCAAACCAAGCTAAATGTTGTTAATGCTAAACGCATGAAAATCGACAAATCATACAACACCATTAAAAACAAAATGTAGTATGATTTGTTGATCATTGATATTCATTTTGTATAATGTGACATTCATGTTGTTGATGCAGACATTTATGTTATGATATTCATGGTAAAATGTAGTGATATTCATACCAGTATAGAATGATATTCATATTTCTATACAATAAATTAGCTACAACTTACTCCCATTACATATAGACTGAATGAATATGACTTGTAAAAAGATTAGAAGTATAACACAAATCCCATCATATCCTTACAAAAATTATGAATTATGTAATGCATAGCATGAATAACTGTGTCAAAGAACATGAATATCTATAAGTGGAATTCGAATATCGAAAAAAAAATCACTTATATCCAAACCAAGCTAAATGTTGTTAATGCTAAACACATGAAAATTGACTTGCAAAACATGAATATCTAGGAACAAAATACGAATAACGAAATTGCAATTCTTCTTTGCAGAACTTTGATTTTGTATCATCCTTATCAAAAACACACTTTCTGCCAAAAACGCACTCCATGCCAAACTTTGATTTTGTATCATCTTCTTCTGATATTTCATTTTTCGATACATTAATGACTTCCTCAAAGCTTTATGACATCATATCTTCGCTTGAAACACTATTTGTACACGACCCTCACACGTGCAATAAATTTTGAATATCAATACATAATACATGAATATCATTATCAAATTCAATACATGAATATCGTTCAAAACATATTGAATATCGTTAAAAAGCACGAATATTCAAATTGGTATCATCAATATGCAGGACAAATAAACATACAACAACGCCTATCTATGTAATATAATGAATATCTAGTAAAAGGATGTGAATATCATTAGACAACTGCATTGCATCAACACTGGAAGAAGTAATTGGGATATGAATATCTACACACAAATACATGAATATCATCTACAACATTGTGAATATTACTGAACAAGCACAAACTTCATTACAAAACACCATACCCAAGCATATCGCATCATTCATAATTTCGTGAATGATATTCGCGTACGATAATATCAATACTAAGTTAGTGTATATGACTTGGTCTTCAAATTCGCATGGTCGATATTCATTATACAAAGCCAATTGCAGCAATGAATATCGTTGTACTATATGTGAATATCAAACTTAACATTCGTAATATCATTGCCGAAAACAACTTTGTGTATGGTTACAACAATGGAGGTTGAAGGTTATGGAGGATCGACAAAAAAATTGGCACCGCCTTTAGTTTGATGAAAACGAAATAACCTTGATCTGATTAGCGAGATTGCATAATTGTGGACAAGTCGCTTTCGCTGAAGACGAGATGACAAAACCTTGGAGGAGTCGCTTCTACAAGTCTCTTACAAATATCGAATACAAAAATTCGAACTGAATATTTACAAGCATACAATGAATATCAGTAAATCAAATAGAATAGGCACAAGATCAACATAGCATGAATTAGAGGAATTAGGGTTTTAAAAGAAGCAAAAATTTCACACCTCGATTCATATTAATACGAGTTGATTAAGTCCCAACGTAGATGCTTGATGGTTAGTCGTTCAATTTTTGAACTGGGATATTCGAAGGGTTCGAGAAATTTGATGGTTTGATGGACTGATGAACAAGTATAGGACGATGAACGTTTAGTAGCAATAGAGCTTTCATCGGTGGATTTTGTGCATAACGTAGAGAAGATTGGAGCGAGCAGTTTAGGGAAAGAATATCTTGTTTTCTCTCTCATCTAACAACTTTCCTAATTTTATTTTGTTAATTTAAAAAACCAATAACTGCCTTATTAGAGTAGATTTGGTGGTTACACCCCTACCATATCAATTATAAGGCCCAATCATCCATCCATCCATCCATCAATTTCCATCCAACATCCTACATTCATCCCTCCGTTTTACCACAACTTTCGTTTTACCAGAGCGTTCCTCTATATATATATATATATATATATATATAGAGAGAGAGAGAGAGAGAGAGAGAGAGAGAAAGTTGGCGTAATTGACAAATTCCAAGAAAATGTCAAATTCATAAAACATAAAGTGTGTGCGAATACATAAAACAGTAGTCTATACAAACCCAAAAAACAAAACACCTTACGCTCTACTCCTCATTTGGGCGAGTCCCGCTCCCTTGACCCTCCTCGTTGATAGAATCTCTAAATATATGTGAGACACGAGGTGGGGCAAGGGCCATCGGAGGTGCGTCATCCGTCAAAAGGTGCAACAATCAGGTGATCGTCTCATTAACGTCCACACCTCGCAACTCTGGTGTGGTCCTAAGATACGTACGCATCTTACCATGAACAATTTAGTTGTGCTGCATTAATAACAATTGTGAATTAGCCAAATTAAACACCATAAACCATAACTAAAAACTCGTATTAATAAACATATCATGAGAGTATCCACGAGAGGAGTAGAAGGGACAACCCTGTCCGGACGGTCATGTATAGCGGACCTCGGGTCCACAAACACTTGGGACACCTTGTCGAGCCAATCCAAGTACTCATCGTCCATGTCCTAGAAGAACGAGGTCTCGATCAAATCGTGCAACTCTATAAGAGGTCTCGGGTCCGCATCCCACGACATGAGTTCATTCCCAAACACCTCCTCGTAGTACTGCAGATCCTCGTTATGAATGCACTCCGTCGAAATAGGCGGCGGACAAGGGATACCCTGTCGGTATCCGAATTGCCAGAGAACTCGGTTGGGCATATATGGCTCCTTCACATCAAAACAGCTCAGTATGCCTCGGTACCGTGATGGAGCGAAGGCCGACGAGTTGAAGTCTAGCGGACCCCACAGTCTCCAGCGAATCTGCAAGGACATTTGATTAAATAATTAGGAAAATCCATAAAGCCAAAAACAATGAAAGAAATAACCAGTTAATATCTCCTCAAACCGCAGTCCATCTAGGATACGACGAATACCGACGAGGATCAGGATCTCTCGACTGAGGTGCCTCCCGACCATCTCTCCGGGCAGCCCTAGCGTCCTCCATGGCATCTAGGTCAAGTACCGCATGTCCCCGAAAGGTGTGAAAGTACTTCCAGATCCATGCCTACAAATAAATTTAAAACGTTAGTGCTTTTAAAAGACAACACCTAAATTCTAAACCCAGAAAAAAAAATCATACCCTCACAAGAAGTGGACAACCTCCGATCCCCATTGCCCTGCAACGTGATGCCTTGCCCAAGTTACGGTACATCAAGGCTAGAATATCGGCTTCCCACCCATAATGGTGTGATCGTGGTCCCACAAGAGCACCATCCACTTGTGCTTCACGTCCATTGTCGACTTGTCTGTGAAGACAGTCGTGCCGAGAAGCACGAGCAGATAAAACGATGCCATGTGGCCCTCGTCTCTCTCGGGTGCAGTGATCATGGTCTTCAATGTCTCCTTCAAGTAGAGCACTGAATACCTCCACCGCCGTACCACGCAACAACTATAGTGAGCTCGACGTCCAGGGCTGTTGCGATGCGCTCCCTGATCTATGCATCCGGCATATCAATGAGGCTTGTCCCGTCTATGGGCACTCAAAGGATGTTGTAAACATCATGGAGCGTAATTGCCATCTCGCCCCATAGGAAATGGAAGGAGTTCGTCTCTGGGTGCCACCTCTCAACAAACGCCAAGACCAATCCGGCGTCGATAAACCAGAAATCCAACTCGTTGAGGGGGGTGATACCACTACACTGCGCTAGGTCCCACTATGTATCCGCGCCCTTCACCTGAAACTCGTGAAGGTTCGCGTAATGTGGGTGACGAGTGTGCATCATCAAGACCTTCCTCTTCTGGAACAGAAAAGCATTAAAATAATAGTTACAAATAATATATTAATTTATAACTAATTAATGATATTATAGAATATATTACGTACCCAATCCCGAGGCACTCGAGCGCGTAATCTGCGAATGCGAGCGGACGCCTAGGCAGGAGCACGACGTCCCCGACTGCGACCATGAGGCGGAGCGGGATCCTCCAAAGGAGCGGCAACCTCTGAGGGAGTGGGCTCCATACGTCCTATCAGCTTGTAGATGGTTCGAGCGACATGCGTCGGGTAGCCCCATAGAAGGTCGCGTAGACGGGGCCCTTCGGGGAACCAAGTATGGGTAGCGGGAGTCGACGGGGGTACGTGGGGAGCAGGTGGCGACGTCTCTACTGAAACAAGCTCGACAGAGGGAGAAGAAGGGGTCGTTGCATCTGCCTCGGGAGCGGTAGCCGGGACACTATCATCCATCGCCAAATCTATGGCATTGGCGGGCGGATCAAAGGACTCGATATAGTCCCAGGACAACGCCTCCTCCGACTCAACATTGGCCATAACCGCGTTGTCGTCACTGCCATCATTAGACATCACTAGGGCGAACATCACGAGGTCGTCCTCCATGGCAGTGACGTTGTCCCCTACGATCGTATCTCGTTCGCGCACAAAATCCGCAAGCGCCTGCAATACTGTCGTTGTCACCCTTGCAACATCCCTCCGAGCGCACACAAACTATGTAACGGCCCGTCTATCCAACTGACGTGACCCACCCCACTAGCGTCTCACCGACAAGTCCGACAACGAGTCCCGTAATGCCTTTAGTAAAAGTTTAAATATCACATTCTTAATCATCGTAATTTGTTCTCTAAATATTTTTTTTTAATTTTTTATTAATTAATAATCTTAATCATCATATATTTTCTATTTCAAATCTTTTAATTATCATATAGGTTATATTGTTATTAAATATTTTTCTTAATTACCTTTATTTTGATTTTCAAATCTTTTAATTATCAAATATTTTCTATTTCAAATATGATTATTAATTTTCATATATGTTTTATTACACAAAATTAAAATATATATTATTTATAAATTGTTATTAAGTAGTTTCTTTAATTACCTTTTTTTTCATTTTCAAATCAACTATTATCATATATTTTCTATTTCAAATCTTTTAATTATCATATATATTCTATTACACTCATTTATAAATAATATATTTTTATTAAATATTTTCCTTAATTAACTTTTTTTAATTTTAAATAATTACTTAATCAATTATTTTACTAAATAAAAAGTTTACACTTAGTTTTCTAATTAATTAATTCATGTTTTAAATAAACCCAAAATTTAGAATTCTTAATTATTTGTGTCATAACATATTTAACAATTATTTGTAAGTTAATTCCTATTCTAAAAAATTAGTTCTAAATTATCTAACAGTAGGTCTAATTCATTTTTATCAAAATATGATAACATAATCCAAAAAAATTAAAATATGAATATAATAACATAACATAATCTAACAATTGAATTAAAAATATAATAACATAATCTAACAATTAAAATAAAAATTACAATGTCAAAATTTAGTTTATTGTAATAATTGAACAATTAAAATTTAATAACATATCATAATTTAAACTTACTATAAAATAAATATTTTAAAATAACAATTAAAATATAATAACATATATGACGACTCCCCAATGGATGAGGAACGGGTGTGGTCGCGGGATCACCTCCAATGCCATCCGTAGCGTCGTCGTCTACCCTCGCCGGATACCGCCACCTCTAACCCGTGCTGATGAGAGTGGACCCCACGGTTGCAGCTCAATTGGTTAACAAGTGGTGATATTCCCACTTGTTAAAGAGAGGTCCTGGGTTCGAGTCCCACCTCCAACAACCTACAGGCTAACACCCTGGGAATGAGTTGGGGTGTGTGGCCTGCAGGCCTGTTGAGTGTGGGCTAGGTCCGCCGGCTATGCCAGGGGTGACCCCGCCTGGGCTAGTCGGGGGTTGACAGCCCACGGGTCCATGTGGTTTACGGCCTGGGGCCTGGTCCTTTCGGACTGTGGGGTCCACTCTCATCATAAAAGTGAATCGAGGGATCGACTCGTCTCGCGCACGGATCTAGATCGAGCAATTCACCGGGGTCGCCAATGGGTTGTGTTTGGGATAGATTTGAACAAGTAACAAGGGTAACGTTGAAGGCTTAAGGGAGGAGATGATCTCAACTGAGACTTAAGCTTTATAAATTCAACGTATCTAGAAATGAAGTACAAGGTGGTTACTTATAGCCAAAGAGCTCAACCAAAACCCTAATGGGCTTGGACCTTATTCTAACTAATGGGCCGGCCCTCTTAAGCATAAGAGGAGCGCACATCCGAAATAGAAAATGCATAAAATAGAAAATGCTTAAAAAGAAAACATACTAAAATGAGAAATAACTAATAATAGGGAAATATATAATAAACTATGCTAAGTCCGACTCTAGGGAGGACGCCATGGTCTCGGTCGTCCCTGGCTCTTAGTGGACCCTCTGATGGCGGGACAGGACCGCATCATTCTCCCTCCCTTAGAATCAAAGCGTCCCCGCTTCGAACATGTAGGCGCAAGGGTGAACAGTCGATCAACACATGTAAAAGACCATATACATCGGAATGGTTGATGCGTAATGTCCATTGAAGGAGCCAAAATGAAAGACTCACAAGTCGTGGGCACGGGAACGAGGAGAGGCACGTCCAACACCATGGGGACCATCGAAGTGGGTGCCGATATGATCAGAGGGGGCGGCCTGGTGGGCGCTGGCTCCAGAGGCACGACGGTTGGAGTTGGAGTGATCTCAGGATCGGGTGTTGGTGCGGAAGCGGTTGGTGCGGTTGGCGTCGTAGCAGGGGCGAGCGCAACAGTGGGTACCGGAGCTGGGGGTAGGAGCACCGTGACGCACGCTGGGGTGCGTGCAGGGAATCCTTCAGAAGAGCGCACTAGGGTACGTGCAGAGACGCGCTCAAGGTACGGTCTGGTCCGTTGCTTTGAGCGGGCGGCGTAGGCTACTGGATCAACACTCGGAGCAAAGTGGCGGGTCATAACATAAACAATTTGCTCCCAAGTGATGACGGGTTGCCAACCACGGGTCCGGCGATAATCCTCTACACGAAACCACCAGTCAAGGGCGTAGTCAGTGAAACAACTGACTGCGACATCACACTGCTCGTCTTGGTCGTAGTCTCATTGGCTAAAGTAGTAAGCCATGTGCCAGGACCACTCCAGGAACTCTCCTTCATATCCAGCAAAACGTCGACGACGCAAGTGGGTATCGGGCGGGCGCCAATCTGAGAGTCGACATGCCATGTCGAATTTTGACTGATTTCTCTTTCTTCTTCTTCTTTTTTTTTATCAGGCCAATTTTTTTTTTTTTTTTTTGTAACAACAGCAGCCTTTTCTTGTTTTTGTAACCCTAAAGCCGCTTGTAACAGCAGCAGCCACTCACAGGCGCATCACAGCAGGAACACTGGCGGTGGGTCTGACGCCGGGAAGCGAGCGATGGCGGGGTGGAGACGAAGGCGGAAGATCTGGACGAACATCAGCCTGGGAAGACGCTGAACTGCAGCTGCGTGAAGCCACAAACAGATCTAAAGCCGGCGACGAGAACTTCGACAGCGAAGGGAGGACGGTGAAGCCACGAACAGATTTGAAGCCGGCGACGAGAACTCCGGCAGCGAAGGGAAGACGGTGAAGCCACGAACAGATCTGCAGGTGAGATCGAGATCTGGGCATAATTAAACTTCTCTCGTCGAGCAAGGAGAATTTCTGGGCGTTGGTCCGACTTGTAAAAATTCGTTCTCCCTGCTCAGGAATCCAAATGCGATGATTCCAACTCGAGGAGTTAGATCTACGAGTCTAGTTTTCCTCCTCAAACTTTCAGACCAAATTATTGAGTGAGCAGAAGGTTATGGCAATTCTCCTGAAGTGTCGCAGATGGAGGTGTAGAGACGAACTGGTTTGGTGTGGTAGATTAGGGTTTCGGAGTGACGACTAGGGTGGCTCGATCGCCTGGCTCTGATACCAGTTGATACGAATCGAAGGGTCGACTCGTCTCGCGCACGGATCTAGATCGAGCAATTCACCGGGATCGCCAATGAGTTGTGTTTGGGATAGATTTGGGACAAGTAACAAGGGTGATTGACGGACGGGTTTTTAGTCGTCTTAAACCCGGTCAAAATAAAACCTAACAAACCTAAACAAGTAGTAGAGGCAAGCAAGGGTCGAATCCCACATGGAGGAAGTGATCTTTCTAAGTGTTGATTAACATGCAAAAGACGTGTAACCGACAAGTAACAGGGGGTTTTTTGTATGATCGCAGAGTAACAAAGATGCAAGCTTTAGAGAAAGAATAGGTATGATGGGTGGAAGTATTCCACTAGACAAATATCCACACTGCAGATGAAATAGGTTGATCCTCGATAACTATTGTTCCAAGTTCTTTTCACAATCTTATAGTTGTTCCCACCCTGATCTTAAGTACTACCAATTCTCACAGTTGTTGAGAGACTTATCACAATATCAATGGAAGAAAACCTTACCACTAACAAAGCAATAGCAATGCACACAAGGATATAAGATACATGCAAATAGAAGAAAACCTTACTACTAACATGCAAATAATTCTCTCTCACAATTGCACACTCGTATTCCACTATATGTAACAATTGTGTTTGCCACTAGGTATGCACTCGTATTCCACTATATGCAAACCCTAGCACTATGATAGATGTCAAAAAACCTAGTTAACTACGCTAGAAGAATCAACATAAACCAATAGACAATATGCTCGAGAGAATTAAACCAACTTTATAAGATATAGAACAAGGAATAGAAATCTCACAACCAATTCATTGCAATGCTTCAATCGTCTAGTAGAACAAAGGTGTTTAGTTCTCCATGGGTTAAAACCCTAGCTAAAGGCAGAAAGAAAACGAGTCTCCTATCTAAGACCTGGAAAAGATCTTAAATAGGCTTTGGAAAATAAAGTTAACCTAATGCAAAATAACAAAGAAAATAAAATAATAGAAAATATATAAGGAAATCCGAAATAGCAAAAATAAGGAAATAAAGTCTTCTGGCCACGAGGCGCTACGTGCCCACCGCGGGGCGGCAATCTTCTAGTTGCCTTCTCTGAGATCCACCACCGGGTCGCGGTGGCTTCTGGCGCGGGGCGTCAAGTTACACCGCGGGGCGGTGGGTTCCACCGCGGGGCGGCGGTGCCTTTTTCAGCTTCTGCGACACTTTAGTAAAAATGCCATAACCTTTGATTCCCAACTCGGATTGCTCTCATATTTTGAGGACTTGCAGTAGACTTCAAGATCTAACTCCTCGAATTGGAATAACTTCATTTGGACATCTGAGTAGAGAGAACGAACCATTTGAATTCAGCACATTATTCTTCTACTCTTCAATACACTTCAAACCTTTGTAAATCCCATGATTTCTTCACTTCTAGTCTCTAACTCTCAATTCCACAATTATGCTCTAAATCCATCCAAATGGCGCCTCAAACCTGGCAATAACCCCCAGATATGCACTACAAAATAGCACTTATCAGTGACGTTGAAGGCTTAAGGGAAGATATAATCTCAACTGAGGCTTAAGCTTTAATTTCAACATGATTAGAAATGAAGTACAAGGTGGCTACTTATAGCCAAAGAGATCAACCAAAACCCTAATGGGCTTGGGCCTTATTCTAACTAATGGGCCGACCCTCTTAAGCATAAGAGGAGCGCACACCCGAAATAGAAAATGCATAAAATAGAAAATGCTTAAAAAGGAAACATACTAAAACGAGAAATAACTAATAATAGGGAAATATATAATAAACTATGCTAAGTCCGACTCTAGGGAGGACGCCATGGTCTCGGTCATCCCTGGCTCTTAGTGGACCCTCTGATGGCGGGACAGGACCGCATCACGTGCCCTACCTTCGATCCGGGTCTCAGGCGAGAATTGGGTCCCACCACGACGATCGCGCCCTCGACTTCCACGCGCGCCATCGTCGATGACCTCCGTCACCACCTCTACACCGGCGCCGCCACCTCTGGGATCACCTCCATGGCCTCGACGTCACTGGCCCCCTCGTTGGATGCCTGGACCGCCGGATCCACTATCGCTGCCGCTTGAAACTCGCCACCGTCGGAAACCCCTAAACTCTGGTGCCGTCGGGATCGCCCGAGCTTGCTGGTGCCGATTTCATGCTTTGTTTTGGGATTGGTTGAAGGGAGAGAGAGAGATGGGATATAGAATTGCAGATCGGAGGCCATAAGACCGGGAGAAGAAAAGAGGAGGAGGAGGAGGAAGAAGAAGAAGAACAAGTGTATGCCTCTTCTTAACGTATTTTGGTGCGCCTGCTCCATGTCTACCAAAAATACATAAATTTAGTACTCTTGGAATACCCTTATACTCTTGCTCTAGACATACACCTTTTATAGGCATATCAAAAATGCGTAAATAAAACGTATATATCAATACAACCAAAATATATATTTATCTCAATTTTACTCTAACGTATTAATATTATCAAAATAATGATTGAAAATGACAAATTTTAGAGCTTGTTTGATAAAGTCGTTTATAAAGGCTTTATCATTTATAAAGGGGTTAAATCATTATAAATGTTTATAAAAAAATCATTATAAATGTGTATAACAAACAAACGTGTAAAGTAAACAAACCTGTAATTCTTTAGCGAGTAAATCAATTTTAATTTTTTTTTTAATTGAAATGCCATTTTTCAATTTTATTACTCCGTATTCCTTAATTTATCAGTACCGTGCGGTTCTTGGCTCTGGCATTTCCTTATCCATCCGCAAAGACTCCTCAGAGTTGCTGTGTGCCCTCCCGTTCCTCCACTGCTGCTCTTCAGTCTTCACCGAACGCTCTCTCTCCAATGGCGACAGCTTCCTTTTCCTTGACGTCTCTACGACTTAGCCACCACCGTAACGTCCTCTTCTCTCTCCAAATTCTCTAGAGCTGATAGTCAAGCTACATTCAGCACATGTACTTTGTTAGGGTTCCTGTTCATGCACTTGTTTCATACAATCTGAACTAAGTTTGCACCTTTCTTCTTGTTGTTGTTGTTGTTGTGCGCTGTAGTTTTTCTTTTAACTACTAGAGTGTAGAAGGAGAGCTGTTAATTTGAAATTTGATTATTCTATTCATGCCGGAAGTGTTTGATTTGCCGAACTGGAGAACTGGAGCTTGTTATTCTCAGTCTTTATTTTCCATTTGGTGGAAGAAGGCTACATTTTAGCTTGTCCCATACCACATTGTTTAGTGACTAGTGACACCAAAGTAGCTGCACAAAACTTTCAATTTGTATTCTTTTTGTATACGGTGTGCTGTTGAACTCAAGCATGCAATGCACTGAATTGATTTATCGTTCTACTGAGATATTGTAGGTGCGATGTGGTGCTGGGCTCTTAGCTAGTTTCTAGTTATTTTACTGATAAATTAAATAGCTTGCTTGTATGTCAATTCATTATGGACAAAGGAAAAGCTCTTGATGTAACTTGTAAGAACTCATGCAGGGTCTTCTACCAAACAATCCGTTTTCTTGAGATCCCAAGTTATGCCAGCCAAAGTTTCTTCATGGAGTTCAGCAGCAAATTATGTGAGCCTTCACGATAGTGTTAAAAGGCTCCTAGGAAAGCCCATTGTGAGAAGTCTACCGCAAAAGAGGCAAGTATTTGAATTAGGTCTACTTCTTTCCCACTTTCTGTTAATGGAAGCACTATTGTCATCACATTTGGTGGACTATCATTTAGACATTTTTTCTTCTTTGTAGTCTTATAGTTTTCAGAACTTGTGATAAAATATTTTGGTTTTCAGAGCAGGGTTTTTTAGATGTGCAACTATTGAGGAGATTGAAGCTGAGAAGTCTATAATCGAGAAAGACGTTGTAAGTAGTTGATGTTGTGCTAGCATATAAGAATTTGACGAATGATTTTGCCGACCCTCAATGTAGCTCTGATGTGTTATTTGACAATATTGGGTTGCCATAAGTGGTGATGATTTTTCCTTTTGTTTGCTAGAAAGAAAGGATGGAGAAGACAATTGAAAATCTTCGTACTAGTTTCAATTCGATACGGACTGGCAGAGCAAATCCATCAATTCTTGATCGAATTGAGGTACATACCTTTTCTCTTTACAATGATCACTAGAGTAGATGTTAGTGGATGGTAAAGACTATACACTGATTTTCTGTTGTCTGTAGTGCTGCTCATGCGATTATCTTCATGAAAATTCATGTGTACATGTTTATGTTTCTTCTTTCTTTATTCTTAACAAACTTCCTCAAACTCTGAACCAAATTGACTAATTTCAGAATAACTGATGTCAATTATTCTTTAGGTGGACTACTATGGGACTCCTGTTAGCTTGAAGAGCATTGCTCAGATCAGCACACCAGATTCAAGCTCGTTGTTGGTTTCTCCATATGACAAGTCAAGGTACAATATCCTCAAACAAAGTTATTTGGAGGATGGTTGTCTTCTTACCAGGAATTATGGAAAGATGTCCATGTAAATGCCATTGTTGCTAGATAAATAAAAAAGAAACTTTGGAATTATTGTATATTGTTCAGTGAAAATATTATGTTTGGATATCAGAAGGAGATTCACTTTCATAAAAATTCTATTTTATCCAGTCTGAAGGCCATAGAGAAGGCCCTTGTTGCCTCAGAAATAGGTGTGACTCCAAATAATGATGGAGAAGTCATCCGGATGTCCCTCCCTCAGCTGACATCAGAAAGAAGAAAGGTACTTCTTGTCAATCTCATAATTGTTGAAAGTGAAGTATGTACTCCCGTGATCAGGATGACATTTGTGCTTATTACAAACGTTCCAACTAATCTCAAACTATGCAAAATCTACAAGTGTTTTTTTTCATATTTGTACTTTATGTGTTTCAACTTGATGCGTTTATTTCATGTTAAATCCATCCCTAAGAAAGCTGCTGCAAATAGCTATACCTGCCCATATAATTCTTGTCTTTCATAAAGAGAAGCTTTTCCTCTTTATTTACTTGTTTTTTTTTCCTCTGCGACCTTCTGATGTGCAGGAGATGTCAAAGGTTGCAGCTAAAATGACTGAAGAGGGAAAGGTAAAGTTCCTTTTCTGCATCCTTCCGAAGTTTCCGTCTGCTAAGTGTGTTAATATTAAATTCCTGATATAGTTTTGTTCCAACTCAGGATGCATATTATCTTCAATGAATCTTAGTTTTGAATTTAAACTTTTAATCAGATTTGGTTTTTATTTGAAAGAAATCTTAGTATGATATAAGCCTATAAGTGCTCTCTGAACTGTAAGTGTTGAGCAGGTGCATGTTGAATAAATCTTACCCTGAATTTATCTATTTGTGTTCTTTTGACTAGTGAATCATGCTGATATGCTCACTTATGAGGTTGATTGCCACCAATTATCATATTCTCTTGTGATTGTTATACCTTGCTTGATATTTTCCAATTTTCAGGTTGCATTGAGGAACATAAGAAGAGATGCATTGAAAGCTTATGAGAAACTGCAGAAGGTTTGATATTTATACAGTTTATGCCGTATTTTTCTTGAGAATATGTTGCGTCAAATAAAAAAAAGTGTTCAATCTTTGTTATCCTTAATAGGAGAAAAAGCTTTCAGAGGACAACGTGAAAGACCTTTCAAGTGATTTACAGGTACATAGAAATCTACTGGTTAACTGTTCCGTTGGCTTACACTGATCTGCATGTGTCTTAAACAGGAACCTCATTTTGTTTTTGACTGTTGATCTTCAACTTTCTAGCTTCGCAAGATATAGCTTTCTAGCCAGATGGTTATATCCCTATTGAAACCTTGTTCTGGCTTAAAATGTCTGCTTGCTGAGAGCCTGAGATGCTGCAGCAAAATTTCCGTAGAACTTTGCACTTGATATCATATTTATTAATAAAGTTTGTCATCTTAGTTTTAGGACTTATTTCTTGTCTGATTGAAGGAATAGGGGGAAAGAAGTCTTCAGATAACATATCTGATGTCTATAACTTTTAGATAATAATGCTTTTTCCTAAAGTATATAATCTTGCTCCTTCATTGTGTAAACGAGGGATATATCAGCTGTCTTTCTTCTTCGTGATGTTTCCTAAAATGTTGGTCGCTTGACTTTGGTAGGTGATTACTTCTTTCCTCTTCTTCCCTACACATTATATTTAACGGTAGATGTGTATGGAAGTGATTACTAGCTCTGGACCAACTACTACCTAATTTAGAAGGTAAAACAAAAAAATTCCAGTAACTGTCCTCAACCTTTGGCCTCTGCCTTAAAACGGGCCCGTAATTCTCATTTTGTTCTAACCTGCTAGATCTACCTAAGGCCACATTTAGAATAAGGTCATGGGCTCATGTCCCAAAGCTTAGGGAGTTGGGGACAAATTTTAAAGATTAGGAACCTATTTAGGGACAATGCAAAAGCCGGGGACCTGTTTAGGACAATGTCCAAAGGTTAGGAAGTGTTTAGGACAATGTGCAAAGGTCAGCTTACAACCAAATTAATGGAAGGATTCCTGCTTGTGGGAATATTAGAGCATCAATTCAACTGGTCCTGGTGTTTTTGGTGCCAGATCCAAAGCCGCTTATCTCATATCTTTCAGAAACCTGGAAAGTAACAGTAGAAAGTTAGAAATTGTATCTCTGAGGAAAGAGTAGAAAGTTGGAGGAATACTGAGGAAAGAGTAGAAAGTTAGATGGATACTGAAGATACATATAATACGAGGCCAATCAGAAGTGGATTAACATCTGTGAACTCATAAATCCCAATTAAAAGGTGACTTATATTAGGCCTGACATTATCATCAGGCTAGAAGATCTAAACGAAATGCTAAATGCAAATGAAGGTTATTTCTTGCAAAATTAAAAGTCACGAATTAAAAGTATGTGAAACAAAACGAAAAACATTAGGACTTTTACTAGGATAAATTGAAGGTTAGGGATTATGTAGGACATTGGCTAAATGTAAACAACATTTTTTTACCCTTTTAACAAATGCTGTTGCTCATGGCATTGCATGATTAAGCAATTTAGCATGTCCAATTGTCTTTTCAATGCAGAAAGTGACAGATGGATACATGAAGAAGGTTGAATTAATCTACAAACAGAAGGAGCAGGTACCGTCATCTCTACATTGCTTCAACATGGGTTTTTTCCCTTAATGACTAGCTAAGTTACATTTTTTCAGCAAATATAATAAGCATGCATGTATACTCTTCACCTTTATGCTGACAAAAATGTGTTTATTGCTGGTTTCTCAGGAGTTGCTGACAGTTTAGGTGCTGTTTGTGACTGTAAATGTGCAAGATGTGTATTTTGCGGTTTACCAAACCTACTTCCCTGTAAACTTCATAGGGTTATTGACAAGTTTCTTGACAGTTTTGTGTGAATCAACACTAAGAAAAAAAAGAGAGTTCTTCATTAACCTTTCAATTCAAAAGGATGTTCTTTTGTATACCCTTTAGTCAATGAAACTTATGAATTGGGTTTACAGTTTTTTGATACTCAAGCCAGAAAGTGGGAAACTGAAAGCTGCTCATTGCAGTGCACAATCAGCAACTACAAACAACTTTCCATCAAAATCACTAACTACTACTACACTTTCAAATGCTTTCTCTGGAACCTCTTTGACAGAAGCATCTCACTCTATTTCTTACAATCAAGCATTTCCCAGACGTCACGAAACAAGCTTCCAAGCTTCTGAAGCCTTTCCCACAATCCGCTTCTCCATTTTTGCAACCTAACCCATCATTTTGTTGAGAGTCATCTGCACTTATCCGCTGCTTTCATGTTTCATCTATCCAATAGCACAGTTGTCTCTCTCCTTCAAGCCGGAGCTAACAGAATGCGTGGGGCCTTGGAGCAGAGCTGGCAGCTGCCTAGTGGTTGTCAATAAAAGTTGTTAGAACCTACTGTTTGTATACATAGCCTTAGCCGGGTTTATTACTTTACTTTTTCGTAATTGTAATTTGTGAGATATTTTCTTCTGGTGTGTATCATCGAGACTATACTGGTCTCTGGTTTTGTTCCTCCATTGTTACTCAATTGAGAGTTTTTTTGTTCATACTCTGAAATTCCACATGGTATCAGAGCTCGTTTGGAGTTCCTGAGATCTTGATTAATTGATTGATCGTTTCTTCTTTATGCTTCCGCTTCTTACAATTGTTCATTTCGTTTTTCGATTGTCCTCTGTTCTTTGACAATGGTGAACGATGACGCAAATTCACGTGAACAAGCTTTTGATCAATATGCAAAGCGATCCGTTGCATTTAGGAAATTCCGATTCTTATGGAATGCTCATCCACTAATATGGTGTTTGATGGAGGAAATTTCCTGATGTGGAGTCTGCAGATCAGGATGGCGCTAGATGCGAAGATGAAGTTGTGCTTCATCGACGAGACTCTTATGCAGGCAGCTTTGACTGCCGATGCATATCCTCATTGGCACAGGTGTTACTGCATGGTCGCGTGTTGGATCATGAACACTATGAGTCGAGATCTTGCCTCTACCTTTGTCCAATCTGACTCCGCGAGAAGACTCTAGCTCAACATCTGCGAGCGCTATCATCAGAGTAGCGGTCCCATGGTTTATCAACTGAAACAGAAGCTTGCTCAGGTCAGTCAAGGTAGCTTATCTGTGACTACATATTTTGTTAAGCTCAAAAATATTTGGGACAAATTGCACAACTTGAATGGATTTACTGTATGCACTTGCGGTGGACTTGTTGGTTGTAAGTGTGGAACCCTGAGCCGTGTGTTGGAAATGGATAATCAGTCCAAGGTTATGGACTTCCTGATGAGGTTAAATGCTGATTTTGTTTCTGTGAAAATTCAGGTTTTAGCACATGAACCTTTGCCTCATATTAACAAAGTTTATCATACAATGCTGCAAATTGAAAAACAAAAACAAATCACTAGATTTGACAATGCTAATCAGGCAACTTTCATGGACAGTCAAACCTCAAAGAACTATAATGCTAGCGAAGTATCTAGTGTGAATTCTGGAAATAAACGAGATTACACGAAAACTAAGGGTGAGAAACGAGTTTGTACTCATTGCAAAGAAGAAGGACATCTATATGAGCAGTGCTTTGAGCTCATAGGATATCCTGACTGGTATAAGGGAAAAAGAGGAAAACAAGGTAGTAAAGTGGCAGCTATCGTTGAGAATCAGAATGAAATGATGCAGAATACTCCTCTGGACAATGCAATTGGACTTGAACAGCTTGGCTTTTGATCAGAAGTTTAGTGAAGCAGTCAGTAGCCTTACATCTGTAACACCCCCAAATATATACTTGAAATGTATTACCGCCAGTGACCTCGGATTTCACATCCGAAGCCACCCCAGGCTTAACCCGTTGATATAATTCATCAAACAACAGTTATAATACAAAATATCATAACTTTCGATTAAAATCATTGTCTCGGCATTACATCCATAATCCGAAATACAACTGAAATACAGAGTAGTCTTGATATAAAATATGTTTAACACATCAGAAGTCTTTAAAATAAATAACACAAAAGTCTTGATCTAGCGATCACACGCCTAAGATCTCAACCTTGGTAAAACACTTCAAAATTCCAGCTGCCTTCACCGTCGTTTCTAGCCTTCATGGAACTGCAGTTTATCTGATGTGCCGTATGAGACAGATGACACCAGCCAACCATGCACGGGAATATAACCGGTTGGTTAGTCTAATGAAAGACTATGTAAGGGTAAAACAGAAAGGTTCTAAGTAGTCGTATTAGGTTAGACTCATCGCTTCTTGAATAAAAGTCGGTGACGATAGTCAACCACCATACTCCTACTGAAATATACAAAAATGCATGATCAAGAGAAAAGACTCTGAAAGAATGAGTCTTATAGAAACATATGAAGAGAAGACTCCAAAAGGTTGAGTCTTATCGGAAAGTATGACAAGTGCTTGAGAACATCAATTTCACATAAGCGTTTTAAAACTGACTTGGTGTTTCGGTTCACGACCAACCTCACCGCACAATGCGAATTCAGATTGGAAAGAGAACTTTACTCTGACCAAAGTCTAGACGAGTTTCCTAGCTGCACTACTCTCTTAGCTGCACTACTCGCCTGAGGGTATATTAATTATGTGCACTAAAACACTTATCTTATTTAATTCCAAAACGTATATTTTACGTTATAAGCTTTTAAGATCTCTTCACAAGAGATATCGGATCTCTTCACAAGAGATATCAAAGAGAATACATCCCAAATGGCGGCACCAACTGTGTGCACATACCCTGAGTAAGGGTAAGGTCATGACCGAAGATACTAGGGAAAATCCTCCTAGCACCATTATCAAGAAACCACTAAACCTCGCAAGGTACATAGTGTTCCTACAAATACTCGTTCTAACTAAACAGTTAAAACATAAGAGCAATAATTCACATCAAAGCCATCGAGGCCAATAACAGATATAATAGCGTTGTTTCTAGCAATATATACAACCTATTATAATATATGTATTTCAATCATATATATATATATAATAGTGTTGTTTCTAGCAATATATACAACCTATTATAATATCTCTTTTTAAATCACATATAGTTATCAAAACTGTTCCCAGACGAAAACAATATTCATCCCAAATTAATTAACAATTAAACAATTGATAATCAATATAAATATGGAATGATAAGCAAGAACGAACCGCCACTTGCTCAGACGAAAGCTTGAACAAAGCTTAGAGATGACGAGTTTCTGGGTCCGAAGCAGGGACAGATCTTGGGTAACAAATCCCTACGGAACGACCCATAACAAGACCCTAAGTTAGATTCGATAACCAAATATACGAATCTAAGAAGAGACGAAAGGAATCGAAGGAACAAAGCCTCGCTCGAGACCACAAGGCCCAAAGCCACACCACGAGCCCAGCCCACCACGGGTGCACCGGCCTTGACCGCGGGTGCGGTGGCGTGACAGTGGCGAGACGACGACGAAGAGAACTCACCTAGATCGACGCGTTTGGCTTCGATTTGGATGGGCTTCGATCTCCAAATCCTTTGCACTTCTAAACACCACTTTGAGAGTACTTATATCACCAAAGGAAGCTCCGGTGACAACTCCGGCGAGCTTGAAGAAATTCCGGCGAAAATGGAGATGAGAGATTTGAGAGGGAGAGAGCTTGCTTCAGCTGTGCATTAATCTCCTCTCCAGATCCTCCCTTTTATAGGCCCAAGCAAGGAGCTCAAGCAAGTAGGAGAGTCACCCCGACCAAGGAGCAGGCAACCGCCACGACGAAGGACACGCGACACCCATGCCGGCGAGCCTCGTCCAGCACACGACCGCCACCGCGGGGTGCGGTGCCTGACCGCGGGTGCGGTCAAGGCCAATTTCGGCCTCTTTTGCCCACTTTTGTCCGGGAACATGTATGGGCGTGGTTTTAACCCCGAAAATTATATGTTTGTACTCAAACAAATATTCTAAGTCCCGAAAATACATCGAATGTATTTTATACCACTCAAGGAATTATTACGGAGATCAAGGATTTTACAGAAAATCCGAACTCCTCTGAAAATAATCCGACTACAGCACGAGAGTTTGGAAAATTACCAAAATACTCTTTACTAAAATGAGGGGTATTACATCACCTCCCCCTTATAAAAAGTTTCGACCCCGAAACTTGGCCGAATAAACCAAAGAAAAGCGAGGCATTACAACACTACCCCCTTAAAAAGGTTTCGACCCCGAAACTAGGCCGAAAATAGCTCGGGAAAACATCTAAGCATATCCGCCTCCATTTCCCAGGTTTCCCAAGTAACTTCTTCAGTTCCTGACTTGGACCACAAAATCCGTACCAATGGTACCACCTTGTTCCGTAACTGCTTCTCATGGCGTTCGAGAATACGCACCGGTATCTCCTCGTAGATACCATTTGTCTGAATCTCGATGTCATCATAACTCAGCACATGAGACTCATCTGGCACGTACTTCCTCAACAAAGATACATGGAACACGTTATGCACTGGATGTGCCGATGGCGGCAATGCCAAACGATACGCTAGAGACCCCACTCTATCAAGGATCTCAAACGGTCCCACGTAGCGAGGGTTAAGCTTCCCACGCTTACCAAACCTAAACACACCCTTGGATGGCGACACTCTGACAAACACCTTGTCACCAACCTCAAACTCGACATTCCTACGCTTCAGATCTGCGTAAGACTTCTGTCGACTCTGAGCTGTCAACATCCTTTGTCTTATCAAAGCAATGTCCGAGGCAGTCCTTTCGACTAACTCCGGTCCGAGCAGAACCTTATCGGCATTTTCATCCCAACAAATCGGAGATCTGCACTTTCGACCGTACAAAGCCTCGAATGGAGCCATCTTAATGGTAGCATGCCAACTGTTGTTGTATGTGAACTCAATCAGACTCAGGCTGTTCTCCCAGCTAGTCGGACGATCAAGTGTACAAGCTCTTAGCATATCTTCCAAGGTCTGGATGGTCCTTTCAGACTGTCCATCCGTCTGAGGATGAAACGCAGTGCTGAATCTCAACTCGGTTCCCATGGCCTTATGTAGTTCTTTCCAGAATCTTGACATGAATCGGCCATCTCGATCCGATACAATGGTCTTTGGAGTACCATGCAAATGGATAATCTCGTGTAGGAACACTTCGGATAGCTTCTGGGTTCCCCAAGTTGACTTGATAGCCACGAAGTGAGTACTCTTCGTGAGCCTGTCAATGATTACCCTTATAGCATTCGTTTGACTTTGAGTAACTCTAGCCAGCGACGTTGTCTCATATTTAGCTCCTTCTGAGTGAGCACGTACTTGAGACTTTTATGGTCAGTGAAGACTTGGCATCTCACACTATAGAGATAGTGTCTCCAAATCTTCAATGCAAACACTACTGCTGCTAGTTCCAGATCATGCGTCGAATAGTTTTCTTCATAGGTCTTCAATTGTCTAGATGCGTATGCAATAACCTTGCCTTTTTGCATCAAGACACATCCTAACCCACTCTTCAAAGCATCACTATAGACCACATAACCATCATTCCTTCCGGTAGTGCTAACACTGGTGCAGAGGTCAAACACTGTTTCAATTTCTGAAAACTGGCCTCGCACTTGTCATCCTAGACAAACTTCTTATGGACTTTGCGGAGCAAACCGGTCATAGGTAGAGCGATTTTAGAAAATCTCTCCACGAACCGTCTATAATATCCAGCAAGTCCAAGAAAACTGCGCACCTCCTTCACATTTTGAGGCCGCTTCCAATTTGCTACCGCTTTAATCTTCTGGGGATCTACCATAACCCCATTTTTATTGATCACATGGCCTAAAAAAAAACCACTTCTTTGATCCAGAAGTCACACTTAGACAATTTCGCATACCGCTGATTTTGTCTAAGGACTGACAAAGTGATCCGAAGATGTTCCTCGTGAGCTTCCTCACTCGGGGAATAAATTAAAATATCGTCGATGAAGACCACTACGAACTTATCCAAGTATTGGTGGAAACATCGATGCATCAGATCCATGAAGACTGCTGGAGCATTGGTAAGTCCAAATGGCATGACTACGAACTTGTAGTGACCATATCTCGTCCGGAATGCAGTCCTCGGAATATCCTCCTCACGAATCCTGAGCTGATGGTAACCAGACCTCAGATCGATTTTGGAAAAGACCTTTGATCCCTGCAGTTGATCCAACAGATCATCAATCCTCGGCAACGGATACTTATTCTTGATCGTGACCTTATTCAACTCACGATAGTCGATACAAAGTCGGAATGATCCATCCTTCTTCTTGACGAACAAGACCAGAGCACCCCAAGGCGATGCACTCGGCCTTATATAACCCTTCTCAAGAAGATCTTTGAGTTGCTTCTTCAACTCTTGTATTTCAACAGGAGCCATCCGGTACGGTGCTTTAAAAATCGGCGCGGTACCAGGCTCGAGATCAATAGTAAACTCTACGTCACGATACGGGGGTAAACCAGGAATCTCCTCCGAAAAGACATCCGGGAACTCACAAATAACAGGAATATCAAGAACTGATGGCTCATCTATATTGGGCTTGTCCAGATAGCACAGGTACCCGACGCATCCTTGTCGAAGTAGCTTAAACGCAACCATCGCATTGATAAGCCTGCCGTTATCAGCGTCATTCCGACCCTTGAACTTGCATACATACTGGCCCCCAGATGACACCGTCACAGTCCTTGAACTAAAATCGATTACCGCCCCATGATGCGTCAGCCAATCCATACCGAAAATAATATCGTATGGAGCCATGGCTATACAGATCAAATCTGCTTCGAACTTCTTACCCTGGATGGTAATCAGAAATTCTGACAGACGCTTGGTGCCCACTAAATGTTCACCATTAGGAAGATTCGTAACGAAAGGTTCACAACCTCGTTGCATACTAAGTCTAACTTACTAACACAAGTCTCCGAAATAAAAGAATGGGTAGCACCCGAATCAAACAATATACATACTGAAGTAGAATGAAGGTATAAAGTACCTTAAGCAATTGGAGCATTGGGTCCATCCGCCTTACGCATCTCGTAAAGGCGTTGACCTTGACTTCCAGAAGCAGCTAGGGCTTTCCCCTTATTCTGTGCAGACGTCTGCATCGAAGGACTAGGAGCTTCCACTGGTCTGAACTTAGGTCGATTGTTCTGATTAACTGACCCTTGCTGCGACTCAGCTCCTTTCTGCCCTTGCTGCGGACAAAACTTTTGCAAATGTCCCACCTTTTCGCAGCCAAAACACGTCTTCTTCTCCTTCGGACACTCATTACTCTTGTGTCCGTGTGTACCACAGTTATAGCATTGGATCAGACTCTTGCCCTAACCCGATTGACGTGTAGACCCTCCACGAGTCATATCCGTTTTTGCTATGCCAGACTTGGCAAAATTAGACGGTGGCGCGGGACGCTTAAATCCACTCGCCTGAGACTGGTTCTGCATTGACCTCTGGCGATTACGCTTCTTTGTTGACTCCTCCAGAGTCACTTCCAACTTGTAGGCAGCGTCCACGTACTGCTCCAAAGTAGAGCATCCGTGACGTACCATCAATGGCTTAATATATGGGTTCATCCATTCATGGAAATGCCAGATCTTTTTCTCATCACTGGACATCTCCGGCCTAGCATATTGTAGCAGATGATTGAACTTGGCCGCAAGCTCAGTCACTTTCAATCCATCCGTTTTCGGATAGAGGAACTCCTTATGTTTTTCTTCCCTCATAGCTCGGGAGAAGAAACGATCAGTCATTTTGGCTTTGAACATCCCCCAGTTCAAACCAGGGTGATCAACTAGGCCGGTACCTTCCCACCACTCACTAGCTACCTCCTTCAGCTGAAGGGAAGCAATGTGCACCTTCTTAGCTTCAGTGCACTCAACATTGCAGAACAATCTCTCAATGTGTGAGAACCAATATGCCACTCTGACTGGCTCTCCTTTCCCATCATAACAGTCAGGCCTCATAGAGCTTATGGCCTTCAGTGCTCGGCCATAGTCGCCTCTATTCCTGACCGCATCTTCTCGGGGTACATGGATATTTGGCTCCTCGAATCTAGGAACCGCTGGAGGAACTGGCACGCCTTGTGCCTGAGGCGCAATTGGTCGCATGATATCGGTGAATGTCTGCATTACAATTCCCCGAATAGCCTTTATTGCTGTGACATCAAATACCATTGGAGCGTTGACCTGAGCTTGGTCACTGCCTCCAGGATTGTTGTGAGAAACTGACTCGTGTTCCTCCACAAGGTTCGCGACATTCCTAACATTTGGTCTGGGGTCATTGCTTGGCCCAGCACCAGCACGAATGGTGTTCCTTGTGTTCACCATCTGTTTACCGATCAAATTCCAAGTATTTTATTACATTAATATTATTCCAATATACTCAATGTAATAAAATCAACTTAGAATTGATCAAACTTGGTAATTTTCATTGATGAACTCAAACTGAGTTACTAGGTTCTACAAAAGGGATCTCCCGAGCGACAAGACAAAATTGCTCGGAGATTACCGTTCCATCAAAACGAACACTGAAATACTAGGAAGGAAACTGCTAATTCAGCATCGGCCCTAATCATGGCGCCCTGAAACATTTCCTGTAATCTCAACTCCTCATACACGGTTTCTTCGAACGGGGTTTACCATCGGAGTTTGGCGATGGACTTCTCACCCTGCTCGGTCCTGGAGCACACGGCTCATCCCTTGGTCCTGGTGTCCTCAGCCTTACTCTAGGCACGGAAACACACTGACCAATCTCATCAGATCCCGGTGATTGGCAAAATTCCTCTAGAAATCCTGGTTGGAAGTCTGCCCTAATCACCTCATACAAAGGATCGAGTAGCAATCTTGCTTGGCGGATGTACTCCTGGAGTTTGCGGACGTCCCTGATCATTCGGGTGAGACCGACCTCAGTCTCGAAGGTCCTCTCCTCCATGTCGTTTAGGGCGTTCGACCACTCCTCCAGTCGTCCCTCCTGCAATTGGGGTCTTGGCCTGGTCTATTGAGTCGGGACTACAACTGGTGTACCCATCGACTCCCATGGCCTTGCCCTCAAACGAGTACGTTCAATCGTCTCATCCACCTGGCGATGCACCCCTGGTAAATTCTCCCGCTCAGGTGGCAACTCCGGACTAGGGGGAACGAACTGCACCCCTGGGTCCTCATAGTCTACCAACAAGTGTTCTAGGCCATTGGACTCGTATCCCTGACCCTCGAGGTCCTCCTCCTCCGGATCCTCCTCAGGATCCTCTTCCGGATCCTCTTCGGGAATAGACTCGATCATGAAATCATCTTCGTAGTACCCTCTTGCGTACCTTGACAACTCCTCTTCATCCTCAGTGTCCTCCCCTGGCTCCTCTTCGGACTCTGCCACAGGAACCTCGGTTTTATCGGACACTAGTACTACCGACTCAGGGAGTACGGTCTTCACCTCTTCAGGTGGACTATTGGGTTCCCTGACCTTAAAGCATCGCAGGGGAACCGGGAACTCAAGCCTCACTGGAGATGGAGGAGCCACCTCGGCTTCTTCCGAGTTCCTTTGAAGAGAACAGAATGCACCCATATCTACGGGCGGCGAGAAGAGAGTTAGTCTTTCTAAATATAGAAGATCGCTTCCATATCAGACTAAAGAAAAGGCACGACTAGATTGGCAGAATAAAAATTTTACTTGGAAATTCAGAGCTTTCAAAAATATTTCTCAGTTTCAAACGAGTAAACAGTTTATAAAAAATTTCGTTCCAAGAAAATGTTTTAAAACCCACCCATTTTTTTTTAAAAAATTCGGCTCTGATACCAAATCTGTAACACCCCCAAATATATACTTGAAATGTATTACCGCCAGTGACCTCGGATTTCACATCCGAAGCCACCCCATGCTTAACCCGTTGATATAATTCATCAAACAACAGTTATAATACAAAATATCATAACTTTCGATTAAAATCAGTGTCTCGGCATTACATCCATAATCCGAAATACAACTGAAATACAGAGTAGTCTTGATATAAAATATGTTTAACACAACGGGAGTCTTTAAAATAAATAACACAAAAATCTTGATCTAGCGATCACACACCTAGGATCTCAACCTTGGTAAAACACTTCAAAATTCCATCTGCCTTCACCGTCGTTTATAGCCTTCATGGAACTGCAGTTTATCTGATGTGTCGTATGAGACGGATGACACCAGCCAACCATGCAGGGGAATATAACCGGTTGGTTAGTCTAATGAAAGACTATGCAAGGGTAAAACAGAAAGGTTCTAAGTAGTCGTATTAGGTTAGACTCATCGCTTCTCGAATAAAAGTCGTTGACGATAGCCAACCACCATACTCCTACTGAAATATACGAAAATGCATGATCAAGAGAAAAGACTCTGAAAGAATGAGTCTTACGGAAACATATGAAGAGAAGACTCCAAAAGGTTGAGTCTTATCGGAAAGTATGACAAGTGCTTGAGAACATCAATTTCACACAAGCGTTTTAAAACTGACTTGGTGTTTCGGTTCACGACCAACCTCACCGCACAATGCGAATTCAGATTGGAAAGAGAACTTTACTCTGACCAAAGTCTAGACGAGTTTCCTAGCTGCACTACTCTCTTAGCTGCACTACTCGCCTGAGGGTATATTAATTATGTGCACTAAAGCACTTATCTTATTTAATTCCAAAACGTACATTTTACGTTATAAGCTTTTAAGATCTCTTCACAAGAGATATCGGATCTCCTCACAAGAGATATCAAAGGGAATACATCCCAAATGGCGGCACCAGCTATGTGCACATACCCTGAGTAAGGGTAAGGTCATGACCGAAGATACTAGGGAAAATCCTCCTAGCACCATTATCAAGAAACCACTAAACCTCGCAAGGTACATAGTGTTCCTACGAATACTCGTTCTAACTAAAAAGTTAAAACATAAGAGCAATAATTCATATCAAAGCCATCGAGGCCAATAACAGATATAATAGCGTTGTTTCTAGCAATATATATAACCTATTATAATATCTGTATTTCAATCATATATATATATATAGAGTTTGGATCATATGCGGAGCACTCTTACGGTGCGGACGTGCGGAGCATGCACTTTAGGGCCTTATTTGTGCACTTTAACGTCTTAAATGTGCACTTTTGTAAAAAAAAATTTATTTCAAGCATTTTTCTCAATTTTTGGAAAAGTGCACAAATAAGGCCCTAAAGTGCACAAATAAGGCCCTATAGTGCATGTCCGCACGTCCGCACCGTAAGAGTGCTCCGCACCGGAACCTTACTATATATATATATATAATAGCATTGTTTCTAGCAATATATACAACCTATTATAATATCTCTTTTTAAATCACATACAGTTATCAAAACTGTTCCCAGACGAAAACAATATTCATCCCAAATTAATTAACAATTAAACAATTGATAATCAATATAAATATGGAATGATAAGCAAGAGCGAACCGCCACTTGCCTTAGATCAGACGAAAGCTTGACCAAAGCTTAGAGATGACGAGTTTCTGGGTCCGAAGCAGGGACAAATCTTGGGTAACAAATCCCTACGGAATGACCCATAACGAGACCCTAAGTTAGATTCGATAACCAAATATACGAATCTAAGAAGAGACGAAAGGAATCGAAGGAACAAAGCCTCGCTCGAGACCACAAGGCCCAAAGCCACACCACGAGCCCAGCCCACCGCGGGTGCGCCGGCCTTGACCGCGGGTGCGGTGGCGTGAGAGTGGCGAGACGACGAGAATTCACCTAGATCGACGCGTTTGGCTTCGATTTGGATGGGCTTCGATCTCCAAATCCTTTGCACTTCTAAACACCACTTTGAGAGTACTTATATCACCAAAGGAAGCTCCGGTGACAACTCCGGTGAGCTTGAAGAAATTCCGGCGAAAATGGAGATGAGAGATTTGAGAGAGAGAGAGAGATCTTGCTTCAGCTGTGCATTAATCTCCTCTCCAGATCCTCCCTTTTATAGGCCCAAGCAAGGAGCTCAAGCAAGTAGGAGTGTCACCCCGACCAAGGAGCAGGCAACCGCCACGACGAAGGACACGCGGCACCCATGACGGCGAGCCTCGTCCAGCACACGACCGCCACCGCGGGGTGCGATGCCTGACCGCGGATGCGGTCAAGGCCAATTTCGGCCTCTTTTGCCCACTTTTGTCCGGGAACATGTATGGGCATGGTTTTAACCCCGTAAATTATATGTTTGTACTCAAACAAATATTCTAAGTCCTGAAAATACATCGAATGTATTTTATACCACTCAAGGAATTATTACGGAGATCAAGGATTTTACAGAAAATCTGAACTCATCTGAAAATAATCCGACTATAGCACGAGAGTTTGGAAAATTACCAAAATACTCTTTACTAAAATGAGGGGTATTACAACATCAACTTGTCAACAGGTTATGAAGAGCTTCAGGCTAGACAGTAGAGCCATGACAGTCACTCGTCCAAGCATGTCCTTCATGGATTATTCAGGTAATCTTGCTATGCGCTCAGCTGCTTCATCAAAGGAATGTGAAGAATGGATTATGGACAGTGGTGCCACTGATCATATGACTTCACATTTCGAGTTCTTTTCAAAACACTCTAAGCTACATTATCCAATTCATATAGTGTTGCCCAATGGTACTTCTAAACCATTATAGGTTATTGGCACTATATTCTTGGACAATGGCTTGGTACTTGAAGAAGTTTTGTTTGTTCAAGAATTCCAGTATAACTTTCTTTCAGTGAGCAAATTGATGAAGCATCACAATGTTTGTGCACTGTTTCTTAAGGATCGTTGTGTCCTGCAGGACCTCACAACTAGTACAGAGATTGCATCAGGGGCACAAAGAGGTGTTTATAAACTAAGAGCTGGATATGGTTCAGAGAAAGGAGCTGTTGGAGCTATTTGTCAATCTAGTTTGAATAAGACATCTGGTCATCAGTCTGTTGATGATTCGGTACTGCTATTTCATAAGAGAATGGGACACATATCTCATTCAAAATTGATTCAAGCCCAAGTTGGTGCTTCTTTGGATTGTGATGTTTGTTCCCTGGCTAAATTTCATAGACTCTCATTTCCTCATAGTGAATCTTATGCTTCTCATTGTTTTGATCTACTGCATATTGACCTCTGGGGTGCCTATAAGGTCATGGCTTTGAATGGTGCTTCTTATTTCCTTACGATAGTGGATGACCATAGTCGTTCTACTTGGACTTTTCTGGTACACAATAAGCAGCAGAATCGTCACATCCTACATGATTTCTTTGCTTATGTGTAAACTCAATTTCATGTTGTCCCTAAGAAGGTTCGTTCTGACAATGGGACTGAAATTGTCAATTGGGAGTGCCAAAGGTTGTTTGCTCAGCTGGGAATTATCCATCAGCAAAGCATGGTATACACTCCATAATAGAATGGCGTTGTGGAACGCACGCATTATCATCTCCTCGACACTACTAGAGCCTTGCAATTACAAGCCAATTTACCTTTTGAGTTTTGGGGAGATTGCTTGTTGACGGCTACATACTTAATCAATCGTATGCCAATTTCACGGCTTCAATGGAAAACACCTTGCGAGATTTTGCTTCAGGATGTTCCTTCTTATGATCACTTGCGTGTTCTGGGGTGTCTATGCTATGCTGGTATACCCAGGAAGGGACTTGATAAATTTTCTCCAAGAAGCAGGCATTGTGTTTTCATTGGATACCCTTCTCATCAAAAGGGTTATGAGGTCTATGATCTTCTGACTAAACAAACATTCTACAACCGAGATGTTGAGTTTCATGAAAACATTTTTCCTTTTCATGAAACTTCTACTACAGGTTCTCCTCATCCTGTTGAATCAACACCTTCATCTTCTACTTTATTTCCTTCTTCTGCATTAGCACCAGATACAGATGCTAATGAGTACTTTATACATACTTCATCACCCACTGTTCAACATCATGAACCTTCTATATTTCCAACTGATTCTCCTTCTCCGGTTAGTTCTTCTTCTCAATAAGTTAGACGATCTACCCGTATTCGAAGCAGTCCTGCTTGGTTGACTGACTATGTGGTAGGCGATGTGCACAAAGAATATTTTGCTTCCCTTGCCACTGTATTGTCCACTACTGAACCATACCGCTTTGCTGATGCTAAGAAGGATCCCAATTGGATAGACGCTATGGATAAGGAGTTGACTGCCCTGGGAAACAATGAAACTTGGGAGTTAACAGCTCTACCACCTGGTTATAAGTCTATACAATCTAAATGGGTTTACAAAATTAAGTTTCACAATGATGGCACTATTGAGAACTATAAAGCACAGTTGGTGGTTAAAGGTTTTAGCCAAAAACTTGGCAAGGATTACAAGCACACGTTTTCCCCTATGGTTAAATTACCTACGGTACGTATATTGATCGCCATTGCAGCTGCTAATACCTGGCCAATATACCAACTTGACGTTAATAATGCGTTTTTACATGGGTTCATTGATGAAAAGATTTTTATGGTGCATCCTGAGGACTATGATAAGGACAAAACTGGTGAGGTTTGCCGCTTAAAACGATCTCTCTATGGGCTTAAACAGGCGTCATGCCAATGGAACCTTGAGTTGTGTCAATTTTTTACTGATCATGGTTTTACACAATCAAAGAATGATTATTCTTTGTTCCTCCGAATTCGGGACTCATCCTTTGCAGCTTTGCTGGTTTATGTCGATGACATATTAATTACTGGCACAGACCCTGTTGCTATTGACAACATCAAAGGTATTTTACATGCTCGTTTCACAATTAAAGATTTGGGGCTTGCTCATTATTTCTTGGGCATGGAATTGTTTCGTGATGACACGAGCATTTATCTTAGTCGGCGAAAGTATTCTACTGACATTCTTAAAGATAGTGCTATGCTGTATTGTAAAGTTGTGCAATCTCCTCTTCCTACTTGTTTGAAGCTAAGTGCTGATGATGGTCCTCTCTTTGAGCATCCTAACCGCTACCGCCGACTTGTTGGGTGACTTCTTTATCTTTCCTTAACACGGCCTGATCTGTCTTATTCCATCCAACATCTCAATCAATTTGTCTCTGCCCCTCGTCTGCCTCATTGGCAAGCTGCTCAGCATCTTCTGCATTACTTGGCTGATACTTGTAGCCTTGGCTTGTTCTATCTTGTGCAGAGTTCTCTCAAGTTAGTGGGCTTCACTGATGCCAACTGGGGTTCTTGCCTCACCACCCGCCGCTCCCTGACTGGGTACTGTGATTTCCTTGTCCATTCTTTTTGGTCTCCTAGAAGACTAAAAAACCGGCCACCGTCTCTCGTTTGTCTACTGAGGCTGAGTACCGCAGCATGGCTGCTACTACTGATGAGTTAATGTGGGTTAGCTATGTTCTTTGTGATCTTCATTTGCCTATTTCCTTGCCCATCACTTTGTTTTATGACAATCGCGCAACTCAACAAGTGGCAACTAACCCCTGTTATCATGAACGAACCAAACATCTTGATATTGATTGTCACTTTACTCGCGACCAAGTTCAGCTTGGTTTCCTGCAGACCTCTTACATTCCTTCCTCCCTTCAGCTTGTTGACTTAATGACCAAGTGTGTCTCTCAAGCTCAGCATGACTTCTTGCTTTCCAAGATGAACGTTCAGAGAGTTCCATCTTGAGCGGGGGGGGGGGGGGGGGGGGGGGGGGATGTTGAGAGTCATCTGCACTTATTCGCTGCTTTTCTATTTCATCATCCAATAGCACAATTGTCTCTCTCCTTCAAGCCGGGGCTAACAGAATTGTAATATGTGAGATATTTTCTTAGCCGAGTTTGTTACTTTACTTTTTCGTAATTGTAATATGTGAGATATTTTCTTCTAGTGTGTATCACCGAGACTATACTGGTCTCTGGCTTTGTTCCTCCATTGTTACTCAATTGAGAGCTTTTTTGTTCATACTCTGAAATTCAACACATTCTCTTACATTCACGGCCCCACTATCAGATAATTTTGGAGCAAATCTTCAAACCCAGAATAGCACATCAACATCAGCATTGAACAGTGAGCTGCTACTTGTTTAGTTGGTTCGATCAACCCGATGTTTGCGTAATTGTCTGTTGTATTATATTCTCTCCCTAGTATGTTTGGCTAATCAAGATAGAAACTCTGAAAAAAAATGGAGCAAGGATAAAGAATTTTTTAGAGTTTCTTTGTTGCCCTTGTATAGTGTCTAGCTTACAAATTTCTTAATGACAAATGTCACCAATAAACCTTGTCAGTGCCCTTTTGACATGGATCTTTCAAGTAGCTTAATTTTTCACCTCCATGGTGGATTCACGTGTCTCTTATGGGAGAATAAAGTTCTTACCCATCTCTTACTATTATTTAGCCAAACGATTATGTAAATAATTGTTCTTACCCATCTCTTACTATTATTTAGCTAACCGATTGTGTATATTTTTTCGTTTATATGTATTTATCTATAAACGGGTCTAGTGAGGATTGTTTTTAAAATGAGAATTTTTCTTAAAATGCGAACTAGTCTTGTGCACCAAGTTGTACGAATTTGTGCACCAAAGTCTGTTGAAAAGTGCACCAAAATATGTGAAGTTGTGCACCACAATTTTATTGAGTAATGAACTTTTATTTTTCTAAGTACAATAGTAGTACACAATGTTTGTGCACCAAGTTGTACGAGTTTATGCACTAAAGTATGTTGAAAAGTGAACCATAATATATTGAATTGTGCACCTGTTTTTTATTGAGTTGTGCACTTGTATTTTTTTAAATACAATGGAGTTCACAAACACATGAATCTTCTCAGTGTACAAATACATGAATTGTGGTGCACAATTACTTGTAATGTGTTGTGCATTTATTTATGATATGGTGCACTTGTATTTTATTTAATTATACACTTGTATTTTATATAAATGGTGCACAATTATTTTCAACATGGTGCACAAGTATTCATAACATGGTATACATCCAAAATGGCACACAAGCAAGTGCACTGACCGGTCAACACCGGTTAACGCCGATCAACGGTCGGTCAACGCCGCTCAACGGTCGGTCAACGATGGTCAACACCGGAGCTCCGATGGGTCAATGGGGAGACCAGTTGTGCACCGTAGTGCACAATTGTACCCATATATGTCTGTATGAGATTGCAAGTGCACTTTCTCCCCCTTGTACACCTTGTTGCATAGACTTGTGCATTAGTTCGTATTTTAAGAGAGTTCTCATTTTAAGAAGTGTTCTCACCAGATCTGCATCCGTATTTATCTAGTAGTTAGATAATATCTCTCGTTGGAGAGTATCTTGTAGTGGTTAATCATATTTGTATTTATATCTAAATGATGTATTTTTGTTCGGTTCAAATATCAATTCCAATATTTGGTCCATTGTTTCACAATATCAAAGTTGGTCCAGTCATGGTCATTTTTCTGGTTTATTTGGGTTGGATAAGTTAAAGTTGCTCACCCGTTAACTATTTACCTTGTTTAAGTGTCAATTGAGCCAGCTCAGTTGCACTTGAGGTGGTGTGCTGAAATAAATACTTATCCTACATCGAAAGTTGTGATATAATTAAGCTTAGTATATAAGGTTGGTGGGTTAATCTTCCTATTTTGCCAATTGGTTTTAGGATGAAACCACACTGAGCTTGTCTGCGCATGTTTGCTAGTACGTGCATGACCCCCAATCTACTTATCTACCTATGTGCCCATGAACTTTATCATGGTAATTAGAGTTTGATCCAATTCTGAAACACATACGTTCTTTTTTCTCCTCAAGATTTATCCTTCAATGGCTTCCAATAACAACACCATTCCAAACAATGTTGAGCCAAACAGACCAGTTATAATTGTTCACTTCACCAATGAATCAAATTCACTCTCACAAATTATATTACATGGAAGGATCAAATCAAGTCAACGTTGGTCAGGTACGGACTCTTCAAGTTTGTTGATGCAACCAGCCTGCCTCACCAATTCTGTCTCCTCACCAAATCCAACATATTTCACTTGCATGTGCTAAGATCAACTTCTCTATGGCGTACTTTTTGCTAGTTTGGTTGCAAATGTTGTGCCATTGATCACTCGAGAAAAAACAACCCAGGAAGTATGAATGATCCATGAAGAAACTTATGCCAATCCACCAAAAGAGCATATCAACCAACTCAAGGAAAAAAATCAAAAAATTGAAGAAGGGAAGTCGAACAATGATTGACTTAAGGCAACAAGTCGAGGGAAGTGTTGATCTTCTTGCTTCTCTTGTCAAGCCAAAAGATCCTGAGGACAACATTGACTATATTTTAAAGGGCTTGACTCTTTTTTTTAATCCGTGATTGGTGTTTGATCCGCTCTACTTTGTAGTGCGTAATTAGGATCCGTTGATCCACTCTACTTTGATCCCCCTTTTGTTACCATTGGCATACAACCTTTGCACTTAGAAAGATTGCTTACCTCCTTGTGGGATCGATCCTTATTTACCCTACTATATTAGTTAGGTTTTTGAGGTTTACTTTGATAGGCATCACGACTTTAGCCTCATCAAATTTGGCGCCGTTGCCGGGGAGGCAAAGTTTCAATTTTTCTTTTTGTTTGTTTGTGTGCCAACTATTGTGTGGACCTATCTTATGGTCCACACCCGTGCTACTGACTCTCCTACTTTAGATCTTGATCAAGAAATCGAGCGAACACTTTCCAGGAACCGCAGAGAAGTTCGTGAGCAACTCGAGATGGCTGAGGAACAGACTTTGAGGCAGTTGACTGCACCGAATCTAGAGCAGCAGCCGCTTGATGTGCAGTTTCCAGAGTTGGCGGATGGCGTCAATTTTGAGCTCAAATATGGGTTGATTCACTTATTACCCCACTTCCATGGGATGAGTGGAGAAGACCCCAACAAACATCTCTCTGAATTCCACGATGTTTGCAGCAGCATGAAGCCAAGGAACATTACTGAGGACCAGATCAAGCTGAGGGCCTTTTACTTCTCTCTGAAAGATGCGGCCAATGATCGGTTCTACTATTTGGCCCCAGGAAGCATAGACACATGGGCGAAGATGAAGAAAGCTTTCCTGGAGAAGTACTTCCCTGCAACGAAGCTCAATAGCTTGAAGAGGAACATTAGCAACATCGAGCATCATGATACTGAGACGTTGTATGAGTACTATGACAAGTTCAAGAGGTTGATATCAAGCTGTCCATACCATGGTTATTCTGACCAATACCTCATGCTATATTTGTATGATGGACTTCTTGATGATGAGCGCCGGATGGTGAACGCAGCTTGTGGCAGTAACATTCTAAACAAGACGCCAGCTGCAGCATTCGAGATGTTCTTTGAGCTATCTGAGGGCTCAAGACAGTTTAGCAAGAGAGCGAGCGCTCACGCAGTTAAGGCTGCAGATTCTCAGCCATCGTCCTCACTACTTTCTGAGATGGCTGAGATGAAGGAGATGATGAGGAGGTTTATGATGAAGGGCAACCAGCAGCAAGTCAAGTCTTGTGGAATCTGCTATGACACGATGCACCCTACTGATGCGTGTCCCACGCTGCAGGAGCCCACTGCTGAAGTGAACGCTATAGGAGGTTTCGGCCCTCCTAGACCGAGATTTGACCCGTACTCCAACACCTACAATACAGGGTGGAAAGATCACCCTAATTTGAGGTACGAGAACCAGCAGAATCCTCATCAGGGTCGTGATGACCAAGAGTTCCACCAGAGGCCGCCCTAGTGCTTACAATAGCAACAACAATTTCAGCAGCCTGGAGAGCAACAATAACAATTTAGAGCATAATATGACCCTAGACCTCAATGCCAGAGCGCAAGTTCGTCTATGTCCGGTGATGACATGATCAAGCCTCTCGCCCAGAGCGTATCGACGTTGGCAAACACTATGGTCCAACAAAATAAGTCTCTCGCTCAGAGTGTATCGACGTTGGCAAACACTATGGTCCAACAAAATCAAGAGATGAAGTCTAGTATTCAGAACTTGGAGAAGCAGGTGGGGCATATCTCTGGCCGTGAGAACACTAGAGGCCCGAGATTCGGGGAAATTACCATCTCAAATGGTAGCAAACCCGAGAGAGAATGTCTGTGTAATGACGCTAAGGAGTGGAATACAAATGAAGGAAGTGACGAAGGTAGCAGAGGAGAAACCGCGACCGTGGGTCAAAATCCGTGACCGCGGTTTGCTTACTGATGAGGAAGTTAGAGGGCAACAAAACAAAAACCGCGACCGTGGAATGCAAACCCGCGACTGCGGAAACGTCCCTAAGGCGGAGAAATTTCCAAAGAATTTCCGCAATCGCGACCAGATTTTCACGACCGTAGAATTCCTCCAGAGACGCCAGAAATTCTCAAAGCCAATCCGTGACCGCGGCCGACTTTCCGCGACCGCGGTTTGTCTCCTGACACATCCGAAACTCCAGACGATGATCCACGACCGCGGGTCCTAATCCGCGACCGCGGTTTGCCCACTGATATCCAAGACGATTATGTTCGCCCAAATTTCCCTCTGCTCAGCTCGTACAAGCCCATTGCGCCCTTCCCTGAGGCATTGAAGGACACCAGAAGGCCGAAGAACGACAAGGAAATCTTTGAGACCTTCAGAAATTGCGAGGTAAATATTCCTTTGATCACGCTGGTTAAGAGCATTCCTTGCTTATCGACCTCTACCAGAACAGCCTGCACGACTCACAGGGGCAAGACAAACATGCAGCCCCTGTGATGTTGGGTAGGCCGTTTATGAAAACGGAGAATACAAAGATTGATGTGAGTAGTGGTTCGCTCACCATGGAATTTGATGGGGTGAGGGTCGAACACAACATTGATGATGCAAAGAGACACTCTCCTGATTGTGACCCTAAGTGTTCGGTTGATGTGAGCAACCCAAGTTGATCCGAAGGGCACCATGTCGAGCCACGACACTAACCAAGGCGCTGCTCGGGAGGCAACCCGAGGTATGTAACTCTTTTCATGTATTTTCGTTTCAAGTTTTTATTTGTGTTGTTTCGTGTTTAGACTAACCTGCAGGTAGGAGACTCAAAGACAGAGTTCGAAGACGGTGTTCGTCTCACAACATATGCAAAACCGCAGCCGCGGAAAATTTTCCGCAATCACGGTTTGACCACTGTAAGTCCCCTTATCTGGAAAAAAAAATCTAAAGATTTCCGCGACCGCGGCCTTAAAACCGCGATCACAGCCCAGCTGTCCGAGTTTTACTTTGAGAGACGGTGCGCATCATGCTGCCAAGGAGGAGACATTAGCCCGACATTTTTATTTGGCATCGATGATGGCCCGAAATTAGACAGCTGATGAGGAAGAGCTCCAGAGCCAACGACATATACGATGATTGATATGGAGCGACAAAGCCCACTACACGATTGCCAAATTTTTGAAGGAATTATGTAAGATCAAGAGGAAGACAAAAGATAAAACAAAGAAGAAGGTCCAGGTGAGTGAGAATGTATCCGCTATGCTGCAAAAGCGGATGCCCAAGAAGTGTAGTGACCCAAGCATGTTCAGTATTCCTTGCAAGATAGGTGGCACCACGTTCGATAAAGCCATGTTGGATTTGGGTGCATTTATAAATGTACTGCCTGTCTCGCTGTATGAATCTTTGGGGCTTGGACCATTGCATGGGACATGGACGGTGATTCAATTAGCGGATATGTCCTATGTGTATCCCAAAGGAGTCGTACAGGATGTTCTGGTAGAGGTCGATAAGCTGATTTTCCCTGCTGATTTATTTGTGATGGATACGGAGCAAGACAAACATGCAGCCCCATGTGATGCTGGGTAGGCCGTTTATGAAAATGGCGAATACAAATATTGATGTGAGTAGTGGTTCGCTCACCATGGAATTTGATGGGGTGAGGGTCGAACACAACATTGATGATGCAAAGAGACACCCTCCTGATTGTGACCCCAAGTGTTCGGTTGATGTGAGCAACCCAAGTTGATCCGAAGGGCACCATGTCGAGCCACAATGCTAACCAAGGCGCTGCTCGGGAGGCAACCCGAGATATGTAATTCTTTTCATGTCTTTTCGTTTCAAGTTTTTATTTGTGTTGTTTCGTGTTTAGACTAACCTGCAGGTAGGAGACTCAAAGACAGAGTTCGAAAACGGTGTTCGTCTCGTAACAGATGCGAAACCGCGGCCGCGGAAAATTTTCCGCAACCGCGGTTTGACCACTGTAAGTCCCCTTATCTGAAAAAAAAAGTTCTAAAGATTTCCGCGAGCACGGCCTTAAAACCACGATTGCGGCCCAGCTGTCCGTGTTTTACTTTGAGAGACGGTGCGCATCATGCTGCCAAGGAGAAGACATTAGCCCGACATTTTTATTTGGCATCGATGATGGCCTGACATTAGACAACTGATGAGGAAGAGCTCCAGAGCCAACGGCATATACGATGATTGATATGGAGCGACAAAGCCCATTACACGATTGCATTAGGGCTCCAATTCTGTGTTCGTTGATGGCCCATGCAACCCCGTTTTCTTTGATGTACCACTTCACCTTACAGTGGATCTTTTTGGTTGCACGTGGAGTTTGCTTGAGTAGGACTGCCGCAACACCAGAGACTTGTGTTTTCAATGATTTTTCGCCAGCAACAACGTCCAAGTCCAAGCCACCTCATCGACGGTCGTGAGTACTTTTCTACCTTCCCTTGTGCTTCATCTTTTAGTCTTTCATTACATTGAGGACAATGCAATATTTAAGCATGAGGGAGTGATCTATACTTGCTAGTCGTCTGAGAAAAAAAAAATTGAAAAAGTCAAAAATATGAAAAAAGACAAAAGAAGAAATCCTGGGCTAAGTCGAAAACCCAAAAGGGCGGCTTAGGCATTATGCTGGGGTGGCCTAGACCAGCATTAGGCTGGGGTAATAAGAGGTCAAGAGTGATGTGAGTTTTGTGAGCCCATCTATAGAAAAATGAAATGAGTGGCTTGGTGAAAACCCGGAAGGGCGTCTTGGCAAAATGAGTGAAAATAAGAAGAGTGATTATTAGGATTCCTCATTTTTCCTGGCATGATGACATAAGAAGAGGTGATATAAGGAGGTTTCGGGTAGGTCACTTTGGGAGTTACAAGAAGATAGACTGGAGCTAGGATTAGATATTTTTATTCACTCTATGGTGTTCGGGATAAGCTTGGGGGAAGTACTCTGCTTTCCTATAAGCTTGTGTGTTGTGTTGTGTTGATTGTTTTGGTACTGTGGAGATTCATGATTAGGTGCAGTTCTTAGTGGAGATAGTTTTGCTGTGCTTCTTGAGACCTTGGGTATTTCATTGGAGGAGTAGGTTTCTATTAGCTTACTCGAGGACGAGCAAGGTTTAAGCATGGGGAAATTTGATCCGCTCTACTATGTAGTGCGTAACTAGGAGTTGTTACTGGAGATTAGGTACCATTGTGTGTGGGTTTAGGACACAATACAGGAGAATGTATTTTTGGAGAAGAAGTGTTGATTTGGTGGTTTTGAGTGCTTAAATAAAGACTTAAGGAGATGAAGGCGAAGCCACAAGAGAAGACCACAAGCGAGGAGTTGAGGATCGCAACAGAGGCAAAACCGTGGGCGCAAAAGCTCTGTCGCGGAATCACGCCAGAAGCTGCGAGAGCATACGAGACCAATCCGCGGGCGCGGATATTATTCCGCGGTCGTGGTTACTGTTCACAGACGCGGAGCCGAGAGTTTACTTTGTCCGAGTTTTGTTTATTTTATTTTCTTTTTATTTCTTTTCTTTTTGTCCGTTTATTTCCTTTTAGGAATATTATATTTCCTATCTTTTGGAAATTAGGGTTTGCTAGGTTTTTCATATTCATTAGTTAGCAGCCTTTTCAATATTTCATTCAACACATTATTGTTCAGTTTTTCCCTTAGAGTTTTTATGCTATGAAGAACTAAGCAACCATTGCTTAGTCCGACGATTGAAGCCTTCGTTTGTATTTGGTTGTGAGATTATAACTCTATTTCCTTTCCTTTGATTATATTGATTCTCTTTGAGCTTCATCCCATTGATTCTTGCTGATTTGACTAGTCTGATCATCTAGTTGATGTTAGTGATTATCTATTGCTAGGGTTTGGATATTTCTAGTTGAAATCCCTTATCTTGTGTAGCAACCACGATTTACAAGAACTAGTTGTGAATGTTTATTGTGAAGAGAATTGATTACATGTCGAGTACTGACTAGTTGTTAAGTATTGCATGTATCCTGGTTAATTCATATGCTTACTGCTGCCGTTAGATTGAATCTTGATAATTTCTTGATTGTTTAATGGTAAGTATTTTCAGGGCTAGTTGACTTGTCTATATACATAAGATCGGAACAGGAATATTCATTGGTAGGAATTGGAGATAATCTATGATCAACCAATCAAACTGAAGTGTGGATATTTGTCTGGCTAAGTTACTTCTCACCCATTGATTACATCTTTTGCTTTGATTTACTTCGTTACTTGATACAAACCAAAATCCCCCCTTTTGTTACCATTGGCATACAACCTTTGCACTTAGAAAGATTGCTTATCTCCTTGTGGGATCGATCCTTATTTACCCTACTACATTAGTTAGGTTTTTGAGGTTTACTTTGATAGGCATCACGACTTTAGCCTCATCAGTGTTCATAATCGGCAAATCACCATTTTCTTTGCAGAGCTTCATGAAAAGACCATAAACAAGGAGCTTCAAATCAAAATGGAGGCATCGTCTACGACTCCCCTTGTAAGTGCTATGACAATGCAGGATCGTCAGACCAAAGGTAAGAAGCAATATAAACCTTTGTCAAATTGGACGTCGACTCCTCCCCCAAACCGTCCTTAAGCCCCTCCCAAGGACGATACCAACCCCCATCACCTACCAATTACCAACGGCCGCAACAACAACAACAACAACAATACAACCCCTCCCCCCCCCCCCCCCCCCATACCGACCCTTACAAGGACGACGCTAGTGGTGCCGTGAAACCAGTCATGTAGTAGGCTATTGCCCTCTCTTCCGACATGTGGCCTTGCATCTCCACCCACCTCAACAACACTGATCCCATACCCCAAACTACTAGCCCTGCCTGGAGCTCAAAACAATCAAAATCCGCTTCCACAAAATCATTCTTGGTTGGTCGATAGTAGTGCTTCTCACCATGTCACTCATGACCCTCAAAACCTAAGCCTACACTATCCTTATGATTGTCCTAATAAACTCCTTGGATGTAGTAAGGGTTTAAAAATTTCTAGAGTTGGGAAACTCAATTTTTTAACAAACACCAAAAAACTAAATTTGATATCAATATCCTGGATTTGTAATCCTTTATAAGGATTAGAGTGCTACCAATGTCAACAAGAACTCTTTCTTTTCAGGGTTCAAGTGAGGACAAAGAAGTTAAGCGTGCTAGGGCGAGAGTAGTATTAGGATGAGTGATCTCTTGGGAAGTTTCTGGGTTGGCATGGGATGGCGCTTCTAAGGCTCGAGCCTTACAAATGGTATCAGAGCCAACTCTGGGTTACGAGTGGACTTGGCCTGAATTGCAGTCACTCGACCAGAGGGTGGTCTTTGGGCTTGACGATGTCGTTAAGGGTTTAAGTGGGGGTGATTGTAATACCCTGGATTTGTAATCCTTTATAATGATTAGAGTGCTATCCATGTCAACAAGAGCTCTTCCTTTTCAGGGTTCAAGTGAAGACAAAGAACTCTGAAGTTAAGCGTGTTAGAGCGGGAGTAATACTAGGATGGGTGACCTCCTGAAAAGTTCCTGGGTTAGCATGGGATGACGCTTCTAAGGCTTGGGCCGTACATCATTTTCTATGTTTCTAAAATTCTGGAAGATGTTATATATGTTTCAAAATTTTCATCTAAAAATCAATTATCTATCGAGTGCTTACTCTACTTTTTCCTTGTGAAGGATCTACTAACAAAAATAGAACTTCTTAGAGGTCCATGTGTCAATGGTGTTTATTCCTTGCCGCTAGCTTTGTGTCCCCAAGCCCTCACGACTCAAGTATCCCATTGCTATACCTGGCATCACAAGTTGGGTCACCCGTCTTCGTAAGTTCTCAAGCTTATGCAAAATGGTTTTCCTGTAGACAATTCTATTTCAAAATTTGATTTTTATATTTCTTGTTCAATCAATATGAGCCACAAGTTACCTTTTTAAAACTCTACTACTTCATTTACTTGTCCATTAGAAGTTATTTATTTTGATGTGTGTACATCACCAATTATATTTTATGATGGATACCACTACTACATTATTTTGCAGATCATTTTACTAAATATATATGGTTATATCTATTTAAACAAAAATCAGACACAAAAGCCACTTTTCAAAAATTCGAAGCCCTAGTTGAAAACTATTTAAAATCAAAATCAAAATTCTTTATTCTAACAATAGAGGAGAGAGTTTCGACAAAAGAAATAAATAGAGGAGAGTATATTGCTCTTACTTCATTTCTTGCTACCAATGGCATATCCCACTATATTCCCCCTGATCATACTTCTCAGCACAATGTCAATTCCGAAAGGCATCATCGACACATAGTGGAAACATGTCTAACCCGTCTTTCTTACTCAAATATCCCTAAAGATTTATGGACTTTTGCCTTTATAAAGGCGGTCTATTTTATTAATAGAATGCCTACTCATACTCTTCAAAATATCTCTCCATTACTAAATCTTTTTCAAACACAGCCCAATTATCAAAAATCTAAATCTATTTGTTACACTTCTAATAAAATCGACCCCAAATCTATGCGATGCATTTATATTTTTTCACCCAAAGTGCTTACTATTGCCTGGATCTTTAATTCTAGAAAGTTTATACCTCTAGACATGTTAAATTCGTGGAAACAATGTACCCATTTAAAACATAGCCACAAAAAAATTGCCATCCCAACCATTTTTTGAAGATGTTGGCTCCACATCCATCATTCAACTTCCACTAATAACCAATTTACCAAGCTCAAATCTCACACTAGGCCAACCCCTCCCTTACACACAAAGCCCATCACCTTTATACTTCAACACTAGTTTGAGAATGAAAATTTACCAAACTAAAACTTTCTCTCTTGCTTGCAACCAACCCTCAACCACAACCAATAGTGGCTCCATCACCACCAAACTCAGACCCGTCACCACCTAACCGGCCCTGTCACTGACCACCTCTTTCCTGATCCATATCCGGGTCATGAAATCATTACAAGGTTGAAAAACAATATACATAAATCCATCCAAAAACTCAATCTCAATGCCCAAATCCAAACACACAAAGAGAAACAAGACATAACCCAAGCTCGCAAAGACCCGGATCGGTGTCATCTTATGACAGTGGAATATATGCTCTTTGTAACAACCATACTTGGGAACTTGTCTCTCCTCATGTGAAGCAGAATATTGTCGGTTGCAAATTGGTCTACCAAGTCAAGTATCAAACTCCTTATACAAGTACAAAGCTCAACTTGTGGCTAAGGGTTTTCGTCAACGCCCGAGATGTGATTTTACATAAACATTCAGTCTGGTAGTGAAGTTGTTATTAATTATGCTTTTCTTCAAGGAACTCTTCATGCATATGTATATATGGAGAAATCACTTGGCTTTGTTAACAAACAGTTTCCTCATTATTTGTGTAAATTAAAGAAGGCTATTTACGGGTTGAAGCATGCTCCTTGAGCGTGGTACACTGAGCTTCGTCAATTTTTGCTTCAAATCGGGTTTGTAAATTTTGTTGTTGATTCATCTTTATTTGTTTACAATCATCATAATTTTATTGTCTACCTTCTAGTGTATTTGAACGATATAATCATAATAGGAAGTCATGGCTCAACAATTTAAAGTATGACATAGAGGTTTTCACTCAAAGATTTGGGAGATCTATCCTACTTCTTAGATGCTGAAGTGAAATGTAATATCCCACTTAAACTAGAAGGATAATATGGTAATTTTAATGTGATAAAAATAAAATTTATAAAATTTATTTTATTTCTTTTAAAGGAGTAATTTAAATTTTCATTAACTTAAGTTCAAATGTTGGGTTATGATAATTTTTTGTACAAATTATCAAATGGGTTATAATAGTATGATTGAAACAACAAATTAAGTATAACAATGAATGTGGTTTGAGATTTTTTTGATATATAATAAAGGTTATAAGAATTATTATGTTTATGAGTTTATCCATGTAGGGATAAAATAATAATTAATCTAAGTAGGTTACCTTTTAAAAGTCCTGAAATATTTAAATTACATTAACTTATGTTAATATTAATTTAAATAGAATCATCAAGTTAACATATAGGATTAAATTAAGGATAACAAATTATTAAGTAAGATAAGGTTAAAATATGATAAAATGTAACCTAAATCTTAGAATTAACTTAATCTAATATTTCACTCTTCATAAATTTGGGTTAGAATGTATATATAAAGTTTGGGTAAGTTTGCACAAATTTCAAAAATTTTGAAAAGTGAAATAAGGGAATTTTTGCCACAACTTGTAAAGTTGGACACAAAAATGCAATTAATTAAAAAGTGGGGTGGGTCGTGCCCCTCTTCTTCCTCCCATGGTAGCCAAGCTTTTAAGCTCCATCCATGGAGTTTTGGCTCGGTTTTTCGTCCCGTTTCATGTAATTGGCCCATGGGCTTTGAAGATATACTTATCCTAAACCATATCATATAAAATTCGGAATTTATAACCACCTAGATTGATAGAATTTTATCCCCAAAGGTAAACAACCCGGTAACTTAGAAAATTTGGTAAATCTAAAATTTGATCTCGTTTGAGATCGGTTTGGGCCAAAACTTGCGGGGTTGGAAAGCTATCTCTAAGAGCTTCAATTCTGCTATAAATACCCTCTCACACATGGAAGGAAATTATCCAATTTCGAGCTTTGGGGTTTTGGCAATCCACAAATTTTTTGAGGACTTTTAGAAGGAAATTTGTCTTCGATAGGGCACCTCTAGTTACGATTCAAGTACCAAAATCTTCGTCTTCAAGTCTAGAATCTAAGGACACCAACCACGAACCATTTGGAGGTCAGACGAGGGAGAATCGAAGCAAACAACGAAGGGGTGTTTGCGCGAACGAATTTGGTAATGGCCGATTTGAACTTTAATTCGGTTTTGTCCAATTAATCACGTTTATGTATGTTAATTAGGGTTAACTAGATACATATTGGGTTATTTTAATTTTAGAAGTATTAAAATTAAATTAAGCATATTTTAGGATATTATCTTAGATTGTAATTTATTAAGGTATAACATTACAATTGGATAATGTGTTGGGTGATATAGGATGATAAATAAATAAAGTAATTTATAAATTTATGACATGATTATTAAGAATATACGACTAATTGATTTTTAGTATCGTATAGATAATCGTTTTGAAAAGCCTTGAAATTGATTTATTTATTATTAAATAAATTTAATTAAAAATCGAGACTTGTATCCTTCAAATATTGTTATTGAATAAATTATCTATTTATAATTTATTTATTTTGGGTGATTTGGGTACATCTCGGAATTGCTTTTGGAACGGAAATAAAGCAGAGAACCAATTTACTTTTCGAAAGCAACAATCTCTGTTACGCTGTTCAAGCTCTTCGTAACTCAATGGAGAGCTTGAAAAGCAACAATTTGCTTTTCAAGCTCTCCATTGCCGTGCCGCGCGGTGATGGCCGCAGGCGCGGCGATGGCCCGCGACCGCGGTATTGAAACCGTGGGCGCGATTTTGGTAAAGGTCAAACCGCGATCGCGGTTCTAAAACCGCGATCACGGTTCTAAAACCGCGATCGCGGCACTTTGCTTCATCTTCTTCCTCGTCTTCTCTTTGACGCCGACGATTCGAGGTCCGACGTTTCTTCTCCGAGCGGCCGGTTGAGGGATGCTAATCGGTTGTGCTTCTCTCATTAAGTGGGTGAGCTCCATTCTGAGCCTATAAATAGGGCTCAGATCCACCATCCTCATTCCTCTTTTTCTCTCGTTGTTGTGGTGTTTGTCGTAGGAGTTGTCGTCGCCGGAAGCCGGGGTCATCGCCGTTGTGAAGTTCCTGGAGTGGTGGAAGTGCGCAATTGTCCAGAAGCGAAGTCCCGCACCTCGTCGTCGTCGGTATGGCTCCAAAGTTCGATTTAAGCTCGTGTCGGGATGGAGTCCCGCGACCGCGGCTCCATCCACCGCGACCGCGGCAGGGCAGAGGCCCGTGATCTCGGTCAAGGCATGGCCCGCGATCGCGACCCCTTCTGCCGCGGCCGCGGCTTTGCCCAGCAAGCCGCGATCGCGGCTATGCTATCCGCGACCGCGGAACTGCCTTTTTCCTTCGTTTTGTTTCGTCTTTTCGTACCGTAACTAATTAGGGTTTCTTGTCTTAAAACTTGTCTCGTATGCGTCGTCGGGTTGGATTGTGCTCGTATCCATGGCTGGTTGTACGGATTGGGATCCGACCCTACGGAATGACGATAAAATTCAGCGGGAATTTTAGTAGGCAGCCGTGCACAAATTCAAGTTCTCGGATCTCGAACCCGATCTCTCGTTCGGTTAAGCTAAGGCAAGTGGCGGTTCGTTCTTGTTGATTTATTCCATATTCTACTTGATTATCAATTACTTAATTGTTTAATTAAGTTGGAATAAAGTTATTGATTTGTGTTTGGGAACTTAAACGATAAAATGTTGTGTTAATACGAATTTATAATAGGTTGTATATATTGCTAGAAACAACGCTATTATATATAATTCTATATGATATTACCATAAAGTGCTAAATGGATTTTGGTGTGGATTTATATGTGAACTTACATGCTTAGTTAGCACGAGTATTCGTAGGAACGCTATGTACCTTGCGAGGTCTAGTCGTTTCCTTATAACAAGTATTAGGAGGTTTTTGCCCTAGTACTCCTGGTCATGACTGTACCCTTATTCGGATATAAGTGGTAGGTGCACTTATCTAGTTCCAACATTCAGGATTCATCCCAAAGATATATCTCGTTGTGAGATGATGTGAATTAAAAGCTTTAACGTGAATGTACATTTTGGAAGTAAATAAGATAAGTGCTTTTACGCACATAATTAATATACCCTCGGGCGAGGAGTACAACGTGGAAACCGCCCGGACTCTTGTTAGAGTAAGTCCTCTTTCCAATCTGGATTCGCATTGCGTGGTGAGGTTGGTCGTGGGCCCAAATAATCAAGGTCGTTTTATAAACTTGTGTGAAAACTTAACGTTCCCAAACAATTGCATACGTTTCCTATAAGACTCAATTTCGTTGGAATCTTCTTTTCGATGCATATTTTCTTCTATCATTCCGTGAAAGTTCCGGGTTATGTATCGTTCCTTCGGTTATTATTCGAGGTACAATGATAGTAAACGGTTACGATCACTAGAACCATTCTGCTTGTACCCTTGCATAGTCTTTCATTAGACTAACAAACCGGATTTTGTTCCTTGCATGGTTGGCTGGTGTCATCCGTCCTATACGGCACATCAGAGGTTGGTCCCCGACGATTGAAGTAACCAGTCGAAGAGAAGGCTTGCAGTTGAAGTTGCGTTTTAAGAAGTAATATTTCCAAGGCGTGTATGTTTAATTTGAAATAAATGTAATACATAGTCATATAATTAGGACTATTTTACAAGAGTCTTCCGCTAATTAATCTTTCATTATTTAATATTTATGCATTTATTTAAGCTTAATTGTTCCGATTAAAGCCTAGGGTGACTTTTGACATTAACGTCTGAGGTCACTGGCGTGTGGCACTACCGACATAAGTCGGGGGTGTTACAATTATGGTATCAGATCAATGGTTTTAAAATTCTTGGCCTATTGTTAGGTTTGAGAATTTTCGAAAATTAATTTCGAAACTATTTTCAAACTATTTTCTTTTAAAAAGGAATTTTGAGAGTCTAAATGTTAGTATCAAACTTAAAAGTTCAATGAATTCTTAAAGGTTAATTTAAAAATAATGGTTTAACTATTAGGAATTTAATAGTTATTATTTTTGCCTTATAAATGGTGTGTTATAAACGTTTAACATTTACTTCGTGCTATAACTTTAAAAGTGTGATTTTTGGTCTTAGTAAGGGTTTTAAGTGATAACAATGTCATTAGTTTAAGAAACTAACTTTATAAATAATTATTTTATTAAGTTAAATATATAAGGTTTAAAAGTATAAAGTATAAAGTTTGAAAGCATAGGGTTTAAGTGGTTTTTCAAACTTTTGCGAGCTTCGGTTTTGTTTCTTATTCCTTAGATCCATTCTTAAGGATATCGTCTTTTCTTAGGTTTAATGTCATTTAAAGGTTGACATTTCTCCTAATTGATCCATTCTCAAGTACTAGAAGAAGATCGTTTTAAGGTTAATGGTGGAGGGTCAGTCAAACTAATATAAAGTTATTGGTTTGGACCCTTACAATTCGTATCATAACGTAAGTGATTAAGTATCATGTACAAGTTGGAAAAGTTCTAAACTGACATTATGGTTCATCAACAGATGATGAACACCCGATCCACCAACCAAGCAGCTAATGTAGGTCCTAATAATGGTTTTCGGGTTCAGCTGAGGAGTACTACTCAGCAAGGGGAAGACGCGGGATCTGGCTCGCATAATAATGACCCGACCCTGCGGCAAGATGTTCATCAGGGACAAGTGGACCCCCAAGTTGTGAGGGAAGTTCCACCTCCCGCCCCGATCATGTTGGATGTGACGTCATTGGGCAAATAGTGAGGCAGGTGGTCGAGGCACTGACGGCCCAAGGGATACCGTAAGCTCAAGCGGCTCCCAATCCTCAAGTTGCAACTAATGTGGTGGGACGTGAAGGTCCTGCACATCCGGTGGTTCCCGAGAGAAACGACGGGAATTACAACCGGGCATTGAATATGATCAATTCGATGCGCCCAGATAGCTACGATGGGATCGGGGAACCAGTCAAGGTTGCCTATTGGTTTTCTCATATGGAGCGACTATTTCGGAATGTGGTCTGCACCGAGGCTGAACAAGTGCACATTGCTTCGTTACATCTGAAAGACATAGCAAGTGAGTGGTGGGAAGGAACTAGTTTGGACGACCACCCAAATCTGAGTTAGGCAATGTTCAAGGCCAAGCTCGTTGATCGGTTCTTCTCTGATGCTATGAGGGAAGAGAAGTTGAAGGAGTTCCTCTACCCAGAGACTGAGGGACTGAAAGTGTCTGAGTTGGCGGCAAAGTTTAATCATTTGTTGCATTACGCTGGTTCTGAAGTGCATACTGAAGAACAAAAGATCTGGTACTTCCATGGATGGATGAATCCAGAAATAAAACCTCTAATGGTGCGTCACGGTTGCTCTACTTTGGAGCAATATGTTGAGGCGGCCTACAAAATAGAGGTCACACTGGAGGAGTCCGCCCGAAAGCGGGAGGAACAGAATAAGGCGAAGGGTGGGCAACAAAATCGGAAGGCTAATACCTTCAAGTGGCCGGCATCGCCCACCAAGTTTGAGAAGTTTGGTCATGCTAAGACCAAGATGACTCAGTCTGACTCCGCCAAAGGCTCAGGTTGGAGTAGCGGTGTGATTCAATGCCACAACTGTGGTGAAGCTAGGCATAAAAGTTTTAATTGCCAAAAGGAGAAGCGGGTATGTTAGAATTGTGGAAAGGAAGGCCACATGCAAACATACTGTAGGCAAAAGGGTCAAGGGCCAACACAATCATATCAGGCCTCAAATGTTGGCAGTAGGCAGAATTCAAAGTCGGAAGTGTCCGCTCCTGAGCAATTTGTTGCTCGTAATAAAGGCAAGGCGCCTATCGAATCTTCGGGGCAGGGGCAACGACTCTTTGTGATATGTCACCCCGACGGGAAGGAAACCCTGAACGAGTAGGGGTATTTTGTAAAGCTTTTTAAGAATAAGGAGCGATGACTTGTGTCGATAGTCTCCATAGTTTAGTAATCTGTATGTTCGACATTTTGTCAATTGTTTAAATGTAATGTTTCGAATAATACATAAGTGTTTCCTTGTTCCGTAAATTACTAAATTCGTTACTATTGCTAGTTGTTCGTTCGTACGAGAATCCTTGAGTGCCAAAAACAGTACATGTCACGTGTTGATAAAGACTGTCTGGACCCATAAAGGATAGTGTTGGGTTAGGACATGTGTGTTTGTTCCCTACCTTATTGCTCGAATTCATGAGCATTGTCTCGAGAGTTTAATCTTGTAAGGACTCCTCACTGCAAGGACTTGAGCGTATATAGTTAATGCTCTATGGAGTTGGAGGTTATTCCTCACGTGTATACTCCGAGCATTAAATGTGGTAAAATTTTATAGTGAGCTAGTATAAAGCTCAAAATACTCAATTGTGAGTCTTATAAATTATTCATTTAAGTGAATAAATGTATAAGAGAGATATTTCATAAGGAATTGGTTTTCTCTAAAATGATCGTACTCTAATACGATCTGGAGTAAACTTTAAAAGTAAGAGTTATAATTGTGGGGTTATAAGCGAGTGTGTACGTTGTGGGACTAGTGTTAAAAGCTTTTGGAAGAGCTAAGTGTGTGAAAGTATTATTTTGGAAAACCTATTTAAGGATTCATTATGAGTGTTTTCGTAAGGAAATGATAAAATAATATGAGGAGTATTAAGACGATCAAGTCTTGGGTAAATACTGAAACTCGGTAAAGCAAAAGGTTGCTTGATTTGGGATAATAATTTGTATGAGGACGATTAAGTGTTTAAGGATTTATGGGTGAATAACAAACTCAGTCGATAAAAGTTTGTTGTAACTTGTGGGAATTTATAGTATGGGATAACGTAAGTGTATGGATCTTATCAATTGAACTTGATGAAAAAGTGATCTATGTCTATTAAGGTGATCTTATGACACATTTTGGATAAATAATGGTGATTGAGTATAATCGTGTGAAACGGATTATTAAAATCATGTTTGAGGAAAGCATGAATAAGTTGTTGCGTGATTAATTGGGAAATTTAAGGAATTCTAAAAGGTCTTATGTAAGAGCCTGATTAATGGAAAGATTTTTGGGTAAGAGATGGCATAAGGGCCAAATTTAATTAAGGTAAATCATGAAATGGATGAGATGTATATATAAGGAGTAAGACGATATGACAATTGGGAGTACTAAGTTAGGTTATAAGGGATAGGGTACGAACTTTGGGAGTCGTTTGTAAAGAGAAAAGTTGAAAGAAAAGGTGTGTTCTCAAGCTTAAGGTGTATTAAGATCGTGTGATGATTTTAAAGACTATGATTCTAAGGTAATCATGACCTTGTGAATATATTAAGAGTTGGCACATGAGATAATATATGGAAACGAGACATATGATGGATGTCATGGTCGAGGAAACAGATCTTCCTAGGATTAATTTTGAGTACGAAATAATTGAGGATACTAAACTCAAGTAGAGAGGTTAATGTGGAAATCGATCCTTCTAACTTGGTAGTGTTAGTTTCGGGGTCAAAACTATTTTTTTAAGGTGGTAGTAAAGTAATAACCCTCAATTTTAGTAGGGGTATTTGTGTAATTTTCAAACTTTCATTTTGTAAGCAAGACGTGTTAGGCATGTTCTGTAACCCTGTAAGAACCATATGAATGTGTGGATACACATTTAATAAGATATATGGATTCTAATTATGAGAGGAGTGCTAAAAACGAGATTAAAGCGTTACGGCGATCAAGGCCCAGGAGCCAATCAAAGCCGAGAGCCACGGGCGCGGCATTGCCAGCGGGCGCGGCAATGGCTGTGGGCGCGGCATTGCCAGCGGGTGCGGCAATGTCCGCAGTCAGGGCATTGCCAACGGGCGCGGCAATGTCCGCGACCGCGGCTAAGCAGCCACGGGCGCAACATTGCCCGCGACCACGGTATTGAAACTGCGGGCGCGATTTTGGCAAAGGTCAAACCGCGATCGCGGTTCTGAAACCGCAATCGCGGCACTTTGCTTCATCTTCTTCCTCGTCTTCTCTGTGACACCGACGATTCGAGGTCCGACCTTTCTTCTCCGAAGGGCCGGTTGAGGGATGCTAATCGGTTGTGCTTCTCTCATTAAGTGTGGGAGCTCCATTCTGAGCCTATAAATAGGGCTCAGATCCACCATTCTCCTCCACCATCCTCATTCCTCTCTTCCTCTCGTTGTTGTGGTGTTTGTCGTCGGAGTTGTCATCGCCGGAAGCCGAGGTCATCACCGTTGTGAAGTTCCTGGAGTGGTGGAAGTGCGCAATTGTCCAGAAGCGAAGTCCCGCGCCTCGTCGTCGTCGGTATGGCTCCAAAGTTTGATTTAAGCTCGTGTCAAGATGGAGTCCCGCGACCGCGGCTCCATCCACCGCGACCGCGGCTGGGTAGAGGCCCGCGATCTCGGCTAAGGCATGGCCCGCAATCGCGGCCCCTTCTGCCGTGGCCGCGGCTTTGCCCAGCAAGCCGCGATCGCGGCTATGCTATTCGCGACCGCGACACTGCCTTTTTTCTTCGTTTTGTTTCGTCTTTTCGTACCGTAACTAATTAGGGTTTCTTGTCTTAAAACTCGTCTCGTATGCGTCGTCGGGTTGGATTGTGCTCGTATCCATGGCCGGTTGTACGGATTGGGATCCGACCCTACAAAATGACGATAAAATTCAGCGGGAATTTTAGTAGGCAGCCGTGAACAAATTCAAGTTCTCGGATCTCGAACTTGATCTCTCATTCGTTTAAGCTAAGGCAAGTGGCGGTTCGCTCTTGTTGATTTATTCCTTATTCTACTTGATTATCAATTACTTAATTGTTTAATTAAGTTGGAATAAAGTTGTTGATTTGTGTTTGGGAACTTAAACGATAAAATGTTGTGTTAATACGAATTTATAATAGCGTTGTTTCTATAATAGGTTGTATATATTGCTAGAAACAACGCTATTATATATAATTCTATATGATATTACCATAAAGTGCTAAATGGATTTTGTTGTGGATTTATATGTGAACTTACATGCTTAGTTAGCACGAGTATTCGTAGGAACGCTATGTACCTTGCGAGGTCTAGTCGTTTCTTTATAACAAGTATTAGGAGGTTTTTGCCCTAGTACTCCTGGTCAAGACCGTACCCTTATTCGGATATAAGTGGTAGGTGCACTTAGCTAGTGCCAACATTCGGGATTCCTCCCAAAGATATCTCTCGTATTGAGATGATGTGAATTAAAAGCTTTAACGTGAATGTACGTTTTGGAAGTAAATAAGATAAGTGATTTTACGCACATAATTAATATACCCTCGGGCAAGGAGTACAACGTGGAAACCGCCCAAACTCTTGTTAGAGTAAGTCCTCTTTCCATTCTGGATTCACATTGCGCGGTAAGGTTGGTCGTGGGCCCAAATAATCAAGGTCGTTTTATAAACTTGTGTGAAAACTTAAGGTTCCCAAACAATTGCATACGTTTCCTATAAGACTCAATTTCGTTGGAGTCTTCTTTTCGATGCATATCTTCTTCTATCATTCCATGAATATTCTGGGTTATGTATCGTTCTTTCGATTATTATTCGAGGGACAATGATAGTAAACGGTTACGATTACTAGAACCATTCTGCTTGTACCCTTGCATAGTCTTTCATTAGACTAACCAACCGGATTTTGTTCCGTGCATGGTTGGCTGGTGTCATCCGTCCTATACGACACATCAGAGGTTGGTCCCCGACGATTGAAGTAACCTGTCGAAGAGAAGGCTTGCAGTTGAAGTTGCATTTTAAGAAGTAATATTTCCAAGGCGTGTATGTTTAATTTTAAATAAATGTAATACATAGTCATGTAATTAGGACTATTTTAAAAGAGTCTTCCGCTGATTATTCTTTTGTTATTTAATATTTATGCATTTATTTAAGCTTAATTGTTTCGATTAAAGCCTAGGGTGACTTTGGACATTAACGTCTGAGGTCACTGGCGTGTGGCACTACGACATAAGTCGGGGGTGTTAAAGTTTTTTTCCATCTTTACTATTCTTATTTTCCTACACATTTAGGATTTGGGTTTATGTTTTGAACGTTTTGAGTTGTATTATGTTTATAGTACATTATAAACAAAACTTATAGTTTATTGGACAATTGTTAAAATTTTAATGAAGTACTGTTCAATCTATCTTTTGTTATAAGTTTGAATTTTCATGCAATTTAAATTATTCAACTTTTCTGGTTCATTTGTTCAACTTTATATATTGTTAAAAATGTTGTTCAACTTGTAAGATACAATTGTTCAAATTCAAGAGAGAATTGTTCAATTTTTTAGAAACAATTTTATGAGGAAAGCGTGTAGAAAAACAAGAATAAAAAAATATTTAATCCCGAAAAGAAAATTGGCCAAAAAAAACAAAACTGACCGTTGCATAGTGAAAACAGATGTCTAACTATAAAAATTAAATTGTTCAACTTTAAGATACAATTGTTCAACTTTTTTGGTATTGTTCAACTTTATATATTTTTTTAAAAAACATTGTTCAACTTTTAACATACAATTGTTCAAGTTTAATATGCAAGTGTTCAACTTTTTTAATTACAAATTTATGATAAAAACGTGTAGGAAAACAAGAAAAAAGGAAGAAAAAAATTTGCCCAAACAAAAAAACTAAAGTTTGCTTAGTGAAACAGTCGTCTAACCTTAAAAGTGAAATTGTTCAGCTTTAAGATACAATTGTTCAACTTTTCAGATACAATTATTCTACTTTTTGTATTCTTAAAAAAAATTATTCAAATTTTAATATACAATTGTTCAAATTTAATAGGAAATTGTTCATTTTTTTAGAAACAATTTTATGATGAAAATGTGTATAAAAATAAGAATAAAAAAGTGTATATAAAAAAATAAATCTGGACAAAAAGTCAGTTTGACTGGTCAACGGTCAACATTGATGGTCAGATATTGACCATAGGGTGTGATTGAGTGTGAGAGGGTGTATGTTTGTTATGATGGATGTTCCATCATAGCCTTCCATTGTCCTAAAATGGTTGGCTCTCATTCCTCCTCACGTTTCACCGTAAGCATTCGTTTCACCGGAGCCTGACTCTAAAGTACATATAGTTCAAGTCATTTCTAAAAGCACATCAAATCATTTCTAAATACATATATAGTACAAAATGCACATTCTATCAAATTTATTTAAACATCGGAAATTTCGCCCGGTACCCTCGAGGTTTTGCGTAATTCGCGAAACACCCAAAGGTTTGAACATTTTTGCGTGGTACCCCTGAACTATTGTCAAAATTTTGCCAAATACCCTTCCGTCTTATAACCATTACCAAAACGTTAAATTAATAAAAAAAATAAACGAAATAATATTCTTCTAATAATATCTAAACCCTAAAGAAACTACGTCCTTTTAACCAAAGTAATATTCTTCTAATAATAACAATAACCGAAATAATAAAATAATATAAAATAAAGGAAACAAAATAAACAAGTGAAACAGCGCATGAAAGTCTTCCGGATTCCGCATGGCCACGATCGCTGCTACGCAACTGCGCCCACGGCTCTTCATAACTTGACTTGCCATCTCGCTGCTCCATCTTCCGCGACTGCAGCTCACCCGCGATCGCCGCCGTGCTCCAACAATCGCCGCCTTGTGTAATTCTTCAAATTGATCTCCCAGCGACTACTGCCTCATGGCCGCGACTGCGGCTCTCATGTACTAATGCTACAACAGCTCTTAAACTCCTCTAAATCCAGCAATTAAACCACTAATCCTCCACAGCTCTTCAGCCTAATTATCTCCTAAACCCACACCAGTAACACCTAATAATGTAGTAACAACTCCTAGTTACGCAGTACAAAGTAGAGCGTATCACTATCAATAGCTTTTGATATACTGCTGAGTGTTGACTTATAAGAAGGCTAAAAACAAATGGGCATAAGACAAAATGCAAAACAGACAGAGACCAGCCAAAAGAACAACTTCAAGAGAACAACTTCAGCCAAAAGAACAATTTAATGCATAAAACCACCTCACAAGACCAAATATATCCAAATGCTAAAACAACACTTACAATTCTACAATTTTACAACACTTACAATTCTACAATTTTACAACACTTACAATTTTCGGACAACACTTCCTCTTAGCTAATTAAGCTTATGCAAAGTAACATATCCAAATGCTAAAACAACAAAAGAAAACCAAGTAAATAGCAAGAGTCTCATTACAGTTTTCTCCCTTCCGACAATTACAATTTTTTTAGCCTTCAACATATGATTTTTAGCCTTCAACATATGATTTTCAGCCTTCAACGCATAATTTTCAGCCTTCAAATTATTGTTTTGAGAACATACTTCCTTAACCTCCATACGTAATGTCTTTTTCTTCTCCTTCATCTTAGCAACCTTCTCCTCTAGGGCCTTCGTTTCTGTTTTCAAGTCTTCACACACATGACCCTATGTTGGTACACTCATTGCTAAAGAAGAAGCATCACTCTCGCACCATCTAAAAACGCCACAATCATCTTTCGCCTAAAAAGAAAATAAATCTTATAAGAAATGTTTAGAAAACATACATCCCATACCAAAATTAAACGGAAGGGGTATGAAATACCTGCCACTTAGAGCACCTATAGAAGGGTTTCCCAAAATTTTCATTTCACTTCTTAACATTCAGGATCACAATGGACATTTCATGGCAGCAAAGCACCGAACTACAATTCTTTTCATATATTCCCTTACTTATGGAAGATTGACAGCTCATTCTATCGCCCTGACATTTAGAGGTGAATGCAACAAACATATATAGAGGTGAATGCAACAAACATATGATGTTCTTGGTTAAAAAATTCAGCATGTGTATAGATTGCCTTCACTTTCTGTCTAATATTACAAAATTCAGTCAACATTTTCGCAGAACCCAAATTGGTTACAAAATTCAGTCAACAAGCCTTAGAAGCAAGAAGATTGCACAATAGCCTCATAACCAAATTCAGTCAACATTAATATTACAAAATTCTTGGTTACAAAAACGTATGATGTTATGGGTTACAAAATTCAGCAGAACCCAAATTGCACAATAGCCTCCGAAGCAAGAAGATTTCAATCCAATTTAATCCCCAATTTGAGCTGTTGTTATTGTTTCAATTCAATTTTATCCCTAATTTCAATTCAATTTCAAACTTAAACCCTAATTTTATCCCAAATTTCAATCCAATTTCAAACTTAAAACCTAATTTCATCCCCAATTTGAAACTTAAACCCTAATATTATAGGATCTTACCTAAAGCTGCGTCATCCACCTCCTACGTCGTCCGACTTGTCGTCCACAAACACCGGTGTTGCCTCCGTCGTTCTTGAGCTGTTGTTGCTTCGCACAATACGCAGGCCACCCACCGCGCGCTCGAATGCCTAGCCAACACGACAACGGGCTGCCGCCAAGGTTGAGCTACTGAGGTTGCGCGCTCGAATGCCCTAGCCTCACCGGCAGGGGTCGAGCTCCACTCCAATGGCATTTTTTGCGCTCGAATGACCCACCCACCGCGCGGTCGAATGCCCTACCCACCACGACAATCGACCACCGCCAAGACAACCTAGCCACTGCTCGAGGAGAAGGTTGCGCTCTTGAAGGTTCTGCGCTCGAGGTTGCGAGCTCTTCTCCAATGGCTTCTCTGAGGTTTCACTTTTCTCCAGCCTGGTAAGTCATCAGAGAGGGTTTACTTTTTATTTTTATTTTTTATTTTTATTAATTTAACGATTTGGTAATGGTTATAAGACGGAAGGGTATTTGGCACAATTTTGACAATAGTTCAGGGGTACCACGCGAAAATGTTCAAACCTTTGGGTATTTCGCGAATTACGCAAAACCTCGAGGGTACCATGTGAAATTTCCGTTTAAACATCCAACACAAATCAAATGTATATATAGTTCACATCTAGTATAACCAAAATGCACATACATCATGAAACCAAATGCACATATAGAGAATAAATGCAAACACACTTATAGTTAAAAATGCACATCTAGTTAGGGTTGAGCATCGGTCCAAACCCGGACCGGACCGGAACCCGAAACCCCCAAAATGATGGACCGGAGACCGGTCTAAATAGTTCTACACTAAATGTCCAAATTACAAACCTGGAAGTTTAGCAAAATTTAGCAACTACACTAAATCTCAAACCCTGCAAGTTTAGTAGATTTCAAATTACAAACCCTGCAACTTTAGCTATCTCAACACTTAGCAGACCCACATACTAAAAATTACATAAATTCCACCCTTAACTTGCTTACCCAAAAAATTACATACAAGTTTACAATAGTTTTAAGATATCAAAACCACCCAAAAAATTACATCCAATGTTTCTAACACTTAAGTCATTTACAAAAAATTCCACCCTTCAATTCTTTCACTTTCACTTATGCTTAGCAAATTAGCAATGTCTGTCACTTTATCTTCCTTCCAAAATCTGCATAAATCAATCCATATGATCAGAAATTCAGTAGCCACAAATCAGAAATTCAGTAGTCATATCACACCCTACCTACCATTCCATACTACAATGCAGTTAAGCACAAATCAGAATGAGCTAGTAGAGTTGTTGTACACTTGTATATGTCACTTGCATTATATTAAAATTGTATGTGGAATGCCAATTTTAGGATTGCCCGTGTACAAAAATTTACCACTCCAATCATTGGGACCAGAAATAGTAGACCGGAATGACTGAATGAACTACAAAAATTAAATGAAGAGAAGCTATTTCATTGTCATTTCTGAGTCTGAGGAGTAACCCACTAATTTTCCTCTTCCTGTCAGTTTCTGGTTATAGAAATTCAATTCTTATCCCCTCCACTTTCAAGATACACACACTGGTTTGCATTTCCTTCCCAGTCTCACACCCTAAACCTTTGAAACAAAGCCAAGATTTAATATAATTCGACAACAATGCTTCATTTGCATTCAATTACTCTCTCCTAACCTCATGTGCTCACTCAATTTCACAACCAAACAAGACCCAAATCTCTACTTCATGCAAGAATCCAAATACCCTTTTGCTTGAATGATAAAAAATAGGGGGAGTTGTTATGGAAATGGGTTTGAGAAGGATTTCCAGGGCTGTTCTATTGTGTTGTGTATTTTGCAGTTTGTGCATCTTAGCTCAGTCTCAGAGTTCTTCAGAGGCTTATAACAGAGGCAAAAAAGAAATCAAAATATCACATGATTATAGTATATTACCTTGATCTCAAAAGTAAATCGGTTCCTTGTCAGCTAAAGATAACACACTTGACGAGATGTCTTTCTCCACATCTAAATCAAATTGAAGCATTGAACTTAAAAAATCAGAAATCTAAATGTGTTATATCTATTACAAAAATATTGCAAAAGTAAATAAAGGGTACCTTCTTCCATTTTTACAAGCATTGTTGTAGAATCACCCTCATCATCAACGCTAGAGCTTAAATTTGCAAGAAGCCAATCTTGTGTACAATCACCCTCGTCATCAGGAGTATCCCTGGTTAAACCGGATTGAATTTCTTTTGACTTTGATATGCCCGACCCTAGAGTTCTTTTAGTGCTTTGCCTTTGGATATTGGAGGTCGACATCTGTATGTACATTCAAGAAATCAGAAATATAAATTCAGAGAGGCCAAAGAAAGTTTGTGAATCAGTTACAAACTTACAATGTGAAACATGCTTAACAAATAACAACTAAATCAGAAATACTCAATACTCCAAAATCATTCACTGGAAAACAACTAAAGGGATCAAATTGTTTTCCAGTGAATGATGCTCAACCCTAAATCTATAGCAACTGGGAAACATTCACTGGAAAAAATAACAATCCGATGTCATTATAGGCTTATAGCACTAAATTTGTGAAGCCTCGAATGATTTACTGATAACCCTAAATTTGTGAAGCCTTTAATCCCTAATAAAAAACTTATCTCAACCCTTAGAAGTTAGAAGCAAAAAAAATTGGCACCGTCAAACACCAGCAATAGAAGTAATGACCAACCACCACCAATTTCTCAATGTTTTCAAGAAATAGAAATTGTAAAGAGAGGAAAAAAACGAGAAGATGGAGAGCCAAGACGGGAGAGACTAACTTGAGCCAAGAAAGAGAGATTTGAGCTTGGGTTGTGGGACTTGTGGCATGTGGGTCCGTATCAGTCTGGCCGGCGACGGCTTGCCGGCGAGTAGGAGAAGACCCAGGAGAGGAGAGCTGGATGGAGAGGAGAACCGGATGGAGAGGAGAGGCGGCTGGTCTGGAGTGATTTGTGGGACTTGTGGCATGTGGGTCCGTATCAGTCTAGCCGGCGACGGCTTGCCGGCGAGTAGGAGAAGAGCCAGGAGAGGAGAATCGGATGGAGAACAGGAGAAGAGAGGCGGCTGGTGAAGAGAAGAGGTGAGATATCAGATAAGTCAGATAACATAATAAATTAGGGTTTAGAATATTTTTAAAAAAAAAAAAAACCGGGTCAGACCGGACCGGACCGATATTAGCCCGGACCGGCCCGGACCCGAAAATCTGGAAATACCTGGACCGGAGACCGGACCGGTTCTAACCGGTCCGGTCCAATTTTCCGGTCTGGTCCGGTTTTTGCTCAACCCTACATCTAGTATAAGCAAATGCACATATACTTACTAATTGTACATCAAGTTATATCCAATTGTACATCTTATGAAATCAAAACGCTGATGTGAATAAAAACGTACATCTAGTATAACCCAAATGCATGTATAGATCAAAATGCATATCTAGTTATATCCAAATGTATATCCCTTTATATCCAAATGCACATCCGTTATATGTATTATGTTGAACTATATGTGATTATTTACTGTACACTATGTGTATTTAGATTGTACGATATGTGTATTTGGATTGTACAATATGTACATTTTGAAATTTTAAGGCAATCAAGCACAAGTTGGCCAGCGAAAAAATAATCATGATTGAACTATATGTGCTTTCACATTGTACACTATGTGCATTTGGATTATTGAGTATACACATTTTGATTTTGTAAGGCAAACATAAGTTGGTCGAAGGAAAAAAATCTCAATTAAACTATATGTGCTTTTATTTTGTATACTATGTGCATTTGGATTGTACAATATGTGCAGTTTGAATTTTTGCGGTAAATACAAGTTGGCTAGGGGAAACATAATCTCGATTGAACTATATTATTTTACTCTATGTGCAAATGCATTGGACAATATCTACATTTTGAATTTTAAGAAAAAAAACAAGTTAGATGGGAAAAAACAATCTTGGTCGGTCAACGTCGGAGACCAAACTGCCATTGATCATCCATGTTGATCGGTCAACACATTTAAACGAGGAGTGTGTTTGGGTTTTGATAGGCTATAGGATAAATGAGCCTATTCTATGTAGTTGCTTTTCATTACAAAAATGTCACTATGAAGTAGGAGTGTTCACAAAAATTTGATCCGATCCAACGATCTGATCCTAAGAAATCTGTGTTTGGTGGATAATTATTCGAATATGATCTTATCCTAGATTTTATCCATGATCACCAGATTGGATATGGAATACAATAACATATGCCTTAGATATCCGGGAGTATGCTACCATATATAGGAGACTAATCTAGTGAGAACAATGTTTCCCGTGCGAACTCATCTGAGCTGTCC